>CM038682.1:654343614-655543614 GCA_021605205.1 Aegilops longissima | reverse complement strand
CGCACCCGTCTTGGCCCCACCAGCCGATAAGGAGCCGCTGTTGCTCTAAATCGCCGCAACCTCGCGGTCGGTCAGCACGGTGATGGTGGTCGAGTGACCAGAGAAGGACAAAGTCCAAGCCATCCAACGTCCCGTCTACTACCTGAGCGAGGTGCTCTCCGCCTCGAAGCACAACTACCCGCACTACCAGAAGATGTGTTACGGCGTGTACTTCACTGCCAAGAAGCTGAAGCAGTACTTCCAAGAGCATGTCGTCACCATGGTCAGCACGGCCCCTCTCGGCGAAATCATCGGGTGTCGGGATGACTCTGGCCAGGTCGCCAAGTGGGCTCTCGAGCTAGCCTGCCACACCATCCTCTACGAGCCCCGCACTACGATCAAGTCCCAAGCTTTGGCCGACTTCCTTGTCGACTGGACCGAGACCCAGTACCTGCCACCGCCACTGGACTTGATGCACTGGCGCATGCACTTCAACGGCTTGAACATGCGACTCAGCCTAGGGGTCGGCATCGTGCTCTCCTCCCCCAAGGGCGACCGGCTCAAGTATGCACTACAGATCCACTTCGCCGCCTCCAACAACGTCGCCGAATACGAAGCCCTTGTGCACGGCCTCCGGCTTGCCAAGGAACTCGGCATTCGGCGCATCCTGTGCTACGGCGACTCGTACTTGGTAGTGCAGCAGTGCCCCGGCGAGTGGGACGCCCACGACTCCAACATGGCAAGCTACCGCTTCCTCGTCCAGAAGTTGTTCGGATTCTTCGCAGGCTGCAAGTTCCTGCACGTTCCACGCGTGGAGAATGAGGCGTCCGACACGCTCGCCAAGATCGCTTCGTCCCGACAGTCCATCCCGTCTGGCATCTTCCTCGAACACCTGCACAAGCCGTCCGTCAAGCCGTCGCTGGACTTCGAGTCCATCCACGTCCCACCCGGCCCGGGGACTGCTCCACCCGACCCGGCTGCACCTCAACTCGACTCGGGGGCTGCTCAACCCGGCCCGGGGACTGCCGAGCCCGACCCGGGGACTGCTGAACCTGGCTCGGGGAATGCCGCCTCAGAACCCGCCATGGTGGCCGTCTTCACCGTGGTGACGGCACCATCCTGGGCCCTGCCCATCTCGGAGTTCCTGGAGAACGGGGTCCTCCCCATGGACGAGACTGAAGCTCGGCAAGTGCAGCGCGGGGCGTCCGCCTACAGCATCATCAACAATGAGCTCGTCAAGCGCAGCTCCACCAGCGTATTCCAACGCTGCGTCGAGCAAGACAAGGGCATTGAGATCCTCCTCGACATACACAAGGGCGAGTGCGGACACCACGCCGCCTCGCGGTCCCTGGTGGCCAAGACTTTCCCCCATGGTTTCTACTGGCCCGCGGCCCTTGAAGACGCAGAGTCGCTCGTCCTCAAGTGCAAGAGATGCCAGCGCTTCAGCAAGCGCAGCCACCAGCCGGCGTCGGCACTCCGAACCATCCCGATCACCTGGCCCTTCGCGGTCTGGGGACTCGACATGGTAGGGCCCTTCAAGACCGCTCGAGGCGGCATGACGCATCTGCTGGTGGCGGACTGGCGGTGGACAAGTTCACCAAATGGATCGAAGCAAGGCCAATCAAGAAGCTGGACGGGCCAACGACCGTCCGGTTCGTCAAGGACATCGCGGTGCGCTACGGCATGCCGAATAGCTTCATCACGAACAACGGCACCAACTTCGCCAAGGGCGCGCTTGCGCAGTACTGCTCCGTCTCCGGCATCCGACTCGACCTGGCTTCCGTTGCACACCCACAGTCCAACGGCCAGGTCGAGTGGGCCGACGGCCTCATCCTATCCGGCATCAAGCCGCGACTCGTCGAGCCGCTCATCCGTTCACCCGGCAGCTGGCTTGATGAGTTGTCGGCCGTCCTATGGAGTCTCTAAACAACGCCAAACCGGTCGACCGGGTTCACCCCATTCTTCCTCGTCTATGAAACAGAAGCCGTCATCCCGAACGATGTCGAGTTTGACTCGCCGCGCGTCACGATGTACACCAAAGCTGAAGCCAAAGAAGCCCGTGAAGACAGCGTCGACCTACTCGAAGAAGCACATCTCCTAGCGCTCAGTCGCTCAGCCATCTACCAGCAGGGCCTAAGGCATTACCACAACAAGAAGATCAAGCCCCTCGCTTTCCGAGAGGGAGACCTTGTCCTCTGGCTCGTCCAAGAGCAGACCGGCCAACACAAGATGTCCTCCCCATGGGAGGGTCCCTTCATCGTCAGCAGGCCTTGTGCGACCGCAACACGTACTACATCATCGATGCCCGCAAGTCAAACAAGCGCAAGAGGGACACCGCCGGCGAAGAAACAACCCGTCCATGGAATGCTGAGCTCCTCCGCCCGTTTTACAATTAGCCGTGTGCACGTATGTATCGCTGCCTTCCGTAATCATCTGAAAACTATGGGATCCCCGAACGACGCTCGGGGGCTGCCCTTTTGCGACCAAGCTATTGTGTCTCCTACATTTGTGCATTGCTTTCCTCTTAAACCAACCCGACCACCGGGTCGACTCGCTCGACCCGGGGGCTGGCCGGCTTGGCCGCCCGCCGTTCTCCTTAGCGGCTCCTGACGCGTTGGATTGCCACGGCCTCTCACTTCGCCCCAAGCCGCAGAACCGGCTTCGGCTGTTGGCTGGCAAGCACATGAGACCAAAAGCACCAGCGCGCCACGAACACTAAATCAAGAACCGCCTGGTCGCCCAACCCGGCCCCGCCACTTTAAGTTGCTTCACGACCGGTTGCTCGCCAACCCGGCCCCGCCGGATTGCCGCCAGCCGGCCCAGTGGGTGCTTCGCTCGCGCTCAATGTTTCGAAAGCCTAAGTATCGCACGCTCCTCTGAAAGGCCGAACCCCGTGTCACTGACCGGAGCCTTGGCCGTCAGACTCGTGGGGGGGAAACCAAAGGGGGAAAGTTGCGAGAAAACGGCTCCAGAGACGGAAAGCAAGAGCGCAGGCATCCACAAAGTTTCTGCATACCGCCGGGTCGCTCAACCCGGCCTCACCACTTTAAGTTGCCGCACGATCGGCTGCTCACCAACCCAGCCCCGCCTGATTGCCGCCAGCCGGCCCAGTGGGTGTTTCGCTCGCGCTCAACATTTTGAAAGCCTAAGTATTGTACGCTCCTCTCAAAGGCCGAACCCCTTGTCATGGACCGGAGCCTCGATCGTCAGACTCGTGGGGGGGGGGGGAACCCAAAGGGGGGAAGTTGCAAGAAAATGGCTCCAAACAACGAAAAGCAAAGGCGCAAACATTCACAAATCTCATACATCATAAATTCAGAAACAGGCCCAAGGCCAGAGTTCATTACACCCACTTAACCCCGGTGGGTGGGTGGACACACCTACATCGTCTCCAGCGTATCTATAATTTTATTGCTCCATGCTATATTATCTACTGTTTTAGGCAATATTGGGCTTTATTATCCACTTTTATATTATTTTGGGACTAACCTATTAGCGGAGGCCTGCTTGATTTGTTGTTTTATGCCTATTTCGATATTTGAGGAAAAGGTATATCGAGGACGGAGTCAATACGGAACGAAATCAACTAGAAGTTATTTTGGAAGGAAACCCACGATGGACTTGGACTCCACGTCGGGAAGATACGGGAGGTGCTCACGAGGGTGGGGCGCGCCCACCCTACCTCGTGGGGCCCCTGTAGCTCCACCGGCGTACTCCTTTCACCCATATGTACCTCGTGCCCTAAAACTTCCGAACAGAGATTAGATCGGGAGTTCCGCCGCGCAAGCCTCGAGCCACCAAAACCAATGGGGCCCCTTTCGGTACCTGCCGGAAGGGGATCCATCTCCGTGGCCATCTTCATCATCCGGCGCTATCCATGGCGAGGAGGAGTAGTTCACCCTCGGGGCTGAGGGTATGTACCAAAGTAGCTATGTGTTTGATCTCTCTCTCTCTCTCGTGTTCCCTCTATGGCATGATCTTGATGTATCGAGCTTTGCTATTGTAGTTGGATCTTATGATGTTTCTCCCCCTCTACTCTCTTGTGATGAATTGAGTTTCCCCATTGAAGTTATCTTATCGGATTGAGTCTTTTATGAGAACACTTGATGTATGTCTTGCCGTGATTATCTGTGGTGACAATGGGATATCATGTGCCACTTGATGTATGTTTTGGTGACCAACTTGCGGGTTCCGCCCATGAACCTATGCATAGGGGTTGGCACACGTTTTCTTGACTCTCCGGTAGAAACTTTGGGGCACTCTTTGAAGTACTTTTATGTTGGTTGGATGAATCTGAGATTGTGTGATGCATATCGTATAATCATGCCCACGGATACTTGAGGTGACAATGGAGTATCTAGGTGACATTAGGGTTTTGGTTGATTTGTATCTTAAGGTGTTATTCTAGTACGAACTCTAGGGCTGTTTGTGACACTTATAGGAATAGCCCAACGGATTGATTGGAAAGAATAACTTTGAGGTGGTTTCGTACCCTACCATAATCTCTATGTTTGTTCTCCGCTATTAGATGCTTTGGAGTGACTCTTTGTTGCATGTTGAGGGATAGTTATGTGATCCAACTATGTTATTATTGTTGAGAGAACTTGCACTAGTGAAAGTATGAACCCTAGGCCTTGTTTCCTATCATTGCAATACCGTTTACGCTCACTTTTACCACTTGTTACCTTGCTGTTTTTATTATTTCAGATTACAAATGCCTTAATCTACCATCCATATTGCACTTGTATCACCATCTCTTCGCCGAACTAGTGCACCTATACAATTTACCATTGTATTGGGTGTGTTGGGGACACAAGAGACTCTTTGTTATTTGGTTGCAGGGTTGCTTGAGAGAGACCATCTTCATCCTACGCCTCCCACGGATTGATAAACCTTAGGTCATCCACTTGAGGGAAATTTGCTATTGTCATATAAACCTGTGCACCTGCAGGCCCAACAACGTCTACAAGGAGAAGGTTGCGTAGTAGACATCACTACCTAACAGAAATTTTTACTAAGTTAAAAATTAGGCATCCTCGCCGCCAGATCGCGCAGCTCCCGGGTCCGCTGAAGTGCCGGTGTCCTCCTCCCCGGTGCCCGCGTCGCTTTACATGCCCGTTTCCTCCGAGCTACCCTCCGGGTCATCCAGGAGCAAGCCGTAGTCGTCAGCAGGCACGACTCCGACGTCGTCCGCCCGCTCCGGCCGAAACTCGTCGTGGAAGGCGAACCCGGCGATGTAACTGGCCCGAGCAGCAATCCGGCTGGCCTCCTCCTGCAGCTAGCTCTCCGAGCCGGCTCGCTGGCCCATCAATGCGTCCAGGGCAGGTCCGGATGCCAAGACATCACGAACCTGAGCGTCATCTAGGCGCCAGAACGAGCGGCAGAAACCCGCCAGTCATGGAGCCAATCTGGCCCCGCCTCCAACCACCGAGCCGGCCGCGTGAAACTGTTCGGCGTGACGGAACCCGGCCAGAGGGCCGCTATCATCGCCGCCGGCCTCAGAGAGCCACCCTATCTGCTCGCTCAAGACTCGCAGATGGGCCTCAGCGGCGGTCACAATCTCCGGGAAGGTCCACGCCACCCGTGGGTCAGTCCTGGAGCCGACGATCCCTTGCGGGTCGTGCTGAAAGCGGACCGCCTCCTCCGCCATCTGGCGCGTCTCCGGGAAGGCCCCTGCCGAGAAGAAAAGCAAGTCAGAAGAAAGTCACTAAGTAAGAAAATCCGGGTTCCCAACCCGGCAACAACCAAACCAAAGGAAAGCACTTACTGGAGAAGGACTCTTCCAGGTGCTGCGCTTCGAGCAACGTACTGCGCCGCTCCCGGGCGATGGTGCGGTCACGCTCCTGGAGCGTCTTCTCCAGATCGGCGACCTTGGCAAGGGCCGCCTTCAGCTCGGCGTCCTTATCCTCGGCTGCCTTCATGGCCTCCTCACGGCACGGGTCTCCTCCGTCGTGGACACCAGCGTCTTCAGGCGCTCCACCTCGGCCTGAAGCTGTCCCATGTCGTCGGCCAGCTTGCCGCGTTGCTGATCCGCCTCGGCATGGGCCTGCCGCGTTTCCACAACCTTGGCGGCTTCTGCCTTGAGGCGCTCCACCTCGGCCTCAAGACGGCCCTTGTCGCCCGCCAGCTGCTCCTGCAGCTGGCTGGCTTTGTCGAGCGCCCTTCGGGCTCCCGTCTCCTCCGCCGTCGCCTGCTCCAACTCGGCTCCAAGCTGACCGGCGTCAGCAATGAGCCGGTCGTAGTGGAAGTCCGCCCGAATCAGCCGGGTCCTCCAAGACAGCACCTCGGCTGCAGAAGAGAGACTCAGAAACAAAGTACTACTTTAAGATTCAACCCAACTGCTACACAGTTGGCCTGAATCTCGGGGGCTACACCCAGTGGGTGCGCTAGCGCGCCCCAACTAAAAAAGAGCATGCAAGAAAAGTACCTGCCGCGGCGCAGAGCTCCTCCTCCTTGGCGGCGAGCCTTTCCTTGAGACGCCGGTGCGTCTCAAGGACCGGTTGAAGACGCCGACCCAGCAGGAGTCCTGTTGTTGCAGAAAGCGACGATCAATACAAGACAGCAAGATAAGATTCGACCCAACTGCTACGAAGTTGGCCCGAATCTCGAGGGCTACACCCAGTGGGTGCGCTGGCGCGCCCCCACAAAGAAGACGCAACGAAAAAAGAAAAAGCAGAATGCGACGGAAAACTTACAAACACGGAACGCTCCAGCTCCTGCGTCGCCTCCACCTCGGCCTGGGCGAAGGCCTAGATCCGGTCCGTCCGCCCTCGCAAGGCGCCGGGTCACGGCGGCCATCGCCGCCTCCTCCTGGTTCAGGGACCCGAAGAAGACCTCGTTGGTCCCGCTCCGCGACGCTTGCGACCCGGCAACCCGGCGACCCCCGGGCCAGGGCACCAGGGTGTGCCCCTGCAGCCGCCTCCCCGAGGCGGCGCCCTCTCCGGCTCGAGCGCCGGCCCGGTGGCGGGCGGCTTGCGGCCCCGCCACCAGCGGCGCCCGCTGATCGGCGTCCGAGCCGCCCCCTCCGGCACCGTCCGCGACGCCTCCCCCAAGACGGTGTTGCCGCCGCCTCCATCGGTCCCCGCCCGCTCGACCACGTCGGTCCACGGCGGGGTGTCATCCCCAGCGACCCCGACCTCCCGGTCAAGGTCCATCACATCCGCGTGGCCGTCTTGGCCATGCTCCCCCTCCAGCGCCGGCACGAACACCGTCGTCGCTGCCACCGTCCCCGCCGGCATTTCCGGCCACGCCGGCTCACGCCCACATCACCGCGGCGCTAACCAAGGCCTGGGTCGACGCCGCCTCCAGCTCCACCTCGGCCCGGTTCCGGTCCCGCCAGGCCAGGCCTTCGCCATTGGCCGGGTCCAGACCGAGATTCGGATCCGCCCGCTCCTCCTCCTCCTCAAACCGGTCAACGGTACCGGACCGGCTCCTCCGGAACGCGGCGTCCTCGTTGGACGCGGCGTCCGCCGCCGCCAACGCCAGCGAGATCGACGACCTAAAACCCAAGACGAACTAAATACAGGCCACGCAGAGCCGCTTGGCAACTCGGTTCAAGCCGAAAAGAAACTCACCCCGGCACCACCGGAACGGCGGGCCTCGCTGTCCTCTCCTGCGGCGCTGCGCGCCTCCTCTTGGCGGGCGGCTTTGCCGCCCCGGCCGGGTCCGCCGCGCGCTTCGCGATCACAGTTTGCAGCGTGATGTTGTCCTTCCCGTGCGGCCGCCTCACCGCCGGTGCCCCCGAGACAACCCGGCTCCGGCCGCGCCGCCGCTTCCTCCACCCGGTGCCGCTACATCAACGGCTCACGTCAGCACGCCCAATGTCGTAACCCGACCGGCAACTCAAGAATTAAAAACAAGACTTACCGGCTCGGCGCCCTGTGCCTGCGTCGGCGGTCTCCTCCTCCTCTCCGCTGTGGGCCTCGAGCTCCTCCGAGACGACGCGCACCACCTGCGCCCGCTCCCGGTCGTAAGGATGCCGGATGGCGTTCAAAAGCACCTCCCGCGTCACGTCGGGGCGGATAAGAAGATAAGCAGCAGCAAAATATGGAGACCAAGGACTCACCAACGGTGCCGGGTTCACGCGACTGTACGGGGGTTTCCCGAACTGCCAGTCATCCCGCGGGTTGGCCTTGAATATGTCGTTGACCCAGCGCGCGACCTGGTCCACCGCCAGCCGCAAGTTCGCCATGCGGTTGGGGTCCTGAAGGCCGGTCATCTGACCGATAAGGTGGCTGCGCTGCTGCAGCGGCAACACTCGGCGGACGATGAAGGCGGTGATGAGGTCAGTGTCGGTGAGCCCTTCACGCTCCTTCATCACCGACACCCGCTCGCACAGGTTAAGCACCTCCTGCGACGGGTGCTTGGGGTAGTACCCCCAATTCTGCTTCTCCCTCGGCGACGAGTTGATGAAGGGTGGCAAGTTGATGCGGTCCGTGCCGAGGTTGCGGACATAGAAGAAAGAATTATGCCGATTCTTGGCAGAATCCTCCAGCGGCATCTTCGGGCAGTCAGCGCCCGACCGCTTGGAGATGACGGCGGCGCCACACTCAGACATCTCCCCTGCCCTCGGCCCCTGCTGCTTCAGGGAGAAGAAGCGCACCCATAGGTCGATCGAAGGCTCGACCCCCAGGTACCCCTCGCAGAGGGTGACGAAGCCCGACAGCTTCACGATGGCGCCGGCGCCCAGATGATGGGGCTGGAGCCCGAAGAAATCCAGGAAATCGCGGAAGAAGCCGCTCGCGGGAAGCCCGAACCCGCGCTTGAAGTGAGGGAAGAAGACGACGCGCTCCGTGCCCTCGGGTCGCGGCTCCCGCTCGCCCTGCGGAAGGCGCGCGGCGACCTCTGTCGCCCCCGGCAGGCGCCTGGTGGTGCGGAGGTAAGCGATGTCATCAAGGGTGACCGTCGAACCAATCCACGAGCCCGATGGCAGCGCCATCGAAGAAGATGCGAGAGAAGGAAGAAGAAGGTGGCTACAAAGCTCTGCTCGAGGCAACGGGCGCCACGGTGCGCGACGGTCGCAAGAAGCAGAGGAAGGAAGACGAATGCAGGGGCGCGAGCGAGAATGATTTTCGCCACCCCCACCTCGGCCCAATTTATAAGCCACGGTTTAAAACGTGGGGGAGTGAAAGTGCAACTATCCCTAGGTGGTTTTGGTAATTCCTAACAACATATAGCTCATTGAGCTAACATCATTCCAAGATGAATATTTCAGGAAAAGATCAATGGATGGCATGGCATGGATGAGAAAAGTGGATCCCTCAAATTGCTAAGGATAAAAGGATTGGCTCAAGCTCAAAAGCTCAAGACTCTACATTTTATATTTTAGTGATCCAATATCACATTGAGTCTATAGGAAAAGCCAATACTATCAACGAGGGATGAGATGTTGCTTAATGAGTTTCTTGCTCTACAATGCTTAGTGATATGCTCCAAAACCCTCAGCTACTTTCTCATATCCACATATGACCTAAACCAAAAGTCAAACTCGGCCCTACCGATTCTTTCTACCCGGCGCCATCGAGTTCAGATGTCATAGCCACTGCCACAAACCCTAGGCAAATCGGTATCACCGATAGGGATACGGTCTCACCGAGATGGGATTGTAATCTCTCTGTTTCCCTTCGTAACGTTTTGGTCCTACAGAGATGAGCGATCGGTCCCACCGAGATTGCAATGTAAACTCTCTGTTTTCCTTTCGTAACATTTTGGTCTCACCGAAAAGAGCGAATCGGTCCCACCGAGTTTACCTGACCAACTCTCTGGTTACCAAAATCGGTCTCACCGAGTTTGTGTAATCGGTCTCACCGAGATTACGTTATGCCCTAACCCTAACCATATCGGTCCTACCGAGTTGCATGTCGGTCCCACCGAAAATCCTAACAGTCACTAGATTTGCTGAATCGGTCTGACCGAGTTTATCAATTCGGTCCCATCGAGTTTGGCAAGTTGTGTGTAACGGTTGGATTTTCTGTGGAGGCTATATATACCCCTCCACCTCCTCTTCATTCATGGAGAGAGCCATCAGAACAAACCTACACTTCCAACTTGTTGTTTTTGAGAAGGAACCACCTACTCATGTGTTGAGGTCAAGATATTCCATTCCTACCATATGAATCTTGATCTCTAGCCTTCCCCAAGTTTCTTTCCACTCAAATCTTCTTTCCACCAAATTCAAATCCTGTGAGAGAGAGTTGAGTGTTGGGGAGACTATCATTTAAAGCACAAGAGCAAGGAGTTCATCATCAAAACACCATTTGTTACTTCTTGGAGAGTGGTGTCTCCTAGATTGGCTACGTGTCACTTGGGAGCCTCCGACAAGATTGTGGAGTTGAACCAAGGAGTTTGTAAGGGCAAGGAGATCGCCTACTTTGTGAAGATCTACCGCTAGTGAGGCAAGTCCTTCGTGGGCGACGGCCATGGTGGGATAGACAAGGTTGCTTCTTCGTGGACCCTTCGTGGGTGGAGCCCTCCATGGACTCGCGCAACCGTTACCCTTCGTGGGTTGAAGTCTCCATCAACGTGGATGTACGATAGCACCACCTATCGGAACCACGACAAAAATATCCGTGTCCCCAATTGCGTTTGAATTCTCCAAACCCTTCCCTTTACATTCTTGCAAGTTGCATGCTTTACTTTCCCTTGCTCATATACTCTTTGCATGCTTGCTTGAATTGTGTTAAGATTGCTTGACTTGTGCTAAGATAGCTAAAATCTGCCAAAGACTAAAATTGGGAAAAGGATAAGTTTTTATTTGGTCAAGTAGTCTAATCACCCCCCTCTAGACATACTTTCGATCCTACAAGTGGTATCAGAGCTTTGGTCTCCATTTGCTTTGATTTCCATAGCTTTTGGTGGTCATAGCCTTGGTTTCACAACCTAGGAGAGTATGGCGTCTAGCGAGGGAAATTATCACCGTAGAGGTCCTTACTTTGATGGTACTAATTTTGCTAGTTGGAAGCATAAGATGAAAATGCACATTCTTGGACATAACCCCGTCGTTTGGGCTATTGTGTGTATTGGCTTGCAAGGTGAATACTTTGATGGCAGAGAACCGAACCGTGAAGCTAGTGCGGAAGAGTTGAAGATGCTGCAATACAACGCTCAAGCTTGCGATATCCTCTTCAACGGACTGTGCCCCGAAGAATTCAACAAAATCAGCCGTCTTGAGAATGCAAAGGAAATTTGGGATACTTTGATTGATATGCATGAAGGTACCGACTTCGTCAAGGAATCCAAGTTGCATGTGCTCCAAAGTCAACTTGACAAGTTCAAAATGAAGGATGGTGAAGGTGTCGCTGAAATGTACTCTAGGCTTGCTCTTATCACAAATTAGATTGTCGGCTTAGGAAGTGAAGAAATGACCGACAAATTCATCATCAAGAAGATCCTAAGAGCTTTGGATGGAAAATATGATACCGTGTGCACATTGATCCAAATGATGCCCAATTACAAAGATCTCAAGCCAACGGAAGTCATTGGAAGAATTGTTGCTCATGAGATGTCGCTCAAGGATAAGGAGGAACTTCACAACAAGTCAAGTGGTGCTTACAAAGCCTCATGTGAAGCCCCCACATCATCAAGTGAGAAACAAACCTTCAATGAAGAATTGAGCTTAATGGTGAAGAACTTCAACAAATTCTACAAGAGTAGAAGCAAAGAGAGAAGCTCCAAGTCAAGGTCCTACAATGAAAAAAGATCTTCTAGTCGGGAGCGTAATTGCTACAATTGTGGAAGACCGGACACTATTCAATGAGTGTACGGCACCCTACAAAAGAAGATAAGATTCTCCAAAAGAATAAGTAGAAGAGAAGAATCACCACCAAGAGAGAGAAGGAGTAGAGATGATCGTTATGAGCGAAGACCCTCACGGAGAAGCAAGGATTAGGAAAGGAAGGACAAGTCATCAAGGAGCTACACAAAGCGAAGACATCAAGCTCATGTTGGTGAATGGGTATCCGCTCCGACTCGACAATCACTCGAGAGAAGTTATCACTCCGACTCCGAATATACTCAAGATGAAGGTGTTGCCGGTCTAGCACTTGTGTCAACCAACTCCTACGACATATTTGATTCTCCAAATGAAGGAATTGGAAGATGCTTCATGGCCAAAGGCCAGAAGGTAACACACCCCGAGTATGTTGATTTCAATAGTGATGAAGATGACTTGCTAGGTGATGATGATTTACTTGTTGACAACTCTAGTGATGAATACTATGATGAAACGTCAATTAATCATGCTAATCAAGATAAAACTAATGACAATGATAAGGTTAAGATTGAGCTTCTAACTAAAGAACTAAACACTCTTAAGTTAGCTCATGAAACTATCTTAGAAGATCATCGAGAACTTTTAAGGACTCATGAGAAGTTACGCTTTGAAAAGCTCAATCTTGAGCAAGAGCATGAGTTCTTAAAGGCAATCAATGATGATCTTCGTAAGAAAATTTCTTCTTACATTGCCAAGCGTTTACTCTTATCTACTTACATGCCTCAAGTCAAATCCACTAACAAAAACAAGAAGGATTCTTCCTCTAGTAGTAACAATAATCATGCTAAATCAAATGTTGTTGCTTCTAGTAGTTCTCTTGATTCCACTAATGATTCTCTTAGCCAAGTTACACTTGAGCAAGAAAATAGCTTATTGAAGGAATTATAGAGAAAGGTGTTTACAAGAGCCTTGCGGGAGTAAGCAATTTGAGGAAATTATGCGCAAGCAAGGAAGGCACGGAAGAATCAAGGTGTTGGTTTTGAGCGAAAGTTCAATGCCAATGGAGTTGAGTGGGAAGAAGATCAATATCCCAAGACGAAGTTTGTTCCTCAACAAGAGAAGTATGATCCTACTTCCTTCAAAGGGACACACGCTCAAGATGATCTTCCACCACAAGACCACAAGCAAAAAGGCAAGGACAAGCTTCAATAGGAGATTGATGCATTTGAAGAAGCTCCTAAGGCCTTGGTCAAGTGGGTTCCCAAGACTATGACAAGTTCTACTTCATCAAGTACGACTACAACTCCAAGGATTCCCATCAAGATGATGTGGATCCCGAAGAAGAAGAACTAGAGAGTTATTGAGGGTGACTCCGCCAACATATTTCACTCATACCATTTTGGCAACAACGAGTGCAATCAACCTCCACATCTTGCACTAGTTCAAGGAGTCACAAACCCTCTTGTTGGTAAGACAAGGGACAAGGTAACCTAATGCTTTCATAGACATCATCTTGTGTGTGCATCACTCTATGTCTATGGATATCCTTGTTTGTTCCTTGCGGGACTAACCCGTGTAGGTATTGAAAGTGCAACTCACTCCAAAAGGATTGCTCCAATTGATCTTCATCGACATTGAGCATCCACATCTTCAACACCTGCTGACCTACATGAATTCATCATCGACAAAACCCAAGGTTAGTTCTTCCCTCTTAGGGGGGATCTCACATCTAGGGGGAGCTTTACTCTAAGAATTGAGCTAAAGCAACTCTAATGGTGTGAACACAACAATGCATTATGTAAAAGTGGTAACCCCACTTGAGCTTAAACGATGAGTATGACCTATGATCAAATGTTCTCATTTGAATCCTAAGTCAATATACTCATATATAGATGACCTAGTCATCACCAATTGTTTGATAGATGCTAGAATTGTTTGTGCATGCCTTGTCACATATTTCATTTGTCATTTTATTGTGTGAGCATGTTGGTTGCATATTTTACCCATTCGAGGACATCCACTTGTGGTTTTGATTGATTGATTTCTTTTTCTTTGGCCAAGTGGATGGACAAGAATGCCTAAGAACCTTCTCTAGCTATCTATGCTCTTCTCGTCTCAAACTCTATTCATGCTACATCACAAAATTTGATCAAGTCAGATTCGAACCACTCGTGTGAGGAGCACTCGAGTCCCGATTCATCATAGACTTAAACTTCCAAAACTTCTTTGTGCTTTCGATCGACCGATTCTTCCATTTCGGTCATACCGAGATCACTAAGTCGATCTAGGTTTTCAATCTCGGTGCAACCGATTTGAACTTTCGGTCACACCGAGTTCTTTGTGTATCAGCAGTTATGCATCTCGGTGCCACCGAGTTGTTCCACTCGGTCACACCGGCTGTGGTCGGGCTATATATACTCACGGACAAAAATTTGGAAACTTTCTCCGAACCACTTCGCCCGCGCATAGCTTGCTCTACCTCCAGGGTCTCCGGATCGTCCTCCTCGTCGCCAGCCGCCTCCTGTCGTTGGTCTCCACCGCCGTCAACGGAATTCATCCCCGCCGTTGCCGCCGTAGCGAGTTCATCGCCGATCTAGGGTATGGACTCGATCACAGTGCTATCCCCGTCCGATTCCTAGCACATTGTGTTCATCATGATTCTTGCCACGATTGAAACGACTCTATCCAGTCAAAACACTCCGTAGATTAGAGATGAATTGAAAATTTAGGGTTAGGTTTCCGCCAAAACCATCTCGGACCCACCGAGTTGCAGAACTCGGTTCCACCGATTCGGCCAAAGCCATTGCACATGTGGTTCTCGGTCTGACCGAGAATTGCAAATCGGTGTGACCGAGTTCAGGACTTTGTGAAACCCTAGCAGTCTCGGTGCCACCAAACTGTGACTCGGTCGACCGAGTTCACTAGTTTAGGTTCCAAAAGCTGCCGGTATCACCGAGTTTACCGTCGGTTGATCCGAAATGCTTTCGTGGAAAACTAAAACTAAGTTTTGACTCATTCTTTTGCAAAAATCTCTGTATTTTGTGATGCTCATCCACTCTATCTCATCTATACCTATTCACAAGGTCTGCAGTCAGTGTTTGCAACATGTCTGACCAGAGTGACAGCCAGAACAAGTCAGAGGAGCAGATTCAGATGAGTGAGGGCACTAGTCCCTCTAGCAGCTCAGATGAGGGAAGCAGAAGCACCCCAAGCAACCTGCCCAAAGCTGCCACCAGGACAAGGAAGAAGAGAACCTCAGAATCTGAGGATGAGGATTATGTGGCAGTAGAGGATGAGGCCATTTCAAAGAAAAAGGTGCTCAAGAAGGAGTATAGCTCAGCTGCAGTTAAGCCAGGTTTGAAGATCAAAAGGCCAACAGGAAGA
This sequence comes from Aegilops longissima, assembly GCA_021605205.1. Lineage (NCBI taxonomy): Eukaryota > Viridiplantae > Streptophyta > Magnoliopsida > Poales > Poaceae > Aegilops > Aegilops longissima. The sequence continues at coordinate 655,528,541 of CM038682.1, read as the reverse complement.
CAACCCATGTCTAAAGCCAGAGCCTCCACTCAAGCATCTTTGGAATCCCAACCCAAAGTGGCTGCTACAGAAGGAAAGAAAAGGAAGGAAAGGGTCAAGAAGACCATGGCCAGAGTTATTGGAAAGCCTTCCATGATGGAAGAAGAGGAAGAAGAAGAGGTTGCTGCACCAGCACCCAAGGCTCAGAAGCTTATGGGTGATGCTATTAAGTCAGGGGCTGCATCATCAAAGCCCAAAGAAGCACCCAAAGCTGCCTCCAAACCAAAGAGTGCACCAAAGAGGAATACCAGGAACATATCTGCTGCTGAGAAGAACAAGGCCCCGGTGCCTGAGACTGTTGCTGAAGAAGAAGAAGATGAAGAGCAAATCCTGGGAAAATTGAAGCCAAATATTCCAGACCACAATGATGGTCATCCTGTGGCTGAGAACATGAAGATCAGGAGAGACTCAGGGTTGAGGCTATGGAGAGAGTCAGATCCATATGCCACCAGAAGGAGGACTGCTGTTGATTATAGGTTCCACACAAAGGAACAGCAGGACTTCTATGAGACAATCTTGTTGGACAAGAAGCCTATAGTGTGTGATATGAGGTGGGTCGACTGGACCTACATAAAGGAGAATGAAGAACAATATCCTGGTGTGTATGATAGTTTCAGTGCTTGTGGAGTTGCAGACTTTGTTGGGCAGAAGCTCACAAAGTGGAATGAGGAGCTCATAATGCAATTCTACTCCACAGCCCACTTCTATCCAGATGGCAGGATAGCATGGATGTCTGAAGGTACAAGGTACCAATCAACTATCGAGGAATGGGCCAATCTGATCAATGCACCTAAGGAGGAAGAGCATGACTTGGACGTTTATGCCAAGAAAAAGATGGATCATAACACAAGGGCACGTATGTACAAAGAGATTCCTGAAGCAGATCTTGAGACTCACCAGTTTGGATCAGTAAAACACCTGCTGTCAGGTATGCCTACAATCAATTGGATCCTTAGGCACACTCTCTTGCCCAAGTCTTGTGATCATAGGATGATCAGAGGCCATGCAATAAACTTGCTACATATATTTGATGCGCCACAGAAGTTTAAGGTCATGAGCCTTATAGTTGAGACTATCAAAAGGACAATTCTTGACGAGAAAAGAAGTTGTGGATATGCCCTGAGATCCGAGGAGCTGATAAACTCCAAGATGGGCACAGGCACATACCTGTTGGATAAGGAGCATATGCCTATTTATCCAGATTTCGAGGACAACCAAGTGGTTATGGATGAAGATGAACCATCCTCAGTGCAAGCACAGGCTAAAAGGGAGAAGGCAAGGGCAGAAAAGGCTGCCAAGATGCCAACAATGGAAGAGGCATCCCAGTACCTTCTGAAGAGCAAACAAGATCAACTTGGCTACTTGATTGCATCCACTCTAAGGATTGAGAAGGGTTTGGCCACCTTGACTCGAAACCAGGAGTGCTTGGAGAGGATCATGGAGCAGAAGTTCTATGACATGGATATAAAGGTCACTGAGGTCCAGTCTGTTGTTGAGCAGCTTCAGGATGACATGCAGGAGAGGAAGGGCAAGTCAACCACAGATGCATTTGCCAGAGTGCCTAGAGCTCACAGATCAGCTGCGGTGCGGTGGAGATACGAGCCACTTCATACGCACGAGCTACTGACTTGGTGCCACCAGATCCAGCACCTACTCCACGAGCTCCATCTACATCAACAGATGCTTTCGCCCTTGGCGTCATGTCTACACCACCACCTGAAGATCAAGCTTGAGAGTCGATTTAGTACTATGCATTTTCTATGAACTTTTTGGTAACTTGTTGCCAAAGGGGGAGAAAAATGTATAGATCATAGGCTTCGAGAGAGTGTGTTGCTTTTTGTTCTCTCTTGCTTTGGTGGTTAAACTTTATTTGCTTGTTTGAGATACATTATGTACATGTGATACTGGATGATCATGTGTTTGATCATATGCTACAATTATGCTTGTTGGATGATATTATCTTTCTTATCCCTATATGATCATTCATTTTCTTGGTGATGAGTGCATGTATTTAATCATTATCATTTTGAGCGCTCCACCAAGATGTATGTGACATGGAAGAGTTACCCATGAGCCTAACTCCTTGTGCATTTGCAGTCCAAAGCAAATCTTAAACTATGCACAAATTTAGGGGGAGCTCTTGCTTATCACATACTTCTCAAAGCGACAATTTTTTCACTCTTATTATCATTTGTCGAAGCTTTGATCTATATGTTGTCATCAATTACCAAAAGGGGAGATTGAAAGTGCAACTATCCTAGGTGGTTTTGGTAATTCCTAACAACATATAGCTCATTGAGCTAACATCATTCCAAGATGAATATTTCAGGAAAAGCTCAATGGATGGCATGGCATGGATGAGAAAAGTGGATCCCTCAAATTGCTAAGGATAAAAGGATTGGCTCAAGCTCAAAAGCTCAAGACTCTACATTTTATATTTTACTGATCCAAGATCACATTGAGTCTATAGGAAAAGCCAATACTATCAACGAGGGATGAGGTGTTGCTTAATGAGTTTCTTGCTCTACAGTGCTTAGTGATATGCTCCAAAACCCTCAGCTACTTTCTCATATCCACATATGACCTAAACCCAAAGTCAAACTCGGCCCTACCGATTCTTTCTACTCGGCACCACCGAGTTCAGATGTCATAGCCACTGCCACAAACCCTAGGCAAATCGGTCTCAACGATAGGGATCTCGGTCTCAACGAGATGGGATTGTAATCTCTTTGTTTCCCTTCGTAACGTTTCGGTCCTACTGAGATGAGCGATCGGTCCCACCGAGATTGCAATGTAAACTCTCTGTTTCCCTTTCGTAACATTTCGGTCTCACCGAAAAGAGCGAATCGGTCCCACCGAGTTTACCTGACCAACTCTCTGGTTAGCTTATTACCAAAATCGGTCTCACCGAGTTTGTGTAATCGGTCTCACCGAGATTACGTTATGCCCTAACCCTAACCATATCGGTCCTACCGAGTTGCATGTCGGTCCCACCGAAAATCCTAACCGTCACTAGATTTGCTGAATCGGTCTGACCGAGTTTATCAATTCGGTCCCACCGAGTTTGGCAAGTTGTGTGTAACGGTTGGATTTTGTGTGGAGGCTATATATACCCCTCTACCTCCTCTTCATTCGTGGAGAGAGCCGTCAGAACAAACCTACACTTCCAACTTGCTGTTTCTGAGAAGGAACCACCTACTCATGTGTTGAGGTCAAGATATTCCATTCCTACCATATGAATCTTGATCTCTTGCCTTCCCCAAGTTGCTTTCCACTCAAATATTCTTTCCACCAAATCCAAATCCTGTGAGAGAGAGTTGAGTGTTGGGGAGACTATCATTTGAAGCACGAGAGCAAGGAGTTCATCATCAACACACCATTTGTTACTTCTTGGAGAGTGGTGTCTCCTAGATTGGCTAGGTGTCACTTGGGAGCCTCCGACAAGATTGTGGAGTTGAACCAAGGAGTTTGTAAGGGCAAGGAGATCGCCTACTTCGTGAAGATCTACCACTAGTGAGGCAAGTCCTTCGTGGGCGACGACCATGGTGGGATAGACAAGGTTGCTTCTTCGTGGACCCTTTGTGGGTGGAGCCCTCCGTGGACTTGCGCAACCGTTACCCTTCGTGGGTTGAAGTCTCCATCAACGTGGATGTACGATAGCACCACCTATCGGAACCACGACAAAAACATCCGTGTCTCCAATTGCGTTTGAATTCTCCAAACCCTTCCATTTACATTCTTGCAAGTTGCATGCTTTACTTTCCGCTGCTCATATACTCTTTGCATGCTTGCTTGAATTGTGTTAAGATTGCTTGACTTGTGCTAAGATAGCTAAAATCTGCCAAAGACTAAAATTGGGAAAAGGATAAGTTTTTATTTGGTCAAGTAGTCTAATCACCCCCCCCCCTCTAGACATAATTTCGATCCTACAGGGAGTGGGATCGTTTGCGCTCGCCTTTCCCACTTCCCCGCAATAACTGCGCACGTACGTGCGCGATAACCGCCTCGAGAATGGCAACCGACTTGTGGACGGTGCAATAAATCCACACGCGTGGGCCGAGGGCGCGCGGCCGCGGGCCCCAACGCGTCGCCCTGTCCCGTCGCGCACGTGGCCTATCAGGCCCCTCCGGCTCCCAGACGCCACGTGGCGCCCGCGCGAAGCCCAAAAGATTGCCTCAAAGATTCGGTGGACTCCTCGGTTTCCCGCCGCTGCCGGGATGCCGCGATCTGGCTTCCGGAAGCCGGCACACAGTGGGTGTTGCCGAACCCGGCGGTCTCAAAATCCACCTCCTTCAAAGGGGGAATCTGCGAAGGCCCTCCCACCCGAAGACGGCGGACCTTCATAGCTTCGGGGACTACTGTCGGGGGGATGAACCCGGGCAGGCGACGGAACCCGGATCCTTTTCAAAAACATCGGGGCTAGCATCGTCCCTCAAGCCAGCTCGCGCTTGGCCGGGTCGCTCAACCCGGCCAAGTCCCTCGACCCGGCCAAACTCTCCAACCTAGCCAGACTCCTCAAATCGGCCCCAACAACCAACTCAAGACTTCCCCAACAAGCCAGCTCCACCCTTGGCGTGTTCTCCAACCCGGCCAAGGGTCAGCGACCGTCCCATCCCGGTCGTACGACGGGACGAGTCTCCACCAACTGATGACCAAAGCCACAGTGCCCCGCCCATGCCTCTGGTCAGCCGGGCGTGGCAACAGTGCCCCCCACCTACTCGCTGACCAGGGCCGGCGTGGCAACAGTGCAATCGTCGTCACCCATGACGCCAGCAAGCGGCGATCTGACGGAGCGCCACTGTAGCCGACTCGACTCGGCCACGCCCTGACGATCGACAAGACGGCGCACAGTGCCCCTAGGCGCATGGGGCCCGTGCCCGGGGAACCCGGTGAGACCTGGCACCCGGCGGGTCCCAGCACCAGGTTCCTGGACACTGACAACCCGGCCCTACGGCCTTATAACATTACCCTTGTACCCCTGGGGTGTTGACCTATAAAACCCCCCAGGAGCCCTCATGCATACGGGCAGGACTAGCACGAAAGACACTCACTCACTCACACACACACCTAGCAAGCAACACCCGAGGAGAGGGAGCAGCCTAAGGCTTGGCCAGCCTTCCTTCTTCCCCCATACAGCTCTAGGAGCAACTCTGTACTGATACACATCATCTACACTCGGCAGGACTAGGGGTGTTATCTCTCCGGAGAGCCCCGAACCTGGGTATGTCTTGCGTCCCGCGCTCGCTCATGCCAACCTCGCCTCTGGAGCCCACCAGCGCCCTCGAGCCTCCTCCTATCTTTAGCCATCCCTTGGCATCTGTCGTGCGCCCACCGCGAGAGGTTTACATATACATGTCGAAGGGCTATGTAATTACTCCTTACATATATGCTTTTTTTAGCAAAAGAGGGGCATCCCTCTCAGATTTTCATATGAATTAAAGAAAGGGCGATGCTAGGCGCCGGCGCACCGGCCGGACGCTTCGGCCGTTCCAACCCTAGCCGTCAGATCGGCCTGTTCTGGTCCGTTGGATCCTTATCCAACCAGGGTGTCGTCTTCCTCTCGCGAGCGCGGACGGGGAAAGGAACCCCGTCTCGCCGTCCGTCTTCGCCGGCCGCCCCACGCTCCGGCACTCAGCTCGCCCGCCGCTTTCGCCGCCCGGCGCGCGGTTGAGCTGACCGCTCGCCGCCTCGGCCGCCCGTCGGAGCGCCATGGATGCAGCTCCGCGACTCAACTCATCCAAGTCCGCTCGCCGCCCCGGCCGCCCGTCGGGGCCGCCCCGCGCTCCGGGACTCAGCTCGCCCCAACCACTCGCTGCCCCCGCTGCTCGTCGGAGTGCCATGGATGCAGCTCCGCCTCACCGATGATTGGTTCCAGCAAAAAACAGAGATGCCTCGTGGTAGCATTTTCCCGTGTCAGTCGTAGCAAATGAAGACAACGGTTGCAGCAAAAAAAATCCATCGGTGTCGCCATTGTAGCAAACATGTTAATCGGATGTTGCAAAACACATCGCCAATGGTGTTGCAACAAAAAATGTCCGTCGTCGTCGTCGCCGGTCACACCTCAGTCGCAAAAAAGTATCATGGCCGCATGAATGGATGTAGCAAAAACACACAGACGGTAGTAGCAAAAAATTGACACGGTTGTAGCTTCTCCCCTCTACGGTGGAAGCTTAAACGATTGAAACTTTTTTCGTTTTGAGCAGCGCCTGGGTGAAAAATTCATCTCTCATTCGGTTGAAGCTTTTTTCATCGAAGGTTGTAGCATTTTTTGTAGACGGTTGTAGCTTTCCTCGATGGCTCTGAACGCTTGCAACTTTCTGTATATCCGATGTAGCAAAACTCGGTGCCGGTTGTAGCTGAGTGGTGTGCCGGTTGTAGCAAAATGTGATACAGGTTGTAGCATGTAACAAAAAAGCGCGATGTCTAGTGTTTGCTCGCGATGACGATGACGCCGTTTTGCTGCAACAGTAGTAGATTTTTGCTACCACCGGCGATTGAATTTGCTACAACCGGTTCTAACAAAAAATCACCGTGGGGTGTAGTCTGCCATGGCTGGGAGGCTCGGCGCTGCAAGGTCGGCAAGGGCAGCCGGGCGGATTCGAGGAGAGGCATAGGCGGATTCTGGAAGAGGCAGAGGGTAGTAGTCCGGCGAGGGCGGCCGCGGCGAGGCGAGATCCGGCGGCGGCGCATGTGAGCGAGATCCGGCGAGGGGCGGCCGCACGCGAACGACATCCGGCGAGGGGCGGCCGCACGCGGACGACAAGGCGCTCTTCTCTGGCGGCGGCGGTCGAAGGAGCCCGCTGGTCGCCTGGCCGACGCGTGGTGCCCTCCTGTACGTGCGCTGCGCGAGGAAGAGGGAGACCGGCCGAATCGTTCCGCCGGTGCCCCGACCCCAAACGTTTCCCTTAACGAAACCATATGGTCTGTTTACAAACTACTACCAGACGCCCAAACTAGACCAAAAACTAACATGAACCGGCAGTTCTAAAAGCAAGGCTAGCCACTTCGGAACCTCCTCCCTTAATTGACAAAAATGACAAATCTTTTGCCTCGTTTCAAAATAAATAAATACAACAAGCTAGCAAATTAGAATGGCCAGAAGGGCTCCACCAGTTCTGGCGTGCATGCACCTCCTAGCTCTGATCCTACATGCACCCACAGCTGCATCCATGGACGGCCATAGCCACTTTTGTTGGTTAAGCTAGAGGGTAGCCTGATTAGCTTAGCTAGCTAGGTAGGTCTCTGCTCTTTCCCTAGGGGGTCCCTATCAGCTCTTGGCAATACAGTGCGCGTCTCATGCACGATGCTGATCACAAACTCAACCCGAGTCCTTTCGTGCTATAGCTGCTAGCCGGTGCGCGGAGACCAACGAACGAGAGCGTATGCACGCGGTGTTCTGCCTAATGAAAAGACGCAAAGCTTTTACATGTTCTCGAAAAGAAATACGCGGGCATATAGTATCATAGTATTAGAAAACGTTTTACATTTTGGAACTACTCTTGCTGTTGTGCAGAAGTATTAATTCCAACGGAAAACATATGGACATCGTTGTGTTCTCGCGTGTTGCTGTGGATTTCAGTTTGTTTTCTTTCCTTTTTGAATTGAAGTGTTCCTTCAGAGTTAATGTACTGACATCTTTGTGGTCATATGATAAAGTTCTATGGTTTTAATTATCGCACTATTAGAGATAGGCCAAATAATCGAGATTTGGCTTGTTGATTACAACATGCATGGTTGATCTAGAGGTTAATTTGTGTTGAGCTTATAGACATGTGAATTACGTCATGATTAATCACTCAAAAAGCAGCAAGCGAATATATGCGCTGATATTCTGCAGTACCTGTAGAATATATGGTTTAGACCAAACCGCTCTTGTGTAATTGGGCAGCACATAAATGTTCTCGTCCACATTGTCATTTAGATTATGGGTACTTAGCTGTACAACTACTCAAATAATTAACATGGAGGGCACACCTAGGATATCTGCATAGCACTGCGTCTGTATGTAGGCCAAATTCCAAACTCCGTATTTGAAATTCTTTTGAATATAACCGCTGATTCTGAAACAACGATAATTGTGTACTATTTTCCCAGCTTTAAATTGAAAATGGTGGATACTTTCTTTATTATTTTCATATCATGTAGATTCGCTTTATAAGCTGGTCAAAGCATAAATCAGTTTTCCTCGAGAGCACCAAGTAAAGGACCCCGTGTGATAAGAAGCTTGCCTAACTTTTCTTTGTTAGTGCACATATGGACTGTGTCACAGTGCTCTACATGCAACAAACAACAAAGAGGCATCATGGGTCATTCAGCCAATGTAAAAGGAGAAGAGAATATTGTCCACTTTATTTATCCCCATTTCATGTGATGAGAATTATTACATATGCAGCATATTTGTGGTTGATGTCTTCCTCATGATGAGAGATCTGCGGTGTGACATTCTAAGGAACTCTTGATGCCCAGTTATTTAGCTATCTAGTGACTGTGGGATAGCCCCTATAATTCCCTCTTCTTTTCATTATCATTATTCCTCCTCCAAGATATAAATGCTCATATTTTGTATTGAATATTTTCCTCCAAGGTACTGTAAGTCTTCTTTCTTTAGGAGGCAAAAGATTTGGCTCCTCCATTAATTAAGAGAAGAGAGAGACACTGGCATAAGGTATTGTAAGTTACTCAGACTCCTTGTGTCAGTGTGGTGGATTCTCACAAATTTGTCTGGTCAAATCAATTTAGTTTAGGTATACAATTGGGTGTTTGGTTGTTAAAATGCACGCAAATACGAGAACCAAGTTTATCCTTGGATGGTCAGTGGAGTTAGTTGTACCCTTTGTGTATTATACAGGATCGGCTCTTGCCTTCATTTTATTCTTTGATTTTCCCTAGGATCTTCTTTATTTTTCTCCTTTGCTTTCGATGACCCATGCAAATATTACATGTAAATACTACTCCCTCTGTAATGTGATGTAAGACGTTTTTGCAGTTGAACATTAATGTACAAAGGTAGTACTTGTTAATACATGTTAATGAAGGATTAGCAGGTGACTCATGCATATCTTCAGTAACGGATCGCAAAGTGACTTGTGCATGTCTTCAGTGAAAAGATCAGTGTTCCCAGCAAAAAAAGAGTACTAGGCGAATTATTCATATCTTTTATTTAGTGGATGATTTATGCATATATCCAAAATCATTAAGTATGCAGGCTTGGTTTTTTTTACTACTCTCTCCGATGCATATTACTTGTCACAACTTTAGTACAACTTTGTACTAAAGTTAAAGTTGTAGTAAAGCTGCAAAAAGTACTGTATTCACTAGATCTTTAGAAAAATTGATAATTCTGTCAATTTTCAAGCTATGCAAGCGGCTGCTTTTGGTGTGCGAATTGTATTTGGTGGGTTTTAAAAAGAACAGGCACAAAATACCTTTGTTTCCACATCAAAGCGTTGTAAGTCGAAATGCGAGGGCCAGATCATTTGATATTTATTTTTTGAACGTTAACTTAATACCAGACACATCAATCCACACTTTTCACTAGTGTATTTCTACATAGTACATAGAGTAATGTGCCGACGTGGAATGACCTAGGCTGACTTGACAGGCCTTACGCACATGACTAACCATTAGGTACATGTGCACAGACACAGGAGGAGAGGGAGAAACCACACGGGGCAACCAACGTCTAGAATGTTTACCTGATCCCTGCAAAACCAAACTGGTTACTGTGGAACTCAAGCATTCCAAACCAACGTGCCCAGAGAAATACGGACACCTTGTGGCTCCATGGAACTTGCACCGGGAAAAATGTCTGCCATGAAAGCAAGAAGCTGAAGGCCAGAGCTTCTCTTTTCACACTAACTAAAGCATTTGCATATATGGTATTTATTTTTCCCTCATGCATGGTGTTGGGTGCAGAAAGGATTAAAAGGAGGCCCCTTAAAATTTGACGTTGACAGTGATGTGGGTGAGGCCCCAATAATTGAGTATTCGGCCGTGGCCGGCCCTTTGGCCTCCCTCGAGCCCTGTGCAACACACGAGTTGACTCTTCTTTTACTCCCTTTCACTCATTTCAGTCCCTTTCTGTCCCCATCCCCAAACCACATGAATGTGCCTTGTACGTATCTACTCCGCCTCCATGTGCGCGTATGCATGTCTCTACTGCTCCTCTTCCGCTTTCACGTATGCAAAGGCATGGCAGGAAGGAGGAGAAAGTAAAAGCTAGAGAGAGAGAGAGAGAGATGATGATGATGATGATGGTGATGATGTTGATGATGCATGGAGGGGAGACGATGCCATAATGCCCAAATCCCCATGCTTAACTAACTCATTCTCGCCTTTGGGGTCTGGGGGAGACCTGGGGTGAGAGGATGGTGCATGCCTAGAGAGGTGTGCCATTTGGTTCTTGAATGAATGACACACTTTGGCTAGCCAGTAGAGTGTGCTTGCTATGCTCTGGAGATGCCGCGTGCGGGTGCAGTGCAGGCCTCCGAAAATCAACCAGTGAATGTTGTTCTACGTTATACGGCTTGTTTGAAAGGCGCCTTATAGCCAAGCACTATCTAGTAGTAGTACAAAAGTTCGTTGGTCATCCCCAAATTATACGTACACACAAATCATTTTCAACTTTGAAGCTGCTCGTTCTTGTATTTGCATATTTGATTACGAGATGGAAGTTGCTCAAGCAACCTTTTATAAGTCTGGGTCACTTAGCACAAATTAATCCTGATCTACGGCACGGCGCGGCTCGACGGGATCAACCGGGCATTCATCGCCTTGCTCCCGAAGAAGGCGGGGGTGCCGTCGCCGGGGGCTTTCCGGCATGTCTCTCTCCAGAACGCTGACGTCAAGATCCTCTGCCGTGGCCTTACCTCTAGGCTGCAGAAGCAAATCAGTTCTATCATCGATGAGGATCAATCTGGTTTCATCCCCGGGCGCAGCATCGCCGAGAACTTCATCTACACCGCCGAAATGGTGCAGTGCTGTTTCACAAGGGGGGCCCCCACCCTTGTGCTCAAGCTCGACTTCGCCAAGGCTTTCGACGGCATCAACTGGGCGAGCCTGCGTGTGGTCATGCTGGCGCGCGGGTTTCCCGAGCTCTGGTGTGACTGGATGGACGCGATCTTCCACTCCTCGCGCTCCGCCGTGCTTCTCAACGGCATCCCGGGGAAGTGGTTCCCCCTCCGCTGCGGGCTGCGCCAAGGGGACCCCATCTCCCCGTACCTCTTCCTCCTCGTCGCCGATGAGCTCCAAAGGCTGATCCGTCGGGACACCTCGATGCAGCACCCGTTGGTGGACGGGGAGCCGCCGCTCGTTCTGCAGTACGCGGATGATACGCTGATCATCATGCGCGCTTGTCCGCACGCGGCGGCGCGGCTTTGCTCCACGCTTGACGACTTCGCCGCTGCCACCGTACTCGTCATCAACTACTCCAAGAGCACTCTGGTCCCGATGAACATCGATGACGACACCTTGGCCGCGGTCGTGGCTGCGGTTGGCTGCAAGGTGGAGGGGTTCCCGCAAACCTACTTGGGGCTCCCTCTGTCCTGCTCCAAGTTGTCGCTCGCGGACTTCCACTTCATCATCGCTAAGGTGGATCGGTACCTGGCCGGCTGGCGTGCTCGCCTGCTCTCCCCGGTTGGGCGGCTCGTGCTTATCAACGCCGTCTTGGATGCCCTCCCTTCGTATGCTATGGGCACGCTCAAGCTCCCAAAGAAGGTCGTCGCCGCGCTCGACTCCCTCCGTCGGGCTTTCCTGTGGAATGCTGCTGGTCGAGCGTCCGGGGCGCAATGCCTCGTCGCTTGGGATCGGGTGTGTCGTGTGAAGGCTGAGGGCGGCCTTGGGGTCCGCGACCTCGCCTCCCAAAACGACTCGCTCCTGCTGAAGGTTCTTCACCGGCTCCACACTTTGCCCCTCTCTCGGTGGGCGTCGTGGGTCTGGACCTCACTCGGTGAGCGCCTCCTCCTGGACGCGCACGGCTCAACGCTAGCCGGCGAGCACTGGACTCACCTCCGGAGCCTCGTGCCACTCTACCGCTCGCTTCCCCGGGTCGTCGTCGGCGACGGCAGAATGACCGCCTTCTAGGAAGACCACTGGCTGTCCTGTGGCCCCTTGCGTTGCGCCTTCCCGGCGCTTGCCTCCCACGCCTGCACGGAGGTGTCGGTCTGGGCGGTCCGCACTCTCGGGCTCGACGCAGTCCTGGTGCCGCGGCTCTCCGTCGCGGCCTCCAGGGAGCGCCTCCTCTTGCTCCCTCTCATTGAGCGGGGCGGCGCCGGTGCGGGCGCTGAGGACCACCGGTCACTGGTGCTGTGCACGAAGCCGAAGGGGCAACTGGCCTCCAGTAAGGTCTATAGCCTCCTACGCCTCGGCGGCGAGGTTGCCGAGAATGCCGCCTTCCTTTGGAGCTCCCTGGCTCCCTCCCGAGTGAGGTTCTTCTCCTGGCTGCTTACTCTTAAGCGGATCCATACCCGCGACAACCTGCTGAAGAAGCACATCGTGGAGCCGCGCGATGCTGGCTGCCCCGAGTGCGGTGCTGCGCTCGAGACGCCCGATCACTTGATCTTCGGGTGCCCCTTCGCTCAGGCGTTCTGGAGTGCCCTGCGCCTCTCCACCACTGGGGCGACGGTCCGTGCACTGCAACACTTCGACGTCTCCAGGGCCGTCGGTGCGGCGTCGCCGCATGCCTTCGCCCTGTTATGCTGCTGGCACCTTTGGAAGCGGCGGAACGCGGTGGTGTTCCGGCAGGAATCCCCCTCCCTCCCCGCCACGTTGAAGGCTTGCCGCGATGAAGCCGTCCTCTTGCGTAGCCGGTTCCCCACGGACGATCGTGGCCACATTGATGTGTGGCTTGGCGTCCTGCGTCTGTAAATGTGTGGGTGGTGTTTGTGTAGTGTAGGGGAGCTGTTCCCCGTCCCCGCCCCCCTGCTGCTGTATTGTGTTGCCTAAACAGGCTCAATATATATATTCAGGTGGGGGAGTTCTCTCCCCCCGGTGAAAATTCAAAAAAAATCCTGATCTACTCCCTCTGTTCTAAAATGTTAATAGTCTTTTTAGAGATTCCAACAAGAAACTACATACAGAGCAAAATGAGTGAATTTACACTTTAAAATATGTCTATATACATTCGTATGTTGTAGTCTATTTGAAATCTCTGATCGAGACAAGTCAGACTAGCCCCCGGGGCTCTTGCGACCGTGTCACCCCCGCGGGCGACCGGCCGCGCGGTGACCCTCTTCTCCGGCCCCCCTCCCCCTCCTTCCCTCCCTGCCGCCGTCGTCGGCGCTCGCCGGGCGCTGGCCCGGCGGCTGGCGGCGCGGCCCCTCAATTCTCTCTCGGCTCTCCTGCAGTGCGGATGAGGCGGGCTGGGGGTGTCCATAGGCGGGCGGTCCGGCGTGGCGGCGGGTCTGGCGCGGCGTGGGCGGATGGTGGGCTGTGGCGTCGCCGTTGGCGGCGGGGTAGCGCGGCTGATTTGGCGGCGCCGCTTCGGCCAGATCTGGGCCCGGCGGGCTGGCGGTGGGGTGCGGCTGCGCGCGTCCTCCAGAGGCGGGAGAGGCGAAGAACGGCAGGGTCTTTGGCGGCGCCATCGCCCGGCTTGCTGCAGCGTGGCGGCGGGGCTTAGCGGGCCCGTTCGGGCCAGGTGGCTGGCATGCCTGCTGCCGCGTCCGGACGGCTACCGCGACGGTGCTGGAGGTTCTGGCCTCCCGCACGACAGCGGTGGAGGTGGTTCCCTCCCGTTCGGCTTCGTTGTTTCTTCTCCCTACGCGGGGCGCTTCTCTCCGGTCCTCTTGGCCTCGTGTTGGTGTCCGCAGTGAGGCGGCGTGGGTGGCGGTGCAACCGCGATGACGCATGGTGGTGGGCGGTGGTCTGGCTGGTCGGCTCCGGTCCGTTGGGCGGTGGGGTTGGAGCGCGGAGAAATCCTTGCCGGTTCTTCGGCTCCGATGTGGTGACACCTGCGGGTGCCACCATTCCTCCCTGAAGGGTGTCGGTGATATCCATCCCCCACCTCCCTCCGCGTGCCGGGGGAAACTCTAGGACATGTCCGGGCAGCAGCGTTGTCGGCGTCGCATTCCTTTTTGGAGGTGCTGCTTGGTACACGGCGTTCCGGAGCCTCGGGTTGTGGTGGTTTGTGTCTGGAGGGCGTAGCGGTGGCGGGTCATCCGCGCTTTGCCGAGCTGCCGTTGTTGGCATTTGTTTCTTCATCTTTTTTTTTTTGAGCTTGCTGTGCTGTTCGCTCCAGCGATCCTTGTATCGGTGTTGGTTGCTTTGGAATACAAAATGGGGAAAACCCTTTTTCGCTATTTGAAATCTTTAAAAAAAAAACTCATATTTAGGAGCGAAGAGAGTATATGGTCAGTTCAGGACGGCGATCGGTGACCCGGCGCAGCGATTTGAATTAAGACCTAACACATCGCATCACGTACGTGCGAAATGAAGCTGACAACACGTACTTGCACGAGTGAGCGAGCCTATATACATAGCCAAACCATCATGAAATGACAGAAACTAGACAAAGACCAAGTAAATCCTTACTACTCCCTCCGTTCGGAATTACTTGTCTCGAAAATGGATGTATCTAGAACTAAAATACGTCTAGATACATCCATTTCCACGACAAATAATTCCGAACGGAGGGAGTAGTTACTAGAAGGAAACTCTGAACCATCCAGCCCAGCCTCTAACGAACCAATAATACTTTTTGCCAGGAATATCTGGCAGACAGTGCTATACATCTTGATGCATGCATGTATTATATGTTTATTATCTGAAAGTATGGTATATTTGTATGTGTACAGACGGGCCGGCCGGTTGCGCTACTGTAGCGTAACAGTAGATTTCTCCAACCCCAAGCAGATAGCTGGAAGCAAACCAAACTGCCCGGTTTTCTACAAGCAAATAGATGCAATAGGGATACCCCTTGTCGCTTGACAAGAAAGCGCAATAGAAGCTGGACGTGATAGCCGGGCGGGCCAACCGTCACATGCATATGCATGCATGCATGCATGCCCGCCTCTCCTCTCTCTAGTCTCGCTTCACCTCTCAACTCAACACCTCCCCTACCACCTGTGCAGTAGGAGTAGTGGTATTTCTCTACGTACGCATACACCAAACCAATGCTCCAAAAACCCCATCACGCTCCCTCCCTGAGGTGTCCGTCCAGTGACACAACATGTGTAATTCAATGCGTTTGACCGTGCGAACACAAAGGTTTATCGACCTCGGACACTTTTCCTCGTGATTCTAATGTATAAACTTCCCGGAACGATTATATAAAAAAGCAAGAGCTTCATCACTTTTATACGTACGGTGCACTGTACACGCGTATGTATCCTGTCATGCACGTACCACTCCTACATCCCACGCGTAAATAAATACGGCGAGCTGGTTTTATTCAAAGCCCGCACCTACCGAAGTGCAAAGAGACCGGGCAAAGAAGAAAAACAAAACTTTTACTTGTCCAGTTCTGCATCGGCGCCATGGATTCCATTTGTAGCAACCCTGCCTGCCTCCACTGGGCCAGCAGTCGCGCAGCACAGGGTAGGCCGGCCTCCGTAGCTCCTTGTGATCGCTGAAAGATATGCTTCAAAACGTATAAAATATTTCGCCCTAGGTCGCGGCAGTACGACACCACGCATCGGCGTCCCCCTACCGATCCATCTAGTCTCCGCCTCTGACCTCTGCCCCTACCAGTACAGTACAGTACACCCCATGCAAAGCTAACTAAACAAGAAAGGAATTAGATATTAACAATGTCCGGGTGCTTGCTCGCAATTGCAAGCCTTTAATGGGGGCGTTAGCAGCAGCGGCAGCAGCACATGTCTCAAGATCACTAGGCAGAGTATGTTAACCAAGGCTATCATCATCCCCCGTCCTAGCACTAGAGACACCAACACCTGCCGTGTTGGGTCTAAAAAGGGATCATTAGGGGGCGGGCAGGGCCCATCGTCGCCCCTTTTCCAAATGGTGGCGGTCATGTGATGCTTGGCGCCACCAGTGATAGTGGTGCTTGGTTAGTCAGAGTATGTATGTCCTAATTGATTACCTGCCTCTCATGCATGCATGCATGCCACAGCGGCACTGCCTTAATTACCGTCCTTTGCATGGACGGTATATACAGTGGACACATGAGACTTTGCTCCATTTGCTTGTGTGATGGTGAACCAAATTAAGCTTTCTCGGGGCAGTAGAAGTACAACTACAACTACAAGGAGGTGTTTATGCCGGCCCTTGGCGCCCCTGTGCATGACCATGTAGCAACCACCCAGCAGGAGCATGCGGTGCATTGCGATCGAGCGGTACGCGTACAGCGTTACAGCTGTGGGTACTGGAGCGAGTGTCCTCCGGTCCGGTGCGGTGCGGTCCAGGCATATCAAATCATTTGACCATGTAGTATGTACCCTCGCAAACAGTTCACCGCAACCAGCCAACCCACGGTAAAATCGCCACGTACTAGAACGAGCGTTGTTTCTCGGCAGACATCACCCCAAACCTGCGTGTGTAGGATATGGTTATGGTATCACCGTTCATCGGCACAGTGCTGTGCTGCTCGAAGCAAAGTAAAAGAGGTCGGCAAAAGCTAAGCCGTGGTGTGCTCAAAGGAGGGGGAAAAGATGAGCAAAAGCTAGCAAGTTTGCGAGCGAGCGAGTGAGTGAGATGCAGTCTCTGTAGCGGAAGCAGCGGCAGCTGTGGACTGTGGAGTTTGGTCGAGGGGATTCTGATTCGTGAATCATGCGCCCACACACACGGCCACACCAGCAGGCCAGCAGCTGCGCTGCACGCGTCTCCCCGATGAACAGTGCGACGCCGGCCGGCCGCACGTCGTCCCCCCGCGGCACCGGCATGTGCGGTGTCCGCACGGCCGCACGCACGGCGCTGCGTTGCGTTGCGTCGACCGATCGATCGATCAATCACGACGGCCCCTTTGCTTTGCTTTGCTTTGCGGTTCGGCTCCACAGGCGCCGCGTCAATCGACGCAACAGCTGCACGCACCAGCCGGCCAGTGGCAAGGCCGCATCTGCATGCATGAATGCGTGATGGAACCCCCGGCTGGCCCAGGGCCACGGGGACAGGCTCACGCACACGTGCACACGCCCAGAGGCTCCTGTAGCCGCGGCCCGGCCGTGTCGATCCTCCTCCTTCCTTCCTTCCCCTGCAGCCTTCTTCTTCTTCTTCCCTTCTCCCCCCTGGTCCGGACTCTGAAGTCTGAACCATGCAGTTGGTTGCAGTGCCCAACTGTTGATCATTTTTGTCTGTCAGGCTCAGGAAGCAGCATCAGGCGAGTAAATTGCGCATGCACACGTAACGAAATGGAGAAAGAAATGTTATGTTGACCATACAGCAAAGCTGGTGACCAAGTGATGCATACCAGGTGGATTACACTGTTCTCAGCTTATTAAACATATTCAGACACTTCCGTCTAGAGGAATCTAGCTGTTGAACCTATTCTTTCTGTAACAAAGCTACAACCTGAGAGCATAGACAAGGTGCTACTACTACTAAGTGCTGACTGTTTAAAGAAAAAACAGAGATCCAAGACACTTCCAAGATGTGTTAGGCACACTGGAAACAGTTAACAGTAATACGCAGATAAGAGCAGTGTCCGGCTTGTCTGGCCTGCTTGGCACCTATTGTGCAATCTGCATTCTGCATAGCTAAAATGGACAGAAATTCTACTGGGACACAAGACACGGCAACATACTTGCGCAAAGGATGATAGCAACATGTTGACACTGCCATGCTTGCACCAAGGATAATGTTCGTCCAGGTCTTTTCAGAAGTTTAGCGGATGTCCACATAGCGTACCTGGTGCAACGGGAAGTGTTTCAGAGCAACAACAGCACTGGGTTAGGTTTACCTGCTCTGCAGTTTCCATTCTTTCTCCAATTCCTGCTACTGTGAAATGAACAAGTCCAAAGTATCTGCAGTGATAAGCTCGCAAAACTGACATTATAGCCAATTACAGGTTTATTAAGTAATGAAAATGATCTTAGCAATGTTCAAAACAGTTCTTTTTCCTGAAAATGGTCCACAGAACAGAACAGCTGAATCGCAAGGAACAGTAGTGAATAGTTTCAGGGAGAAATAGCAGCACAGAACATACTATAACACTGTGATACCACCCTCATGATCAGGTCGGTGCAACTAGGTATCCATTTTGCTTAAAGGAGCGAATGTAAGAGCCTATTGCCATCCTGCCAATAATCTAAGCCCAACAAAATGGCAACATTACCTTCGAGTAAAAATACAGTGTTTTTACAGGAAGGTACTTAGATATACAGGATACGACCAAATAAAAGATTTAAAATCCCCGAAAAAGAATTCAGCTACAGCAATAGACAGATCAATGTTGATAAACCAAGTCTCAGCGCTTTCACAGTTTCACTCATTTAGCAATTTTCTGCTGTTGATTCGCCGATTCCTTGCAGTTGCAGGTTGAGCTTCTGTATTTGTCTGAGATTAGCAAATTTGTGTTTCTTGAGAGTTCACAAGAAAACTAGCTTCTCCCTCTCAAACTTCATGTACGGCTTCACCGAATAAAGAGAGAAACATAAAAAACCAGTGAATGATTTTCTCTCGTTGTTGAGGGAAGAAACGTCGAGCTGGAAGGATGCTGGACAAGCTATCTGACTATCTCATCGTCCCACAAACTGAAGCAAAACTGATAAGCGCAGTTTTGTGCGCACATTTTTCTTGTTATGTCTTTGACTATAAGATAGAAATGAACGTTGTATGCCTTATGTTGATACCACAAACTCATAGATTTTCTTCTTCTTTGTAACTCTTTTTTTTCTATCGCCATGAAATTTGTTCTTTTTGTTGTCTACACAGTTCAATGTAATAGGAATCTTTCATCTTACTCTTTCTTTACAAAGTATTTCCTGATTGAGGCCTGGTGCAAATACATCTCTTTTTACAAACTATTCTTAATATCTTCTCAGGTGAAACACTAGTTTGTTCAACCAAACACCCGATAAAGCCTTTTGATACGATCATCAATTAACTATGAAGAAAATCCAGCAAATAAACTACACGGCCGCAGGTTACAAGGCTTGGTAATTCTGAAGATCATAGACAGTAAAGCAAGCAAAAAGAAGGGGGGCGGTTTAAGTGACACCGTTATGAAACATGTATCCGTTACTGGGATATTACAATTTTCATGACCACTGACAAGTTCAATTAATGACAAGCTACTGCTGCAGTAAGTTGTGATGAACTGAAGGGGAAACTTGGCATACTAAATATTAAAATGCCTGATCATATGCTAGGCTTGCTATCCCTGTTAGACATCGCCGATCCTAAAAGTGTACCTTTCTTTTACGAATCAGAGTATACTGACAGATGGGTAGTCTTATAGGTCTGTTTCGAAGTCAAATATGAATGGCTCGAAATTACAAACTTATCGCATATGCTGCTCCAGTGGTTACCATGTCAGAAAGCTCCAAAGGTTCAGTAATTAACAAATCATATGAACTGTCGATAAGTGTAAATCTCTTGACAGCAACATGCAATATTTTTTTACATCTGTATGTAAATTGAGGACTTGAAATTTTCAACAGATATAAATGGACGTGTATAGTAAATATCATGCCCACTTCGACACTAAAATGGACGTGTATATAACATTGTAAATAAGTACTCATATATATGAACTGAGTACTTATTTTCAACAGACAGAAAACGAACTTTCACATAGTTCTGCCGCTTGTAATATCAACAAGTGCAGTTTCCGAGAATCAGAAACAGGTTCATAGCTGCATATAAAGTTCGACATGATATACTACCTATGTTGTAGATTTCCTTTGGACGATAACCGTAAAATGTGTTCATAACTTCATCTCAGGCTCCTCTACACTGACAAGTCCCTCGTTTCATCGCTTCTCGGACATCACGCATCAGTGCGAGAATAGAATTCGATAATTTCCCACACATACATGGCGGCAAGGGCACCCTTCCCATAGATTCGCAGTTAAGCACGCGCGACTGCGAGATAGAGGAAATTTGCCATCCAGACTAATGGCAACAACCGCAATTTCCTAACCTCGCAGTGGTAGAGAAGTGCAGGCAGGGGATAGTGTCAGGACCGAAGTGTACGCTGTTCAGTTAGCTCTGTCGAGATTCAGAGAAGGGGGTGTAGCTATTCCGACAATACCGTTTCAGTCAAGGAACGGCCACCATGGCTCTCAGAGAAAGATCGCCACCGTTGAATCGAAGTCACTTGACTGTAGCATTTATTTCGGTTTCCGTTATTTCTATTAGTCATCATTGGCCAGCCTATAAACAGCCGGGTTGTGGCTGGAGAGGATCATTATCGATTTCCCAACTTGCTTTGCGAGCTACGGCTTGAACAAGAACCCTACACTTACTTTTACATCAATACAAACGAGATCTCGCTCTCCTCTCGATAATTCTCTCAGAATTAGCTATAGAAATCTCTCCCTTATCATTGGGTCCTGACAAATTGGTATACAGAGCCATCGTTCCTTGGAGCAAAAAAATTTCTCCCCTCTCAGATCCAGGATTCCCACCCTTTCCCTCCCTTCTTCGGCGACCGGCGACAAGGAGTGGCGGCGGGGATGTGGTAGTTGGCGGCGGTGTAAAGGAATTGATGAGGCAGATCTGCTCGAGGTGCTCTCACTGTGCGATGATTTTGGAGTTCTGCAAAAAGAGAACGCTCAAGTACAGTCACAAGTGTCGCAATTACAGACAAAAGTGCAGGCTATGGGCTCCAAGCAAGGAGAAATTTCAGCTACGGTAGGAAAAGTTGAAAAAGTGGTCATAGATCTGGGTAAACAGTTGTCTGTGATCAGTAGTGTTCTACAAACTTTGGTCAAAACAACTCAGCAGGCTCAGCATTCAGACCAACCTTCTAGCTCTATGGGAGTGCCCAAATCTCCTACACTGAACCAGGACCAAACACAGGAACAGGAAGCTCGATTGAAGCAACTCCGAAAACAATTGGCAGCTGAAAAAGAGAAATCCAAGCAAATGGAAGATAATCAACTTCAGAATCTTCCTCCTATTCGCACAAGCCAAACCAATGGACCACCTGGGTTTGTGCAACAGAACAGACAGGAGGCACACAATTCTGGAGGTACTCCACTCACTGCAAGACACAATGCCCAGACACCTGCATTCAACCATTTCTATCAGAACAACAGAGACAGACAGATGTGGCAGGGGTATCATAGAACATATGAACTTGATATGAAAGCTCAGTTCATGAAAGCACTGACTAAAGGACCTAAGCTGGAATTTCCTAGATTCTCTGGTGAAGATCCAGTGGGTTGGATCAGACAATGTAACAAGTATTTTCAGATGTCAGCTGCACCTGAAGAATATAAGGTTTCTCTTGCTCAAATTTACATCATTGGGGAAGCTGACACATGGCTTAGAAGATCTGGTTTGCTGAAGAAACAATTATCATGGACTCATTTGGGAAGGGGTCATAAAAAGATTTGCAGAGCATGGGTCTTATGATCTTACAGAGAAATTCAACTCACTCAAGCAAGGAAACAATTCAGTCTCTGAATATACAAAGAACTTTGAAGATCTCATGGCAGATGTGTTAGAAGAAACTCCTGAATTAGGGGAACAGTGGTTTGTCAGATGCTTTGTCAATGGTCTAAGAGAGGGAATTAAATTCCAAATTAGACCACTCAGGCCACAGTCACTCACAGATGCTTATTGATTGGCCAAAGAAGTAGAACCAAATCACCCACCAATCAGTACAGTACAAAAGAAACAGTCTAGCTCTTTTGTAAACTTTTATCAGAAAAATAGTGGCAGTTTTCAGAACAAGAACAGTAATACAGTAACTGTTCCTCAACAGAGTGGACAAGTGAAACAGCCTGAAAGTACTACAACCAACAACTCTCAGAGAATTAGGAAAGTGGGGGAATGTTGGAGATGTGGAGACAAGTGGATGCATGGTCATAAATGCAAACTTATACCTAATATCCATTTGTTACAACAGGAAATGGAAGAGCAACAAGAAGACACAGAAGAAAGCCCTCTTCAAGAGCAAGAGGAAATTCAGGATGCAGGAGATCAAGCCATGTTTATTACTGCACATGCAATGGGTCAACAGTTAGCAGTGCCTACACCTACTGTTATAATCCATATTAATGGAAAGAGGGTTGTAGCCTTATTGGATTCTGGAAGTTCTTCCTCCTTCATTAATCAGGAGTTTGCTGTGAAGGCTGGCTGTCACTTAATTCCAGTAAAACCTAGAGCAATAGCAGTTGCAGGAGGAGGCAAATTAACATCTGGTGCTGTCATTCCAGACTATGCTTTTCAGTTGGCAAAAACCACATTAACACACAGTTTCAGAACCTTGCCACTTCCCAGCCATGATGTGATACTAGGATATGATTGGTTCACACTCATGAGCCCTGTCTCTTTCAATATTCCAGACAACACTTTCAGTTCTACTATGAAAAGAAAAAGGACAGTAACTGCTGCTATATTCAATACTCCTGAGAAAGTAAAAGAAGCTACAGCACAAGAAGTGAGAAAATTACTGGATAAAGGAGCAGAGGGGTTTTTACTGCAAATGCATAACATTGTAATGGAAGCACCTGCAGGGTTTAAAACACCCCCTCAATTATAGAAGTTACTATTGGAATATGCAGATCTATTTGAAGAGCCACATTCTCTTCCAGCACATAGGGATTGTGATCACACCATCCCCCTACAACCTGGAGTTGAACCTCCTCACTCCAGACCTTACAGAGTACCACAGCACCAAAAACAAGAGATGGAAGATCAAATCAAAAAGATGTTGGCTGCACATTTTATAAGACACAGCCAGAGTCCCTATGCAGCTCTTGTAATTTTAGTGAAGAAAAAGGATAACTCCATGAGGCTATGCACTGATTTTAGGAAATTGAACTCTGTCACTGTGAAAATCAAGTTTCCCATACCAGTCATAGAAGATTTACTGGATGAATTACATGGAGCTCGGTACTTTTCCAAATTGGACCTGAGAGCAGGATATCATCAAATTAGGATGCACCCTGATGGCATACACAAAACTGCTTTCAGGACATTTTTAGGGCATTTTGAGTATTTGGTGATGCTGATGTGGACCAGATCATGACCAAGGCATCCAAGAGTGAGGTTAATGCTCGCACAAATGCTGAACCATTAGAGCATCCAAAGGAAGACAAGGGCAAAACCATTATCTTAGTTGGGAAGTTTCCGGTGCCTACTTTGGAAGAAATGACACATCAGATTTCCAGCTGCAACTTCCCAACTAAACCTAATTAATTCTGGAAGTCTCTAGCAATTTATAGAGGCTGGAAAAGATGGCCTTTGAAGTCAGCTTTCATTCAAAAAAATGGTGCGTCATTTGAGGTCTTGAGTCAAAAGTTGTGCAAGTTTCCATGCAAGCTGTCCAGGAATTTATTACAGCGCGAGGCTCAATAAGTTTGCTCCTGCCACAGCTTGGGGCTCACGAATTTACCCTTAATTTTGAGTTGTTTTCACACCTAACTAGTGGGTGATTCTAGTATAAATACTCCCCAGTTGTTCCATGTGAAGGGGGATGAGATTTCAGAGTTTATGTTTGTAGACAGCCGGTGAGGTTGTGTTGTGTTGTGAGCACTAGTATTGTTGAGTGTTAGCTTGTGTGTGTGGATTGGAGGGCATGTCCTCAATTCATATAGGATCCTTGTGGTTCCCTCTTGTGATTCTTCATAGGTTCACAAGCTTCATGGTTTGGGTTGCATCCTTGTAAACCAAGCTAGTTATCCGCTGCAATTTATCTGAGAGTGTTTCCTCTTGTTCTTGCCACTTGAGAGAAACAAAGTTTGTTGAAACAAGTTTCGAGTGAGTTTGTTGCTGCTCCTTGTGAGTTCTTTGGCACCGTGAAAGATCGTTTCTGAGGCGTTCCCATATCATCTTGGCATCAGAGCTTTAGGTCGTTCGCGGTGCTATTTTCTCTCTTGCTGATTTTGTTCTTGAGAAGCTTCCATGGGTTCGAGGAGATCCAGCAGTGTTGATGGTGTGCATGGAGGTAGGCACCTCGTGGAGGAGGAACTGCCACTTCCCGTGTAGGATCCAAGCTTGCAGCCCGCCTATGTGTTGGCATTGGAGGATACACGAGAGAATGTGTTGAACAAGGTGGAGAGGCGCATATCGGCCGTGGAGACCAACCTTGGCCGGAGAATCGACTCCCTCACCGAGGAACTTCGTCGAGATAGGCTTGCTGCACGGGGTCGACATCGACAAATCCCCGAACAGCAGGGCCAACGCCACCTTGAGGAGGGGCATGGAGAGCACAACCACGTCTACTCGGGTGATGCTCATAGCTACTACGCTGCACCACCTCGGCATGCTCGCTACGACCAGCGAGGTGCTACTTGGGCGCCACCATCACCACCACGAGATGGGCTTGCTGCACGGGGTCGACATCGACAACTCCCCATACAGCAGGACCACCATGGTGAGCATTGGAGCGACCACTCCGATGATGCTCGAAACTACTACGAGCCTCGACCACGACGTGTTCATCATGATCATCGCGGAGAAGGCAAAGAAGGCTTTGCCATGGGAGGAAGAGGTCATGGGCGTGCTCATCGTGACCATGAAGATGATGGGATTGGTAAATTCAAACTTACCATACCATCGTTCAATGGGAAAACCGAACCCGATGATTATTTGGAGTGGGAGATGCGTGTGGATCAGATTTTTGACAGCCACCGCTATACGGAGGAGAAGAAGGTATGATATGCATCCATTGAGTTTACTGGATATGCTTTGATTTGGTGAAACCAATTGTGTCGTGCTGGAGGTCGTCCGGAGACATGGGTGCAAATGAAAAATCTGTTGCGGAGACGGTTTGTTCCTGAACATTTCACAAGAACCTTGTACAATCGACTCCAACGGTTGTGCCAAGGTAATTCTAGTGTTGATGAGTACTATAAAGAGATGGAGATTTTGATGATTAGGACAGCGGTGAATGAGCCAGAGGAGGCCACAATGTCAAGATTCTTTCATGGATTGAATGAAGATGTGCAAGAAAGGATAGAGATGGTTATATATCAAGATTTGCAAGAACTTGTGCATCAAGCTATTCGTGTAGAGCAGCAGCTGAAGCGTCGCCAAAATCGCAGCCAAACCTATACATCAAGCACTTGGAGAGGTTCAGTTCAGCGAGAAGTAGACGGAAGTGTTGCTGCAGATTTTCGCTCACACGACAAGATGACTACAAAAGAAGCTAATGCATCAAAGGTTGAATCTTCCAATACTCCTGCCACTCGCATTAGTAATATTCAGTGCCATACATGCAAGGGTAGAGGTCACTTCAAGAAGGATTGTCCTAATCTGAAGAAGGTTTTACTCACAAATGGTGGATATGTCACTGATGACTCAAGTGACAAATCTGAATCTGAGAAGAAAGATGCAAATTATTGTACTTCTGAGACCGGAGCACCTCTGAGTTCAGATGGAGGAGATGGTGTTAATCTCATGGTTCGCAAAGTGGCTCATGATGATGCTCCTATTGTTGAGAAGGGCCAATGACAAAATGTGTTCCAATCCATTTGCAAGATCAAGTACAAAAACTGCAAGGTGGTCATCGATGGAGGCAGCTACAACAACATCATTAGTAGTGATCTTCTGCATGCTCTTGGGATATCAACATGGAGGCAGCCCCAACCATATTATGTGAAGTGGCTGAATGGTGTTGGTAAGCTGAAGATTACGCATCGTGCTAGGGTGCAATTTTCAGTGGGAAGTTATGTGGGCATAGTGGTATGTAATGTGGTGCCAATGCAAGCTTGTCATCTTCTTTTGGGAAGACTGTGGCAGTTTGATCATGATGCTACTCACCATGGGAGGTCTAACAAGTATTCTTTCATGCATCAAGGAGTGAACCATGTCTTGGAACCTATGGTGGATCAAGTACTCAAGGTTGAGCAATTCCCACAAATGAAGAAGCCCAAAAAGAATACCTCAAAACCGAGGACGGTTTGTTTGAAGGAAGGGAGGATGATGTGGACCAGATCATGACCAAGGCATCCAAGAGTGAGGTTAATGCTAGCACAAATGCTGAACCATTAGAGCATCCAAAGGAAGACAAGGGCAAAACCATTATCGTAGTTGGGAAGCTTCCGGTGCCTACTTTGGAAGAAATGACACATCAGATTTCCAGCTGCAACTTCCCACCTAAACCTAATTAATTCTGGAAGTCTCTAGCACTTTATAGAGGCTGGAAAAGATGGACTTCGAAGTCAGTTTTCATTCAAAAAATGGTGCATCGTTTGAGGTCTTGAGTCAAAAGTTGTGCAAGTTTCCATGCAAGCTGTCCAGGAATTTATTACAGCGCGAGGCTCAACAAGTTTGCTCCTGCCATAGCTTGGGGCTCACGTATTTACCCTTCATTTTGAGTTGTTTTCACACCTAACTAGTGGGTGCTTCTAGTATAAATACTCCCCAGTTGTTCCATGTGAAGGGGGATGAGATTTCGGAGTTTATGTTTGTAGACAGCCGGTGAGGTTGTGTTGTGCTGTGAGCACTAGTATTGTTGAGTGTTAGCTCGTGTGTGTGGATTAGAGGGCCTGTCCTCAATTCATATAGGATCCTTGTGGTTTCCTCTTGTGATTCTCCATAGTTCACAAGCTTCATGGTTTGGGTTGCATCCTTATACACCAAGCTAGTTATCCGCTACAATTTATCTGAGAGTGTTTCCTCTTGTTCTTGCCACTTGAGAGAAAGAAAGTTTGTTGAAACAAGTTTCGAGTGAGTTTGTTGCTGCTCCTTGTGAGTTCTTTGGCATCGTGAAAGATCGTTTCCGAGGCGTTCCCGTATCAGATGCCCTTTGGACTGTCTAATGCACCAGGCACCTTTCAAGCATTAATGAATAGCATTTTTGGCCCTTATCTGAGAAAGTTTGTGCTAGTTTTCTTTGATAACATACTGATTTACAGTAAATCCCTCAAGGAGCACATGGAACATATTGAATTAGTGCTCAAAATACTGAAGGAAAATCAGTTATGTGCCAAACTGTCAAAATGTGTCTTTGCAGTTCAACAAGTAGAATATCTGGGACATGTAATTTCTGCAGAAGGAGTAGCTACTGACCCGCAGAAAATCAAAGCCATTGTTGAATGGCCCACACCTGAAAATGTGACAAAGTTGAGAAGCTTCTTGGGGCTGGCAGGCTACTACAGGAGATTCATTAAAGGTTATGGAACTATATGCAGGCCCTTGCATGATTTGTTGAAGAAAGGTCAATTTTCTTGGAAAGAAGAACATGACAAAGCTTTTGGTCAGCTTCAACAAGCTCTCATCACAGCCCCAGTTTTGGCTCTGCCTGATTTCTCTAAGCCATTTATAATTGAAACTGATGCTTCTGGAAAAGGTATAGGAGCAGTGTTAATGCAGCAAGGCAGACCCTTGGCTTACTACAGTTCCTCCCTGTGTCCTAGAAATGTTGCTCTGTCCACATATGAAAAAGAGGCCTTAGCAATTCTAGAAGCACTTAAGAAATGGAGGCACTATCTAATAGGCAATGAACTGATCATTAAGAGTGACCAACAGTCTCTCAAATTTATAACTGATCAGAAAATCACTGAAGGAGTTCAGCACAAGTTAATGATGAAATTGTTGGAGTTCAACTTCAAGATTCAGTACAAAAAGGGTGTGCAAAACAAGGTTGCAGATGCCCTCTCTAGGTTGCTCCCTTCCTGCATGGCTATCTCTGTGGCTACTCCAGTATGGGCACAAGAACTGGTAAACAGTTACCCTGAAGATCTAGTTACTAAGCAACTCCTGGAACAATTGCTATTACAACAAAATCACACCATGTCTGATTATAGCTTGACAGCTGGTATTATCAGGTATAAAGGAAGAATCATGGTAGGAGATGTAGATGGTCTGAGAACAAGACTTCTGACTGCTTTACACAGCTCTCCAGTAGGTGGACACTCAGGAACAAGAGCTACTTATCAGAGAGTAAAAAGTATATTTTATTGGCCTGGGTTGAAAGCAACTGTGGAAAAATTCATTGCTGCATGTCCTATCTGTCAGAGAGCAAAGCATGAAAATTGTCTACAACCTGGTTTATTGGAACCTCTCCCTATGGCTGACATGGCTTGGCAACATATCTCCATGGATTTCATAGAAGGACTACCTAATTCTCAAGGCAAGGAGGTAATATTGGTAGTAGTGGATAGATTCACTAGATATGCTCATTTCATTCCTTGGTCCCACCCCTATACAATGATGAGTGTGGCTCAAGCATTTGTAGACAATATCATCAGATTGCATGGACCATAAGCTTATCATCTCTGACAGAGATAGAATTTTCACTAGCCAGCTATGGAAAGATATCTTTGCTGCTCTTAGGAGTGAATTGAGGTATAGCACTGCATACCATCCGCAAACAGATGGCCAGACAGAAAGGGTTAATCAGTGTGTGGAAACTTATCTAAGGTGCATGACTACTGATCAACCAAAGAAATGGTCCTCTTGGCTTTCCCTAGCTGAATTCTGGTACAATACCACTTATCATACTGCTCTGAAGATGTCCCCCTTTCAAGCTTTGTATGGTTTTCCCCCACCATTAATTTCTGAAATTGCTATACCTGGACCTGAAGATGAAGAAGCACAGTCCTTCTTAGCAGAGAAACAAAACATGTTGGAACACCTCAAAGCCAATTTGCAACAAGCTCAGAACAGGATGAAAAATTATGCAGACAGGAAGAGAAGTGAAAGAGTGTTTGAAGTGGGAGATATGGTGTATCTTAAAATGGCTCCTCATAGACTTGCTGCATTTGGATTTCGTGGGGCTCTGAAACTCCAAAACAAGTTTTATGGTCCATTCATGATCACCCAGAAAGTGGGCAAGGTGGCTTACAAGTTATAGTTTCCTGCTCATGTAAAAATCCATCCTGTGTTTCATGTTAGTCAGTTAAAGAAGCACATTGGATCAAAGGCTATTCCTAGTCCTAATCTACCAATGGTCACCGCTGATGGCACTGTCAAGACGGATCCTGTAACAGTTCTTCAGGTCAGACAAGTTCCTAGGCACAATCTGCCCGTAGTCCAGTGGTATATTCAGTGGGAAAATCTGCCGCCTGAAGATGCAACTTGGGAGGATGCAGATTTCATAAAGTATACATTCCCTGAGTTCTTTCGGACCATTACACAAGACTGGAGAGAGCAAGAACAAGCGCCATGAGGACATGCCGTTTCTCAAGAAGGGGGTAATGTTAGGACCGAAGTGTACATTGTTCAGTTAGCTCTGTCGAGATTCAGAGAAGGGGGTGTAGCTATTCCGACAATACCGTTTCAGTCAAGGAACGGCCACGATGGCTCTCAGAGATAGATCGCCACCATTGAATCAAAGTCACTTGACTGTAGCATTTATTTCCGTTTCCGTTATTTCTATTAGTCGTCATTGGCCAGCCTATAAACAGCCGGGTTGTGGCTGGAGAGGATCATTATCGATTTCCCAACTTGCTCTGCGAGCTACGGCTTGAACAAGAACCCTACACTTACTTTTACATCAATACAAATGAGATC
This sequence comes from Aegilops longissima, assembly GCA_021605205.1. Taxonomy (NCBI): domain Eukaryota; kingdom Viridiplantae; phylum Streptophyta; class Magnoliopsida; order Poales; family Poaceae; genus Aegilops; species Aegilops longissima. The sequence goes on along the minus strand of CM038682.1, from coordinate 655,498,979 downwards.
TCGCTCTCCTCTCGATAATTCTCTCAGAATTAGCTATAGAAATCTCTCCCTTATCATCGGGTCCTGACAGATAGGCGGGCGGAGAGAACAGACCTCGGCTGGGCGAAGATGAAGGCTCTGCTACGTGGAGATCGCACTCGATATCTCTGGCTAGGCGAAGATGAAGGCGCGCGACGGCGGCGGCGCCGGCGTGGGCAGCGGATCAGCGCAGCAGCGATGGCATGGTTGGGGTCTCTTTTTTTAGACAAACGCATGGTTGGGTTTTGGAGAGGGGAGCGACTATATATCGCTTACAGCGATGTAGAAGCGCCAATTGATAGTGGGCAAGCCCAGTAACATGTTTCTTCATTTCTCCACTCAGTTCCGTCTTTTCTCTCGTTTTTAAATTTTATTTTCCCATTTTTTTATTTTCTTTGTAATTTCCAAAAAAACTCAAAACTCTTTTTTTTTTGGAAAAACTTCCAATCTATTCATCTTCAATCATGGCAGTACAACAAACACCAGAAATAAAAATTACATCCAGATCCGTAGACCACCTAGCGACGACTACAAGCACCGAAGCGAGCCGAAGGTGCGCCGCCATCATCGCCCCTCCATCGCCGGAGCCGGGCACAACTTGTTGTAGTAGACAGTCGGGAAGTCGTCGTGCTAAGGCTCCATAGGACCAGCACCTCAGAACAGCAACCGCCGCTGATGAAAAATAGCGTAGATCGAAAGGATCCAAACCGAAGACACACGAACGTAGACCAACAACGACGAGATCCGAGCAAATCCACCAAAGATAGATCTGCCGGAGACACACCTCCACACGCCCACCAAGGATGCTAGACGCACCGCCGGAACAGGGGCTAGGCGGGGAGACATTTATTCCATCTTCAGGGAGCCGCCGCCGTCTCGCCTTCCTGAGTAGGACACAAACCCTAACAAGTTTAAAAAAACGACTGAAAACGGAGCCCTCCCGCCAGCCCTTGCCAGGATCCACCGCGCCTCCATGGCCTTAGGGCCATCGGAGACGAGGCGGACCTGCGTCGGCAACGGCGAGAGGCACGAACCCTAACTTTGTTTCTTCCGTCCTTAACTCAAAACTCAAATAGTCCACAAAAAAACTTAGTTAAGAAAAAAAAAGTTGTCCCATGCTAAAAAAATGCCTTTCCTGCGTTTAAAAAATGTTTATCAAATATTTAAAAAATTGGAACAAAAAATGTTCACGTGTTTCGAAACAAATGTACGTGGTATATAAAAATATGCTAGTCGTGCATTCAAACAATGTTAAATGCGCATAAAAAGTGTTCCTGATGTTTACGACAAATATACTATATGTACGAGACAAAGTAGACATTAACATATATAAAAAAATTTATTAATCATGTATTTAAAATATGTTCCTAATCTATACAAAAACATACAGCACATAAAAATAGAAATCAAAACATATATCTGAAAATGTTAATTATGTATTTGAAAAATATTTAAACTGTACAAGAAAATTTTCTTTAGTAAATGAAAATGTACAATCTATATGAAGAAAAACTAGGCAAAACATGCAACTGAAAAATGTTAATCAGTATCTGAAATTCCTAAATGAGCACAAAATGTTCCTACTGTATGCAAAATGTAGAATCTATATGAAAAAGTAGACCTCAATTTTTTAAATGTTAATAATATATTTTAAAAAAATAATGTATAAAAAATGATCCTGATCCATACGGAAATGTACAATGTGTTGTAACATCCCAAATTTCCCATTTGGAATGTTTTACAATTATAACTAAGCATCTATGCATATTGTTTGAAATTGAGTAACATTTGAAGTATTTCAGAAGCTTTTGAGTTTGTTGGATATTGAATTCAAATTGGCAGTTGAAATTTATTTCAAAACAATGTCTGACAAATACTTGAGAAAAAGTATGAGAGGAGTAAACATGACACTCCAAAAATGTCAGATGAAAAACTTTGCCAAAAAGTTTGAATTCAAATTTGACTTTTATTGGGATTCTAGAAAATGTTTTTTTTAAGTTTGAGTTTTGCCCCTGGAAAAATGTTCAAATTATAGGATAAATTCCCCTGATAATTTTGATATATATATGTCCTATATAAAATATATATATTTCTTATATTTTCTCTTCTCTCTCTAATTCAAAAAAAGGAAAAAAAGAAAAAACACCAGCGCCAACCAGCTAACTGCCCACCCAGGCGCCGAGGCAGCCCACCAATGAGCAGAGCCAACTGCCCAGCCAGCGCCCGAGCCGCCTACCCGAGCAGCCGCGCTGAAACCCCTCCCCTCGGTCGCCCGACCAAACCCTCCTCCTCTCTCTCGACGGCACTGCCCCACCCTTCTTCTTCCTCTCCACGCTAAACCGCGTCGCCCGCCGCCGCCGAATCCGGAGATCGCGGATTCTCTCCCGATCCGCCCCCTCCTCCAAGTCGGCCGCCCCTATAAATACCCCCCCTCGACCCGTTCCCACCTTTCCTCGCCTAACTCCTCCACTCGCTCGCGATTCCTCGCTGGAACCAGCCGCCGCCCTTGCCATTTTCTCTGCCCGCTCGTCTTGCCTCCCCCCGAGCTCCACCGACTCCACCTCGACCTCCCCTCGCTCCGCCAGACTCACGGACGCGTCCCGCCGTCTTCCCGACCACCGAGCTGCTGCTGTCGTCGCCCGAGTCGCCGTCGTCCGTCATGCTGCTGCCGCCACAGCATGTTCGTCGCCGGAGCCGCTCACCACCGTCCGATCTAGAATCTAGGGCCTAGATTAGATCTACGAAGGGGTAGGTTTTATTTTAAAAAAATCCGGTTTAGTTACGGTTTATTTTTAGTTTAGTTAGTGGTTAGTTGGACCGGCCGATCGGTTTATTCTCTCGGGCACGTTTTAGTTATAAATCACCTGAGCGTTAGATAGGCCCGTTAGCGATAGTTTTTCTTTTAATTATATTTTCGTTTCTGTTTGTTTTACAGAATAGTTCCAGTTTTGTAAAATCCATATCTTTTAGGTTACTTAATATTTTTAGTTGATTCTTCTTTTTGTTAGTTTGCAAATTTGTTGTAGTTTCTGTAGAAAATATGTTTGGCCATGTTTAAATTATTAGAAATTGTTTTATTTTAGTTTTAGACAGATTAGTATTTCTGCTATAAAATGAGTTAGGAATATTTTATTTTAGTGATTCTTTTTGTCACTGCTTTGTTTTGACTTTGCCTAGCAGTAGGAATTTATTTGGGTATTTTAGATTTAATAAAAAAATAGTTTTAGTCAAAATCATGTGTTTCTTGTTTATTTAACTAGCTACTGTTTTCCTATTGTTTCCTTTAGTAAATAATTTTATTTTACCTATGTTATAGTTTATTTTAGATTAGTTTCTGTAGTTTTAGAACATGGACTTTTATTTACAGAAAATAAAAAGTTTATTTTATTTTCTTGTTAGTTGTTGGCTTGGATTTCTTCGAGTTTTCTTTGGTTTGGTTCGATTGTTTTGGGTGTTTTGTGTTAGCATGTTGTTATGTTAAGTGATTGTATGTTTTTATGCTTATATGATTGTTGTTTGCTTCGGTAGAATTTCCGGAGTGCGAAGCCTGCTATCACGAGTCCCTAGCTTTCGAAGACCGTCAGCCAGGCAAGTTATTTGACCATGTTTTCGTTTACAATACCTATGATTTTATTGCATTAGAATTATACCTCCCCACCATGCATGCAGTAGGAGAATTTTAAGTTATGTTCTTGAGTAGTATCATGAGGTAGGATGAAACCAATTCCCCTTGTTACCATGGCCGGGACGAAGTAGTTTATTTTGCTATGCTCAGAGCGGGGTTGGTTGAGTGATTCATAAGGGAGATGTGAGAGTCAAGATGATGACAACCCCATGACTTCAAGCTCAAGATGGACTTCAAAATTCACTCTTTGGGTGGAGGACGGTTGACGGGCACCTGGAGAAACCAGCGGCTGGCGGGATGCATGGAGAAGAGCCATGACATCTTATGGAAAGCTTCACCCAGCCACGAAGAGATGGATGGATACCCCATTGACGGAAGCTTATACTGCAGCCGCAAGCCATTATGGGCTCGGCTTGGTCGACCCTAGGTGTGACTCGGCGGACGGTGCTACGAGATGTAGAAGAACGGTAGGATTGGATGGGTACGGCGGTGGCGGAGGAACTCTTGATGAGACCCTGTTTCGTTCGTCCGTCTTCAAACACCGTGAAGTGCGAAGACTTAAAGGAGGGAACGATTCTTGCGGGTAAAGTGCAAACCTCTGCAGAGTGAAGATCTAATCGGTTAGCCGTGTCCCGATTCTGGACAATTTGAGCCTCTGGAACTTGGAGTATTTGAAATCTCAACACGAAATTAATAAATTAATTGAGGGGTTATTTAATAATTGGGAATGAGACATTGGTTGGCGGAACCATCTCAATAACTACCAACATTTTGTAGTATTTGCAAACAAGTCCTTGTTGTAGGGAAAAAGCGGCTTTTTCAAAACAATGAAACTTAGAGCCCCACACCAAATTGCATATAGTGTTAGTAATTTTATTGTTGTTCTCTCTTTGACTTGCGGCATATTCAAAATGCTGACCTACACGGCTGCAACGTCTTATGTTGCAGAGGAGTTTTCGATCGGGAGTGAGGCTACGATCCACGCCATGCGATTGCCCTATGGGGTCGGATGGACTCGCTATTCGTCTCACGCTTCCGCAGCTTTATTTAGTTTATTTCTCATGAGTTGGCCTTGGCGAATTTATTCTATTGTAATAAAGACTCGATATGAGAATCGTGTAATAAATTCAGGTGTGATTGAACTTTGAATCTTTTCATCAATGTATTGTGTGTGCGGCATGATCTTGGGATGGTACAGCTACACGAGACTTGACCGTTTTGGTCGGGTCGCTCTGAGATGGTATCGAGCACACGACCGTAGGGCGTAACCCCTAGGATCGGAAAGCCATAGGAAGAGACTATTTATTTTATGTCCTTATCATTTCGTAATCTTCCCTGTTCATTTCGACTTCTCTCCGATTTTCAACATTCTAGATGGCCGCCGAGTTCACCCCGGTTACGCTACGGAGTTTTGCCACCAGATGAGGCGATGCCTCTCGGCAAGAAGCTGGTTCAGATCGTGAAGAAGCTGAAGATTGCTCGCCCTCAATCACCGGAAGCCTACCAATGCACTTCCGACGGATACCCGCTTCTGAGGATTATGGTGCACATTCCAGGGAGGACCTTCGGAGGACATTCAGAGCCCATTGACTTTGAGTTTACCAATTTCAGTTGGATTCTCAGAAGAGACATGGCGATTTATCGTCCACTTGGACATCTCCGAGAAGAGTACAGGGCCGAGCTCGACCCATCAGACCTCGCCATGATTTCTCGCAGAGCTAGGAATGGAGATATCATCCGCACCGAGAGGACGACTCCATTCTCTCATATGTCCAAGACTTGGAGAGTCTCCTCAGAAGCGGAAATCCGGACTCGCCGTAACTCAAGGTACACAGAGGCTGTTGTTCCGTGAACTGAACTGGAGGAGAAAGCACCGCAGACTTCCTTGACCATGAAGAAGAAGTCAAGGATTTCATGGAGAGAGTCGACAAGCTGAAGATGGATGTTGCCGCATTAGAGGAGAAGATGGACTTGGGAGAAGACCTTTTTCCGAGTGGAGATGACGGACCCCTCGTGAGCAATGACCAGGATTATGAAGAGAGCTCCACTGAAGAAAGCCGCAAGAGGAGGCGCCGCACCAGAGGACGCCACACCGGAGGACGCCGCACCAGAGGACGCAAGTATAATTGATGAAGACATTTAGTCGACCGCCATGTTATTTTCTTTTTTTTTCATCGATCAGTTAGGACGTTATTTTCGATTAGTCGTGAAATTTGTAATCCGAGATTGAACCATGTTTGAATTGATTGAATAAATGATTGGTGTGATTATGATTGTGCATTCATATGGGTAGTGATATTTTCTCATTAGACCCTTGTTCTATTCTAATTTTCTCATCCACACCAAAACACCAGATGCCTCCGAGACGTGACCCGGTCTCAACTTTCCGCGGAGCTCACCCGGTGATCCAGCAGCAGAATGCCCTCATGCGGATGCTCATCCGAACCGTAACAACAACAACAACAATCCACCGCCACCACCCCTGTTGACAACTTGACCCGCTTCCTAAGGCTGAATCCGCCGGTGTTCTCTAGCAGCACCGAGCCGATTGTGGCCGATGATTGGCTCCGCAAGGTCGGAAGGAGTTAGCCACTGCTGGATGCACAGATCACGAGAAAAGGTGCGCTTTGCCGCATCGACTTGATGGACCTGCAGCCTCTTGGTGGGAGAACTACACCGCCACTTATCCCATCGCCACCATCACGTGGGATCAGTTCAATGAGCTTTCCGCACCGCTCATGTATCAGGTGGAGCCATGAGTGCGAAGAAGCGTGAGTTCCGCAACTTACGCCAAGGGAACCGTCTTGTGGGGGCGACGTGGATGAGTTCAACAAGTTAGCTCGCTATGCCCGGATGATGTGGCCACAGATGCATAAAGCAGGAAAAGTTTTCGAGGACTCAATGGCGAGCTGGGAATGCAGCTAATGGTGGCTACCTTCAATAACTACCGGGGCTGGTAGACAAGGCCACCATACTTGAAGGCAAGCAGCAGCAGATTGATAGCATAGCGGAAGTATGGCAGGGAAGTACAACTCGAGCTCAGCGAAGCCCGTTATGCCCCATACTGGAGGGCATACCCATTACACCCATGGAGGACATAATCATGGAGGACATAACCATGGAGGAAATGGGAACAACCGCAACTCCGACAACAAGACAGGCAATGGAAACGGCAATGGCAACCAGCATCGTCCTACCCCGGCTCAGAAGGATCTGAGTCACATCACCTGTTTCAAGTGCCAGAAGACAGGGCACTATGCCACCGACTGCCCGGAGGCCAAGCAGAGGAATGGAAACGGCAATGGAAGCTCAACAAAGAAGCCCAACCCTTTTCCTCGTGCTCAGGTGAACCACATTGACGTGGAGGACGTCAATGATCAGCCAGACACTATGGTTGGTAAGTTTTTATTAAATTCACGTCCAGTATTGGTACTCTTTGATTTTGGTGCAACGCATTCATTTATATCAAGGGTAGTTGTGGAAAAGTACGGGTTGCCCACTAGAACCCTTAGAAGCCCTCTTCACGTCGATTCGCAGAGGAGAAATGATGGCGTGCTTAGGCTGTCATGCAACCCTCAACATCGAAACCATAAATTTCCGCAGACCTCATAGTATTGGAAACCCAGACCTTGGATGTGATCCTAGGCATGGATTGGTTGACGAAGTTTGAAGGAAACATAGACTGTGCCCGCAAGACGATTATGCTCACCACTCCGGAGCAGAAGAGGATCAAGTATGTATCCGACGTATCCCGATGAAGAATCGGTGAATTCCCTCACGGAGTTGTTCAGAGGAAGTGCCATGGTGCAAGATTTTCCGATGTGTTTACGGAGGAATTACGGGAATGCCACCGACGAGAGACATTGAATTTCTGATTGAGTTATTGCGGCAAGACAGCCCCAATATCCAAGAGACCCTATCGGATGCCCCTGAACGATTTGGAAGAGATCAAGAATCAAATTAATGAACTCTTGGAGAAGGGATATATTCGGCCAAGCTCGTCACCTTGGGGAGCCCCAGTTCTTTTGGTAGAGAAGAAGGATGGAACCCTGAGAATGGTTGTGGATTATCGTTCATTGAACGACGTGACCATCAAGAACAAGTACCCTCTGCCGATGATTAATAATCTATTTGATCAGCTAGTTGGAGCCAAGGTATTCTCCAAGATCGATCTTCGATCAGGGTATCATCAGTTGAAGATCCGTGAAAAGGATATACCTAAAACAGCATTCACCACCAGGTATGGTTTATATGAGTATACCGTCATGTCATTCGGATTAACTAATGCCCCTGCATACTTCATGAATTTGATGAACAAGGTATTTAGGGAATATCTGGACAAGTTTGTCGTGGTGTTCATCGATGATATATTGATTTTCTTCAAGAGCGAGGAAGAGCATAAGGAACATTTGCGTCTAGTTCTGGAGAAACTCCGAGAACATCAGTTGTATGCCAAGTTCAGTAAATGTGAATTTGGGCTGAAGGAAGTCGGATTCCTCGGACATGTTATTTCAGGAGAAGGAATAGCAGATTGACCCCACCAAGGTTATATCGGTCACCGATTGGCGATCACCCAGCTCGATCAAGGAGATCCGCATTTTCTCGGACTCGCAGGATATTATCGGAGGTTTATTGAGAATTTCTCGAAGATTGCGAAGCCCATGACTGAGCTGTTGAAGAAGGACGCCAAGTACATTTGGACCGAGGATTGTGAAGCCGTTTCGTGAATTGAAGAAAGCGTTTGGTTACAGCCCCAAGACTGATTTTTCGGACATACACAAGGATTACGGGTATATTGTGGCGCTTCTCGTCGTGGACTCGGAGGAGTACTCATGCAGGAAGGAAAATTTGTAGCTTATACCTCCGACAGCTACGACCTCACGAGATGAATTATGCCACACATGATTTGGAGTTAGCAGCGAGAGTGCATGCACTCAAGACACAGAGACATTTACTTATCGGAAACCGTTGTGATGTTTACACAGATCATAAGAGCTTGAAGTATATTTTCACGCAGAAGAGTTGAACCTCAGCGAGAGGAGATGGCTAGAGTTAATCAAGGACTATGACATGAGATTGCATTACCACCGGAAAGGCTAATGTTGTAGCAGATGCTTTGAGCCGTAAGAGTTATGTGAATACTCTTATAGCGGGAGGATTACCCCAGGAGTTAGTCGATGACCTCAGAGATCTTCGACTGGAGATAGTTCCGAGAGGATATGTTGCAGCTCTGGAAGTTCAGTCCACTTTGTCCAAAAGAATTCGTGAAGCCCAGAAGTCGAACAAGGAAATTGATGAGATAAAGAAAAGGATGAATGAAGGAAAAGCTAAAGGGTTTCGTAAGGACGAATACGGAGCTATATGGTTCGGGGATCGTATTTATGTACCCAATGATCCCGAACTCAGGAAGCTAATTCTTCAGGAGGCTCATGATTCACCGTACTCGATTCACCCCGGTAACACCAAGATATATCTGGATTTGAAGGAAAGTTTCTGGTGGACAGGTATGAAGAAGGATATTGCTGAGTACGTAGCGATATGCGATGTTTGCCAGCGAGTAAAAGCGGAACATCAGAAGCCAGCAGGGTTGCTTCAACCTTTGCCGATTCCCGAGTGGAAATGGGAAAAACTTGGAATGGATTTTATCACAGGATTACTGTAACGCCCTTGATGCGGCTATATCTCCCACGTGTCGAAGCACGACTTAGAGGCATAACCGCATTGAAAGCAATGTCGCAAGTGAGGTAATCTTCACACAACCCATGTAATACATAAGGAAAGAGATACATAGTTGGCTTACGATCGCCACTTCACACAATACATAAATAAACATCCATCATTCAGATTACACTCAAGGTCCGACTACGGAACCAAAATAAAAGAAGATACCCCAAATGCTACACAGATCCTCGATCGTCCCAACTGGCTCCACTCACGATCATCAGGAAAAGACACATAGTAACGACCACGTTCCTCGTCGAACTCCCACTTGAGCTCGGTTCGTCACCTGACCGCATCGTCGGCACTGCAACTGTTTTGGTAGAATCTGTGAGTCACGGGACTCAGCAATCTCACACCCGCGAGATCAAGACTATTTAAGCTTATAGGAAGGACAGAGTTGTGAGGTGGAGCTGCAGCAAGCGACTAGCATATATGGTGGCTACATTCGCAAAGGAGAGCGAGAAGAGAAGCAAGGCACGGTCATGAAACTAGTAGCGATCAAGAAGTGATCCTGAACTACTTACGTCAAACATAACTCCAACACCGTGTTCACTTCCCGGACTTCGCCGAGAAGAGACCATCACGGTTACACACGCGGTTGATGTGTATTTTAATTAAGGTCAACCGGGTTTTCTACAACCGGACATTAACAAATTCCCATCGCCTCATAACGCGGGCATGACTTTGAAAGATAATACCTGCAGGGTGTCCCAACTTAGCCCATTATAAGCTCTCACGGTCAACGAAGGATATTCCTTCTACTGGGAAGACCCGATCAATCTCGGAATCCCGGACTACAAGACATTTCGACAACAATAAAACAAGACCAGCAAATTCACCCGAATGTGCCGACAAATCCCGATAGGAGCTGCACATATCTCGTTCTCGTGGCACACCGGATGGGCAAGACGTCAGTTGGCATAGACCTGGATTGCCCAGGGGCACCGGACATAGCCCAAGTTGGGCCAAGACTCAAGGAGCACTGGTCCGGGGTTAAAATAAAGATGACCCTCGGGCTCGCGAAAACCGGGGAAAAAGGCTTAGGTGGCAAATGGTAAAACCAATGTTGGGCCTTCTTTGGAGGAGTCTTATTCAAAGCGAACTGTCAAGGGGTCCCATAAATCACCCAACCGTAAGGAACGCGAAATCAAGGAACATAACACCGGTATGACGGAAACTAGGCGGCAAGAGTGGAACAAAACACTGTGCATAAGGCCGAGCCTTCCACCCTTTACCAAGTATATAGATGCATTAATTATAGCAGATATATTGTGATATCCCCAACAAGTAAACATGTTCCAACAAGGAACATCATCTCCATGTTCCAACAAGGAACAAACTTCATCTTCACCTGCAACTAGCAACGCTATAAGAGGGGCTGAGCAAAGCGGTAACATAGCCAAACAATGGTTTGCTAGGAAAGGATGGTTAGGGGCTAACATGGCAATATTGGAGGCATGATATAGCAAGTGATAGGCATCATAGCATAGGCATAGCAAAAGAGCGAGCATCTAGCATAGCAAAGATAGAAGAGATTTCGAGGGTATGGTCATCTTGCCTGCAAAGTTCTCAGAGTTGTCGAAAGCTTGATCCTCGAAAGCGTTCTCAACAGGTTCCTCGTTCACGAAATCGTCTCCCGGCTCTACCCAAAGCAATAACACAAACAAAGGAACCACAATAAATCACGGTGCAATGCACAAGCAACATGATGCAAAACATGGCATGATATGCGAGATGTGATATGCAATGCGTATGCGTGCTCCGGAAGGAAAATGATGAACCAGGCATCAACTTGGCAAACCAAGTATTCCGCTGGAAAGATGAGATGATTTCGGTTGAAATCGATATAAAGATCACCGGAATCGGATGCACGGTTTGCAAATGACAAGCAAAACAAGAATGGCACAAATCTGCCATTAACAGCATGATGCCACTTAGTAAGCAACAAGAAAATAAGCTACTGCACCCAAACGTACCAGAAAAGCATATGGAAGTGATCTACTCAAGATGCTTGACAAAAGATGAACACTGAGCTACGGCTAAATCACAACATAACAGGTCCAAACAAGCATGGCAAAAGTGCATAATATATCAGCTTCACAGACTTAGTGAAATTACTGAACATGGCAAAATCAGCATCAGGAAGCAATGTTCAGAGCAAGCAAACAGCATGCTACAGGAACTTATAATAGCAAAACAAGGCATGGCATGAATCTACTCAAAGCATAGAACAAAAGTCCCTTACTGACCATGAGCCAAAGGGATCAGAAAATATAATAACACCCATGTCAATATAGCAAGTTTCGTTAACAGATTCAGCAACAGGGCATGACAAAACAGATAACAAGTAGGCATGTTTAAGAGCTCGATGTACTCACTACAGAGCATTACATGATAATCTAAGCATACATACATCAAGAAGACATTCCATAGAAGTTATACATGGCAAGAACAACATCATAGCATACACGGATCAACTACAACAACCTTGGCAAAATTGAATAACATGTAAACAATCTGCCAGGAAACATTTTATAGCAAAAGTAGAGCTCGATTGACTCAAGCTATGGCACTCCATAATTGCAAACAAAGGCATGGATGGATAGATCATAACCATATGTTCAAAACATCCTCATGAAGTATCTCAAAATATGCATGGATCTCTCAGAGCATCAAGTTAACATGGCATAAAAAATATCAAAAAGCAGGGCTGAAATCAGCAACATCATGAAGCCTAGTTTGCATGCTTGTGCTAGTCACCACAGAGATCAAAAAATACATGGCATACACCCTGGAAAGATGGCATGGCATATTACAAAACACATGTAGGACTCAAGTTCATAGGGTGCACACATCAATCATGGCAAAATGACAAAAGTGCATGTTCATTAAGAAAGCGAAACTAACATCACATAGCCCTCTTCTAACAGCATTTCGGGCATCAAGATGAGCTCAAATGAAAATGATGCAATGAGATGAAATGATCTACTCTTCGAGACGAACAATCTGACATATTACACGCACGAAATGGAGCTACGGGTGCAAAGTTATGAAGCGTTGAAGATGCAACAAAATAATCATGGAATAAGACTTAGAGGGATTCGGGGGGAGGAGAAAGTCAACCCTTCGGATCCCGATCTAGATCGGCCCGGGTCCGAGGTCGCCGGAGACGGCTCGCCGAACTCGGGCCGGGAGGAGAGGCTGGTCGGGGCGGCCGAGGAGGAGGCGACGGCGTGGCGGCGCGGGCTTGGGCGGGGCCGGGGATGGTGGCATTGGCGGGCGGCGTTGGCAATGGAAGGCTGATGGCGGCCTTGGCGGCGATGGGCGGGCCGGCCGAGGCGGCGGAGTGGGGGCGAGCGGCCGGGCGGGCGCGGCGGGCGTGGCCGGGTGGGGGCAAGGCCGGGAGGGAGTGCTGGCCTCATGGGCTCGGGCGCGGTCGGCGGCGAAGTGGGGACCGGGGCCACGTGGTAGCCCTGGTTGGCTCTTGGCGTGGCGACGCGTCCGCGCCGTTCGGACGTGTCCGCGGCGGGAGGGATTTCGTCTAGGGTTTCGGGGGAATTGATCCGGGATTTGGAGGGTGAGATGCATATATAGGCATAGAGGGAGCTAGGAGAGTCCAAATGAGGTGCGGTTTACGCCCACACGATCGTGATCGAATGACCGAGAGCATGGAGGTGACTTAGATGGGTTATTGGACTATTTTGGAGGGGTGTTGGGCTGCAACTTAAAAGAGGCCTTTGCGAGAGTGCGGTTAACCGTTGGAGTACCAAACGAGCTCCAAATGACCCGAATCTTGACCGGTGGTCTACCGGTGGTATACCAAGGCCACTTGACAAACCTCGGTCCATTCCGAGAAAGTTTAGTGCCCGCTCACGGAAAAACGTAAAAGGGGACGCCGGGGGACATAGGAGTGCCGGATTGCAAAACGGACAACGGGAAAAATGCTCGGAATCATGAGACGAACACGTATGCAAATGCGATGCACATGATGACATGATATGAAATGTATGACATGGACAAAATGCAAAAAGAAGAAAAACCCAACCACGGAGGGAATATCATATCACAATGCCGAAAATGGCAAGAGTTGGAGTTACAAATATGGAAAGTTACATCCGGGGTGTTACAATTACCCAGGACCCGTTCAGGTTATGATTCCATCTGGGTAGTGGTTGATCGATTGACCAAGGTAGCTCATTTCATTCCCGTGAAGACTACCTATACCTGCGCTAAGTTAGCCAAGATATACATGACCAGGATCGTATGTTTGCATGGAGTTCCGAGGAGTATCGTGTCAGATAGAGGAACACAATTTACCTCAAAGTTTTGGAATCAGTTGCATGAAACTTTGGGTACGAGGCTGGAGTTCAGTACAACTTTTCATCCGCAGACAGATGGACAGACCGAGAGAGTCAACCAGATCCTGGAGGACATGTTGAGAGCTTGTGCACTAGACTATGGGTCTAGCTGGGATGATAATTTGCCATCTGTGAGTTCTCGTACAATAACAGTTATCGAGACCGATCGAAGATGGCCCTTTGAAGCTCTATACGGAAGGAGGTGCGAGAACACCATTTGTGGGATGGTGTTGGAGATCGAAAACTTTTCGGTCCCGATATTATCAGAGATTCGAGAGAAAGTCAAGCTGATTGAGATAGACTCAAGGTAGCTCGATCGAGGCGTAAGAGTTATGCCGACGAGAAGCGCAAGGAAATAACATCTGAAGCGGGAGACCGGGCATATCTTCGTGTGTCCCCACTTGTGGAATCAAGAGGTTCGGTGTTAAAGGAAAGTTAGCACCCGGTTCATTGGCCCCTACAAAATCCTCGAGCGTCATGGAGAAGTTGCTTACAAGTTGGAATTGCGGAAGGATTGTCCGGAGTTCATGATGTCTTCCATGTTTCTCGGTGAAGAAATGCCATGCCGACATGGCCGATATTCCGTTAAGAGACACGGTGCCCTAGAGGCCATACAGCTCGGCGGTGATCTGACTTATGAGGAGAAACCGTCCGAATTCTTGAGACTATGAACAGAGTCACCCGCAGACAAGATCATCAAGTTTTGCAAGGTGTTGTGGAGTCATCATTCGAGGAGGAAGCCACCGGGAGCGAGAAGAAGACCTCCGCCGAGACCACCGCACCTATTTGCTAGCCAACCCGAATCTCGAGGGCGAGATTCATCTTAAGGTGGTAGGTTTGTAACATCCCAAATTTCCCATTTGGAATGTTTTACAATTATAGCTAAGCATCTATGCATATTGTTTGAAATTGAGTGACATTTGAAGTATTTGAAGGTTTTGAGTTTGTTGGATATTGAATTCAAATTGGCGGTTGAAATTTATTTCAAAACAATGCCTGAAAAATACTTGAGAAAAAGTATGAGAGGAGTAAACATGACACTCCAAAATGTCGATGAAAAATTTGCCAAAAGTTTGAATTCAAATTTGACTTTTATTGGGATTCTAGAAAATGTTTTTTAGTTTGAGTTTTGCCTGGAAAAATGTTCAAATTATAGGATAAATTCTGATAATTTTGATATATATATGTCCTATATAAAATATATATATTTCTTATATTTTCTCTCTCTCTCTAATTCAAAAAAGGAAAAAGAAAAACCCCAGCGCCAGCCGTGCCAACTGACCCGGCCAGTAGCCGAGGCAGCCCAATGGGCCAGAAGCCAACCGGCCCAGCCAGTGCCGAGCCGGCCTACCCGAGCCGCCACCAAACCCCTCCCCTCGGTCGCCCGGGCAAACCCCTCCTCCCTCTCTCGACGCGCACGGCCCCACCCTTCTTCTTCCTCTCCCGCCAAACAGCGTCGCCGCCGCCCGGAATCCCGGAGATCGCGGATTCTCTCCCGATCCGCCCCCTCCTCCAAGTCGGCCGCCCCCTATAAATACCCGCCCCTCGACCCGTTCCCCACCTTTCCCCTCGCCTAACTCCTCCACCTCGCCCGCGATTCTCGCCGGAACCAGCGCCCGCCGCGTCATTTCTCTGCCCGCTCGTCTCCGACCCCGAGCTCCACCGACTCCACCTCGACCTCCCCTCGCGCCCGCACTCACGGACGTCTCCGCCGTCTTCCCGACCACCGAGCGCGCTGCTGTCGCCGCCGAAAGCCGCCGTCTGTCATTGCGTCGTCGCCACCATGATGAGTCGCCGAACCGCCACCACCGTCCGATCTAGAATCTAGGGCCTAGATTAGATCTACGAAGGGGTAGGTTTTATTTTAAAAAAATCCGGTTTAGTTACGGTTTATTTTTGGTTTAGTTAGTGGTTAGTTGGACCGGCCGATCGGTTTATTCTCTCGGGCACGTTTTAGTTATAAATCGCCTGAGCGTTAGATAGGCCCGTTAGCGATAGTTTTTCTTTTAATTATGTTTTCGTTTCTGTTTTTTTAAGAATAGTTCCAGTTTTGTAAAATCCATATCTTTTAGGTTACTTAATATTTTTAGTTGATTCTTTTTTTTTGTTAGTTTGCAAATTTGTTGTAGTTTCTGTAGAAAATATGTTTGGCCATGTTTAAATTATTAGAAATTGTTTTATTTTAGTTTTAGACAGATTAGTATTTCTGCTATAAAATGAGTTAGGAATATTTTATTTTAGTGATTCTTTTGTCACTGCTTTGTTTTGACTTTGCCTAGCAGTAGGAATTTATTTGGGTATTTTAGATTTAATAAAAAATAGTTTTAGTCAAAATCATGTGTTTCTTGTTTATTTTACTAGCTACTATTTTCCTATTGTTTCCTTTAGTAAATAATTTTATTTTACCTATGTTATAGTTTATTTTAGATTAGTTTTGTAGTTTTAGAACATGGACTTTTATTTACAGAAAATAAAAAGTTTATTTTATTTTCTTGTTAGTTGTTGGCTTGGATTTCTTCGAGTTTTCTTTGGTTTGGTTCGATTATTTTGGGTGTTTTGTGTTAGCATGCTGTTATGTTAAGTGATTGTATGTTTTTATGCTTATATGATTGTTGTTTGCTTCGTAGAATTTCCGGTCTGCGAAGCCTGCTATCACGAGTCCCTAGCTTTCGAAGACTGTCAGCCAGGCAAGTTATTTGACCATGTTTTCGTTTACAATACCTATGATTTTATTGCATTAGAATTATACCTCCCCACCATGCATGCAGTAGGAGAATTTTAAGTTATGTTCTTGAGTAGTATCATGAGGTAGGATGAAACCAATTCCCCTTGTTACCATGGCCCGGGACGAAGTAGTTTATTTTGCTATGCTCGTGAGCGGGGTTGGTTGAGTGATTCATAAGGGAGATGTGAGAGTCAAGATGATGACAACCCCATGACTTCAAGCTCAAGATGGACTTCAAAATTCACTCTTGGGTGGAGGACGGTTGTGGGCACCTGGAGAAACCAGCGGCTGGCGGGATGCATGGAGAAGAGCCATGACATCTTGAAAGCTTCACCCAGCCACGAAGAGACGGATGGATACCCCATTGACGGAAGCTTATATGTGCAGCCGCAAGCCATTATGGGCTCGGCTTGGTCGACCCTAGGTGTGACTCGGCGGACGGTGCTACGAGATGTAGAAGAAGCGGTAGGATTGGATGGGTACCGGCGGTGGCGGAGGAACTCTTGATAGACCCTGTTTGTTCGTCCGTCTTCAAACACCGTGAAGTGCGAAGACTTAAAGGAGGAACGATTCTTGCGGGTAAAGTCGCAAACCTCTGCAGAGTGAAGATCTAATCGGTTAGCCGTGTCCCGATTCACGGACAATTTGAGCCTCTGGAACTTGGAGTATTTTGAAATCTCAACACGAAATTAATAAATTAATTGAGGGGTTATTTAATAATTGGGAATGAGACATTGGTTGGCGGAACCATCTCAATAACTACCAACATTTTGTAGTATTTGCAAACAAGTCCTTGTTGTAGGGAAAAGCGGCTTTTTCGCAAAACAATGAAACTTAGAGCCCCACACCAAATTGCATATAGTGTTAGTAATTTTTATTGTTGTTCTCTCTTTGACTTGCCGGCATATTCAAAATGCTGACCTACACGGCTGCAACGTCTTATGTTGCAGAGGAGTTTTCCGATCAGGAGTGAGGCTACAATCCACGCTTGGCGATTGCCCTATGGGATCGGATGGACTCGCTATTCGTCTACGCTTCCGCAGCTTTATTTAGTTTATTTCTCATGAGTTGGCCTTCGGCCGAATTTATTCTATTGTAATAAAGACTCGATATGAGAATCGTGTAATAAATTCAGGTGTGATTGAACTTTGAATCTTTTCATCAATGTACTGTGTGTGCCAGCATGATCTTGGGATGGTACAGCTACACAGAGACTTGACCGTTTTCGGGTCGGGTCGCTACATGTGTATGATAAAAGGTAAAAATCAAAGAAAACCGAAAAGAAACAAAGAAAAACAAAGAGAAAAAGGAAAGGGAAACAGGAAAACTGAAGAAACCAATGCAATGGAAAACAATGGAACATAGTGGAAAAACAAAGAAAACCAAGAAAGAAACAAATAAAATTGAAGCAAAAAAACAAACAAAAAAAAGAAAAGCCAAAAAGGCGGTAAAAAGGAAAGAAACCTAGAAAAAACGAAAAAACGAAGAAAGAAAATAAAAGAAACACAACGACCAGACCGGACGGAACGTGCGACGAACGCATGACCAAAACACTCTAGTGGGCCGGCCCAAATGCGTGAGCACTGCGGGCGAGGGAAGCTACCATTTCGCTGTAAGCGAGATATAGGGGCAGTTTGGTTCATGTCCTGAACTCCACGCCTGGGAAATTTTGCTGCCTGGCCAGGCGTGAGAATCTGAAAAAAAGTTGCCTGGTCAGGCTAGCATATGGAAGGAGTGTTTGGTTCATAGCCTCGCCCGGTGGATTCTAACCCGTCGCTATTTGCTCCCTGTTTGCCTCGTTTTCTGCACCACATCAATTAATATATGAAATTATTTCCAGGCTGCTGCACCAGGCATGTCCAGGCATCCAAAAAAGGACGTCTAGGACCAGGCTAATCATCTTGCCTCGTTTTCCACCAGGCTAACTACGCTATTTCGTTGTCCAGGCCAGGCGTACTTCCTCTTTTCGTGGACGTCAACCAAACATGCAGCAGGAAATTCCAGGCAGCCCCCAGGCCAGGCGTCACCCGCTGTGGATACAAACCAAACTGCCCCATAGCTCCACGTTTGGAGAGGAGATCGTGCGAAACAGAAGTGAAGAGGACGAAGAACGTTTTTGCCTGATGGAAAAGCTGACCTGCCAGCGGGCTGGGCCGAGCGAGCATACCGAGAGGAATGTTTTTATGGCATGCACGCTAAGTGTTGATTCATGTATTTTTTGAGAATTTTATCATTCAAATCACGAATCAGTACAAAGTAGTTGACCCTTACAAGCACACTGAAACGCAAACACAAAGGACCATGAACACGTAGAGTACCCTAAGACAACCATAACACAAGAAGATCTCCGGAACCATGCGTCATCATCCTTGAATCTTGAGAGAAGACCCCTGCAGCAGAAGGATCTGCAACTAGTCGCAAGCAGGTCATCATCTTCGACCTCGGTACAATTGCCGCCACACTGCTTCCTCCTTTCTTGACACCAGCGCTGAGAGGGCATGGACATCAATCCAACACACCTGCAACAGTCGTCCCCATCTTTGGCTTGGAGTACCGCGAAAAGTGTCCCTTCCGGAAGGAAAAGAACTCGAGTCATCCGACCGGTCCAGCACCTGTTGGGGAACGTAGTAATTTCAAAAAAATTCCTACGCACACGCAAGATCATGGTGATGCATAGCAACGAGAGGGGAGAGTGTTGTCCACGTACCCTTGTAGACCGAAAGCGGAAGCGTTAGCACAACGCGGTTGATGTAGTCGTCGCCCGCACGATCCGACCGATCAAGTACGAGCGTCACGACACCTTCGAGTTCAGCACACGTTCAGCTCGATGACGTCCCTCGAACTCCGATCCAGCCGAGCTTTGAGGGAGAGTTCCGACAGCACGATGGCGTGGTGACGGTGATGATGATGCTACCGACACAGGGCTTCGCCTAAGCACTGCTACGATATGATCGAGGTGGATTATGATGGAGGGGGGCACCGCACACGGCTAAGAGATCAAGAGATCAATTGTTGTGTCTATGGGGTGCCCCCTGCCCCCGTATATAAAGGAGCAAGGGACAGGCCGGCCCTAGAGGGGGCGTGCCAAGTGTGGGGAGTCCTACTAGGACTACCAAGTCCTAGTAGGATTCCCCTTTCCTTTCCGGAGTAGGAGAGAAGGAAAGAGGGGGGAGGGAGAAGGAAAAGGGGGCTGCATCCCTTGTCCAATTCAGACCGGAGGGGGGGCTGCACCTCCTTCCTTTTGGCATCTATACTCTACTCCCGTATGGCCCAGTAAGGCCCAATACTTCTCCCGGTGAATCCCTGTAACTCCCCGGTACTCCGAAAATACCTGAATCACTCGAAACCTTTCTGATGTCCAAATATAGTCGTCCAATATATCGATCTTTACATCTCGACCATTTCGAGACTCCTCGTCATGTCCCCGATCTCATCCGGGACTCTTAACTACCTTCGGTACATCAAATCACATAAATCATAATACAAATCGTCATCGAACTTTAAGCGTGCGGACCCTACGGGTTCGAGAACTATGTAGATATGACCGAGACACGTCTCCAGTCAATAACCAATAGCGGAACCTGGATGCTCATATTGGCTCCTACATACTCTACGAAGATCTTTATCAGTCAAACCGCATAACAACATATGTTGTTCCCTTTGTCATCGGTATGTTACTTGCCCGAGATTCGATCGTCGGTATCTCAATACCTAGTTCAATCTCGTTACGGCAAGTCTCTTTTACTCGTTCCGTAATACATCATCTCGCAACTAACTCATTAGTCACAATGCTTGCAAGGCTTATAGTGATGTGCATTACCGAGAGGGCCCAGAGATACCTCTCCGACAATCGGAGTGACAAATCCTAATATCGAAATACGCCAACCCAACAAGTACCTTCAGAGACACCTGTAGAGCACGTTTATAATCACCCAGTTACGTTGTGACGTTTGGTAGCACATAAAGTGTTCCTCCGGTAAACGTGAGTTGCATAATCTCATAGTCATAGGAACATGTATAAGTCATGAAGAAAGCAATAGCAGAATACTAAACGATCAAGTGCTAAGCTAACGGAATGGGTCAGGTCAATCACATCATTCTCCTAATGATGTGATCCCGTTAATCAAATGACAACTCATGTCTATGGCTAGGAAACATAACCATCTTTGATCAACGAGCTAGTCAAGTAGAGGCATACTAGTGACACTCTGTTTGTCTATGTATTCACACAAGTATTATGTTTCCGGTTAATACAATTCTAGCATGAATAACAAACATTTATCATGAAATAGGAAATAAATAATAACTTTATTATTGCCTCTAGGGCATATTTCCTTCAGTCTCCCACTTGCACTAGAGTCAATAATCTAGATCACATCGCCATGTGATTTAACATCAATAGTTCACATCATCATGTGATTAACACCCATAGTTCACATCGTCATGTGATCAACACCCAAAGGGTTTACTAGAGTCAATAATCTAGTTCACATCGCTATGTGATTAACACCCAAAGATTACTAAGGTGTGATCATGTTTTGCTTGTGAGAGAAGTTTAGTCAACGGGTCTGCCACATTCAGAGCCGTATGTATTTTGCAAATATTCTATGTCTACAATACTCTGCATGGAGCTACTCTAGCTAATTGCTCCCACTTTCAGTATGTATCCAGATCGAGACTCGGAGTCATCCAGATCGGTGTCAAATCTTGCATCGACGTAACTTTTTACAACGAACTCCTTATCACCTCCATAATCGAGAAATATTTCCTTAGTCTTCTAAGGATAATTTTGACCAATGTCCAGTGATCTACTCCTAGATCACTATTGTACTCCCTTTACGAAAACAGTGTAGGATATACAATAGATCTGGTATATAGCATGGCATACTTTATAGAACCTATGGCTGAGGCATAGGGAATGACTTTCATTCTCTTTCTATCTTCTACCGTGGTCGGGTTTTGAGTCTTACTCAATTTCACACCTTGTAACACAGGCGAGAACTCTTTCTTTGACTGTTCTATTTTTAACTACTTCAAAATCTTGTCAAGGTATGTCATTGAAAAAACTTATCAAGCGTCTTGATCTATCTCTATAGATCTTGATGCTCAATGTGTAAGCAGCTTCACCGAGGTCTTTATTTGAAAAACTCCTTTCAAATACTCCTTTATGCTTTCAGAAAATTCTACATTATTTCCGATCAACAAGATGTCATTTACATATACTTATCAGAAAGGATGTAGTGCTCCCACTCACTTTCTTGTAAATACAGGCTTCACCTCAAGTCTGTATAAAACTATATGCTTTGATCAATTCATCAAAGCGTATATTCCAACTCCGAGATGCTTGCCCTAGTCCATAGATGGATCGCTAGAGCTTGCATATTTTTTAGCACCTTTAGGATTGACAAAACCTTCTTGTTGCATCATATACAACTCTTCTTTAATAAATCCATTAAGGAATGCAGTTTTGTTTATCCATTTGCCAGATTTCATAAAATGCAGCAATTGCTAACATGATTCGGACAGACTTAAGGATAGATACGAATGAGAAACTCTCATCATAGTCAACACCTTGAACTTGTCGAAAACCTTTTTGCGACAATTCTAGCTTTGTAGATAGTAACACTACTATCAGCGTCCGTCTTCCTCTTGAGGATCCATTTAATCTCAATGGCTCACCAATCATCGAGCAAGTCAATCAAAGTCCATACTTTGTTCTCATACATGGATCCCATCTCAGATTTCATGGCCTCAAGCCATTTTGCGGAATCTGGGCTCATCATCGCTTCCTCATAGTTCATAGGTTCGTCATGGTCAAGTAACATGACCTCCAAAACAGGATTACCTTACCACTCTGGTGCGGATCTTACTCTGGTTGACCTATGAGGTTCGCTATTAACTTGATCTAAAGTTTCATGATCATTATCATTAGCTTCCTCACTAATTGCTGTAGGTGTCACAGGAACCGGTTTTTGTGATGAACTACTTTCCAATAAGGGATCAGGTACAGTTACCTCATCAAGTTCTACTTTCCTCCCACTCACTTCTTTCGAGAGAAACTCCTTCTCTAGAAAGGATCCATTCTTAGCAACGAATTTGCCTTTGGATCTGTGATAGAAGATATACTCAATAGCCTCCTTTGGGTATCCTATGAAGATGCATTTCTCCGATTTGGGTTCAAGCTTATCATGTTGAAACTTTTTCACATAAGCATCGCAACCCCAAACTTTAAGAAACAGCAACTTTGGTTTCTTGCCAAACCACAGTTCATAAGGTGTCATCTCAACGGATTTAGATGGTGCCCTTTTTAACGTGAATGCAGCTGTCTCTAATACATAACCCCAAAACGATAGTGGTAGATTGGTAAGAAACATCATAGATCGCACCATATCTAATAAAGTACGGTTATGATGTCCAGACACACCATTACGCTGTGGTGTTCCAGGTGGCGTGAGTTGCGAAACTATTCCGCATTGTTTCAAATGAAGACCAAAATTGTAACTCAAATATTCTCCTCCACGATCAGATCGTAGAAACTTTATTTTCTTGTTACAATGATTTTCCACTTCACTATGAAATTATATGAACTTTTCAAATGTTTCAGACTTTATGTTTCATCAAGTAGATATACCCATATCTGATCAAATCATCTGTGAAGGTCTGAAAATAATGATACCTGACGCGAGCCTCAATATTCATCGGACCACAAACATCAGTATGTATGATTTCCAACAAATCTGTTGCTCACTCCATTGTTCCAGAGAACGGCGT
Organism: Aegilops longissima; assembly: GCA_021605205.1. Taxonomy (NCBI): domain Eukaryota; kingdom Viridiplantae; phylum Streptophyta; class Magnoliopsida; order Poales; family Poaceae; genus Aegilops; species Aegilops longissima. Next base: position 655,475,761 of record CM038682.1, on the reverse strand, counting down.
TTTAGTCATCTTGCCCAAGAGGCATGGTTCGCAAGCATCAAGTGATTCATAATCAAGTAATTCCGAAAGCCCATCAGCATGGAGTTTCTTCATGCGCTTTGCACCAATATGACCTAAACGGCAGTGCCACAAATAAGTTGCACTATCATTATTAACTTTGCATATTTTGGCTTCAATATTATGAATATGTGTATCACTACGATCGAGATCCAACGAACCATTTTGATTGGGTGTGTAACCATATAAAGTTTTATTCATGTAAACAGAACAACAATTATTCTCTAATTTAAATGAATAACCGTATTGCAATAAACATGATCAAATCATATTCATGCTCAACGCAAACACCAAATAACACTTATTTAGGTTCAACACTAATCCCGAAATTATAGGGAGTGTGCGATGATGATCATATCAATCTTGGAACCACTTCCAATACACATCGTCACTTCATCCTTAACTAGTTTCTATTCATTATGCAACTCCCGTTTCGAGTTACTACTCTTTAGCAACTGAACCAGTATCAAGTACCGAGGGGTTGCTATAAACACTAGTAAAGTACACATCAATAACATGTATATCAAATATACTTTTGTTCACTTTGCCATCCTTCTTATCCGCCAATTATTTGGGGTAGTTCCGCTTCCAGTGACCAGTCCTTTTTTGCAGTACAAGCACTCAGTATCAGGCTTAGGTCCAAACTTGGGCTTGTTCACTTGAGCAGCAACTTGCTTGCCGTTCTTCTTGAAGTTCCCCTTCTTTCCCTTTGCCCTTTTATTGAAACTAGTGATCTTGTTAACCATCAACACTTGATGCTCTTTTCTTGATTTCTACCTTCGCCGATCTCAGCACCACGAAGAGCTCGGGAATTACTTTCGTCATCCCTTGCATATTATAGTTCATCACGAAGTTCTATTAACTTGGTGATAGTGACTAGAGAACTTTGTCAATTACTATCTTATCTGGAAGATTAACTCCCACTTGATTCAAGTAATTGTAGTACTCAGACAATTTGAGCACATGCTCACTGGTTGAGCTATTCTCCTCCATCTTATTGGCAAAGTACTGTTAGAGGTCTCATACCTCTTGACATGGGCACGAGTATGAAATACCAATTTCAACTCTTGGAACATATTATATGCTCCGTGGCGTTCAAAACATTTTTGAAGTCCCGGTTCTAAGCCGTAAAGCATGGTGCACTAAACTATCAAGTAGTCATCATACCGAGATTTTGTCAAAATTTTCATAACGTCTGCATCTGCTCCTACAATAGTTCTGTCACCTAGCGGTGCATCAAGGACATAATACTTCTGTGCAGCAATGAGGTTAATCCTGAGATCACGGACCAAGTCCGCATCATTGCTACTAACATCTTTCAACTTAGTTTTCTCTAGGAACATATCAAAATAAAACAGGGGAGCTAAACGCGAGCTATTGATCAACAACATAGATATGCTAATACTACCAGGACTAAGTTCATGATAAATTTAAGTTCAATTAATCATATTACTTAAGAACTCCCGCTTAGATAGACATCTCTCTAATCATCTAAGTGATCACGTGATCCAAATCAACTAAACCATGTTCGATCATCACGTGAGATGGAGTAGTTTCAATGGTGAACATCACTATGTTGATCATATCTACTATATGATTCACGCTCGACCTTTCAGTCTCAGTGTTCTGAGGCCATATCTGCATATGCTAGGCTCGTCAAGTTTAACCTGAGTATTCCGTGTGTGCAACTGTTTCGCACCCGTTGTATTTGAACGTAGAGCCTATCACACCCGGTCATCACGTGGTGTCTCAGCACGAAGAACTTTCGCAACGGTGCATACTCAGGGAGAACACTTATACCTTGAAATTTAGTGAGAGATCATCTTATAATGCTACCGTCGATCTAAGCACAATAAGATGCATAAAAGATAAACATCACATGCAATCAATATAAGTGATATGATATGGCCATCGTCATCTTGTGCTTGTGATCTCCATCTCCGAAGCACCGTCATGATCACCATTGTCGCCGGTGCGACACCTTGATCTCCATCGTAGCATCATTGTCGTCTCGCCAACTATTGCTTCTACGACTATCGCTACCGCTTAGTGATAAAGTAAAGCAATTACAGGGCGATTGCATTGCATACAATAAAGCGACAACCATATGGCTCCTGCCAGTTGCCGATAACTCGGTTACAAAACATGATCACCTCATACAATAAAATTTAGCATCATGTCTTGACCATATCACATCACAACATGCCTGATGACCCACAAGTATAGGGGATCTATCGTAGTCCTTTCGATAAGTAACAGTGTCAAACCCAACGAGGAGCAGAAGGAAATGATAAGCGGTTTTCAGCAAGGTATTCTCTGCAAGTACTGAAATAAGTGGTAACAGATAGTTTTGTGATAAGATAATTTGTAACAAGCAACAAGTAATAAAAGTAAATAAAGTGCAGCAAGGTGGCCCAATCCTTTTTGTAGCAAAGGACAAGCCTGGACAAACTCTTATATAAGGAAAAGCGCTCCCGAGGACACATGGGAATATCGTCAAGCTAGTTTTCATCACGTTCATATGATTCGCGTTCGGTACTTTGATAATTTGGTATGTGGGTGGACCGGTGCTTGGGTGATGTTCTTACTTGAACAAGCATCCCACTTATGATTAACCTCTATTGCAAGCATCCGCAACTACAACAAAAGTATTAAGGTAAACCTAACCATAGCATGAAACATATGGATCCAAATCAGCCCCTTACGAAGCAACGCATAAACTAGGGTTTAAGCTTCATCACTCTAGCAACCCATCATCTACTTATTACTTCCCAATGCCTTCCTCTAGGCCCAAATAATGGTGAAGTGTTATGTAGTCGACGTTCACATAACACCACTAGAGGCTAGACAACATACATCTCATCAAAATATTGAACGAATACCAAATTCACATGACTACTAATAGCAAGACTTCTCCCATGTCCTTAGGAACAAACGTAACTACTCACAAAGCATATTCATGTTCATAATCAGAGGGGTATTAATATGCATAAAGGATCTGAACATATGATCTTCCACCAAATAAACCAACTAGCATCAACTACAAGGAGTAATCAACACTACTAGCAACCTACTAGTAGCAATCCCGGACTTGGAGACAAGAATTGGATACAAGAGATGAACTAGGGTTTTGAGAGGAGATGGTGCTGGTGAAGATGTTGATGGAGATTGCCCTCTCCCGATGAGAGGAGCGTCGGTGTTGATGACGGCGATGATTTCCCTTTCCGGAGGAAGTGTCCCAGCGTAACAGCTCTGCGGAGCCCTAGATTGGTTCCGCCAAGGTTCTGCCTCGTGGCGGCGGTGTTTCGTCCCGAAAGGTTGCTTATGATTTTTTCCTCGACGAAAGACCTCATATAGCAGAAGATGGCCATCGGAGAGCTAACAGGGGGCCCACAAGGCAGGGGGGGCGCGCCCTAGGGGGTAGGGCGCGGCCCCCACCCTTGTGGCCAGGTGGGTCCCCCTCTGGTGAACTTCTTCCGCTCAATATTTTTTATATTTTCCAAAAATGACTTTCGTGGAGTTTCAGTACTTTTGGAGTTGTGCAGAATAGGTCTCTAATATTTGCTCCTTTTCCAGCCCAGAATTCCAACTGCCGGCATTCTCCCTTCTTATGTAAACCTTGTAAAATAAGAGATAATAGGCATAAGTATTGTGATATAACATGTAATAACAGCCCATAATGCAATAAATATCGATATAGAAGCATGATGCAAAATGGACGTATCAACTCCCTCAAGCTTAGACCTCGCTTGTCCTCAAGCGGAAGCCGATAACGATAAATATTTCCCCGTGTTTAGAGGTAGAGGTGTCGATAAAAATAAAATACGGACATGAAGGCATCATGATTATTCTCATAACAGCAACATATATAGATATTGTCATATGATTTCTTATGCTCAAGTAATAATCTATTCACAATGCAGAGTACGAACCATAAACTTTATTGAGAACCAACAAGCTATAATCTCAGTCACTGAAGCAATTGCAATTTATCATAAAATGAGAAAGAGTCTATGTCAGAGCTTAATAGCAAGTCCACATACTCAACTATCATTTAGTCTTCTATAATCGCTAACACTCACGCGATACTTGTGGTTACGGAGTTTTAATCGGACACAGAGAAAGATAGGGGCTTATAGTTTCACCTCCCAACCTTTTACCACAAGGGTAATGTCAACAATAATAACTCATGCTCCCCTATATCCAATTTTTATATATATATATATATATATATATATATATATATATATATATATATATATATATATATATATATATATATATATATATATATATATATATATATATCACAAGTGGCAATATAAAGTAGCGTTCTTTAGCATTAAGATTTTGTGCATCCAACCATAAAAGCGCATGGCAACCTCACCTTCCCTTTCGAAGGGCCTATCTTTTGTTACTATCCTCTACCTTATACAAAGTCATGGTGATCTTCACCTTTCCTTTCTACACTTTATCCTTTGGCAAGAAAGGTATGTTGGAAGATCACGATATAAGGTGTAGAAACAAGGTAGAGGATAATAATAAAAGATAGGATAATCGCAGAGGGAAGCAGAGGTTGCCGCTTTTATGGTTGGATGCACAAAATCTTAATGCTAAAGAACGCCACTTTATATTGCCACTTGTGATATGAACCTTTATTATGCAGTTCATCGCTTTTATTTCTTCCACATCACAAGATCGTATAAAGCTTATTTCTCCCACACCAATCAGTCATACATATTTAAAGAGCAATTTTTATTGCTTTGCACTGATGACAACTTACTTGAAGGATCTTACTCAATCCATAGGTAGGTATGGTGGACTCTCATGGCAAAACTGGTTTAAGGGTTTTGGAAGCACAAGTAGTATCTCTACTTGGTGCTGAGAATTTGGCTAGCATGAGGGGGAAAGGCAAGCTCAACATGTTGGATGATCCATGACAACATACTTTATCTCAGATATAAGAAAACATAACCCATTACGTTGTCTTCCTTGACCAACGTCAACTCTTTAGCATGTCATATTTTAATGAGTGCTCACAATCATAAAAGATGTCAACGATAATATATTTATATGTGAAACCTCTCTTCCTTTATTACTTCCTATTAATTGCAATGATGACCAAAGCTATGTTTGCCAACTCCCAACAACTTTTAATCATCATACTCTTTCTATGTGAAGTCATTACTCTCAATAAGATCAATATGATCTCTTTGTTTTATTCTTTTCTCTTATTCACTCAAGACCATGGCAAAATAATCAAGCTCTTGACTCAACACTAATATTTATTATATAGCTCATGGACTCAATTGCATAGAGAGATCATAAAGCAAAAACTCAAAACTAGATCATGCCATAAACTTTATTCTACTAGATCAAGATACTACTAATAGGATCGAACTAAGAAAAACGGTAAAGATAGGAGATGTGATTGTGATACGATACCGGGGCACCTCCCCCAAGCTTGGCAGTTGCCAAGGGGAGTGCCCATACCCATGTGATTATGTCTCCTTCTTTGTTGTTCGTGAAATATTCTTGGCGATGATGCCCTTCAGGATACGATTCTCCTCCTCGAGCTTATTGACTTGATGCTTGAGGTCCATTATTTCCTTACGAAGCTTTCCTATAATAGCTAAAGCTCCTTGCACCCAAGGGTGTTGCATAGCCGCGGGAGAACAAGTGACACTCCTCCTCATATTTTCATAAGAAAGAAATCTAACATTGGAAGGGATAACCAAATTTGGAATAGCTGAGCTATGTAGTTCCCCCATTGTGAGCCCAACTTGGAAGCGGGAAGTGACTTCTTGATCCTCCATGGCATCTACTCTCATCAAGTCAGCCTCCATCTCTTCCTCCGTTGCCGACCCAAAGTGGTCAGTGTCACTGTTTTCCCTTGGTTCCAATGCCGGATGAGACACCCAGCTCTCCCCGACTGACTCTTGAGAAGACATCTTGCTCTAATCTGCAGCAGCAACAACTCAAAACAAAAACAGAGGATAATTGCGTGATACAGTGGTCAAAACCTTCAGAAAGATATATAATGAATTTTAACCGACTAAAATACGTATCGTGCAAGAAAACGGAGTCTAGAAGGCACACGAGGTGCCCACGAGGTAGGGGGCGCGCCCAGGGGGTAGGGCGCGCCCTCCACCCTCGTGGGGCCCTCGTGTCCTTCCCGGACTGCTACTTATTTTTCTATTTTTCTAGATATTCCAAAACGGGGAAATATTGCCATAAAAATTGTTTTGGAGTCGGTTTACTTACCGTACCACATACCTATTCCTTTTTGGAGTCTAAAACGTTCTGGAAAGTGTCTCTTATGTATTCCTCCAGGGTTACGGTTTCAATAACATTGGTTTCAACATTTATAGGATTACCTGAGATATAATGTTTGATTCTTTGACCGTTTACCACCTTCGGATTTGTGCCTTTGAAATTGTTGATTTTTATGGCACCGGAACGATAGACCTCCTCGATAACGTAAGGGCCTTCCCATTCAGAGAGAAGTTTTCCTGCAAAAAAACTTAAACGAGAGTTGTATAGCAATACATAATCACCTACATTAAACTCACGCTTTTGTATCCTTTTGTCATGCCATCTTTTGACTTTCTCTTTAAACAACTTGGCATTTTCATAAGCTTGGGTTCTCCATTCATCAAGTGAGCTAATATCAAATAACCTCTTCTCTCCGGCAAGTTTGAAATCATAAATGAGCTCTTTAATAGCCCAATATGCCTTATGTTCTAGTTCGAGAGGTAAGTGGCATGCTTTTCCATAGACCATTTTATACGGAGACATGCCCATAGGATTTTTATATGTTCTATAGGACCATAACGCATCATCAAGTTTCTTGGACCAATTCTTTCTAGACCTATTGACAGTCTTTTGCAAAATTAATTTGAGCTCCCTATTACTCAATTCTACTTGATCACTAGACTGGGGATGATATGGAGATGCAATCTATGATTAACATCATACTTAGCAAGCATCTTACGGAAAGCACCATGAATAAAATGTGAACCACCATCAGTCATTAAATATCTAGGGACTCCAAACCTCGGAAAAATAACTTCTTTAAGCATTTTAATAGAAGTGTTATGATCAGCACTACTAGTTGGAATAGCTTCCACCCACTTAGTAACGTAATCAACAGCAACTAAAATATGTGTATACCCATTAGAGGCAGGAAAAGGTCCCATATAATCAAAGCCCCAAACATCAAATGGTTCGATAACGAGTGAATAATTCATAGGAATTTCTTGACGTCTACTAATATTACCGATTCTTTGACATTCATCACAAGATAAAACAAACTTACGGGCATCCTTGAAGAGAGTAGGCCAATAAAAACCGGATTGTAATACCTTATGTGCAGTCCTATCTCCAGCGTGGTGTCCTCCATAAGCTTCGGAGTGACACTTGCGTAGGATATGTTCCTGTTCATGCTCAGGTACACAACGTCTAATAACACCATCTACTCCTTCTTTATAAAGATGTGGGTCATCCCAAAAATAATGTCTCAAATCATAGAAAAACTTTTTCTTTTGCTGGTATGTGAAACTAGGTGGTACAAATTTAGCAACAATGTAATTAGCATAATCAGCATACCATGGAGTGCTACGAGAGGTACTTATAACATTTAATTTTTCATCAGGGAAGCTATCATCAATAGGTAGTGGGTCATCAAGAACATTTTCTAACCTAGACCAGTTATGCGCAGCGGGTTCTCAGCTCCTTTCTATCAACAATATGCAAATCAAATTCTTGTAGCAAGAGAACCCATCTAATAAGTCTAGGTTTAGCATCTTTCTTTTCCATCAGATATTTAATAGCAGCATGATCAGTGTGAATAGTTACTTTAGAATCAACAATATAAGGTCTGAACTTATCACAAGCAAATACAACTGCTAAGAATTATTTTTCAGTAGTAGCATAATTTCTTTGAGCATTGTCTAGAGTTTTACTAGCATAGTGGATAACATTTAATTTCTTATCGACTCTTTGCCCTAGAACAGCACCTACTGCATAATCACTAGCATCACACATAATTTCAAAGGGTAAATTCCAATCAGGTGGCTGAACAATAGGTGCAGAGATCAATGCTTTCTTAAGTATTTCAAATGCTTCTACACAATCATCATCAAAGACAAAGGGTATATCTTTTTGTAATAAATTAGTCAAAGGCCGAGAAATTTTCGAGAAGTCCTTAATGAACCTCCTATAAAATCCAGCGTGACCAAGGAAACTTCTTATACCTTTCATGTCCTTGGGACATGGCATCTTTTCAATAGCGTCAACCTTGGCTTTATCAACTTCAATACCTCTTTCAGAAACTTTATGCCCCAAGACAATACCATCATTAACCATAAAGTGGCACTTTTCCCAATTTAAAACAAGATTAGTTTCTTCACACCTCTGCAAAACTCGATCAAGATTGCTCAAGCAATCATCAAAAGAAGATCCATAGACGGAAAAATCGTCCATGAAAACTTCACAAATCTTTTCACAGAAGTCAGAGAATATAGCCATCATGCATCTTTGAAAGGTAGAAGGTGCATTACATAAACCAAAAGGCATACGTCTATAAGCAAAAGTACCAAAAGGGCAAGTAAAAGTAGTCTTTGATTGATCCTTGGCTGATACAGGTATTTGAGAGAAACCAGAATAACCATCTAGAAAGAAATAATGTGTATGTTTGCAAAGTATTTCTAGCATTTGATCGATAATAGGTAAGGAGTAATGATCTTTCTTAGTAGCCTTATTTAATTTGCGGAAATCAATTACCATCCTATAACCTGTAATAATTCTTTGCAGAATCAACTCATCGTTATCATTAGGAACAACAGTAACACCTCCCTTCTTAGGGACACAATGAACATGACTTACCCACTAACTATTAGCAACGGGATAAATTATACCTGCCTCTAGAAGCTTTAGTATTTCTTTTCTTACCACTTCTTTCATCTTAGGATTCAGCCGTCGTTGATGATCACGAACCGGTTTGGCATCTTCTTCCAAATTTATTTTATGTTGACATAGAGTGGGACTAATGCCCTTAAGATCATCAAGAGTATATCCAATAGCAGCTCGGTGCTTCTTCAGAGTTTTCAATAATCTCTCTTCTTCATGTTCTGAAAGGTTAGCACTAATAATAACAGGATATATCTTCTTTTCATCAAGATAAGCATATTTAAGATTATCAGGCAACGGTTTAAGCTCAAACACGGGATCACCCTAGGATTTCAACAGGCAAATTATGTTTTAGAATGGGCTCCTGATTAAAGAATACTTCATCTATTTCCCTTCTTTCATTCATAAACATATCATTTTCATGGTCTAGCAAATATTGCTCTAAAGGATCACTAGGAGGTACGGCAATAGAAGCAAGACCAATAATTTCATCCTTACTAGGCAATTCTTCTTCACGGTGTTGTCTACCAAATTTAGAGAAATTAAACTTATGAGACATATCACCCCAACCAATAGTAACAATATTCTTTTCGCAATCTATTCTAGCATAGACAGTGTTCAAGAAGGGTCTACCAAATATAATGGGACAAAAGCTATCTTGTGGGGAACCAAGAACAAGAAAATCAGCAGGATATTTAGTTTTCCCACACAAGACTTTAACATCTCTAACAATTCCCATTGCTGATATAGTATCTCTATTGGCAAGTTTAATTGTAACATTAATACCTTCTAACTCAGCAGGTGCAATTTCATGCTTAATTTCTTCGTATAAAGTATGAGGTATAACACTAGCACTAGCACCCATATCACATAAGCCATGATAACAATGATCTCCTATCTTAACAGAAATAACAGGCACGCCTACCACAGGTCTCTGTTTATCTTTAGCACAGGGTTTGGCAATTCTAGCAGTTTCACCGCAGAATTGAATAACATGCCCATTAATATTATCAGCTAAGAGATCTTTAACAATAGCAACATTAGGTTCAACTTTAATTTGCTCAGGAGGTGTATAAATTCTAATATTGCTTTTACGAACCACAGTTGAAGCTTTAGCATGATCCTTTATTCTAACAGGGAAAGGTGGTTTCTCAACATAAGAAGTAGGAACAACAGGATCATTATAAGTGACAATCTTTTCTTCAACTTTAATAGGTGCAGCTACTTTTACTTCTATGGGAGGATGATATTTAAACCACTTCTCCTTGGGGAGATCAACATAAGTAGCAAAGGATTCACAGAAAGAAGCTACTATCTCAGAGTCAAGTCCATATTTAGTGCTAAACTTACGGAAAACATCGGTATCCATAAAAGACTTAACACAATCAAACTTAGGTGTCATACCGACTCCTTACCTTCGTCGAGATCCCAATCTTGAGTTGCGTTTAATTCTATCCAATAAATTCCATCTGAATTCGATAGTCTTCATCATAAAAGAGCCAAAGACAAGAAGTATCGAGCATGGTGCGATTGTTTTCGTAAAGCCGAGCATAATTTTTTGAAGAATTATTTCTTTTGAGAGCTCATGATTTGGGCATGAATATAACATTGATTTAAGCCTCCCCCAAGCTTGAGCGATGCTTTCTCCTTCGCGAGGCCAAAAATTATATATATAATTGCAATCACAATGAACAAGATGCATAGAATAATACTTTTGATGAAATTCTAGCTTCATTCGTTAATAGTTCTATGATCCTGTGTCATCACATAGCCTATACCATGTCGATGCATCTCCCTTCAAATATAAAGGGAATACCTTCTTCTTAACAACATCATCGGGTATACCTGCAAGCTTAAATAATCCACAAACTTCATCCACATATATTAGGTGTTCACCAGGATGCTTTGTTCCATCTCCTGTAAAAGTATTAGCTAGCAGTTTTTCTAACATACCCGAAGGAACTTCAAAGGGAATATTTTCATTTTCAGTAGGTTCAGTAGGTTGAGGAGCAACTCTTTGCTCTACCGGTCGGGGTGAAGATACCCCGAACAAGCCCCTTAGAGGATTACTTTCCATAATAACAAGTGACAGTAAATTTCAGCACACTATATAAATTTTTCCTTACCAAAGGCGCTTCACTCCCCGGCAACGGCGCCAGAAAAGAGTCTTGATGACCCACAAGTATAGGGGATCTATCGAAGTCCTTTCGATAAGTAAGAGTGTCGAACCCAACAAGGAGCAGAAGGAAATGATAAGCGGTTTTCAGCAAGGTATTCTCTGCAAGTACTGAAATAAGTGGTAACAGATAGTTTTGTGATAAGATAATTTGTAACAAGCAACAAGTAATAAAAGTAAATAAAGTGCATGTGACGCCCGGATAATCAAGCTACAGTAACCTCTGTTAATGATGCCACGTCACCACTCTTACTGTTGCTAACCTTGCAATGATTCGAAACCTTTTCAAATTCAAATTCAAATTAATGTCAAGCGACAAAGTTTTCAAAATATTAAACTAAAATATTCGGAGTGTGCAGTTAAATGCCTAGGTGATTATAGTGCAACAAACACCCTTTTTGAAAATGCCTAATTACTTTAAAATGAAATAAAACAGAATAGGAAATAAATAAAAAGAAAAGTGAAAATAAAACAAAAGGAGAACCCCCTCCCCACTGGGCCAATCGGCCCAGCTGCTAGCCAGGCCGGTCCCAAACCGGCCAACCCACCCGCACGGCCACAGCCCCTGCCCCCCTGGCCCGCAACCAGCCTGGTCGGTCCAGCCGGCCCAGCTCCCCGCATCGCACCCCTCCCCCTTCCTGTTCCTCGGTCGTGAGCTGCTACAGGGCGCGGTCGCCACCGGACCCGCTCGCCGGCGTCGAGGAGGGGATAAGGACGCCACGCCTCCGCCTCCTTGGTCTCTCCTCCCACTCGCCCCCACTCTCCCCTCGGTCCCAGCGCCTACCCCCCCCCCTCCTCAGATCCACCTCGCTCTCCCCCTCGTCCCCCACCTCGCCCGAACGCTGCCATGGACCCGCCGTCGTGAATCGCGCGGCCACAACCATCGCCTCGCCGCGCCTGCGTGTCCGTCATCACCGCCGCCGTCTTCCTCGTCGACCGGTGGCCACAGCTGGAGCTCGGAGGCGCTGCTGCAACGCCCCCCTTCTTCCACATCTCCGGTCGCCGCTGTTCTTCCCCAACTCCGGCGACACCCCTCTGCAGCTACTAAGCCACCAAGGGCCACCGTGCGTGCCGCTAGGTGAGCTGCCTCCCCCCCTCTGCCCTCTATCTCCCCTAGCTCACGCCCTAGCTAGCTTGTCGTCGTGCCGAGGCTCGTCGCCGCGGTGGTGCACCTCGCCCGCCGTGGCCCACGGCCGCCAAATCACGCCGCCCGAACTCATCGCTGTACTCCTGGGGTTCCTAGGAGCCCAACGCGCCCGCACACTAGCCTCCCCGTGCCTCCTAGCGTGTTTCCCGTCGGGGACCCGACTGCGCCGCCACCTGCGCACGTCGTCGGCGCCCTTCCGGTGACCAAATGGTCACGGGGCCGAGCCCTTTGTGCTCAGTGCGTCGCGCAGCTCCACCTAACCTCCCGTTAGCCGGGAGCGCTGCCTCGCCGTCTTCGTCTCACGCCCGAACCACCTCGCCGCCGTCGAGCCCGTGGCGCTCGACTCCGGCCACCACAGCCTCCGCAACCACCACCATTCGCTCCGCCGTCGTCTTGCCGTTCGAATGCGACCGGTCCCGCCCATTTTGGTGGCCTGCAGACGAAATCCGACACTCGCCCAAGCCGCGCCGCCGCGAAACGAACTCGTCGGCGTCTAAACGCCGGCCAGCGAACGTGGCATGCGTGGGGCCCCCCTGGGTCACTGCCAGTGGGCCATGGGGGCCCCGTTGACTGGATTGACCCAATCAACGTCTTGTTGGGCAGCCAGTGCTTGCGACATGCGGGTCCCATGCCATAAACGAATAAAATAAATAGATAATTTGCTAATTAACTAAATTAGTTAATTAAACACTAATCTCTCACTGACTACCAGGCCCCACCTGCTAATTAACCCATTTAGTTAGTTTAAACCCCCTGTTAGTGCCCCTGACAATGACATGTGGGTCCGCTGGACCCACACATGCAGTTTGATTGGTCAACCGACCAGTTGACCTCCGACATCACTCGATGTCATGCTGCGTCATCGAGCATTGTTTCGGATAATGTTGTAATTAAATAACTAATTAAAATCAGAAAATGATTTAAATCTTTAGAAAATCATATCTTTTAATCCGTAACTCGAATGAAAATACTTTCTACATGAAAGTTGCTCAGAACGACGAGACGAATCTGGATACGCAGCCTGTTCGTCCGCCACACATCCCTAACATATCGAACACGCAACTTTCCCCCTCCGGTTCATCGTCTGAAAAGCAAAAAACAGGAATACTTTCCCAGATGTTTCCCCCCTTCACCGGTATCACCTCATACCGCGTTAGGGCACGCCTAGCATCACACATTGCTTTGTCATGCATCATTATGCATCTGTTTGCATTGTATTCATTGTTTCTTCAGCTCTTCTCTCCGGTAGACTACGAGACCGACGTTGCCGCCGCCCCGTTCGACTACGGAGTTGACGACCCCTCCTACTTGCCAGAGCAACCAGGCAAGCCCCCCTTTGATCACGGATATCGCCTACTCTCCTCTATCTGCTTGCATTAGAGTAGTGTAGCATATTCTTGCTTTCCGTTATTCCTATCACGATGCATAGCTTTGTCTTTGTTACTTCATTGATACCTTTACCGCAATCCTACTTGCCTAGTATAGGATGCTAGTATTTCCATCTGTGGCCCTACATTCTTGTCCGTCTGCTGTGCTATACTATCGGGCCGTGATCACTCGGGAAGTGATCATGGGTATATACCATATACTTTATACATGATACATGTGGTGACTAAAGTCGGGTCGGCTCGTAGGAGCACCCATGAGTGGATCTTATGGCGGAGGCGGGGTAGGTTGAGAACGCCTAGGTGAGAGGTGGGCCTGGCCTGATCGGTGTCGTGGTTACATCATTAACACGCTTAACGAGATCTTGGTATTTGATCTGAGTTGGGTCGTTGACCTTATCGCACTAACCGCCACGTGGGACAAGATATGGGCAACCGCGCCGTGGTATCACCAAGCATTTTGCGACATCGACAAGCGAGCGGGCGCGCACCGGTTTGGAACGTAAGCCTGCTCTTGTATTAAGGGGCTAGTTACGCTTCCGGCAGCGTGCATAGCGTGCAGGTGTGCTAAGGCGATGGGCCTGCACCCATGCGCTTAGGTTTGACCGGCGCGCTGACCTCTCTGTTATGCCTAGGTGGGGCTGCGACATGTTGATCTTCCGCGGCGGGCATGACCCGAAAAGTGTGTCGGTCAAATGGGATCGGCGTGTCGGGTAATGTGGTGCACCCTGCAGGAAGTTAATCTATTTGAATAGCCGTGATCTTGATAACAGGGCGACTTGGAGTTGTACCTTGACCTTATGACAACTAGAACTGGATACTTAATAAAACACACCCTTCCAAGTGCGGATATAACCCGGTGATCGCTCTCTAACAGGCAATGAGGAGGGATCGCGGGTAGGATTATGCTATGCGATGCTACTTGGAGGACTTGATCTACTCTCTTCTACATCTTTGCAAGGCGGAGGCTGCGAGCGTAGTCTTCGTCCAGATTAGCTATCCCCTATTATTACGGCATTCTGCGATTCGGTCCATCGATATGGCCCTTTACACATATATCCATGCATATGTAGTGTAGCTCCTTGCTTGCAGTACTTTGGATGAGTACTCACGGTTGCCTTGTTCCCCTTTTTCCCTATCTCTATCTGATTGCTGCGACCATATGTCGGAGCCTGTGAACCAGACGCCACCGTCGATTTTTACTACTACTGGAGGTGCCTACTACTACGTGCAGCCCGCCGACAACGACCGAGGAGTAGTTAGGAGGATCCCGTGCGGGAGGCCTGCGCCTCTTCGATCTGTATGCCGGTTTGTGCTAGCCTTCTTAAGGCAAACTTGTTTAACATATGTCTGTACTCAGATATTGTTGCTTCCGCTGACTCGTCTATGATCGAGCACTTGTATTCGAGCCCTCGAGGCCCTGGCTTGTATTATGATGCTTGTATGACTTATTTATGTTTTAGAGTTGTGTTGTGATATCTTCCCGTGAGTCCCTGATCTTGATCGTACACATTTGCGTGTATGATTAGTGTATGATTGAATCGGGGGCGTCACAAGTTGGTATCAGAGCCGATTGCCTGTAGGAATCCCCTTCCACACTCCTTGGCCGAAGTCGAGTCTAGACATTACACAACTTTGACTAACATGGTTGTGTGTCTTATGGGCCCACGTCGCCATTGGGTGGTATTAGGATCTTTTACTCCTCGATCTTTACTCTGGGACTCTGAGCTCTCTTCTATTCGGGTTAAATGATTTTGCTAAAAACAAAACTAACTTTAGGTTCTATAAGTACTTTCTCCGGAGAGCCCCTTGTTACCGATGACCTTTCACGCACTGTAAGATTCGAAGATGCTCTACGATGTGCTCTCGAGACTATGTGCCATCGCTTTTGCAATTCACTTCCATCGATAAATCCGTCTGGATAACTACTTACACCTATCGTTCATATTGTCATCCCCAGTTGCTCTTGTTATTACAAGATGTCCTGAAATACTCTTCGATATTTCGAGAATTCTTTACGTTTACTGCCCTGCAGATCCTTACTGCATGAATACCACTACGGATAATTACTCGCGCTTGCCGAGTATCCGTTCGTCCAAAGTTGTTCATGTGTTTCACAAAAATACATTCAAATACTACCCGATCTTCCGAAAATCCTGAGCAGCCTATTGCTTTTGAAATTCTTGCTTGCTTGCATTATGGTTAACCCCATAAGTCTCGTAATCTTAATGGCATACCTTGTCATTATCATTTTGAGTCTGTTGATTCAATATGTTGCGAATGCTCGCAATCCTCAATCAGATCCTAGAATTCATCCTTCCAGCTCAGACGTCATTTTAAACATGAACTGGTCCTCGACCAATCAAGTTGTCGTCGACTGTACCCCCAAGTCTATTCAACTTATTCATTTTTAATCAAACAGTCTGCTTCTGATCCTTTGTTTTGGAAATCATAATTCCCTTGTTATCTAAGCATCGAATTATTTAGATGTTCTATAATCTGACGCCCTTGCATTATTACTTCCTCTGGTTGGGTATCGATACTCACATCAGCTCCATTGTGGATCGCCATATCCACTGTTGGATTATTATTCGACAATGTCCTTCATAATTAATCACCTTGTGAGTTCTTTCTCTAATACATAATGCCTTTGGTAAGTTGTATCCTCTGCCTTGTCAACCATGCTTTACTTCCGAGCTTGAGTTATTTACCCCTGAAGTTGATGGTATACGTTCCCAAGATGCCTTGATGGGTTGAACCTATGCCTTCCTTGATATGTGTGAACTCCGAAGTTTTCACGAGCCATACTCATCTGGTATTTCACCAGGTAAAACTTTCAACACTAATGCCTTTATCAAGCGAGAAGTGAATGGGAGGTTATACATTGACGAAGTGGGAGTCGACCTTGAACCTTGCGTTCATGCCCATGGACACGATGTAGATCTTATCATTAAAGCTTCTCTTAAATTAATTATTCCTTTAGTATAAGTTCATCTTATATCTGGGATCTGGCCTTTTGCAATCGTGGTTCCGACCATGTTCTCCTTTAAATGCCATTTCTCGTGCAAGTTTAAGCACTTGTCTTTTGTAGAGCAATACCCCAGTCCAACCTCTACTTTGATTCGTCGTTGAGTATTACCCCCTGGTATCTCGAGATTATCTTGGAACTGCATAACTTCTTATGAGTTCTTCATCAAGTACTACATTCTCACTGATTACGGTTTTTCACGGGCTTCGAGTTATTAAACACTCAAGGGCATCGATAACTGAATCGATTCCGCGTCACGATTAAACAACTCTTAGTAATCTTCTTTACTTGCGAGTTTGTACTCGATCATGTCATTCCTAGCCTGATCGGCTATATCATTAACGTGCTAAATCTTAACTGTGCTACCTGGTCCTTCTTCCCGGAACACAATTTTGACGATGAGCTAAGCTTACGTCGACCTTCCTTGTCATATATTATTGTCTTGAACAACAATACTTGATTCCGAGGTTGTGTCGTATCCGTGGTTACGGTTGTCTTTTGCTTCACCATTCCTTTTGCTTGATGTCGTCGTTATTCAATGGCAGCCTCATGGAATCTTTCGACAAAGGTGTCGTGATCATCAACACTCGAGATCTTCCAAAATATCTATTGAATTCTTGATGGGAAATACCATCCTTGCCCCTCGATGGTTTGTATTATCATCGGCAACATTAATGCCCTCCCTCCAACACAAACCTGCTCATGTTTTGTGTATTACCTTGAGTTCCTTCCTACCCCGATTGTGTTATGTTCTACTTTGGAATATTACCATCTTTTATGTCAAGGATGTCATGGGAATTTCACCACCTCTTAAGAATTCTTGGTATGGTGATACTTCTCACCATCACCATTCTTTCTTGGGTCCTCGTGTTGATTCCAACCGGGGTACCAACAAGTGAGCGGTGATGTTTGGATTCTGCCCTTCTAGCAACCCTCTTGCTTTGAAGTTAATGGTCGGCCGTTCATTCTTAGACTATTGATTATTGAATCACCATTCCGACGTTGGCCGTGCAACCCAGCCCATATTCGGGTGCACCTTTCAACCAATGTTTAATTGTGTATGTTTTCCTCGAGCATACATCATTATACCATTTTATCTGACAAATGTTATCTCCTTGTTCACATAATTGTGGAAATCCATCTTTGTTAATCTCGATAAATTTCCGCTGATTCCATCAGCCACCCCCCTCATCCTCTCCTTGGGTTAATGACGATGAATCCCTTGTATATCCAAGCCCGACCTTTGCTTGAAGACCATGTCAATGCTATCTCGAAGCATGTCTGTAATACTCCGATTTTCAACAAGAACATTTAAAGCCCAATGCTAAATGTTTCTTTATCAATTATCCAAACACCGTTGTATGGGTAATGTCATGAAATTTCTCTCCCCTACCTAAAAGGTTTTCTACATTATATCCTGTCATGGATATCCTACTCTGCTTATCATTGGGAAGGATATACCCCTGGAATATCTGATAATCATATTTTCCTTTCCATTATTTGGTTTAACCTTTACGGTGATCATTATGGTCTAAGCAATATTAATTCCCTGCTTATGTAAACCCTCGGTGTACAATTCATCGAGAAGACCTGTTACTTTTGTTGATGACATTCGGTAACCACCGATGGGCGAGAACTTTGCCTATTGGTCCGCCTCGTAACGAAAGCAGGAAAATGGTTCTCTTCGTCCCTCGCCCTTGGTACCAACGTTGTTGCCGACATAGCTGACATGGTACTCCCTGAAATGCCTTGCTATCATGACCGTGCAAGATGTCACTACTCCTAAAAAAACACATGGTGGGCCCATAACCCACAGTTCCACAGGATCGAAACCTGACTCTCCTGTACACCCCCAATTTCCAAAGTTATTCCTCGCGCTTGACTTCTTATGTAACTTACGGGCCCCTTGCCAAGTGATCTATTCGGGTATCAGACGCAATACTTATTCTCGTTGCTCTGAACCCTTCACCTTCTGATAGGCATTGAACGCTTGCCTATCGGTTTGAAACTTCTGATGGTACCTTCTTACTTTGCTCTCGACATCTTCTTAAGTTTCAATTCGAGAGATACTTATGCTTCTTCCCCTGGGTTAACCGTCTGATGCTCGATCTTGTTAGAATCCGTCCTTATAGGGTTCTCCCTTCTCACCCTTTCGTGAGTACGGTGAAGATCCTGAAGGAAGGACAACAAACTTCATCATGATGACCTGAAGCAGAGAAATTAAGACATCAATGTATTGGATCAACCTCTTCGAGAAGAGTAACGAAGACCGAGAACCCTCGCTAGAATTTCTTAACGAGAACTTTCCCCCTTACTCCCCTCTTAAATCTCGGTACGAGATTTCTTGTAGTGGAGGAGAATTGTGACGCCCGGATAATCAAGCTACAGTAACCTCTATTAATGATGCCACGTCACCACTCTTACTGTTGCTAACCTCGCAATGATTCGAAACCTTTTCAAATTCAAATTCAAATTAATGTCAAGCGACAAAGTTTTCAAAATATTAAACTAAAATGTTCGGAGTGTGCAGTTAAATGCCTAGGTGATTACAGTGCAACAAACACCCTTTTTAAAAATGCCTAATTACTTTAAAATGAAATACAACAGAATAGGAAATAAATAAAAAGAAAAGTGAAAATAAAACAAAAGGAGAACCCCCCCTCCCCACTGGGCCAATCGGTGACCAAATGGTCACGGGGCCGAGCCCTTTGTGCTCAGCGTGTCGTGCAGCTCCACCCTAGCCTCTCCGTTAGCCCCGGAGCGCGCTGCCTCGCCGTCTTCGTCTCACGCCCGAACCACCTCGCCGCCGTCGAGCCCGTGGCGCTCGACTCCGGCCACCACAGCCTCTGCAACCACCACCATTCGATCCGCCTCGTCTTGCCGTTCGAATGCGACCGGTCCCGCCCATTTTGGTGGCCTGCAGACGAAATCCGACACTCGCCCAAGCCGCGCCGCCGCGAAACGAACTCGCAGGCGTCTAAACGCCGACCAGCGGACGTGGCATGCGTGCCCCCCCCCCCCCGTGGGTCACTGCCAGTGGGCCATGGGGGCCCCGTTGACTGGATTGACCCAGTCAACGTGCTGACTGGGCAGCCCAGTGGCACTGACATGCGGGTCCCATGCCATAAACGAATAAAATAAATAGATAATTTGCTAATTAACTAAATTAGTTAATTAAACACTAATCTCTCACTGACTACCGGGCCCCACCTGCTAATTAACCCATTTAGTTAGTTTAAACCCCCTGTTAGTGCCCCTGACAATGACATGTGGGTCTCATTTGGACCCACATGCGGTTTGATCGGTCAACCGACCAGTTGACCTACTGACATCACTCTGATGTCATGCCTGCGTCATCAGGCACTGTTCTGGATAATGTTGTAATTAAATAACTAATTAAAATCAGAAAATGATTTAAATCTTTAGAAAATCATATCTTTTAATCTGTAACTCGGATGAAAATACTTTCTACATGAAAGTTGCTCAGAACGACGAGACGAATCTGGATACGCAGCCCGTTCGTCCTCCACACATCCCTAACATATCGAACACGCAACTTTCCCCCTCCGGTTCATCTGTCCGAAAACGCAAAACACTGAGAATACTTTCCCAGATGTTTCCCCCCTTCACCGGTATCACCTCATACCGTGTTAGGGCACGCCTAGCATCACACATTGCTTTGTCATCCATCATTATGCATCTGTTTGCATTGTATTCATTGTTTCTTCCCCCTCTTCTCTCTGGTAGACTACGAGACCGACGCTGCTGCCACCCCGTTCGTCTACGGAGTTGACGACTCCTCCTACTTGCCAGAGCAACCAGGCAAGCCCCCCCTTTGATCACCAGATATCACCTACTCTCCTCTATAATGCTTGCATTAGAGTAGTGTAGCATGTTACTGCTTTCCGTTATTCCTATCCTGATGCATAGCCTGTCTTTGTTACTTCTGTTGATACCTTTACCTGCAATCCTACTTGCCTAGTATAGGATGCTAGTATTTCCATCTGTGGCCCTACATTCTTGTCCGTCTGTTGTGCTATACTATTGGGTCGTGATCACTCGGGAGCTGATCACGAGTATATACTATATACTTTATACATGATACATGTGGTGACTAAAGTCGGGTCGGCTCGTAGGAGCACCCGCGAGTGGATCTTATGGCGGAGCGGCAGGGCAGGTTGAGACCGCCTAGGTGAGAGGTGGGCCTAGCCCTGATCGGTGTCCGTGGTTACATCATTAACACGCTTAATGAGATCTTGGTATTTGATCTGAGTTGGGTCGTTGACCTTATACGCACTAACCGCCACGTGGGACAAGATATGGGCAACCGGCGTCGTGGTATCAGCCGAAGCATTTCGTGACGTCAGCAACTGAGCGGCGCGCACCGGTTTGGAACATAAGCCTGCTCTTGTATTAAGGGGGCTAGTTCTGCTTCCGGTCGCGTACGCAACGTGCAAGTGTGCTAAGGGCGATGGGCCGAGATGTTGGGAAACGTAGTAATTTCAAAAAATTTCCTACGATCACGCAAGACCATGGTGATGGCATAGCAACGAGAGGGGAGAGTGTCCGCCCACGCCCTCGTGAGACCGAAAGCGAAGCGTTATAACAACGCGGTTGATGTAGTCGACGTCTTCACGATCCGACCGATCCAAGCACCGAACGACGGCACCTCCGAAGTTCTCGCACACGTTCAGCTCGATGACGATCCCGGACTCGATCCAGCAAAATGTCGGGATGAGTTCCGTCGACGACGGCGTGGTGACGATGTTGATGCTCCACCGACGCAGGGCTTCGCCTAAGCTCCGCGACGATATGACTTCTCCGTGCAAGGCTTCGCCTAAGCTCATGACGATATGACCGAAGTGGAATATGGTGGAAGGGGCACCGCACACGGCTAAGGAAAGATCCGTAGATCAACTTGTGTGTCATGGGGTGCCCCTGCCCCGTATATAAAGGAGCCAAGGGGTGCGGCCAGCCTTGGGAGGCGCGCTGAGGAGTCCTACTCCCACCGGAGTAGGACTCCCCCTCTCCTAGTTGGATTAGGATTGGAGGAGGGGAAGAGGGAAGGCGCGCCCCCTCTCCTTGTCCTATTCGGACCAGAGGGGGGGCGCGCAGCCCACCTGGCCGGCCCTTCCTCTTCTCTCTTATGGCCCATTAAGGCCCATAGTCCTCCCGGGGTTCCGTAACCTCCGGTACTCATAAATTCGATTTCACCGGAACACTTCCGATGTCCAAATGCAGGCTTCAATATATCAATCTTTATGTCTCGACCATTTCGAGACTCCTCGTCATGTCCGTGATCACATCCGGGACTCGAACAACCTTGGTGCATCAATACTTATAAACTCATAATGAATCTGTCATCGAAGCGTTAGCGTGCGGACCCTACGGGTTCGAGAACTATGTAGACATGACCTAGAACCATTCTCGGTCGATAACCAATAGCGGAACCTGGATGCCCATATTGGTTCCTACATATTCTACGAAGATCTTTATCGGTCAAACCGCATAACGACATCGTTGTTCCTTTGTCATCGGTATGTTACTTACCCGAGATTCGATCGTCGGTATCCAATACCTAGTTCAATCTCGCGTTGCGTAAGTCTCTTTACTCGTTCCGTAATACATCATCTCACAACTAACTCATTAGTTGTAATGCTTGCAAGGCTTAAGTGATGTGTATTACCGAGAAGGCCTAGAGATACCTCTCCGACAATCGGAGTGACAAAACCTAATCTCAAAATACGCCAACCCAACAAGTACCTTTGGAGACACCTGTAGTACTCCTTTATAATCACCCAGTTAGGTTGTGACATTTGGTAGTACCCAAAGTGTTCCTCCGGTAAACGGGAGTTACATAATCTCATAGTTATAGGAACATGTATGGGTCATGAAGAAAGCTTTAACATACTAAACGATCAAGTGTTAAGCTAACGGAATGGGTCATGTCAATCAGATCATTCAACTAATGATGTGACCTTGTTAATCAAATAACAACTCCTTGTTCATGGTTAGGAAACATAACCATCTTTGATTAACAAGCTAGTCAAGTAGAGGCATACTAGTGACATCTTTGTTTGTCTATATATTCACACATGTATTATGTTTCCGGTTAATACAATTCTAGCATGAATAATAAACATTTATCATGATATAAGGAAATAAATAATAACTTTATTATTGCCTCTAGGGCATATTTCCTTCAGTCTCCCACTTGCACTAGAGTCAATAATCTAGATTACAAAGTAATGATCCTCACACCCATGGAGTCTTGGTGCTGATCATGTTTTGCTCGTGGAAGAGGCTTAGTCAACGGTCCGCAACATTCAGATCCGTATGTATTTTGCAAATCTCTATGTCTCCCACTTGGACTTGGTCCCGAATGGAATTGAAGCGTCTCTTGATATGCTTGGTCCTCTTGT
Source organism: Aegilops longissima (assembly GCA_021605205.1). NCBI lineage: Eukaryota > Viridiplantae > Streptophyta > Magnoliopsida > Poales > Poaceae > Aegilops > Aegilops longissima. The sequence goes on along the minus strand of CM038682.1, from coordinate 655,452,636 downwards.
GAAATCTGGATTCCTTTGCCAAGGCAATTGCACCAAGATTGTCACAGAAGATCTTCATCGGTCCCGATGCACTAGGTATGACACCTAGATCGGAAATGAACTCTTTCATCCGGACTCCTTCATTTGCTGCTTCAAGCAGCTATGTACTCCGCTTCACATGTAGATCCCGCCACGACGCTTTGTTTAGAACTGCACCAACCGGCAGCTCCACCGTTTAATAAAAACACGATCCGGTTTGCGATTTAGAATCGTCCGGATCAGTGTCAAAGCTTGCATCGACGTAACCATTTACGACTAGCTCTTTGTCACCTCCATATCGAGAAACATATCCTTAGTCCTTTTCGGTATTTCAGGATGTTCTTGACCGCTGTCCGATGATCCATTCTGGATTACTTTGGTACCTTCCTGCCAAGCTTACAGCTAAGCATACATCAGGTCTGGTACACAGCATTGCATACATGATAGAGCCTATGGCTGAAGCATAGGAACATCTTTCATTTTTCTCTATCTTCTGCTGTGGTCGGGCATTGAGTCCGACTCAATCTTACACCTTGTAATACAGGTAAAAACCTTTCTTTGCCTGATCCATTTTGAACTTTTTCAAAACTTTATCAAGGTATGTGCTTTGTGAAAGTCCAATCAAGCGCCTTGATCTATCTCTATAGATCTTGATGCCCAATATGTAAGCAGCTTCACCGAGGTTTTCATTGAAAACTTTTATTCAAGTATCCTTTTATGCTATCCAGAAATTCTATATCATTTCCAATTAATAATATGTCGTCCACATATAATATTAGAAATGCTACTGAGCTCCCACTCACTTTCTTGTAAATACAGGCTTCTCCAAAAGTCTCAGTATAAACCCATATGCTTTGATCACACTATCAAAGCGTTTATTCCAACTCCGAGAGGCTTGCACTGACCATAAATTGATCGCTGGAGCTTGCACACTTTGTTAGTACCCTTTGGATCGACAAAACCTTATGGTTGCATCATATACAACTCTTCTTCTAGAAATCCATTCAAGAATGCAGTTTTACATCCATTTGCCAAATTTCATAATCATAAATGCGGCAATTGCTAACATGATTCGGACAGACTTAAGCATCGCTACTGGTGAGAAAGTCTCATCGTAGTCAACCCCTTGAACTTGTCGAAAACCTTTTGCAACAAGTCGAGCTTTGTAGACAGTTACATTACCATCGGCGTCAGTCTTCTTCTTAAAGATCCATTTATTTTCAATGGCTTGCCAATCATCGGCAAGTCAACCAAAGTCCATACTTTGTTCTCATACATGGATCCCATCTCAGATTTCATGGCTTCCAGCCATTTTGCGAATCTGGGCTCACCATCGCTTCTTCATAGTTTGTAGGTTCGCCATGGTCAAGTAACATGACTTCCGAATAGGATTACCGTACCACTCAGTGCGATTTTACTCTGGTTGACCCACGAGGTTCAATAGCAACTTGATCTCAAGCTTCATGATCATCATCATTAGTTTCCTCACTAATTGGTGTAGTTGTCACAGAACCATTTCTTGTGATGAACTACTTTCCAATAAGGGAGCAGATCTGATTATCTCATCAAGTTCTACTTTCCTCCCACTCACTTCTTTCGAGAGAAACTCCTTCTCTAGAAAGGATCCGAATTAGCAACGAAAATCTTGCCTTCAGATCTGTGATAGAAGGTGTACCCAACAGTCTCCTTTGGGTATCCTATGAAGACACATTTTTCCGATTTGGGTTCGAGCTTATCTGGTTGAAGTTTCTTTACATAAGCATCGCAGCCCCAAACTTTAAGAAACGACAACTTTGGTTTCTTGCCAAACCACAGTTCATAAGGCGTCGTCTCAACGGATTTTGACGGTGTCCTATTTAACGTGAATGCGGCCGTCTCTAAAGCATAACCCCAAAGCGATAGCGGTAAATCGGAAATAGACATCATAGATCGCACTATATCTAGTAAAGTACGATCACGACGTTCGGACACACCATTTCTCCGTGGTGTTCCGGGTGGCGTGAGTTGCGAAACTATTCCACATTGTTTCAAATGTAAACCAAACTCGTAACTCAAATATTCTCCTCCACGATCAGATCGTAGAAACTTTATTTTCTTGTTACGATGATTTTCCACTTCACTCTGAAATTCTTTGAACTTTTCAAATGTTTCAGATTTGTGTTTCATTAAGTAGATATACCCATATCTGCTCAAATCATCTGTGAAGGTGAGAAAATAACGATACCCTTGGCGTGCCTCAACATTCATTGGACCACAAACATCGGTATGTATGATTTCCAACAAATCAGTTGCTCGCTCCATAGTTTCGAGAACGGCGTTTTGGTCATCTTGCCCATGAGGCACGGTTCGCAAGTACCAAGTGATTCATAATCAAGTGATTCCAGAAGCCCATCAGTATGGAGTTTCTTCATGCGTTTTACGCCGATATGACCTAAACGGCAGTGCCACAAATAAGTTGCACTATCATTATCAACTCTGCATCTTTTGGCTTCAACATTATGAATATGTGTATCACTCTGTCGAGATTCAACAAGAATAGACCATTCTTCAAGGGTGCATGACCATAAAAGATATTACTCATATAAATAGAACAACCATTATTCTCTCGATTTAAATGAATAACCGTCTCGCATTAAACAAGATCCAGATATAATGTTCATGCTCAACGCTGGCACCAAATAACAATTATTTAGGTCTAAAACTAATCCCGAAGGTAGATGTAGAGGTAGCGTGCCGACCGCGATCACATCGACTTTGGAACCATTTCCAACGCAGATCGTCACCTCGTCCTTAGCCAATCTTCGCTAATCCGTAGTTCTTGTTTCGAGTTGCAAATATTAGCAATGAACCGGTATCAAATACCTGGTACTCTGCGAGTATTAGTAAGGTACACATCAATAACATGTATATCACATATACCTTTGATCACCTTGCCATCCTTCTTATCCGCCAAATACTTGGGGCAGTTCCGCTTCAAATGTCCAGTTTGCTTGCGGTAAAAACACTCGATTTCAGGCTTAGGTCCAGACTTGGGTTTCTTCTCTGAGCAGCAACTTGCTTGATGTTCTTTTGAAGTTTCCTTCTTCTTCCCTTTGCCCTTTTCTTGAAACTAGTGGTCTTGTTGACCATCAACACTTGATGCTCTTTCTTGATTTCTACCTCCGCTGCTTTTAGCATTGCGAAGAGCTCAGAATTGTCTTAGTCATCCCTTGCATATTATAGTTCATCACGAAGCTCTTGTAGCTTGGTGGCGTGATTGGAGAATTCATCAATGACACTATCATCCGGAAGATTAACTCCCAGCTGAATTAAGTGATTGTTATACCCGGACATTTTGAGTATGTGCTCCTTGGCGAACTATTCTCCTCCATCTTGCAGCTATAGAACTTATTTGAGACTTCATATCTCTCAATCCGGGCATTTGCTTGAAATATTAACTTCAACTCTGGAACATCTCATATGCTCCATGACGCTCAAAACGTCGTTGAAGACCGGTTCTAAGCCGTAAAGCATGGCACACTCGAACTATTGAGTAGTCATCGGCTTTGCTTTGCCGACGCTCATAACTTCGCTCAAGATTCGCAGCAGCCTCGTCACCCAGCGGTGCTTCCGGGACGTAATTTTTACGTGCAGCAATGAGGATAATCCTCAAGTTACGGACCCGATCCGTGTAATTGCTACCATCATCTTTCAACTTTGCTTTCTCAAGGAACGCATTAAAATTCAACGGAACAACAAAGACGAGCCATCTATCTACAAAGAAACATAGACAAGCAAAATACTATCGGTACTAAGTTCATGATAAATTTAAGTTTAATTAATCATATTAAAAACCTCCCACTTAGGCAGACATCTCTCTAGTCATCTAAGTGATTACGTGATCCAAATCAACTAAACCATGTCCGATCATCACGTGAGATGGAGTAGTTTCAATGGTGAACATCACTATGTTGATCATATCTACTATATGATTCACGCTCGACCTTCGGTCTCTCGTGTTCCGAGGCCATATCTGTTATATGCTAGGCTCGTCAAGTTTAACTCGAGTATTCGCGTGCGCAACTGTTTTGCACCCGTTGTATTTGAACGTAGAGCCTATCACACCCGATCATCACGTGGTGTCTCAAAGACGAAGAACTTTCACAACGGTGCATACTCGTGGAGAACACTTCTTGATAATTTTGGTGAGAGATCATCTTATAATGCTACCGTCAATCAAAGCAAGATAAGATGCATTAAGGATAAACATCACATGCAATCAATATAAGTGATATGATATGGTCATCATCATCTTGTGCTTGTGATCTCCATCGCCGAAGCACCGTCATGATCACCATCGTCACCGGCGCGACACCTTGATCTCCATCGTAGCATCGTTGTCGTCTCGCCAACTATTGCTTCTACGACTATCGCTACTCCTTAGTGATAAAGTAAAGCAATTACATGGCGTTTGCATTTCATACAATAAAGCGACAACCATATGGCTCCGCCATTGCCGATAACTCGGTTACAAAACATGATCATCTCATACAATAAAATATAGCATCACGTCTTGACCATATCACATCACAACATGCCCTGCAAAAACAAGTTAGACGTCCTCTACTTTGTTGTTGCAAGTTTTACGTGGCTGCTACGGGCTGAGCAAGAACCGTTCTTACCTACGCATCAAAACCACAACGATACTTCGTCAAATAGACTCCGTTTAACCTTCTCAAGGACCGGGCGAGCCACACTCGATTCAACTAAAGTGAGAGAGCAGACACCCGCCGTCACCTTTAAGCAACGAGTGCTCGGAGCGGTGAAACCAGTCTCGCGTAAGCGTCGCGTAATGTCGGTCCGGCCGCTTCATCTCACAATACCGCTGAACCAAAGTATGACATGCTGGTAGGTAGTATGACTTGTATCGCCCACAACTCACTTGTGTTCTACTCGTGCATATGACATCAACGCATAAAACCAGGCTCGGATGCCTTTGTTGGGAAACGAGTAATTTCAAAAATTTCCTACGATCACGCAAGACCATGGTGATGGCATAGCAACGAGAGGGAGAGTGTCCGCCCACGTACCCTCATAGACCGAAAGCGAAGCGTTATAACAACGCGGTTGATGTAGTCGACGCCTTCACGATCCGACCGATCCAAGCACCGAACGACGGCACCTCCGAGTTACGCACACGTTCAGCTCGATGACGATCCCGGACTCGATCCAGCAAAGTGTCGGGATGAGTTCCGTCAAGACGACGGCGTGGTGGCGATGTTGATGCTCCACCGACGCAGGGCTTCGCCTAAGCTCCGCGACGATATGACTTCTCCGGTGCAGGCTTCGCCTAAGCTCCATGACGATATGACCAAGTGGAATATGGTGGAAGGGGCACCGACACGGCTAAGGAAAGATCCGTAGATCAACTTGTGTGTCATGGGTGCCCCCCCCCGTATATAAAGGAGCCAAGGGGGTGCGGCCAGCCTTGGGGAGGCGCGCCTGGAGGAGTCCTACTCCCACCGGGAGTAGGACTCCCCCTCTCCTAGTTGGATTAGGATTGGAGGAGGGGGAAGAGGGAAGGGGGCGCCGCCCCCCCTCTCCTTGTCCTATTCGGACCAGAGGGGGGAGGGGGGCGCGCAGCCCACCTGGCCGGCCCTTCCTCTTCTCTCTTATGGCCCATTAAGGCCCATAGTCCTCCCGGGGTTCCGTAACCTCCGGTACTCAGTAAATTCGATTTCACCGGAACACTTCCGATGTCCAAATGCAGGCTTCCAATATATCAATCTTTATGTCTCGACCATTTCGAGACTCCTCGTCATGTCCGTGATCACATCCGGACTCGAACAACCTTGGTGCATCAATACTTATAAACTCATAATGAACTGTCATCGAAGCGTTAGCGTGCGGACCCTACGGGTTCGAGAACTATGTAGACATGACCTAGAACCATTCTCGGTCAATAACCAATAGCGGAACCTGGATGCCCATATTGGTTCCTACATATTCTACGAAGATCTTTATCGGTCAAACCGCATAACGACATCGTTGTTCCCTTTGTCATCGGTATGTTACTTACCCGAGATTCGATCGTCGGTATCCAATACCTAGTTCAATCTCGTTACGGTAAGTCTCTTTACTCGTTCCGTAATACATCATCTCACAACTAACTCATTAGTTGTAATGCTTGCAAGGCTTAAGTGATGTGTATTACCGAGAAGGCCTAGAGATACCTCTCCGACAATCGGAGTGACAAAACCTAATCTCAAATACGCCAACCCAACAAGTACCTTTGGAGACACTGTAGTACTCCTTTATAATCACCCGATTCGTTGTGACGTTTGGTAGTACCAAAGTGTTCCTCCGTAAACGGAGTTACATAATCTCATAGTTATAGGAACATGTATGGGTCATGAAGAAAGCTTTAACATACTAAACGATCAAGTGTTAAGCTAACGGAATGGGTCATGTCAATCAGATCATTCAACTAATGATGTGACCTTGTTAATCAAATAACAACTCCTTGTTCATGGTTAGGAAACATAACCATCTTTGATTAACAAGCTAGTCAAGTAGAGGCATACTAGTGACATACTGTTTGTCTATATATTCACACATGTATTATGTTTCCGGTTAATACAATTCTAGCATGAATAATAAACATTTATCATGATATAAGGAAATAAATAATAACTTTATTATTGCCTCTAGGGCATATTTCCTTCACCAGATCCCTTTGCGCTTAGGTTTAGACCGGCGTGCTGACCTCTCTGTTATGCCTAGGTGGGGCTGCGACGTGTTGATCTTCCGCGGCCGGGCATGACCCAGAAAAGTGTGTCCGGCCAAATGGGATCGAGCGTGTCGGGTAATGTGGTGCACCCCTGCAGGGAAGTTAATCTATTCGAATAGCCGTGATCTTCGGTAACAGGACGACTTGGAGTTGTACCTTGACCTTATGACAACTAGAACTGGATACTTAATAAAACACACCCTTCCAAGTGCCAGATATAACCCGGTGATCGCTCTCTAATAGGGCAATGAGGAGGGGATCGCCGGGTAGGATTATGCTATGCGATGCTACTTGGAGGACTTCACTACTCTATTCTACATTTTGCAAGACGGAGGCTGCGTGGCGTAGTCTTGACGGGATTAGCTATCCCCTCTTATTCGGCATTCTGCAGTTCAGCCCACCGATATGGCCCTTTACACATATATCCATGCATATGTAGTGTAGCTCCTTGTTTGTAGTACTTTGGATGAGTACTCACGGTTGCCTTGTTCCCCATTTTTTCCCTATCTCTATCCGATTGCTGCGACCAGATGTCGGAGCCTGTGAGCCGACGCCACCGTCGGCGGCGACTACTACACTGGAGGTGCCTACTACTACGTGCAGCCCACCGTCGACGACCCAGAGTAGTTAGGAGGATCCCGTGCGGGAGGCCTGCGCTTCTTCGATCAGATCCCGGTTTGTGCTAGCCTTCTTAAGGCAAACTTGTTTAACATATGTCTGTACTCAGATATTGTTGCTTCCGCTGACTCGTCTATGATCGAGCACTTATATTCGAGCCCTCGAGGCCCTGGCTTGTATTATGATGCTTGTATGACTTATTTATGTTTTAGAGTTGTGTTGTGATATCTTCCCGTGAGTCCCTGATCTTGATCGTACACATTTGCGTGCATGATTAGTGTACGATTGAATTAGGGGCATCACAGTGCAGCAAGGTGGCCCAATCCTTTTTGTAGCAAAGGACAAGCCTGGACAAACTCTTATATAAGGAAAAGTGCTCCCGAGGACACATGGGAATATCGTCAAGCTAGTTTTCATCACGTTCATATGATTCGCGTTTGGTACTTTGATAATTTGATATGTGGGTGGACCGGTGCTTGGGTGCTGTTCTTACTTGAACAAGCATCCCACTTATGATTAACCTCTATTGCAAGCATCCGCAACTACAACAAAAGTATTAAGGTAAACCTAACCATAGCATGAAACATATGGATCCAAATCAGCCCCTTACCAAGCAACGCATAAACTAGGGTTTAAGTTTCTGTCACTCTAGCAACCCATCATCTACTTATTACTTCCCAATGCCTTCCTCTAGGCCCAAATAATGGTGAAGTGTTATGTAGTTGACGTTCACATAACACCACTAGAGGCTAGACAACATACATCTCATCAAAATATCGAACGAATACCAAATTCACATGACTACTAATAGCAAGACTTCTCCCATGTCCTCAGGAACAAACGTAACTACTCACAAAGCATATTCATGTTCATAATCAGAGGGGTATTAATATGCATAAAGGATCTGAACATATGATCTTCCACCAAATAAACCAACTAGCATCAACTACAAGGAGTAATCAACACTACTAGCAATCTACTAGTACCAATCCCGGACTTGGAGACAAGAATTGGATACAAGAGATGAACTAGGGCTTTGAGAGGAGATGGTGCTGGTGAAGATGTTGATGGAGATTGCCCTCTCCAGATGAGAGGAGCGTCGGTGGTGATGACGGTGATGATTTCCCCCTTCCGGGGGAAGTGTCCCCGACAGAACAGCTCTGCCGGAGCCCTAGATTGGTTCCGCCAAGGTTCCGCCTCGTGGCAGCGGAGTTTCGTCCCGAAAGGTTGCTTATGATTTTTTCCTCGATGAAAGAACTCATATAGCAGAAGATGGCCATCGGAGAGCCAATAGGGGGCCCATGAGGCAGGGGGCGCGCCCTGGGGGGTAGGGCGCGCCCCCCACCTTCGTGGCCAGGTGGGTCCCCCTCTGGTGAACTTCTTCCACTCAATTTTTTTTATATTTTCCAAAAATGACTTTCATGGAGTTTCGTGACTTTTGGAGTTGTGCAGAATAGGTCTCTAATATTTGCTCCTTTTCCAGCCCAGAATTCCAACTGCCGGCATTCTCCCTTCTTATATAAACCTTGTAAAATAAGAGAGAATATGCATAAGTATTGTGATATAACATGTAATAACAGCCCATAATGCAATAAATATCGATATAGAAGCATGATGCAAAATGACGTATCAATGCCCTGCAAAAACAAGTTAGACGTCCTCTACTTTGTTGTTGCAAGTTTTATGTGGCTGCTACGGGCTGAGCAAGAACTGTTCTTACCTACGCATCAAAACCACAATGATAGTTCGTCAAGTTAGTGCTGATTTAACCTTCACAAGGACCGGGCGTAGCCACACTTGGTTCAACTAAAGTTGGAGAAACAGACACCCGCCAGCCACCTGTGTGCAAAGCACGTCGGTAGAACCAGTCTCGCGTAAGCGTACGGGTATTGTCGGTCCGGGCCGCTTCATCCAACAATACCGCTGAACCAAAGTATGACATGCTGGTAAGCAGTATGACTTGTATCACCCACAACTCACTTGTGTTCTACTCGTGCATATAACATCTACGCATAAAACCAGGCTCGGATGCCACTGTTGGGGAACGTAGTAATTTCAAAAAAATTCCTACACACACGCAAGATCATGGTGATGCATAGCAACGAGAGGGGAAAGTGTTGTCCACGTACCCTTGTAGACCGAAAGTGGAAGCGTTAGCACAACGCGGTTGATGTAGTCGTACGTCTTCACGATCCGACCGATCAAGTACCGAACGTACGACACCTTCGAGTTCAGCACACGTTCAGCTCGATGACTTCCCTCGAACTCCGATCCAGCCGAGCTTTGAGGGAGAGTTCTGTCAGCACGACGGCGTGGTGACGGTGATGATGATGCTACCGACGTAGGGCTTCACCTAAGCACTGCTACGATACGATCGAGGTGGATTATGGTGGAGGGGGGCACCGCACACAGCTAAGAGATCAAGAGTTCAATTCTTGTGTCTATGGGGTGCCCCTGCCCCCGTATATAAAGGAGCAAGGGAGAGGCCGGCCCTAGAGGGGGCGCGCCAAGTGTGGGGAGTCCTACTAGGACTCCCAAGTCCTAGTAGGATTCCCCTTTCCTTTCCGGAGTAGGAGAGAAGGAAAGAGGGGGAGAGGGACAAGGAAAAGGGGGCTGCACCCCTTGTCCAATTCGGACCAGAGGGGGGGTGCGCGCCTCCTTCCTTTTGGTCTCTCTCCTCTATTCCCCGTATGGCCCAATAAGGCCCAATACTTCTCCTGGTGAATTCCCGTAACTCCCCGGTACTCCGAAAATACCCGAATCACTTGGAACCTTTCCGATGTCCGAATATAGTCGTCCAATATATCGATCTTTACATCTCGACAATTTGGAGACTCCACGTCATGTCCCCGATCTCATCCGGGACTCCGAACTACCTTTGGTACATCAAATCAAATAACTCATAATACATATCGTCATCGAACTTTAAGCGTGCGGACCCTACGGGTTTGAGAACTATGTAGACATGACCGAGACACGTCTCCGGTCAATAACCAATAGCGGAACCTGGATGCTCATATTGGCTCCTACATACTCTACGAAGATCTTTATCGGTCAAACCGCATAACACCATACGTTGTTCCCTTTGTCATCGGTATGTTACTTGCCCGAGATTCGATCATCGGTATCTCAATACCTAGTTCAATCTCGTTACCGGCAAGTCTCTTTACTCGTTCCGGAATACATCGTCTCGCAACTAACTCCTCACAATGCTTGCAAGGCTTATAGTGATGTGCATTATCGAGAGGGCCCAGAGATACCTCTCCGACAATCGGAGTGACAAATCCTAATCTCGAAATACGCCAACCCAACAAGTACCTTCGGAGACACCTGTAGAGCACCTTTACAATCACCCAGTTACGTTGTGACGTTTGGTAGCACACAAAGTGTTCCTCCGGTAAACGGGAGTTGCATAATCTCATAGTCATAGGAACATGTATAAGTCATGAAGAAAGCAATAGCAGAATACTAAACGATCAAGTGCTAAGCTAACGGAATGGGTCAAGTCAATCACATCATTCTCATAATGATGTGATCCAGTTAATCAAATGACAACTCATGTCTATGGCTAGGAAACATAACCATCTTTGATCATCGAGCTAGTCAAGTAGAGGCATACTAGTGACACTCTGTTTGTCTATGTATTCACGCAAGTATTATGTTTCCGGTTAATACAATTCTAGCATGAATAATAAACATTTATCATGAAATAATGAAATAAATAATAACTTTATTATTACCTCTAGGGCATATTTCCTTCAGCACCGCGGTCGGGCCATTCACCCGGGCAAAGCAGGATCTCCCCCCAGCATCAGCGCAGAGGAAGGAGAAGAACAACAACAACAAATCATACCAACAAGGAAGAAGAAGGGTCTTCGTCTCCCTGCATCCATCGCCCATCTGAGGACCCAAACGACCAGTGCCGATGGATCTCCAGCCACCATAGCCCGCGACCTCAACGAGATCCGGGGATCCCCAACCCCGCTGGCTCCTAGACGAAGGCAAAAACCTCGCCTGACCACGAACGGAGCCCGAAGAAACTTATTCCGACGCGACACCACCGCAGCGGCCTCGGCAGCGTCTCCCTCAACCCTAACCCTACCATACACCTACCTAGCGAATAGACCCGAGGTTCCCCCTCCCTCCCGCCGCCGGAGCGGCCGACGGAGAGAGAGGGAACAGGCGGCGTCACCGGCGGCGCGCAGGGAACTCTCGTCGCCTCCCTAGATACTACTTTTCCGGGGGCCGCTCCGTATTTTTGATTCATGTTCAATGTGTCAAATTTTGCTCCAGAAAAAGTTCAATGTGTTTCATTCTCTATAAACCATTTTCCGTGACGATACTAGTAGCCTTGACACTTCGTTAAAAATAAAAATTGAACTCCTATTTTTTGTAACACACATGTTTGAATGTTCTACTCTCGCTCAATTTTGAAGCTTTTTGGAGTGCCTGTTCTTTTTACACAAAAAAATATATATAGGGAAAATACTCAAGAATGTTTGTCTAAAAAAATAAAAAATAAACTTTACTTTTAAAACTAAACGGTTCACCCAGTTGAAAATGCACTTAGAAGCAGAATGGCACATTCGGAGAGGCTCCCTACTAAACTTGCCAAGTGTGAATTAATCATTAAGGACGCGTTTGGTAGCTTGCATTAAGCTCAGCCAGACCACTGCATGCATTTTTTTCGTCTGTTTGCTTGCGCGAGCTTCATCTGGATCTTGGTCCGCACAAAACTCAAAGCACCTTTGGGCTTAGCCCTGGAGGAAAGATCAAATCAACCTTTTCTAGCGAGGCAGACCCGAGCGATGGGTGGCTCTGTGATGCGAGCTAGGTGGGTTTACACTGTTCTGTTCCACTCACCTTCCTTAATCCACATAACATAATCATGTCTAATTTACACAGTGGTGTTTCAATTCGGAATAGGCTCTACACGAAAAATATGCGCATCGACATTGTGATTCCATTCAGGCGATCAGTTCCTAATTTTGTGGACTGGAAATCTTCAAATTTGTGTTCATGTTTAGTGCTTTTTTAGACAAATCTCGACAAATTCTTCGCACACAGTCGACGGTTTGAAGTTTCCTTTCATTACTTGCCTCATCTCGCTGTTTCATATGACTTCACTGTTGTATGTTTTCTGTTTCAACGGTCGTAGACGAATAGATTCACATCTCCTACTGCATTGCACTAATGTGCTCATGCGTGCATGTTATGAGCCGATGAATTTTAGCAAAATCTTTACACACGGTCAGCAATTGAAGTTTTCTTACACGACTAGCTTTATCTTGTTGTTTCATACGACTTGCGTGCTGTAAGTTTTTCTATTTTCAACGGTCATAGACGAGTAGAACTGCTAGACTGCAGTAATATGTTCAAGTGTGCATGTTATGAACCGATGAATTTGGGCAAAATCTTTGCACAGAGTAGATCGCTTGAAATTATGTTTCACCACTAGCTTCACCTTGCTATTTCACATGGCTTACGTGTTGTACATTTTGTGTTTCGACGATCATAAGCGAGTAGAACTACATCTCCCTCTAGATTGCACTAACCTGTTCATATGTGCATGTTATGAACCGATGAATTTTGGCAAAATCTTTGCACACGGTCGACCGTTTGAAGTTTTCTTTCACCACTAGTTTCATTTTGTTGTTTCATACGACTTTCGTGTTTTACGTTTTTTGTTTCGCCGGTCGTAGACGAGCAGAACAACGTCTCCCTGCTCACTGCACAAATTGTCATACATGGGTGTCAGTCGAAAATGATTTGCACCCAATTGATTTCGTGACCGTTGGATGAGCACCCGAGGGCTGCCAAACCGGCCTTTCTCTTCTTTTTCAGCACAACATGTTTTCATGCGAGGTAAGTTCACCACGTGAATAAGAGGTGAGGTTAATAATTCGCGCATACGTAATCAAACATCAAACACTTTGCATCCGAGTAGAAAATACTTGTTGCTATTAAGCAACCATGTGCGTGTTCAAACTATGTGTAAAACATGGTTTTTAGTCTATATTCACTTAACCGGACACAACTAACTCACAGATGCGAATACACCAAAATGTTGCAGACGCGGATATACCAAAATGATGCAGACTATCAAACACACCCTTAAGATCCCGAAAAAGAGGTTTGTCGTCAGTACTGTATACGGATCTTAGGATGGCATTATGCCCCTTGCCCTCCTATTCAAGCATGGACCAGATCGGGGTATTTTGGTAGGTCGTTGCTGAATCCATCCGTTCATTGATTCCAAGCGTGCCGTCCAGCAAGCAAACCGATGGATGGTCACGTGGATAGGTGTGACCCTCCTCGCAGCAAGCAAAAACAGGCAGGAGATCTTAAACGCGGCAAAATCCCTCGCGACGAAGCAAACCACACGCGAGGAGGCCCGAAACGGAATCAAGCCTCCTTTTCTCCTGGCTTGGCATGCACGCAACTCGGACGGCCGGGGCTCGCAGAAAGGAACGTCGGTTCGTGCAAAAAGGCTCCAGCCAGACGTGCGGCGAGTCGTGCAACGACTCCTCCAAGCAAGCGAGCGCGTGCCGTTACTTCCATGCTAAGTTTCTTTTTGTGCGCGCTAAGCTTCGATCGCCAATCGCCATGGTACATAACCAGTTTCTTAAGGTTTGTTTGATATTTCTATACTAAAAAAATTCCGGGGGCTCTATTATAACCAGTTGCTGGGCTTCGATGTTGTCATCAAATATGGTACTGGTACAGTGCAGGCTTAGCTGTGTTTAATATACCTACGGCACGGAGACAAATGGACACAGGAGTCGTTGGTTTGTTAGTTACAACTTGCAAACGTCTTCAGAGAAAAATCCGATACTGCTCCCAATGATACTTTATTAATTGCAAAATGCTACGGGGATAGAGTCGGAAGACACCAGGGAAGAGGACAAGGATCCTATTACGTCAAACCGCGGGACCAGATCGAGTAAACTGCCACCGCCCGATTAGAGGGTGTTTGTTTTCAAAGACTTATTGGTTTAGGGACTTAAAAAAGTCCTTATAAGTCCCACTTAAACCAAACACAAGGGACTTATTGGGATTTATTGTGGTGATTTGGGGCTTATCAAATAAGACTCTTAAGGAGGAGCTTATTGGGACTTATTCGCTCCAGGCTCGTTCCTCGCCCGCCCGTCCGCCGCCCCTGCCGCCGCCTGCTGTCGCCCGCGCCTCTCTCCCCGCCGCCACGTCGCCTCGGTTCGCCACCCGTCGCCGCCTGCCTCGGTTCGCCGCCGTCGCCGCCGCCTCGGTTCACACCCGTCGCCGCCCGCCTCGGTTCGTTGTAATGGTGCCTCCAATCACGGACAGCCCTCTCCTGAGCCTCGTTGCAGTGGTGCAACATGGACTTATAAGTCCCTGTAAACAAACAGGTAGGGACTCGGGACTTATAAGTCCCTGTAAACAAGGAAAAACTTTATTTTTGCCACTCTAGTTTTTGCCAACTTTGCTTATGCCACTCTAAAATTTGACCTTTCACTTTTGCCACTCTTAGCTTTCGACAATATATCACTTTTGCCATTCCGTGGCAAAAGCAAAAAATTTAGAGTGGCAATTGCGATATATGTCAAAAGCTAAGAGTGGCAAAAGTGAAATGAAAAATTATCGTTTTTGCCACGAAATGGCATTTGTGATGTATTGTCAAAAGCTAAGAGTGGCAAAAGTGAGATGTCAAATTCTAGAGTGGCATAAGCAAAGTTGGCAAAAACTAGAGTGGCAAAAACAAAGTTTTCCCTGTAAAGTCCCTGTAAACAAACAGGTAGGGACTTATGACTTATAAGTTGGGACTTAAAAAAGTCCTAGCACTTATGAAACAAACAGGTCCGGTAATGATCCTCCATAGAGATTCCCCTAGTTTAGGAAACTTTACTAATACCCCCCTGGATCCTCCCTGCCTCGGCCGTTCTTCTCTTCCCACCTCATCGCCCAACCCAGCCAGACCAGACCCGGGCGGGCGCCCCACTGTCTCTCCTCTCCTCGGTATTCTATTCCTCTCCCGAATTCGCCTCGCCATTCCTCCCCTCCAATCCGCCCGGCGACGCCGCGCGCGGGGTCCTCCGCCTCCTACGGCGCCGGCGACAGCCCGCCCGGTGCTAGGGCTCCGGTGACTCAGGCCCCCTGCCCCGGGCGATCGCGGGGGAGATCCATGTCCGCGGACACGCCCCCGCTCCCGCCGCCCGCGCCGCCGCTCGGCGCGCTGGATCCCGAGCCGGAGCCCGCGCAGCCGCTCGAGCCCCCCGAGGTGATGCACAAGACGAGGGCCGTTGACTTCCTCGGCCGCCGCACCTCCATCGTCTACCAGAACGACAACGGGCCCTGCCCGCTCCTCGCCATCTGTGAGAGCCCCCTCCCCTCCCCACCGCCTCTCCTCCCCCCCTCGGGTTGACCCACCGTTTTGGTGGATTCCGCGCGCGGCGCGGGCTGGTTTTGCTCCCGATTTCACCTGCGTGGGTTTTGGCGCGCGCGCTTTTGTGTTGCACAGGTAACGTGCTGCTGCTGAAGAACGTGATCAGCCTGAACCCGGATGCGGGCGAGGTGTCGCAGCAGAAGCTGCTGTCCCTCGTCGCCGACCGCCTCATTGACTCCAACAGCAGTGCGCAGGTTCGGCCAGCTGATCAGCATTCCTGCCGCTAAGTTTGTGGCCCTTTGCGACGTTCATTTCTGAAAATAGGGTTGGGTTGCGACTCGCAGGGCAAGGACGAGGAGTACGCCCGCAACTGGGAGCACAACATCTCGGACGCGATAGACCTTCTACCGCGCCTCACGACTGGCATCGATGTGAATGTCATGTTCAGAAAGTGCGTTCGATGTTTCCAGATTGCGGGTCGATGTTTTATGGGTGCGAGTGTGTGTGCATATATATGGCATGTAGATTGTTGTTCTGAGGTGCATTTATGTCAACGTTGCAGGGTTGATGACTTTGAGTTCACCCCAGAGCGCGCCATATTTGACCTTCTGGATATTCCATTATACCATGGGTGGATAGTCGATCCTCAGGTATTACTTGTCCCTATGACATATTAGGTTTACATGTTGCTTTCCTGCAATGACAGAACACTCTACGAATTGGCTGTTACATGACCAACAAGTAACCTTTGATTTTGCTTGGTACTTATTGAGATTGGTATAGCCTGTCTCACCTAACTTGCATACAACAGCCCTAATACTTTAGGTGAGATGCAAATTTTTGACACATGAATGGCCAGGTTCATAAACATGAGAAGTCAGTATTTGTATGCCCGTGAACTTGATTAAAGGATTCAATGCTATCTTGCATATGGTCTTGGTACTTTTTCCATCCATGTTTATGTTTTTCAATTTTGGTAATCATGATATTACGTAGAATGATGTAGAATATACGCATATAGGCAATACTTGAAATATATGCGTATAAAGCACTGACTGCTGTAGAGTGTGCCATGTCTTTTTGCTTCCAAAGGTATTATGCATGTGCAAGAGTGCAAGACTATACCATCTTTAAAATTTCGGTCTCCCTGAGTTCTGAACCCTGTCAGCAATATTTATTACATACTTATAACACTACATATTCATTCTTAGAAGTCAGAGATATTTTTATTGTGATTGTTTGTGTGATTTTATATTTGGTCCCTTGAGTCTGTTTGCTTGCAATTGCATGCCCTTTATCTGTAGTGCAGAGGAGTTCCCTCTTCCCTGCTTTTACTAGCATTGGGATGTTCATGTGACATTAGTTTTCTTTCTTTTGACCTCTTGGTATTGGTAAAACGAACCACATTTTTTTACGTTAGGGTGCTACCAACTGTATTCCAGTCTGCAGCCTAAACCATCGGTCCTAATTATGGCTATCTGTTGAGATGAATTGTCAACTGAGGGAACTGATTCTCTTACTCCGATGCCCCTCACTTTCACTCTTTGTGTTTTAATTGTCGCTTGGGTTGCTTCTGCAAAAGGTTATGCTTGCATACGGACATTATATTTAAATTCCAGTGCATGTTTGGTAGACTTATTTTTTGTACTGAAAAACTCAATAATTGATGACCTGTTTATATTATGCAATGCAATTCCACGAACAAAGACGCGTGACTAACACGGTTTCTGGCTGTACGTACGTGAATGCTAGATGCGCTCTTGTTCAACATCCATGTCCGCTTAAATGTGTCACGTGACTCATGGCTACAAAATAGATACAGCATCACTTTATTAGCTGTGCCTATAACACCAATGACATGCTAATACTGCTTCATATCAATTTCTAGGATACTGACACTGCTAGTGCCATTGGATCAAAGTCATACAATGCTCTTGCTTCTGGGCTAGCTGAATTTAAGTCAGAGAAACCAGCAGAAGAGGATAAACATGTTGCAGAGGAAGAAACTGTTGATTTTGCTGCTGCAACAGCAGCAGCATTAGGGGTTCCGTCACCTACTGTTTCTCTAGGGATATCATTTGATGAAAGTACATTCTCAGATTCTGAACTGCAAATGAGACGAGGCGACCGTGAGGAAGACGAGGAACTAAGGAGAGTCCTTAGTCTATCCAAAGCTGAAAGCACGAATGTTGTTGATGGATCTGTTTCCTTCAGCACTTCGCAGAGTCATTCATCCTCCAATATAGAGGATACACCACGTAGTGAGAGCTTTGTATTAGAGGCACCTGAGGTGGTAGGACCGTCAAATAAAGAGGAAGGTAGTCATGATTCTACATTACAGAACACAAATTCTGATGCTAACGTTAGTGAACTTGCGTCTTCAGAATCTGAACAAGCTTTGACCTCCAAAGAAACAGAGGAAGATGGGAAAAGGGATATGTTAGTAGAGCACCTTGATATACCTGTTCAATCTTCAGAATCTACTGTTGCCTGCCCTTCTCATGAATCTTCTGTTCTCGATGGCGAAGCTTCTGCTCCTGCTCCTGACCTCGCTGAAGCTAGTAAAGAAACCTGCAGAGAACATTCTACCATGCAAATTCATGACACTCAGGCTTCTGATGCTGCCCCTCAGGTTTCTGATACTGAGAACAGCTGTGACTCGGCAACTGTAACTAGTCAAGCTACTCCTATGGGTGCTACACCTCAGGCTTCTGATACTGCCCCTCAGGTTTCTGATACTGAGAACAGCTGTGACTCAGCAACTGTAACTAGTCAAGCTACTCCTATGGGTGCTATACCTGAGCAGGATGAGAAAGTTGTTTCTCTAGACACTGCTGTGCTTGCCTCTTCAAACATTCAGGGGAATGAGCCAATCTATCAAGGAGAAGAGCACATACTTGGCAGTGGAAACATGGCATTTCAAACTGAGGAGCCAGTGTATGAGGGTGAGGTGGTTCTTGCTGAGCAGGCTGACAAGATAGGGGAAAGTAGTCAATGCTTGAAAAATGGAGCTGCAGATCATCAATGTGAGATATTTTCCAGTTACCAGTTGTGCAATTGGGTCATGAATATTTATTCACAATATTTATCTTTACACCTTTGTTTGTTTGCAGGGGACCTGATTGATAATTTTCTACAGAGCACTGCTAACCAGCTGACTGTCTATGGGTACATATCTGTTCATAGGTTTAAGCGCATGGATTTCTCTTGTTCATAATTAATGTGGCAAAATTTTCATCATTACAGTTTGTTTTGTCTACAAGAGGGTCTCAAGGAAAGAGAGCTTTGTGTCTTCTTCCGCAATAACCACTTCAACAGTATGTTCAAGGTATGATAATTAATTAAGTTAGACTATTTAATTACTGTAATAAGCTATTAAGCTTGCTGTCTTTATTTTTTTCCATGCTTTTTGTGCAGTATAACGGAAGTCTATATCTGTTAGCAACTGATCAGGGTTTTTTCAGCCAAACTGATTTGGTATGGCAAAAGTTGGATGAGGTATGTAATAGCCCTCTCCACCAACACTTCTATTCACTTGAAATGGAAGTTACTGATTTGTTTTGTTCTCAACTGGCAATCATTAGGTGAATGGAGATGGGGTTTTTGTCACTAGTAACTTCACACCATTTACGGCTGAAACTCCCAGAAATGATTCATGGAATCAACAGCAGGCCATGACGACTACTGCTGTATGTGCAACATCAATAAATTTTTGTTATTGTCATTGGGTTCTATTACCTCCGTCCCAAATTAGTTGACTCAGATTTGTCTAGACATGTTTTAGAGTTAGATACATCCGTATCTAGACAAATCTAAGTCAACTAATTTGGAACGGAGGGAGTATAAGATTATATAATCCATTGTTTGTTCTATCCTCAGGACTATATTGCTCAATTTGACAATTCCAGTCTGCCGAACTCATCTGGAGAGTATGCCCCTCCTACTCTTTTTTTTTTTGCCAAGTTCTATGTTGGTCAGAAAGCAGATCTTATCCAAATTACTATTGCATAACATTTTAACCTTTGCAACCATGTTAATATTTGTATTGTCAGATATGATGTGATATTATGATGCCAGTTGAAGCTATGTAGTATTTTCCCACTCTGCTGTTCTTAGTTATGCCTTTTGCTGCTCTTGGCCCTGTTCTGCACTTCTGCTTGTTTTAGGCTTGCAATCCAGTCTGTTCTACCGAGTCTTGTGGCTATTTCCCATTCTAGTTCCTTGCCTGGTTGATGAGTTGGTTGGGGATCTTGAATTTTGTAGTGATCCTTTTGTTCTCTATACATCTGGTCACTTAAAATACTGCCGGCAATCATAGTTTTAGATGCATTATCAGTAGGGTATGATCGATCTCTGATCCAAGAGATGGTTGTAGGCTTGTAGCACCTGTGTGGTCTAGGTTAACCTGTTTAACAGGTTAGCATGACATTAGCCTGACTAGGAAAATGTGTATGAATTATCCTGTTCAACAAGATAGCATGACATTTAACCTGATTAGGAAAATGTGCGTGAGTTATCCCATTTAACAGGTTAGCCTGACTAGGGAAATGTGCAATGATAAAGAAAACTGTACAATGCATGGTTGCAGGCAATAGGCGAACCCTCAAATATACTTGTATTTGCACGTGTACATTCCCAAGGCCTAACCTGTGCGCATGGTTTTCTTTTATACTGGCAGCTCGGATTTAGAGCTAGCTATCGCACTTCAACAACAGGAGTTTGAGCGACAGCAGCCTCCACCAGAACAGCAGCAGCCTCAACAACAACAACAGCAGCAACAGACGCAAACACACCAGACACCCAATCAATCATCAGGCCGACCAGGACTTGTTGTTGGCCCAAGGGTATGTTTCCTTTGGCTTGATGCATGTTGCTAATGTAGCGAACGTCTAATCATCATGGCCAGTAAACATATACTCCCTCTGTTCGTTATTACAAGACGTTTTGGATATTTCAGTATGGACTACATATGGATTGAAATGAGTTAACAAACACACTAAAACACGTCTATATACATCTGATTCAGAAAAAGGTTACAACATCTTATAATAGTGAACGGAGGGAGTAATTATCACGCATTGCCTGCTACAATTATTATATTTTTATGTCCTGACAGCTGTCATCCCATTATTCCCATAGTTAAAGGTTAAATGTGGGAGATTTGTGAACCTGTATATACCATGTTGCAAAATGCAACAGGTACATGCCAGTTTTGACCTAGTACTTTCATTTTATTTGAGTGAAACATGACCACAACCCCTAACCCTGAAGTCACATTGGTTCTGCTTGTGAATCCTGAAAACTACTCCATCATACCATACTAAAGTTGAGACACTTATTTTGGGACGGAGGGAATAACTACTATGCTTGAATCACTTTTGTACTCAAGTGGTATTTTAATGTCAACTTGTGAACTACAATGTCAAAAGCTACCTATTTTACATGAAATTAATATATTGCCCAGAACCAGTAATTATCCATGTAATCATGGATCCTAAATAGTAAATTCCTCTGTAGTCCTTCCACTGAAATTTATCATTCCTGGTGGTTTTTACCTGCATTTTCACCGCTTATGGTATCAATGATTCACAATCGCTTAGTAACCAGGGGGCCTATCTTTGTCCTAGCCTACTTTACACATTTTATATCCTATATACTCCCTTCCTCCGAAAAAGCTTGTCCCTCAAATGAATGTATTTAGCACCAAGTTAGTGCTAGATACATCCATGTGACAAGCTTTTTCGGACGACAAGCTTTTTCGGACGGAGGTAGTATTATATATTTAGTAACAATTCTTATGCAGCCGGTTCATGCTTTCACTTGTCTGAATCACTTGTGGTTTAATTCTGCAGCAGAGGTCAAATGTCCCACCGCCTGCAAGAACCGAGTCGAAGAAAGAGAAGTGCATTGTAATGTAAAGATATTCCAGGAACAGAACAGGAGAAAGGAAAAAAGAGACAAGAAGCACCATACATATACTGTAAAAAAATCTTCTTGTCTCGTGCCACGGCACGGCAGACTAACTTTTTCAGCCAGCCTCCTTGAAGCCGTTTCTTGTTTTAGCTCTTTTCATTTCTCCTTTGTTTTCCCTCGTGTAAATACCCTCCCGGAAAGCCATAAAACGTGAAAACAGAGGTGCTGTCGATGTGTTGACGCTGCAATGTGATTGATCAAACTCAACTCATCGCCCATATAAAACCGTGTTGCCTACTGAGTAGACTCGACTCACCGTCCGTCAAAAGCAGTATTCAGTATTGCCTACTGATGCCGTGCGACTTGTTTACTCACGCTTATCTCAGTTATAAGTGTTACGATCGTGCAGTACTTCAGTTAAACGTGCAAGGGAAAGCCAGAATTATCTTCCCAAAAACTTCTATTTGATGTTACAGGTGCTTTCTATGTGCACATCCAATTCAACAACCATATGCAGAATCCATTGTGCCACAACACTCCTATCTACACATATCCCCTCGAAGAATAAATGGAACAAAATTGCCACGCTGTACTGGTTAGCCAGTTTGAGATGCGCAAAGCAAAGGTATAGCTGGACTTTGATCTGTCTACTAAACGGACCGTGGAGTGGCGCAATCACCCCTCTACACAAAGGAGGGGTAACAACTCCATCAACCATCAAACTGAGGGACGCAGCTCCTCTGACGTGCCGTCAGCCCACTGACGCGTGGGCCGGCCCACGCGTCAGTGAGCCAACGGCAGGGTGCAGTACGGCAGAGGATCCGGCTCCCAAACTGAGGGGTTACAACTCCATCAATCATCAAACTATCTCGATGTAAACCTCCCCGTTGATCCGGCCAGCAAAGAGGGCGATCATGAAAGGGAACCTCGCAAGGCATGCCACAAAGTCATCCCTGCTGATTTTGTCGTCGTCGTCAATGTCAAACGTCTCGAACAGCTTCAGCATCTGGAATCGGAGAACAGACAGGGTGAGTCAAGTCGGCACACTAATGTTGCATCCAAGTGGACCTGAAGGTGGAAAACTCACCCCATCGTCTGCTGGAGGAAGCATGCCCGACCGCAGGGCGTCGGCTAGCTGTGCAAGGGATATGTCAGAGGTCCCGGGGGCCTTGCATTTCTCGAAGGCGGTTTCGCACACTCCCTCAAACAATGGCTGCTTCCTGAGGTGCGCACACCCGACCAGGAACTGTGTACATCGGGTAGTACCGTGGTAGCATGTTAGGGAAACATACAGCAAATAGCCTACGACGATACTGGGTAAACATATGGCCATATATGTAGAACCATATGCCAGCTGCGAGATAAGACTGCGTTTCAAGTCAATACCTGTCGGAATGTGATGGATTCCTTATTTTCAAAATCGAAGTAGTGAAATATCTGAAAACAATTATGCAAGTTCAGCAAAGATGATAGTTTCAAATAAGTTTTCTGTCAATTTTGTTGTAAGGAAATTAAGCTTGATGGCATTTGCAGGGAGGAGAGAGTTAGTACCTTCTTGCATAGAGGACTGCAATCTAGGCCAAAAATAGCCCAAAAATCTTGTGCTTTAACACGTCCACTGCAAGAATTGGTTAATTGTATTTATCACTACACTTCAGAATGACAGAACATAATAGGCGTGTCTACATATAAACAGAGAACCAAGATAATATTGCATCCTTTAAGCAAGCAATCCTTAATGACCAAACTTTTACAATCTTCTATAAGGCAATCCAATAGTTGTCACTTAAGGGATGAAGAACTTACTCACTGTCTGGATTCATAGCCAAAAAGTGCTCCAAGAGTTCCATTGCTTCTGCTGTGCTTACACCATACACCTGAAAACAGATGTAAAGAGAATCAGATACTACCACATAGCTGAAAGCAGTATGCACAATACTTTGGAAAGAGCCAACATGTGAAATAAAAAGCTGCGTGGATCATGGAAAAAAAAATCAAGTACGTACAAGTCTACAACTATCATTCATCTATCCTCACAGAGAAGAAAAATGTCTCATTATAGTGAAGCAAGAGATACCTCTAAATGCACAAAGAAGCAAACTTAAAGGCAAATGAAATCAAGGTTGTACCATAACATTTTGTTCAATAATAGCACAACTTCACAATCTTATGATGTTTCTTTGATAGGTTTGTTCACCAAGTTCTACATACAGTGTAATTTAAGAAAGACTTACTTCTTTTACCCAAGCCATTTCCACCATATAACTTGAGCAGTTGGCCTGCAAACGGAAACTCAGCTTATTAGAGTCAAATTCCTACTTCCTACTCAATGGGACGCATGCCCATCTCCAGTTACCGCCATTTGAAATTCTGGAAGATTCCATATGGTAAGGACTCCAGAAAACAAAGGTCAAAGCTGGCACATGAATTTAGAATATAGAGACCGTGTTGTAGGTGGCCTGTTACCTTTCCAGCTTCTTCTGCTCTTGACGCAATCATTGAATCAGCATATGAATAAGAAGTCGGTAAAACATTAAGGGCGTGTGCCATAGCATAGCTGGTCTGTAGAATAAAAATATTATGACCACATTGCTACAAAAAACCATAGGTGTTGAAAGGACGATTCATTTGAGTAAAACAGTATTACATTCTCTGCAAAATGAAGGGCATTCTCTTGCTTGATCTCAGGGGGGTAGACAATAGGGAGGTACTCTACCTGTAAAATCAATTATTCATATAAGGAATGAGCTTATTGTGTGAGGAATTGCTGCCAATAAACATGACAGATAGTGGCTGAGGTGTGCAAGAGAAATGCAGACCTCCATGAAGTTGTGAAACTGGGTGAACATCTTGAACATGAGAGCTATTAGTGATATGTTTCCCCTGAAACACAATGACAATTATGACAGGGAACAGCACAAAAAGAAAACAAAAGAAGAATGTATAATCTTGGAGATACTAACCAGGATTGGTCAAAGTGCACATGGGGGTAACGAACAACAACTGGTTGAACAGGGTAGCCAGGTATGAATGCTCCATGTTGGAATGAGATCAGGAATCTCCCATTTGTTGTAGTGCCTTCAGGGAACAACAGGACACGCGGAAAGCTATTGCCAGCTGCCTTTCTCTGAAAGCACATCCTAAAATGTACCATATGAACACAATAACTAATAGACAATCAAGTTGTTTGTCTTATGTTCTAGTATGAGTTGCATGGAATCAACTTTTAAAATCAGTTACGCTGTGCACTTTAGATGACAAAAGTAGGAAGTGCAGAACAACTATGGGGTCAAGGCCTGATGGGAAGCATCCTAACCTTTATTTCATTCACAGCTGACTTCCTTGAAGCTGGCGAGAATCTATCAACGTATATAACCTGTAAGATAGGTATAAATTGTCATAAAGTTTGACACTTGAAAGGAACTTGCAAATTGAGATGCTTCAAGAGGAGAATGTAAAGGAACATGCCTGCATTGCTCTTATGATTGTTCCAACAAATGGTATGGCATCATGGGAATCCGATGAAACAATGGTTGGGAACAATTCATAGAAGAAGTATATGGGATCTATGTATGATACATGATTGGAAACGACTATAGGTGCAAGCTCTCTAGGCGCAGGCCTTCCTTTTCGTGTGATCCAGTGATACCTGAGAGTACAAACGAGTGGCCAACAAATATCAGACAGTACTCAATAGCAATATAAGATGAGAAGATATGATAAGTATGCGGTCAAAACCAGAAACCCTCCAGTAAGTATAAACAAGCAGTAGAGCGCATTGTACAAATGATTTTTCGCCAGTTAGCTTTTCATTTTATTTCAGGGAAGGTTGGTAAGCAAGGTTCCTCACCAGTCACCACTTTGACATCATTTTAAAACATTCAATGAATTGTACCCAAAACATTCAAGTGAGCAATTGCCAGTAATGTAAAGCATAAAGCCGTACAGCCCAAGAACTGTGCTTCCAGCATGGACATCATCATCATTTGAATTATCACACATTCCCATTTGAATTATCCACAGTCACACACATTACGGACCACCTGATTCCTGCCCCCAAATAATAGGGGTGGAACCAAATTACCGGTAGTAGTTTTGTTGAAATAAGTGTCCTCCACTAATTCTTGAGGTTCTCTCTAGCAAGCTCCTCGTATCAAATTGGCGAGGCATCATCACCAGCAATGTTCTGATCTAAAAACCCAAGCAAAAGCTAAGCAGAGGGAGACGGGCCGTGCAGAATCAGTTTCCAACCTACGGTGAACTGTGATATATTAACCAGATGGCCCTCCCGTTCCTGTCGGTCAGCCGTATTATTAAGTGCATGTCGTAACAAACAAAGTCACCCGCACGGTCCTTCACCTTCCGAGCTGATACGGCGTCGGCGTCGCCCCCACCAAACAAATCGCTGCCCACACACGTGCCGCAAGGCAAATCCCCCCCAAATTCTGCAAACCAACCAAACATCTCCCGATCGCGTCATCCATCCGCGGCAGCTTCGGCATGTGTCGCCTCGCGGCCGAAACCTAATCATCTAGTGAAAGAAAATTCGAAGCTTCCCAGCGGCTCATCGATCGAGCGCCAAATGTTCAGATCAGATCGAAACCCAATCCGAGCAGAGCTGCTGCTGCTGCTAACGGCGCTTGCTGAGGCGGATGTATATACTGACCCGAAGGAGAAGAGGATGCAGCGTGCGGAGAGCCGGGTGATCCACATGAGCCGGCGGCGCCAGGCCGGCATGGGGCCGGCGCCCTCCTGCGGGCGCTCCCGCGAGTCGGTCCAGCCGCGCAGCGCCACCCACGTGGCGGCGTACCCGATCGCGATGGCCAGCCCGAAGAGCACGAGCCGCGCCGCCGCGACCGGCGCGAGCAGCAGCGTCCTGGCCCACCCGTACGGGCCGCCCAGCCACGGCGTCCTGTTGCGGAACGGGTCGGCGGGGGACGGGCCCGGCGGCCGCGGCAGGCGGCTGTCCTCCGAGAGGAACGCGAACGGGTCGCCGCCGTCGCACACCGAGGCGGCGGCGCAGAGGTCGTCGTCGCCGTCGTGTCCCCGCGCGTGGCCGTTGGCGGCGCGGATGGGGGTGGTGGGCGTGATGGAGTCGGAGAGGAGGGGCGTGGCGAGGGAGGAGGCGGGGGTAGGGCCATGATTTCGAGAGGCCATGGATGGGGGCGGCGGGGGGGAGGCCGGTGGGGACAGCGACGGCGGGAGGAAGCGGGAGGCTGGAAAAGGGGCAATGGAGGAGCCGAGTTATGGCTTATATCAAAAGCAAATAGCGAAGCGGAGGGAGGAGATGATCGTTTTTGTGGTCGTGGGGCTCGTGGCCTCGTGGGTTCGTTTGTTTTTTTCGCTCTGGCACTTCCGGATCTTGTTTTTTCATGTATTGCCCCGGGTCAGAGAATGGTCAGAGATCCTTTTCAGAGAACTGAAAATATAAAATAAAATTTGACCCAGGTAAATTTTGCAAGCAGGGGGTGGGGGTGCAAAACCTGAAAAATGGCAGGAGTATTTGTTTCGATAAAAATAGGAGAAATGCAAACCAATATGGTCTCGCGAGAGTTTCAAATTCCCATCAAAAAATCAACAAGAATTTGGTGTCCCAATTCTTTGATTCAAATCACTGCCATAGAAAAATACTTTAAATATATCCCTACAAATGAAACATATAAATCTTATACTCTAGAGAGGGCCTTCACCTTTTGTCATATATTTTTTAATGAAAACATCCACGTCTCGGTCGATTGAGAATTAGCCAACCCCAAGTTGGTTTTACAAATTTATCCATAGATGCTTAAATTAATGTTCACTTTCTTGTAAGAGTTTATTCATCTAGTACACAAAATGTGTTATTGTCTCGCCGGTTGATTTTACTAATATGTTAATGCAGTTTTTTAAAAGTCCACCTTGTTGTACTATACCTAGCGGCAAGATAGTACAAGAAGCAAATACCGAAGCGGATGAAGGGGGAGGAGACGATCGTTTTGTGGTCATGGGGCCCGTGGCCTGTTGGGTTCGATTTTCTTCTTCTTCTTCTTTTTGTGTTATGGCACTTCCAAATCTTGTTTTTCCATGTATTGCCCGTGGTCAGAGAATGGTCGACACTCTTCCTCAAAAAATACTATAGAACAATGAACATATAAAATAAAAATTTGACGCAAGTAAAAAGTGCAAATTATGGGGTGCAAAACCTGAAAAATGGCAGGAGTATTTGTCCATAAACATAGGGGAAATGCCAAAAAAATGGTCTCATGAGAGATTGAAATTCCCAACCAAACACCAATAAGAATTTGGTTTCAAATTTTTTTATCCAAATCATTGTGCTATAGAAAAATTCTCTAAATATAATCCAAAAAATGAAACATGAAAATCTTGTACTCTTGAGAGGGCCTTCACCTTCTGTCATTTCTTTAATGAAGACATATATGTGTTGGGCGATTTGGGAATCAACCAACCCCAAGTTCAGTTTACAGATCTATCCATATATGCCTAAACTAATGTTCACTTTCTTGTAAGAATTTATTCATCTTGCACACAAAATGTATTATTGTCAAACCGGTTGATTTTACTAAAATGTTCATACATTTTTTCTTAAGTTCACCTTGTTGTACTTTACCATACTGTTAACATATAAAACCAAAACACCTTGTTGTATTACTATTTTCTTGAAGTTTACCAAAAAAGATCTTACATTGATTGATGATCTTTAGTGTAAGTAAGAACGGAAAAATATTGGGCAATTGTAAATTAGTAAAATCCGTTTGTAATCTATCCATGTTCTTCTAATTGCATTTTCTCAGCATGTGACAATTAATTTTTAATTAATTACATATTTGGTATCTTTTATTTTGTACTCTAACCCATGATTTACCTGTCCATATTACCGTGGTTGTGTAAATAAGCATTTACCAAAAAATCGTGCTCATAATTTACTTGCCAAATAAATTGTTTGATTTTTAAACTTTTATTGCCTTACCAAAAATAAATAAGATTGTATTTGATAATTAATAAAAGATGGGGTAGTTAAAGTGGTTTTTAGGTTAAAAAAATGATGGAAAAAACTCATAGATATGAGGGGGGAAATCAAAAAGGAAAGAAAAGGGGAATGTACTTAAGATCGTACGAAAGAACCGGTGGATGACGAAACGTTATGCTTGCGAAAACAGAATTTAGATAAGCTTTGTTTGATACTCAAACAAGGTGGGGGAGTGGGAAAATAGAATGATGTTGTAGACCATGTTGAACTTCCACATAAACCTCATCTGCCTGAAGGTGTGAACTCTACTTGTATAGTACTCATTCAAAAAAAAAACAAGAAATTATATGATTTCAGGCCCATCAGCTTATGTGATCTCCAAGTGTCTAGTGAAAGATCAAGGCCTTTACTGGATGATCTTATCTCCCGAGAGCAAAGTGCCTTCCTTCCAGGTAGTTGACCACTGATAATGCCCTTGCTTCCTTTGAGTGCATTCATTCATTACATAAAAGCAAGAGCTTCTATGCATACAAGTTGGATTTATCTATGGCTTATGATAGGGTATTAGGGTGGATTGGGGTTTCTTGGAGCAAGTGATGCAAAAAGCTGGATTTCTCTCATCGGAGGATTAACTGGATTATGACATGTGTCACATAAGTGAGGTTTCTGTTAAATTAAATGGGGCCCTCATGGATTCATTTGCACCGACACGTGGGCTTCGACAAGGGGGTCCCTTATCACCCTCTCTATTATTGTTTGTCGTCGATGGACTCTCTATTATTCTTAAGCATGGTATGAATTCCAATAATATCACCTCGATAAAAATCCGCCGGAGGGTGCCGAAAATCCCACACTTACTGTTTGTGGATGACACTATGTTTTTTTAGGCTTTTCATGATAAAGCTATGAACATAAATAGTGCTCTTGATTTATATGGACTGGCTACTAGACAATGCCTAAATTATAACAAATATATCATCTTATTTGGTCAAGCATGCACAATTGCTATGTAGGAGCAAGTGTGGTGTGTTTTAAGTATTACTAGCTCCTATTTTGAGGTGCTTAATTATTAATTAGTCGCACAAGCCTTGCCTATGTATATTATGTGAGTTTTTAAACCACCCTTCTCCGTGGGTGATGATTTGACTAGGATGGCCATGAGTTTTTTTAGGGATCGAAGAAGGGGTGGCGAAAGGTCCACTGGAAAGCATTAAATCACCTTCTTCAGCCACACCATTTTTCTAGTAATGTGTCATCTTCCTTGCTTGTAATTAGTTATGACATTGATCTAAGTGTGTTGGTAATAGAAGAGCCATCCGGATGTGGCATGATAATTGGATCCCAAGACTGGATTCATATAAACCAGAAACAACGCATGGGAGGTGCAAAAATCCATATGTTTTAGAGCTCCTGAATGATAATGGCTCCTGGAACCTTGATTTATTGATAAATTACTTCCTACCTTGTGATGTTTCAGAGATCATAAAAATAAGAGCATTGCCGAGGTTGGAAGAAGATACACTTGCACAGGGGCCTGTAAAGTATGGTATTTTCTCAGTTAAAAGCCCCTACAAGTTGACCCTCGTATGAAGCCTCCCGTGAACATACATTTATATCAAGTTCGGTGCTTGGTGGGAAACGGTCTTGGTGGAAACCAATTTGGTCCTGTGGTGTTCCTCCTACTATCTGGAATTTCTCGGACGTGTTGCTATAAACTCACCGCCGACTTGGGAAAGTAAACACAAGAGTGGTCTTGAGGTCACTACTATTTGCCTGTTGTGTGGAACAGAGCCTGAAGATAATTTCATGCACTTTGTAGATGCTCTCCAGCAAAGAGGGTGTGGAACACAATGTTTGATGTGTGAAAACTCCCTTTGTTGGATGATGTTCGGAACACATGGAAGTTGTGGCTGCTTCATATTTCAGACCATATGCGGATGCCCGAAGTTGACGATATGGAGGTGTTGACATGACCGAAATGAACTTGTGCACAATAAAGTTCCTCCCCCTATGGAAATCTCAAAGGGATTCTTATGTAGCTACCTTTGTTCCATTTTAGGCATCTTGCAAGACCCTCTAGCAGAACCAGGCAAAGGAAAAGGAGTAGTCTCATTTGATCATCTAGTAGTTCATGTACATGAGATACCAACGAAAGCTTTTCTTCTTGTGTGGAATCCTCCAGCCACTGGATGGGTGAAGATGAACTCTGATGGTTCGTTTTCGTCGAACGGGAGTGCTGGTGCGAGCATCATTCTCCGTGACAATCAGGGTGGTATTATCTTCTCATCATGCAGAGAACTTCCTTGCCGAGTGGAAGTGGAACGGTGTGCTTGTATGGAGGGACTGTAACTTACTCTCATGAGAAGCGACCAACCTGTTGCTATCTAGGTCGACTCTTTGGAAGTTGTGAAAATGGTTCAAGGCAGCGTCACAAATAGATCGATTTACTCCTCCTTGGTGAAAGAAACCCAAAGCTTGATGGGTATTCGGGAAACTTGTATTACTCATGTTAGACTCTCTCACAATGAGGCTAACTTTGTTTAGCTAATCTTGCTCAAGTAGAGGGTAGGACTATGACTTGGCAGAGCTCCGCCCCCAAAGTGTGCTTCGGCTCACTTTAGTGCTTGTAGTCGTCGCTAGGTGGTCAACGGACCTAGATGTAATTTGTATTTCTGGTGTTTTTTGCACTACCTTGACAGTTGATGAATAGCTCATGAGATTTTCCTAACAAAACACCACTTTGGTTGAGTCATATATACAAGTGTTCTCTCTCGCAAAAAATATAAAAAATTTCTTGTTGGTTGTTTCTTCACGCGTACACAGAGATGGAGCCTGTCGTGCGTGATTTACCATCACTTTGGGGAGCAAAACCAAAAGATGGATACTATCAGGAACCCACAGCCCGCATTGGTGTGCCTCCCTCCTTCTAGTCGACCCCCGCGAGACTCGACAGTCGACACCCGCTCGCAGACATGTGGTCCAAATGGCGCACTCCAGTTCGGACAGATACAGCTGACCACACAACCAGCGTACGTACTCCCGTATACATTTTGTTTTTAAAAAATGTTTGTGGCATCACGTGGCCGTTTTTCTTTTCTTTTCTCTACCGTCAAAATGGAAAAACTCTCCAACTCAAAACAATCTTTCTCCGGGTCCTGGGACTAGACTGGAGAGCTCGTACGCAACGACGACAAGCACCCCAAAACGTGCCCGGCGAGGCTGCCGCGGAAGGACGAGTCCACGTCAAATAGTCTCTCCCGCTTTTGCTAGCCTGCCTGATGACGTCAAGGAAAAGAAGAAGAGGCCTGTCTGATGCCTTGGCCGTACGCAGTGGACCGTTTAAATCCGCCATTGCCGACGGAGTTTAAAATCTCCCGGTCGGCGAAGCCAAAGTGTTTCCCTCCTTGACTCCATCAGTCTCCACTTTGTGTAGCCCATAAAAACTCTTTTCTTTTAGAACAAACTCTTCTTTCTGTCTTCATGCTATCGTATGATCGTGATAGAAATAGGTCCGCACGTTACTGTGTGCACCTACAGCACAAACAATCAATTTTAAACAGAAAAGATTACTTGCATATCTTTATACGCATTCTACGGATGCAACTTCTTTCATACCTTTTTGAATGTTGTAGATCTTTTTCATTTTGCACAAAAAACCGTCTTACACTGCATTCCAATTTGTTAGAAGGGAGAGAGATTTGGTGGAATAGTTCGTTGTATCGCTTGTGCCTCATGGGCATATATATGGGAGTACAATCATCTACTTGGAGTACAAGACAAGCCAGAACAAATCCTAGTCTATCTCGTCTTTCCTAATAAACATTATACTCAACATCCCCGCAATACAACAAAGAGCGACGCAGACGGTAAGATCGAGAAGAATCAAGGCAAGCCGACGAACACCCCCACAACAGAACGGCCGACGATCGCGAGTCGTGGCTGGAGTGGAAACCAACGAGGTTGCTCAAGCAGGCGGTAGCCCTTTGTGCCGTTTGTCGATGTAGCCGAGAGCGTGGGTGGTGGAGCCGTGGTCGAGGTAGCTGTGCGAAGAATGCCGTGGTCGATGTCGAGTCGGGGTAGCCGGTGTCGAGGAAGTCGCCATGGAGCCGCGGGCGCAAGGGGGCGCCGAGTTAGCATGGGCGCAGTGGTGTCGAAGTAGGGGTGCGCCGGGAAGAAAATGTTGTTGATGACGCGTCGCGGCGGGTTTGCCAAGCCCGGGGACACATCGTGGACGAAGGCACGCACCGGTGTTGCCAGCACCGGGCATGCGTAGACGGACGAAGACGAAGTTAACGAAGCGCCGATCAGGCTTGCCAGGCCCGGGGACACGTCGTGGATGAAGACACGCATCGGTGTTGCCAGCACCAGACATGCGTAGACGAGGGACATGCACGAGCTGTACGCCATGTCGGAGAAGTCGGAAGGGCCAGCAGAGAAGAACTCGACGACGATTGTGACGTCCATCGACGAGGGCCAATGTCGCCTGCGGTTATCGGAGTAGATGAAGTGGTCGGGGTAGATGACGGTGACGCTGGCGATGAGCTGGTGCTGGACGAAGACGAAGGGGTGGACGGGCGGCGGCGGCGGCTGCCAAAGAAGAGCGGCGGCGACGACCAGGTTAGGAGTGCGGCGGTGCTCGAAGTAGGCGAAGAACCCTGACAGCGTGACGAAGACCGGCCGCGGACGGTGGCATTCCCGCGCCAAGGAAGACGACACGACGCATACCACGGGAGGTCGACGCGCAGTGACGGCGGAGCGGACCGCGGGCTGCGGCGCTATGGCCCGAAGGGGAGACGCAACGGCGGCAGGAGGGTCAGGGCGACGGCGGGAAGACCTCGGGCGGTGGCGGGAACGCGGGCCCGACGCTGCGGCGAAGGGGCGACATAACGGTGGTTCGCGAGTCGGTGCAACCGCTGGGACGGCCTCGGGCGGCGCGGGGACCACGACGCGACACTACGCCCGGCGGGCAATGCAGCGGCGACACGAAGTCGATGCAGCCGTGAGGAGAACCACGAGGCGGCGGCATCGCGTTCGACGGGCGACGCAGCGGCAGCCCGATGCTCGACAGGAGAGGCGCTGAACTCGGGACGATCTTCACGGGACTGCGGAGGCGCGCAGAATCGGCAAAGCGGGCGGGCGCGTTGGCGTAGATGAGGCGGATCGCGGCGGCGAGCGGGTGATCAAGCCGATCGTGCGCGAGATCGGGGACGCCGCTCGGTGGAGGCGTGGTGGCGACAGAGTCCGGGATGAAGTCGGCGACGACGGACGGTGTGAGACGTCGTGCGGGCGACCTTGTCAGCACTGGCACCCGGGCTGCCTAAGCAACGCCGGCGCCCGGGCAGCGAGGCCCGAGCGACCAACGGAGCAACGGCACCTGAGTTGAGGCAGCCGACGAGCCTGACGCGGCCGTCCCAACGCAACCGAGGATGAGACTGGCGAGGTAGACCGTCGGGCCGCTATGCAGACGCGACGGAGGCGGGTGATGTGGATCGATGGACGGGCCGGCGCGCGCGAGTGACGGCTATGATTGGCCGTCGCATGGCGCGAGGCCGCTGGGTCGGGGCGATGCAGGTGCCCCGGTCGAAGCAGGGCGGTGACGGCCGGCGCGTAGCGACAGGTGGATCGACGCGGATCGCTGGGTGGCCTCGACGGGCCGCCGACGCAGCGTGGCCACCAAGTCGGATAGAGGCCGCTGTTCGCGCCGGGGTCGGAGTAGAGGCGCTCGGGGTCGACGGCAGCGGTGGGCGAGGCAAACCGATCAAGAATAGATCGAAAAACTAAAAAGAAACCGCGCGATCAAGATGACCGGCGGGAGAGAGAAAACCCCGGAGCAAGGCTCGGAAAAAAGACTCTCTAAGGCAGCCGGTCAACACGACCGGCGGACGAACCCTAGGTACGGGCGACGCGGCCCCCAACGGTGGTCATGGAGGCCGACCGCCTGAGGGCGGCGCACGGGTGCGGAAGCGGTGACGGCTAGGGTTTAGGATCAACTTGCGATAGATATCATGTTAGAAGGGAGAGAGATTTGATGAAATAATTCATTGTATTGCTTGAGCCTTATTGGCATATATATGAGAGTACAATCATCTATTTAAAGTACAAGACAAGCCAGAACAAATCCTAGTCTATATCGTCTTTTCTAATAAATATTATACTCAACACAATTATTTCTTTAAACAGAGGCAAATTATTTATCTTATCTCATTGCATAGGAGGGGGGTGCATTGTTCCTTGCCCCAACAATTGCCCGGCGCACCACTTTTAATCTTCGATAACATGATGCGGCATTGCTTCGTTACGAAAGACTCGCGGGTTCTGCTCATTCGAAATCTTCGAGGAAATCAACATAACGAGTTGAACAAACACATCGCCTTGAGCCAGGATCCTTGAAACCCGGCCGTTGCAATCCACCAATCCTTGCCTGAAGGCAGATCACTCCATTCAGTTGTGTCGAGCTATTGAATACCTAACGACTCCCACACCATATTCCAAATAAGCGTTACAATTGTAGATAACCCATGTTATTCTTCTCTTCTACGAAAGTACCGTCGAACGATTGTTCTACGGTCAGGGCTAAAAAAAAATAAGTTGGAGAAAAGGAAGGAGGGAGCTAGCGAGTCTACATGGTCCAAAGTCCCTACGAAAATAACACACAAAATAAAAAGAATCGACACAGTATACGAATGGAACCAACCGAGAAAATAAAAGAAAAGAAAATATAGATCACTACAAAAAATAATTGGTTAAGGAGCTCCGAAGATAATTAATAAAAAATAGAAAGCAAATGAGGTTAGGAAGTACCCATGGATCTCAGACGTAAAAAGCAAATCAAACGAGGGTATTTTTAGCCTGATGCAAGTGTTGGCGTATTTTGTTTTGTTCCTCCAATGTCCAACGTCATGTGCAATGCCCCGACCAAACCCATTGGTTTCTCGCCGTTGCGCATGTGATTAATTAGGCTGGCTCCATATATTAATATTAGTCTTTTTTCATACTTTGTCTTCATTTGTGCACATTTGGAATCAACTTCTCAGTCAGTCATCCATCCTTATACTGTTTTAAACTAAACACGCTTAACTTTGAGGTTTCTTCCAAACTCTAAAAAGAAGGCGCACATTGTTGTTATTTTTTTTAAAGAGGGACTCCTCGGCCTCTGCATCAGAACGATGCATGCGGCCACCTTTATAGATAAATAAGGAGGTTCAACAAGGTCTTACAGTCTGAAATCAAAATAACGGCAAGCTCATGGAGAGCCACAACGGCCAACACAAATGCCAAGAGGCCACAACCGGCTAGCATAACACAGATAGGTAAACTAATCGCCTATCCTATTACATGACCGCCAGCCAAACCGGTTGAAGATATCCCGAGCTATCATCTCCCAGTGGATAGATCCACGATGCACATTGTTGTTATTGGTAGTCTATCATTCCTATTAAGTCAGGGTGTCACATTGCGTTTCGGTATGAGTGTTGGTATGAGCACGGGCGCTCGTACCAGATGCCGCCTATGGTACGGGCACAATTATGAACGCAAACGGTCATACCACACCCCGTCTTTCGTTCTAGACATATATTCCTTACAACTTGGAGCTCATATGATCCTGTGTATGACCATGAGCGGTCGTGCCACACTCTATTAGAAAAGGCAGTGCCTAGGAGGTGCTTAGGCACGCTTAGACGAATCTCTAGGCAGGACAAGTAAGAAATTGTCCACTTGAACAAGAAACCATACCTTATTGCACAAACATGCCAAAGGGGTCATACTCCAATGGCATTAGTTGGTAGTTTACTTAGTTACATGCTCCACCTGGGCGCTAGGCGAATGCCACCCGCCTCGCTTACGCCTAGGGCCTTTTCCAACCTTCCACACCCCGTATTGGAGGTGCAGAACTAGATAATTTTTTAGTGGTTCCTCCTCATGTTATGTACATAACACATTTGTAATAAAAAATAGGAGGTGGTGTGTAGCAAAATTTGAGTCTGTCGATACATTGAAAGCTTTGCCTACGAAGATTGGTTCAAAACCAGCTCCAATAACAACTATGCAAAATTAAAAGTGTCAATAAGAACATGAATGCAACTAGAATCAAAGACACCTACTTAATTTCATGTTGCCTCCCTGGCAGTGGTTTTTTATAGCCATATAGCTGAGCTTCGATGCTCCATTAACTTATCCACCCGGTTCCCAAGGGATGTCCTCCCGGAATGGAAAGCTTTCCTCAGACCGAAGTTCGGAGCACCTCATAGCAAAGTTCAGTCGCAGGTTTACTCGCTTACTCTATGGTGAGCGCAATGCACGCTGTCCAAAGAAGATGCATGAAAAGTTAGTAGTTGTAGTTTCAAGAGATTTTATAAAGTAAAGGATAATGGGCAACATGGAAGTCATAACCTATTTCTTCTTCGTCAGTGTACTTGGGAATATTATTACCCAAATTTGGAAAATCCATTTCAAGGCTATTATAATCTACTCCCTTCGTTCCTAAATATTTGTCTTTCTAAAGATTTCAACAAGTGACTACATACTAAAATATGTCTATATACATCCGTATGTGATAGTCCATTTGAAATCTCTAAAAAGACAAATATTTAGGAACAGAGGGAGTAATAGACATTGCAATTTACTCTCCAAAGAAGTGCCATGAAGAGCTTGCACAAAATCAGCCAAGATATCATAAAGATCAATATCTGAATATGCGATTTGGGATTAGTCCAATATCGACAAATCAACTAGTATAGAGGAATCATCTTAAGCATCGTGGTGGCTGCATCACCATCAAACAAGTCATCCTCCTTTTGTATTATCTCGTCCTAAGGCGAATGCCAATTGGTGTTTCATCAAAGGGAGTCATTCAGAGGCACATCAAAAACAATGCCAATATCTCGTTTGCGCTTTCCAACAGATAAACCTGAAACGTTAGCATTACCCTCTAGTGGAGAACATTCAACCCTTGTTTATATAGGTTCCATGTAAACTCTAAAAACAATGCAGATAAAATAGATGATCATCGGGCGGGGCAACATTGTGTTTAGAAATTTACCATGATAGGTAGAAGTTCTCGGACGGCGGCCTTTCCATCCTTCATGTTCATGTTCCTTTTTCTGCTCATCGATTTCTAAACATTACTTCTAAAAAGTAGTTCCTTGAATATATTTTCACATCGCTCAATTATTTCCTTGGATTCCTGCATAAGATTATGTTCTTGCAATACAGAGGTCTGACAAGCCGTGGTAGTCCGCTTTTCAAAATCTTTGACAACAGGAGCTTTATGAAACTCGTTAACAATGTACCAATTATGGACACTCTCCATCAAACTCAAATGTTTAGAGACCTCTTCATGATAAGAGGAGAGCTCATTTACCCTTCTTATAAGTTCTAAGACTCTTAAGAATAATATTAGCTCCTCAATTCAATAAATTCCACATAGTCAAAGGGGTAGTCATCACGATTATATGATGCTACAACAAAGTTATGATGAATTTTGCAACCGAAACTCATATGGTTATTTGATTTGCAATGTTCACAGCAATTCAAATATATGTTGAGCGCAATTATCCAATACCCTCAATTTATCATCATTTGTAATACCTTTATAAGAATGTCGGTATTGTTCATAAACCATTCCTCTCTCCTTGATTTTTTTCTCTTGTAACAACTTCAGTTCATGTAGTTGACATCTCAGAGGACATAAAGAAAGTATATATATATATATATATATATATATATATATATATATATATATATATATATATATATATATATATATATATATATATATATATGGGTTAAAGAAAACAATAAGATAAATAGCAATAAACAAAAATAAACTATATGCAAGTGGGAAGGTAATGACCAAGAGCTGCGCTCCCTCACAACGTCGCTAGAAAAACTGCTTGATGTCCTGCAAGAGCACAATGTGTTGTAGCACTTTTGTGATATGTAGAGCGTCAAGCCCATAGGGATGCCAAAAGGATGATACTACCAACCCTGTAACTATGTTGTCACCAACGTAGTTTCATACGAACCCAGACATGAGTTTTGTCTACTTTAGTTGGTGCTAGGGAAAATGAATAAAAGTTTTTTTTAACTAAACTACAAACAAAAGGAACAGGAAATAAAAGGTCTAAACTACGTGGAGGTAGAGTTTGAGTAGCAAGGTGTTTTCAATGATTTTGGAGTCATAATGCATGCCATGACCTACATATCAAGTATCCTACTTGAATATGTGTAATGTGTGGGCGAAGCCAAATAAATATGCGTGCATACATGTTGCATCAATGTATCACATGCACCGCCGCGGTTGCTTTCCCATGTCGGTTTCCACTATGGTGTTTAAGGGTTTCCCCATGAACGCGGAAAAAGGCTCTAGGGTTCTCTGTTCAGGATGGAGGGAGATAGGTACTGTCACTACAGACTGATACATCTCCAACGTATCTACAATTTTTGATTCTTCATGCTATTATATTATCTGTCTTGGATGTTTTATATCCATTTATATGCTATTTTATATGATTTTTGATTGTTCTCTGCTATTAGTGACTTTGGAGTGACTCTTTGTTACACGTTGAGGGATTGTTATTCTTGGGGAATGTAGTAATTTCAAAATTTTCCTACGCACACACAAGATCATGGTGATGCATAGCAACGATAGGGGGAGTGTATCTTCATACCCTTGAAGATCGCTAAGCGGAAGCGTTTATCAACGCGGTTGATGTAGTCGTACGTCTTCACGATCTGACCGATCCAAGTACCGAACGCACGGCACCTCCGAAGTTCGCACATCGCTCAACTCGATGACGCCCTCGCCTTCTCGATCCAAAGAAGATGCAGGCGAAGTAGTAGATGAGTTCCGCAGCACGACGGCGTGGTGACGGTGTTGGTGAAAAACAATCTCCGCAGGGCTTCACCTAAGCACTACGGAAACTATGACGGAGGATAAACTAGAGCAGACGGGGTTGCCGGCACACGGCTCGGTGTTTCTTGATGTGTCTTTGGTGCTAGCCCTGCCCCTCTATTTATATGTTGAGCCTTGGGGTCGAAACTTGGAGTAAAAGCCTCCACAAAGTCGGTTTCACCCGAAGGCAAGAGTCCTTCTCGGACTCGGGGCGACGCCAGGTTCCCAGCGTGGCCCAGACGCCGAGGACCTGGCGTCAGCCCTCGACTCATAAAACTTCCTTTGCGCTTTCCAAAACCTTGTGGGCTTTCCCCTTTGACCCAAATAACGTGTTCTCGTACCCAAACATTTCGGGAAACATCTGAAACCCCTTCCGGAGATCAAACACTATTATCCCATATATCAAACTTTATCTCCGGACCATTCCGGAGTTCCTCGTCATGTCCATGATCTCATCCGGACTCGAACTACATTCGTTACCAACATACATAACTCATATAATACTATATCATCAACGAAACGTTAAGCGTGCGGACCCTACGGGTTCGAGAACTATGTAGACATGACCGAGACACGTTTCCGGTCAATAACCAATAGCGGGACCTGGATGCCCATATTGGCTCCCACATATTCTACGAAGGTATTTATCGGTCAAACCGCATAACAACATACGTTGATCCCTTTGTCATCGGTATGTTACTTGCCCGAGATTCGATCGTTGGTATCCAATACCTAGTTCAATCTCGTTACCGGCAAGTCTCTTTACTCGTTACGTAATGCATCATTCTGTTACTAACTCATTAGCTACATTGCTTGCAAGGCTTGTAGTGATGTGCATTACCGAGAGGGCCCAGAGATACCTCTCTGACAATCGGAGTGACAAATCCTAATCTCGAAATACGCCAACTCAACATGTACCTTTGGAGACACCTGTAGAGCTCCTTTATAATCACCTAGTTACGTTGTGACGTTTGGTAGCACACAAAGTGTTCCTCCGGTAAACGGGAGCTGCATAATCTCATAGTCATAGGAACATGTATAAGTCATGAAGAAAGCAATAGCAACATACTAAACGATCAAGTGCTAAGCTAACGGAATGGGTCAAGTCAATTACATCATTCTCCTAATGATGTGATCCCGTTAATCAAATGACAACTCATGTCTATGGTTAGGAAACATAACCATCTTTAATTAACGAGCTAGTCAAGTAGAGGCATACTAGTGACACTCTGTTTATCTATGTATTCACACATGTATTATGTTTCCGGTTAATACAATTCTAGCATGAATAATAAACATTTATCATGAAATAAGGAAATAAATAATAACTTTATTATTGCCTCTAGGGCATATTTCCTTCAGTCTCCCACTTGCACTAGAGTCAATAATCTAGTTCACATCACCATGTGATTTAACACCAATAGTTTACATCACCATGTGATTAACACCCATAGTTCACATCGTCATGTGATCAACACCCAAAGGGTTTACTAGAGTCAATAATCTAGTTCACATCGCTATGTGATTAACACCCAAAGAGTACTAAGGTATGATCATGTTTTGCTTGTGAGAGAAGTTTAGTCAACGGGTCATCACATTCAGAGCCGTATGTATTTTGCAAATATTCTATGTCTACAATGCTCGCACGGAGCTACTCTAGCTAATTGCTCCCACTTTCAATATGTATCCAGATTAAGACTTAGAGTCATTCGGATCGGTG
The DNA here is from genome assembly GCA_021605205.1 of Aegilops longissima. Lineage (NCBI taxonomy): Eukaryota > Viridiplantae > Streptophyta > Magnoliopsida > Poales > Poaceae > Aegilops > Aegilops longissima. Next base: position 655,411,378 of record CM038682.1, on the reverse strand, counting down.
CCAAAACTTGTATCGGCGTAACCCTTTACGACTAACCTTTTGTCACCTCCATAATCGAGAAACATATCCTTATTCCACTAAGGATAATTTTGACCAATGTCCAGTGATCTACTCCTAGATCACTATTGTACTCCCTTGCCAAACCGGGGCAGAGTATACAATAGGTCTGGTACATAGCATGCATACTTTTATAGAACCTATGATTGAAGCATAGGGAATGACTTTCATTCTCTTTCTATTTTCTGACGTGGTCGGGATTTGAGTCTTACTCAATTTCACACCTTGTAACACAGGCAAGAAACTCTTTCTTTGACTGTTCCATTTTGAACTACTTCAAAATCTTGCAAGGTATGTACTCATTGAAAAAACTTATCAAGCCTCTTGATCTATCTCCATAAATCTTGATGCTCAATACGTAAGTAGCTTTACCGAGGTCTTTCTTTTAAAGAACTCCTTTCAAAACACTCCTTTATGCTTTGCAGAATAATTCTACATTATTTCCGATCAACAATATGTCATTCACATATACTTATCAAAAATGTTGTAGTGCTCCCACTCACTTTCTTGTAAATACAGGCTTCACCGCAAGTCTGTATAAAACTATATCCTTTGATCAACTTATCAAAGCGTATATTCCAACTCCGAGATGCTTGCACCAGTCCATAGATGGATCACTGGAGCTTGCACATTTTGTTAGCACCTTTAGGATTGACAAAACCTTCTGGTTGCATCATATACAACTCTTCTTTAAGAAAACCATTAAGGAATGCAGTTTGGACATCCATTTGCCAAATTTCATAAAATGTGGCAATCGCTAACATGATTCGGACAGACTTAAGCATCGCTACAGTTGAGAAAATCTCATTGTAGGCAACACCTTGAACTTGTCGAAAACCTTTTTGCGACAAGTTGAGCTTTGTAGATAGTAACACTACTATCAGCATCTGTCTTCCTCTTGAAGATCCATTTATACAATATGGCTTGCCGATCATCGGGCAACTCCACCAAAGTCCACACTTTGTTCTCATACATGGATCCCATCTCAGATTTCATGGCCTCAAACCATTTTGTGGAATCTGGGCTCATCATCGCTTCCTCATAGTTCGTAGGTTTATCATGGTCTAGTAACATGACTTCCAGAATAGGATTACTGTACCACTCTGGTGCGGATCTTACTCTGGTTGACCTACGAGGTTCGGTAGTAACTTGATCCGAAGTTTCATGATCATCATCATTAGCTTCCTCACTAATTGGTGTAGGCATCACTGGAACTGATTTCAGTGATGAACTAATTTCCAATTCGGGAGAAGGTACAAATTACCTTATCAAGTTCTACTTTCCTCCCACTCACTTCTTTCGAGAGAAACTCCTTCTCTAGAAAGGATCCGAATTTAGCAACGGAAGTCTTGCCCTCAGATCTGTGATAGAAGGTGTACCCAATAGTCTCTTTCGGGTATTCTATGAAGACACACTTCTCCGATTTGGGTTCGAGCTTATCAGGTTGAAAACCTTTTTCATATAAGCATCGCAACTCCAAACTTTAATAAACGACAACTTAGGTTTACTGCTAAACCATAGTTCATACGGTGTCGTCTCAACGGATTTAGATGGTGCCCTGTTAAACGTGAATGCAGCTGTCTCTAATGCATAACCCCAAAATGATAGTGGTAAACCGATAAGAGACATCATAGATTGCACCATATCTAGTAAAGTACGATTACGACGTTCGGACACACCATTACATTGTGGTGTTCCAGGTGGCATGAGTTGCGAAACTATTTCACATTGTTTCAAATGAAGACCAAAGTCGTAACTCAAATATTCATCTCCATGATCAGATCGTAGAAACTTTATTTTTCTTGTTACGATGATTTTCCACTTCACTCTGAAATTGTTTGAACTTTTCAAATGTTTCAGACTTATGTTTCATCAAGTAGATTTACCCATATCTGCTCAAATCATCTGTGAAGGTCAGAAAATAATGATACACGCCGCGAGCCTTAACACTCATCGGATCGCATACATCGGTATGTATTATTTCCAATAAGTCAGTAGCTCGTTCCATTGTTCCGGGGAACGGAGTTTTAGTCATCTTGCCAAAAAGGCACGATTCACAAGCATTAAATGATTCATAACCAAGTGATTCCGAAGATCCATCTTTATGGAGTTTCTTCATGCGCTTTACACCTATATGACCCAAACGGCAGTGCCACAAATAAGTTGCACTATCATTATTAACTTTGCATCTTTTGGCATCAATATTATGAATATGTGTATCACTACGATCGAGATCCAACAAACTATTTTCATTGGGTGTATGACCATTGAAGGTTTTATTCATGTAAACAGAACAACAGTTATTCTCTGACTTTATATGAATAATCGTATTGCAATAAACATGATCAAATCATATTCATGCTCAACGCAAACGCCAAATAACATTTATTTAGGTTTAACACTAATCCCGAAAGTATAGGGAGTGTGCGATGATGATCATATCAATCTTGGAACCACTTCCAACACTCATCGTCACTTCCCCTTCAACTAGTCTATGTTTATATAACTCTTGTTTCGAGTTACTAATCTTAGCAGCTGAACAAGCATCAAATACTCAGGGGCTACTATAAATACTAGTAAGGCACACATCAATAACCTGTATATCAAATATACCCTTGTTCACTTTGCCATCCTTCTTATCCACCAAATATTCAGTGGCATTTCCGCTTCGGTGACCATTTCCTTTGCAAGTGTAAGCACTCAGTTTCAGGCTTTGGTCCAGCTTTGGTCTTCTTCACGGGAGTGACAACTTGTTTGCCATTCTACTTGAAGTTTCCCTTTCTTTCCGTTTGCCCTTTTTCTTGAAACTAGTGGTCTTGTCAATCATCAACACTTGATGCTCTTTCTTGATTTCTACCTTCGTCGATTTCAACATCACGAAGAGCTCGGGAATCGTTTTCCTCATCCCTTGCATACTATAGTTCGTCACGAAGTACTAGTAACTTAGTGATGGTGACTAGAGAATTCTGTCAATCACTATCTTATCTGGAAGATTAACTCCCACTTGATTCAAGCGATTGAAGTACCCAGACAATCTGAGCACATGCTCACTAGTTGAGCGATTCTCCTCCATCTTTTAGCTATAGAACTTGTTGGAGACTTCGTATCTCTCAACTCGGGTATTTGCTTGAAATATTTAACTTCAATTCCTGGAACATCACATATAGTCCATGACGTTCAAAACGTCTTTGAAGTCCCGATTCTAAGCCGTTAAGCATGGTGCACTAAACTATCAAGTAGTCATTATATTGAGCTAGCCAAACGTTCATGACGTCTGCATCTGCTCCTGCAATAGGTCTGTCACCTAGCGGTGCATCAAGGACATAATTCTTCTGTGCAGCAATGAGGATAAACCTCAGATCACGGATCCAATCCGCATCATTGCTACTAACATCTTTCAACACAGTTTTCTCTAGGAACATATTAAAATAAACATATGAAAGCAACAACACGAGCTATTGATCTACAACATAATTTGCAAAATACTACCAGGACTAAGTTCATGATAAATTTAAGTTCAGTTAATCATATTACTTAAGAACTCCCACTTAGACAGACATCTCTCTAGTCATCTAAGTGATCACGTGATCCAAATCAATTAAACCATGTCCGATCATCACGTGAGATGGAGTAGTTTTCAATGGTGAACATCACTATGTTGATCATATCTACTATATGATTCACGCTCGACCTTTCGGTCTCCGTGTTCCGAGGCCATATCTGTATATGCTAGGCTCGTCAAGTTTAACTAAGTATTCCGCGTGTGCAACTGTTTTGCACCCGTTGTATTTGAACGTAGAGCCTATCACACCCGATCATCACGTGGTGTCTCAAAGACGAAGAACTTTCATAGCGGTGCATACTCGGGAGAACACTTCTTGATAATTAGTGAGAGATCATCTTAAAATGCTACCGTCAATCAAAGCAAGATAAGATGCATAAAGGATAAACATCACACGCAATCAATATAAGTGATATGATATGGCCATCATCATCTTGTGCTTGTGATCTCCATCTCCGAAGCACCTTCATAATCACCATCGTCACCGGCGTGACACCTTCATCTCCATCATAGCATCATTGTCGTCTCGCCAATCTTACGCTTCTACGACTATCGCTACCGCTTAGAGATAAAGTAAAGCATTACAGGGCGATTGCATTGCATACAATAAAGCGACAACCATATGGCTCCTGCCAGTTGCCGATAACTTGGTTACAAACCATGATCATCTCATACAATAAAATATAGCATCACGTCTTGACCATATCACATCACAACATGCCCTGCAAAAACAAGTTAGACGTCCTCTACTTTGTTGTTGCAAATTTTACGTGGCTGCTACGGGCTGAGCAAGAACCGTTCTTACCTACGCATCAAAACCACAACGATAGTTCATCAAGTTAGTGATGTTTTAACCTTCGCAAGGACCGGGCGTAGCCACACTCGGTTCAACTAAAGTTGAGAAACCGACACCGCCAGCCCACTGTGTGCAAAGCACGCCGGTAGAACCAGTCTCGCGTAAGCGTCACGCGTAATGTCGGTCCGGGCCGCTTCATCCAACAATACCGCCGAACCAAAGTATGACATGCTGGTAAGCAGTATGACTTGTATCGCCCACAACTCACTTGTGTTCTACTCGTGCATATAACATCTACGCATAAAACCTAGGCTCTGATACCACTGTTGGGGAACGTAGTAATTTCAAAAATTTCCTACGCACACGCAAGATCATGGTGATGCATAGAAACGATAGGGGGAGTATATCTTCATACCCTTGAAGATCGCTAAGCGGAAGCGTTTATCAACGCGGTTGATGTAGTCGTACGTCTTCACGATCCGACCGATCCAAGTACCGAACATACGGCACCTCCGAAGTTCGCACACGTTCAGCTCGATGACGTCCTCGCCTTCTCGATCCAGCAAAACGGGCGAAGTAGTAGATGAGTTCCGCAGCACGACGGCGTGGTGACGGTGTTGGTGAAAAACAATCTCCGCAGGCTTCGCCTAAGCACTACGGAAACTATGACGGAGGATAAACTAGAGGGGCGGGGTTGCGGCACACGACTTGGTGTTTCTTGATGTGTCTTTGGTGCTAGCCCTGCCCTCTATTTATATGTTGAGCCTTGGGGTGAAACTTGGAGTAAAAGCCTCCACAAAGTCGGTTTCACCCGAAGGCAAGAGTCCTTCTCGGACTCGGGGCTGACGCCAGGACCTGGCGTCGCCCCTGGACTCCGCAAAACTTCCTTTTGCGCTTTCCAAACCTTGTGGGTTTTCCCCTTTGGCCCAAATAACGTGTTCTCGTACCCAAACATTTTGGGAAACATCTCGAACCCCTTTCGGTGAATTCGGAACCCTTAGGAGATCAAACACTATTATCCCATATATCAAACTTTATCTCCGGACCATTAGGAGTTCCTCGTCATGTCCATGATCTCATCCGGACTCAACAACATTCGTTACCAACATACATAACTCATATAATACTATATCGTCAACGAAACGTTAAGCGTGTGGACCCTACGGGTTCGAGGACTATGTAGACATGACCGAGACATGTTTCCGGTGAATAAGCAATAGCAGGACCTGGATGCCCATATTGGCTCCCACATATTCTACGAAGATCTTTATCGGTCAAACCGCATAACAACATACGTTGTTCCCTTTGTCATCGGTATGTTACTTGCCCGAGATTCGATCGTCGGTATCCAATACCTAGTTCAATCTCGTTACCGGAAAGTCTCTTTACTCGTTACGTAATGCATCATTCCGTAACTAACTCATTAGCTACATTGCTTACAAGGCTTGTAGAGATGTGCATGTAACGCCCTCGATGCGGCTATATCTCCCACGTGTCGAAGCACAACTTAGAGGCATAACCGCATTGAAAGCAATGTCGCAAGTGAGGTAATCTTCACACAACCCATGTAATACATAAGGGAAGGAGATACATAGTTGGCTTACAGTCACCACTTCACACAATACATAAATAAACTTCCATCATTCAGATTACACTCAAGGTCCGACTACAGAACCAAAATAAAAGAAGATACCCCAAATGCTACACAGATCCCCGATCGTCCCAACTGGGCTCCACTACTGATCATCAGGAAAAGACACAGAGTAACGACCACGTTCCTCATCGAACTCCCACTTGAGCTCGGTTGCGCCACCCTGACCGCATCGTCGACACTGCAACTGTTTTGGTAGAATCTGTGAGTCACGGGACTCAGCAATCTCACACCGAGATCAAGACTATTTAAGCTTATAGGAAGGACAGAGTTGTGAGGTGGAGCTGCAGCAAGCGACTAGCGTATATGGTGGCTACATTCGCAAAAGAGAGCGAGAAGAGAAGCAAAGGCACGGTCGTGAAGGTAGTAGCGATCAAGAAGTGATCCCGAACTACTTACGTCAAACATTACTCCAACACCGTGTTCACTTCCGGACTCACGAGAAGAGACCATCACGGTTACACACCTTGTTGAGGTGTATTTTAATTGAGGTCAACTTCGGTTTTCTACAACGGACATTAACAAATTTCCCATCGCCTCATAACCGCGGCACGGCTTTGAAAGATAATACCTGCAGGGTGTCCCAACTTAGCCCATTATAAGCTCTCACGGTCAACGAAGGATATTCCTTCTACGGGAAGACCCGATCAATCTCGGAATCCCGGACTACAAGACATTTCGACAAGCAATAAAACAAGACCAGCAAAGCCGCCCGGTTGTGCCGACAAATCCCGATAGGAGCTGCACATATCTCGCTCACAGGGCACATCCGGATGAACACTACGTGACGGCAACCGAAGATGCCCCAAGTTGCCTCGGTGGCACCGCAAGTGGCTCTAGTTTGGACCAACACTCGAGGAGCATTGGCCGGGGGTTAAATAAAGATGACCCTCGGGCTCGCGAAACCCGGGGAAAAAGGCTTAGGTGGCAAATGGTAAAACCAATGTTGGGCCTTCTTTGGAGGAGTCTTATTCAAAGCTAACTGTCAAGGGGTCCCATAAATCACCCAACCGTAAGGAACGCGAAATCAAGGAACATAACACCGGTATGACGGAAACTAGGGTGGCAAGAGTGGAACAAATCACTGCATAAGGCCGAGCCTTCCACCCTTTACCAAGTATATAGATGCATTAATTATAGCAGATATATTGTGATATCCCCAACAAGTAAACATGTTCCAACAAGGAACAACATCTCCATGTTCCAACAAGGAACAACTTCATCTTCACCTGCAACTAGCAACGCTATAAGAGGGGCTGAGCAAAGCGGTAACATAGCCAATCAACGGTTTGCTAGGAAAGGATGGTTAGGGGCTGACATGGCAATATGGGTGGCATGATAAGCAAGTGATAGGCATCGCAGCATAGGCATAGCAAAAGAGCGAGCAACTAGCATAGCAAAGATAGAAGTGATTTCGAGGGTATGGTCATCTTGCCTGCAATGTTCCCAGAGTTGTCTAAAGCTTGATCCTCGTAAGCGTTCTCAACAGGTTCCTCGTTCACGTACTCGTCTCCCGGCTCTACCCAGAACAAGAACACAAACAAAGGAACCACAATAAATCACGGTGCAATGCACAAGCAACATGATGCAATACATGACATGACATGCGAGATGTGATATGCAATGCGTATGCGTGCTCCGGAAGGAAAATGATGAACCAGGCATCAACTTGGCAAACCAAGTATGCCGCTGGAAAGATGAGATGATTTCGGTTGAAATCGATATAAAGATCACCGGAATCGGATGCACGGTTTGCAAATGACAAGCAAAACAAGAATGGCACAAATCTGCCATTAACAGCATGATGCCACTTAGCAAGCAACAAGAATTTAAGCTACTGCACCCAAACGTACCAACAAAGCACATGGCAGTGATCTACTCAAGATGCTTGACAAAAGATGAACACTGAGCTACGGCTAAATCACATCATAACAGGTCCAAACAAGCATGGCAAAAGTGCAAAAAATATATCAGGCTGGACATGGCATAAACAACATCAGGTAGCAATGTTCAGAGCAAGCAAACAGCATGCTACAGGAACTTATAATAGCAAAACAAGGCATGGCATGAATCTATTCAAAGCATAGAACAAAAGTCCCTTACTGACCATAAGCCAAAAAGGATCAGAAAATATAGTAACACCCATGTCAAAATGGCAAGTTTCGTTAACAGATTCAGCAACAGGGCATGTCAAAAACAGATAACATGTGGGCATGTTTAAGAGCTCAAAGCACTCACTACAGAGCCTTTCATGATAAACTAAGCATACATACATCAAGAATACCTGGCATAGAAGACATACATGGCAAGACCAACATCATAGCATACACGGATCAACCACAACAACCTTGGCAAAATTGAATAACATGTAAACAATCTGCCAGGAAACATTTTATAGCAAACGTAGAGCTCGATTGACTCAAGCTACGACACTTCATAATTGCAAACAAAGGCATGGATGGATAGAGCATAACCATATTTTCAAAACATCCTTACTGAAGTATCTCAAAATATGCATGGATCTCTCGGTAGCATCAAGTTAACATGGCATCAAAATATCAGCTAAACAGGGCTGAAATCAGAAACATCAGGAAGCCTAATTTGCATGCTTGTGCTAGTCACCACATAGATCACAAAAATACATGGAATACACCCCTGGAAAGATGGCATGGCATATTACAAAACACATGTAGGACTCAAATTCATAGGGTGCACACATCAATCATAGCAAAAATAACAAAAGTGCAAGTTCTGTTAAGAAACAGAAACTAAGATCACATAGACTTCTTCCAACAGCATTTCGGGCACCAAGATGAGCTCAAATGAAAATGATGCGATGTGATGAAATGATCTACTCTCCGAGGCGAACATTTTGACATATTACACGCACGAAACGGAGCTACAGGTGCAAAGTTATGATGCGTTGAAAATGCCACAAATTAATCACCGAAATAAAACTTAGAAGAAATTTGGGGGGGGGGGGGGAAGAAGTCAACCGCTCCAAGGATCCCGATCCAGATCCGGCCCGATCGGATCGGGGCGAGGAGGCGGCGCGGCTCGCCTGAGTTGGGGTGGCTGGCCGAGGAGAGGAGGGAGGCGAGGAGGCGGAGGCGGGCGGCGCTGGGTCGGGACCGGGCGGCGGGCCAGCTGGAGACGAGGCCGCCAGGCGGCGGGCGGAGGCGAGCGGCCGGCCGGGCGACGGGCGCTGCCGGCCGGAGGCGCGGGCGGCGAGCGCCAGACGGGCGGGCCATGGCATGGCGTGGCCGGGCAGGAGGAGGCTTGGGAGGGCTCGCGGTGGGCCTCATGGCGGGCGGGCGGGCAGGCGTGGCGGCGACATGGTGGCCCGATTGGCCCGGCGCGAAGGGCGGGGATTTCGTCCGGCCGGACCGGACGTGTCCGGGGGCGCGAGGTAGGGGAAGGCTAGGGTTTGTACCGTGATTTGGAATGGGGGGTGTATATATAGGCATAGAGGGAGCTAGGAGAGTCCAAATGAGGTGTAGTTTTCGCCCACACGATCGTGATCGAACGACGGAGAGCATGGAAGTGACTTAGATGGGTTATTGGACTATTTTGAAGGGGTGTTTGGCTGCAACTTAAAAGAGGCCTTTGCGAGAGTGCGGTTAACCGTTGGAGTACCAAACGAGCTCCAAATGACCCGAAACTTGACAGGTGGTCTACCGGTGGTATACCAAGGCCACTTGACAAACCTCGGTCCATTCCGAGAAAGTTTAGTACCCGCTCACGGAAAAACGTAAAAGGGGACGCCGGGGAACATAGGAGTGCCGGATTGCAAAACCGGACAACGGGAAAATGCTCGGAATCATGAGACGAACACGTATGCAAATGCGATGCACATGATGACATGATATGAAATGCATGACATGGACAAAATGCAAAAAACGAAAAACCCAACCACGGAGGGAATATCATATCACAATGCCGAAAATGGCAAGAGTTGGAGTTACAAATATGGAAAGTTACATTCGGGGTGTTACAACACTCCACCACTACAAGAGGATCTCGTCCCGAGATCTAGGACTGAAAAAACTCCGGATATTCGGAACGGAGGTGATCCTCGCTCTCCCAGGTGGCTTCTCGGTCGGAATGGTGTGACCACTTCACTTTCAGGAATTTGATTGACTTGTTGCGAGTCTTGCGCTCGGTTTCTTCTAGAATAGCAACGGGGTGCTCATGATAAGACAGATCTTCTTGAAGGTCAATCTCTTCGAAGTTGATAGTGCGTTCAGGAGTCTTGAAGCACTTGCGAAGCTGTGACACGTGAAACACATCGTGCACATTCGCGAAGTTGGACGGAAGCTCAAGTTGATAGGCGAGATCGCCTCTTTTGCCAATGATCTTGAAAGGACCCACGTATCTAGGGGCAAGATTCCTTTGATACCGCGGCGAGTGCCTTTCATTGGAGAGCGGAGGTAGACATAGTCTCCGATTTCAAAAGCCACATCACGGTGCTTATCATCATAATAGCTCTTCCGCGCGATTATGCGGCTTTGAGATTCTCACGAATGACTTTGCACATTTCTTGCTTCGTGATCAAGTCGTTGCCAAGAAGTTGGCGTTCACTGTCTCGGACCAATTGAGAGGAGTACGGCACTTTCGCCATAGAGAATTTCGAATGGGGCCTTGCGAACTCGCTTGGAAGCTGTTGTTGTAGGAGAACTCGGCATATGGAAGACAATCTTCCCACTTCATACCAAAGGAAATGACACAAGCCCTGAGCATATCTTCAAGGATTTGATTTACTCGCTCGACTTGGCCACTTGTTTGAGGATGGAAAGCTGTCTTTGAAACGAATGTTGGTGCCCATGGCCTTCCAAAAGAATCCCGAACTTGGAGGTGAAGATGGTGCCACGGTCAGAAGAAATCACTTGTGGAATGCCGTGCAAGGAGACAATCACGAGGTGTATAGCTCGCCAACTGAGCTGCTGTGATAGATTCTTTGATAGGAAGAAAATGAGCCACTTTAGTAAGCTTGTCAATGACAACGAAGATAGCATCATTTCCACGCTTGGACTTAGGAAATCCAGTCACAAAGTCCATTTCAATATGATCAAACTTCCATTCTGGAATAGCAAGAGGTTGAAGGAGACCAGCTGGTCGTTGGTGTTCTGCTTTCACTCTTCTGCAGACATCACATTCATTCACGAATTGAGCAATTTCTCGCTTCATTCGAGTCCACCAATACGACTGCTTGAGGTCCTGGTACATCTTCGTACTTCCAGGATGAATGGATAGAAGCGAATTGTGTGCCTCGTTCATAATGACTTTACGTAGATCACCCTTAGGAACCACAATCCGATCCTCGAAGAAAAGAGTATCTTTGTCATCAATGTGGAAGCACTTGTACTTGGAAATGCCCTTGTCGATACCACGTTTCACCTTTTTCACCATGGTATCCAGGAGTTGAGCCTCACGAATTTGATCTTCCAAAGTAGGAGAGACTATGAGGTTGGCAAGAAAGCCTTGAGGAACAACTTGAAGATTCAGCTTGCAGAAAGCTTCACAGAGATCCGGTTGGAAGGGCTTGAGGATTAAACATTGCGATAAGCCTTCCTGCTCAAAGCATCTGCAATCACATTGGCCTTGCCGGAGTATATTCAATACTTGGGTTGTACTCTTGAATCATTTCGACCCATCGAGTTTGCCCTGAGGTTGAGGTTGGGTTGAGTGAAGATATACTTGAGACTCTTGTGATCGGTGAAAATGTCCACTTTCCTTCCCAACAAGAGATGTCTCCATGTTATCAATGCATGGACAACTGCCGCCAACTCAAGATCGTGAGTGGGGTAGTTCTTTTCGTTGGGCTTCAGCTGATGAGAGGTATAGGCCACAACCCTCTTCTCTTGCATTAACACCGCACCGAGACCTTGAAGAGAAGCATCACAGAAAACTTCAAATGGCTTGGATTCATCAGGAGGAGTCAAGACAGGAGCTGTGACGAGTTTCTCTTTGAGAGTATTGAAAGCAACGTCATACTCAGGAGACCAGACATACTTCACATGCTTCTGGAGGAGGTTGGAAAGAGGCTTTGCAATCTTGGAGAAATTCTCAACGAATCTTGACAATAGCTTGCAAGACCAAGAAAACTCATGAGCTGCTTGACATACGAGGAGGTTCCCAATTCACAACTGCGGACACCTTCTCGGGATTAACAGCGATGCCCTTGGCGGAGATGATATGACCAAGATAAAGCACTTCATCAAGCCAAAATTCACATTTGGAAAACTTCACATAGAATTGATGCTCTCGAGCTTGTCTAGCACCAATCGCAAATGTTTGGCATGATCCTTCTTATTCTTGGAGAAGACCAAAATATCATCAAGATAGACCAAGACGAATTCATTGGTGTAGGGGTTGAAGATGAAGTTCATCATCGAGAGAATGTTGGAGGAGCATTGACGAGGCGAAAGACATGACATTATATTCATAAGAACCAAAGCTTGTACGAATCTTTGTCTTGGGAATATCTTGTTCACGAATGCGAATCGATGATAACCCATCTGAAGGTCAAGCTTGGAGAACACTTTAGCACCTTTGAGTTGCTCGAAAAGCTCATTGATGTTGGGAAGTGGATACTTGTTCTTGATTGTCTTCTTATTCAATGGACGGTAATCGGCGACAGTCGGTCCGTGCCATCCTTCTTCGGACAAAAGAACACCACAACCCCAAGGAGATGAACTCGATCCGATCAAACCCAGACGCTCTTGTTCATCGAGCTGCTTCTTCAATTCCTTCAGCTCATTAGGTCCAAGCTTGTATGGACGCTTGCAAGCGGGTTGATGCCGGGCTCAAGATCGATAACGAACTCAAGCGGCGGTGAGGAGGCATTCTGGAAGCTCTTACGGAAAGACATCTTGGTACTCACAAGCGATGGAATCGAGAGATAGCATCCAATTCGCCCTTCTCATTGAGAGAAAACAACCAATGGTTTCATCACGGCGGCATAGATGATCACATCATTAGAAGAGTGAGTCAATTGAATTTCACAGCAGCACAATCAAGCTGAGCTTTGTCTTTGATAAAGCCAGTCCATTCCGAGAATAAGATCAATATCCGAGTCACCAAGGACAATTGGTTTAGCCAGAAATCTATAATCGCCCATCTTGATAGAAACATCCGGAACCATGTAGCTTGCGTTCATGCATTTACCCGGAGAGACAACTGCTAATGGTCTAGGAAAATCTTGGAAAGACAACTCATGCTTAGATGCAAATGGTTTAGAGATGAAACTAAGTGATGCACCAGTGTCAAAAAGAACTTTTGCAGGAATATTATTAATTGAGAGATTACCCATGATCACATCTGACGAATCCTCTGCCTACGCTGCATTCATCATGTTCACCTTTGCAAACTTGGGATTATGCTTAACCACTTTGCATTCTTTGGAAGATTTCACGGAGGAGGAGGCGGAAGGCGCCTTTGGTTGAAGCACTTGTTCGCATAGTGACCTTCTCACGACACTTGTTGCAAGTCACCTCGAGAGCGGACGGTGGTAAGGAGCATTTGACCTTGGAGCTTGAGAATTAGACTTGTTACGATAGCTTTGGGTTGGGCGGGTGGGAAGATCCACGACCACTGAGTTCTTCTGGCGATAAGGCTGACGGAACGGAGGAGGAGGAAGGTAGAACTTGCTGCTTAGCTGCCACTTGAGAGGAAGAAGAAGACTGAACTGCATCTCGATTCTCTTCTTAGAAGCCTCACATTTAAGCTGGGCAGCTTCTTGCTTGATGCCATGTTGTAGAATTCATCATACTTTTCTGGCTCAAAAAGCACAAGAGCTAATTGTAGATCTTCTCTGAGACCACCTCTGAATTGATAGATCATACTCTTTTCATTAGGGACGTCTTGCTTAGCAAAGCGAGCGAGTTTCTGGAACTGGATATTGTATTGATACACAGACATGTTGCCTTGCTTGAGATTGCGGAACTCCTCACGCTTGCTCTCAACAACACTTTTGAATGTGGTGATCTCTGAAGTCTCGGCGGAACTCATCCTGTAATGACACGACCTCCTCTGGAATCTTTGTATTGTTGGTACCACTCAGCAGCTTGGTCCTTGAGTTGAAGCGACGCAAACTTGACAAAGTCCTCGTGTCCGACATTGCTACATTCAAAATGCTTGCAGATGTCCACAAGCCAATCGTCGGCGTCTGTGGCCTCGACTACGTAAACCGAAAGACTTCGCTGATTAGCGAGGAACCGATCGAGAGTAGCAAAGTGCGGCTGGTTGTTGCCTTGACCTTGATTTCCTTGATTGCCTTGCCCTTGAGTACGCTCTTGCAAGAGCTGCAAAATCATCGAGCATTGGCATTGGTGGCTGCCATGATAGCTTGCCGGGCCTCCGGAGGCGGAGGTGGAGGTGGAGGTTCGGTGACTCCCATCATCACGATCCGGATTCGACGCGTTGGCGGAGCCATCTGAAGAGGGTGACATCCGTTAGCACTTGATAGACAGATAGACAAGTAGAATCAACGGATAGAAATTGCAACATATAGTCTTCACAATAAACATTCGAACAAGGATGAATGAATGAATTCCAAAGTTAACATCACACGTCCATTAAGGTGAGAAGCCACTTGATTAAAGGTTGATGAAAAAAAATAACAAGGTGCGACTGGAACAAATAAGTGGTAAGGATTACCCAATCACAAACCAAATATCTGCGGGAAGAAATGCTAGGAGCTACTGAATCCCACCTATAAACTCCGAAACTTTACGGTTATGCAATCGGTGTTGGGGATACGGGGACACAAAATATATCACCCAAACTAACAATACCTAGATCCATTTGTATCCATCCGTCAACACATAACCAAGAAATCCTCGAAATCGTGTACCTCGACCTTCGAAAAACATCCGTTATACGAGTCATGGCAATACTCCCGAGCTCGCCCCAGTAATGGGTTATTGGGGTTATCTCACCAACAACTGCACAAAAGAGATTTCGATGTCGGTAAAACTCAGGTATTCGAGAATCTGCAGCGATAAAATTGTGACGACAAGACCTCGGAGCTCAACTCCCGGGACACCGCCACAACCCCTAAATGTCGAGGCACCAAGAACAATGTTCTCGTCACAAAACCATCGAACGATTCCAAGATACCAGCGTGATCCAAAATTTTTTAGTGAAATTTGAGGAGAGGAGAGTCAAAACTTCTATGTCGGAGACCTCACCAGAGCGACGAAGGGGTGAGGAGTAAAAGAATCCTACTCTCCGATATATATAATCCTAAGACTCAAAACATTTTCCGTTCTAGACTCAACAACGCCAAACAAACAATCAAGTAGGGGCTCCTAAGTCGGGAAGGCTCGATTACCAACTTATAGCGCCCTCGATGCGCTATATCTCCCACGATGTCGAAGCACGACTTAGAGGCATAACCGCATTGAAAGCAATGTCGCAAGTGAGGTAATCTTCACACAACCCATGTAATACATAAGGAAAGAGATACATAGTTGGCTTACAATGCCACTTCACACAATACATAAATAAACTTCCATCATTCAGATTACACTCAAGGTCCAACTACGGAACCAAAATAAAAGAAGATACCCCAAATGCTACGGATCCCCGATCGTCCCAACTGGGCTCCACTACTGATCATCAGGAAAAGACACATAGTAACGACCACGTTCCTCATCGAACTCCCACTTGAGCTCGGTTGCGTCACCTGCACTGGCATCGTCGGCACCTGCAACTGTTTTGGTAGAATCTGTGAGTCACGGGGACTCAGCAATCTCACACCCGCGAGATCAAGACTATTTAAGCTTATAGGAAGGACAGAGTTGTGAGGTGGAGCTGCAGCAAGCGACTAGCATATATGGTGGCTACATTCGCAAAAGAGAGCGAGAAGAGAAGCAAGGCACGGTCGTGAAGCTAGTAGCGATCAAGAAGTGATCCCGAACTACTTACGTCAAACATTACTCCAACACGTGTTCACTTCCGGACTCACGAGAAGAGACCATCACGGTTACACACGCGTTGAGGTGTATTTTAATTGAGGTCAACCGGGTTTTCTACAACCGACATTAACAAATTCCCATCGCCTCATAACGCAGGCACGGCTTTGAAAGATAATACCCTGCAGGGGTGTCCCAACTTAGCCCATTATAAGCTCTCACGGTCAACGAAGGATATTCCTTCTACCGGGAAGACCCGATCAATCTCGGAATCCCGGACTACAAGACATTTCGACAACAATAAAACAAGACCAGCAAAGCCGCCCGGTTGTGCCGACAAATCCCGATAGGAGCTGCACATATCTCGTTCTCAGGGCACATCCGGATGAACACTACGTACGGCAACCGAAGATGCCCCAAGTTGCCTCAGGTTGGCACCGCAAGTGGCTCTAGTTTGGACCAACACTCGAGGAGCATTGGCCGGGGTTAAATAAAGATGACCCTCGGCCGCGAAAACCCGGGGAAAAAGGCTTAGGTGGCAAATGGTAAAACCAATGTTGGGCCTTCTTTGGAGGAGTCTTATTCAAAGCGAACTGTCAAGGGGTCCCATAAATCACCCAACCGTAAGGAACGCGAAATCAAGGAACATAACACGGTATGACGGAAACTAGGTGGCAAAGTGGAACAAAACACGGGCATAAGGCCGAGCCTTCCACCCTTTACCAAGTATATAGATGCATTAATTATAGCAGATATATTGTGATATCCCCAACAAGTAAACATGTTCCAACAAGGAACAACATCTCCATGTTCCAACAAGGAACAACTTCATCTTCACCTGCAACTAGCAACGCTATAAGAGGGGCTGAGCAAAGCGGTAACATAGCCAATCAACGGTTTGCTAGGAAAGGATGGTTAGGGCTGACATGGCAATATGGGTGGCATGATAAGCAAGTGATAGGCATCGCAGCATAGGCATAGCAAAAGAGCGAGCAACTAGCATAGCAAAGATAGAAGT
Organism: Aegilops longissima; assembly: GCA_021605205.1. Lineage (NCBI taxonomy): Eukaryota > Viridiplantae > Streptophyta > Magnoliopsida > Poales > Poaceae > Aegilops > Aegilops longissima. The sequence goes on along the minus strand of CM038682.1, from coordinate 655,394,377 downwards.
GATTTCGAGGGTATGGTCATCTTGCCTGCAATGTTCTCAGAGTTGTCGAAAGCTTGATCCTCGTAAGCGTTCTCAACAGGTTCCTCGTTCACGTACTCGTCTCCCGGCTCTACCCAAAACAAGAACACAAACAAAGGAACCACAATAAATCACGGTGCAATGCACAAGCAACATGATGCAATACATGACATGACATGCGAGATGTGATATGCAATGCGATCGTGCTCGGAAGGAAAATGATGAACCAGTCATCAACTTGGCAAACCAAGTATGCCGCTGGAAAGATGAGATGATTTGGTTGAAATCGATATAAAGATCACCGAATCGGATGCACGGTTTGCAAATGACAAGCAAAACAAGAATGGCACAAATCTGCCATTAACAGCATGATGCCACTTAGCAATCAACAAGAATTTAAGCTACTGCACCCAAACGTACCAACAAAGCACATGGCAGTGATCTACTCAAGATGCTTGACAAAATATGAACACTGAGCTACGGCTAAATCACATCATAACAGGTCCAAACAAGCATGGCAAAAGTGCAAAAAATATATCAGGCTGGACATGGCATAAACAACATCAGGTAGCAATGTTCAGAGCAAGCAAACAGCATGCTACAGGAACTTATAATAGCAAAACAAGGCATGGCATGAATCTACTCAAAGCATATAACAAAAGTCCCTTACTGACCATAAGCCAAAAAGGATAAGAAAATATAGTAACACCCATGTAAAAATGGCAAGTTTCGTTAACAGATTCAGCAACAGGGCATGTCAAAAACAGATAACAAGTGGGCATGTTTAAGAGCTCAAAGCACTCACTACAGAGCCTTTCATGATAAACTAAGCATACATACATCAAGAATACCTGGCATAGAAGACATACATGGCAAGACCAACATCATAGCATACACGGATCAACCACAACAACCTTGGCAAAATTGAATAACATGTAAACAATCTGCCAGGAAACATTTTATAGCAAACTTAGAGCTTGATTGACTCAAGCTACGACACTCCATAATTGCAAACAAAGGCATGGATGGATAGAGCATAACCATATTTTCAAAACATCCTTACTGAAGTATCTCAAAATATGCATGGATCTCTCGGTAGCATCAAGTTAACATGGCATCAAAATATCGCCTAAACAGGCTGAAATCGAAACATCAGAAGCCTACTTTGCATGCTTGTGCTAGTCACCACATAGATCACAAAAATACATGGAATACACCCCTGGAAAGATGGCATGGCATATTACAAAACATATGTAGGACTCAAATTCATAGGGTGCACACATCAATCATAGCAAAAATAACAAAAGTGCAAGTTCTGTTAAGAAACAGAAACTAACATCACATAGCCTTCTTCCAACAGCATTTTCGGCACCAAGATGAGCTCAAATGAAAATGATGCGGTGAGATGAAATGATCTACTCTCCGAGGCGAACATTTTGACATATTACACGCACGAAACGGAGCTACAGGTGCAAAGTTATGATGCGTTGAAAATGGCATAAATTAATCGCCGAAATAAATCTTAGACGAAATTTGGGGGCGAAGAAGTCAACCGCTCGAAGGATCCCGATCCAGATCCGGCCCGATCGGATCGGGGCGAGGTGGCGGCGCGACTCGCCGGAGTTGGGGTGGCTGGCCGGAGCAGAGGAGGGCGAGGCCGGGGCGGAGGAGGCGGGCGGTGGGCGGGCCGGGCGGCGGCGCGGGCCGGCGGAGACGAGGCGAGGCCGAGGCGGCGGCCGGAGGCCGTCGGGCAAGGGCGGCGCTTGGCCGGAGGGCGGGCGGAGCGCTTAGGGGAGACGGGGCGATGGCGGCCGGGCCGGGAGGAGGGCGGGAGGGCCAGCGGTGGGCCTCAGGGTCTGAAGAAATCACTTGTGGAATGCCGTGCAAGGAGACAATCACGAGGTGTATAGCTCGCCAACCGAGCTGCTGTGATAGATTCTTTGATAGGAAGAAAATGAGCCACTTTAGTAAGCTTGTCAATGACAACGAAGATAGCATCATTTCCACGCTTGGACTTAGGAAATCCAGTCACAAAGTCCATTTCAATATGATCAAACTTCCATTCTGGAATAGCAAGAGGTTGAAGGAGACCAGCTGGTCGTTGGTGTTCTGCTTTCACTCTTCTGCAGACATCACATTCATTCACGAATTGAGCAATTTCTCGCTTCATTCGAGTCCACCAATACGACTGCTTGAGGTCCTGGTACATCTTCGTACTTCCAGGATGAATGGATAGAAGCGAATTGTGTGTCTCGTTCATAATGACTTTACGTAGATCACCCTTAGGAACCACAATCCGGTCCTCGAAGAAATGAGTATCTTTGTCATCAATGTGGAAGCACTTGTACTTGGAAATGCCCTTGTCGATACCACGTTTCACCTTTTTCACCATGGTATCCAGGAGTTGAGCCTCACGAATTTGATCTTCCAAAGTAGGAGAGACTATGAGGTTGGCAAGAAAGCCTTGAGGAACAACTTGAAGATTCAGCTATGGAAAGCTTCACAGAGATCCGGTTGGAAGGGCTTGAGGATTAAACTGTTGCAGTAAGCCTTCCTGCTCAAAGCATCTGCAATCACATTGGCCTTGCCCGGACTATATTCAATACTTGGGTTGTACTCTTGAATCATTTCGACCCATCGAGTCTGCCTGAGGTTGAGGTTGGGTTGAGTGAAGATATACTTGAGACTCTTGTGATCGGTGAAAATGTCCACTTTCCTTCCCAACAAGAGATGTCTCCATGTTATCAATGCATGGACAACTGCCGCCAACTCAAGATCGTGAGTGGGGTAGTTCTTTTCGTTGGGCTTCAGCTGACGAGAGGTATAGGCCACAACCCTCTTCTCTTGCATTAACACCGCACCGAGACCTTGAAGAGAAGCATCACAGAAAACTTCAAATGGCTTGGATTCATCAGGAGGAGTCAAGACAGGAGCTGTGACGAGTTTCTCTTTGAGAGTATTGAAAGCAACGTCACACTCGGGAGACCGGACATATTCACATGCTTCTGGAGGAGGTTGGAAAGAGGCTTTGCAATCTTGGAGAAATTCTCAACGAATCTTGACAATAGCTTGCAAGACCAAGAAAATCTGGAGCTGCTTGACATTCGAGGAGGTTCCCAATTCACAACTGCGGACACCTTCTCGGGATTAACAGCGATGCCCTTGGCGGAGATGATATGACCAAGATAAAGCACTTCATCAAGCCAAAATTCACATTTGGAAAACTTCGCATAGAATTGATGCTCTCTGAGCTTGTCTAGCACCAATCGCAAATGTTTGGCATGATCCTTCTTATTCTTGGAGAAGACCAAAATATCATCCAGATAGACCAAGACGAATTCATTGGTGTAGGGGTTGAAGATGAAGTTCATCATCCGAGAGAATGTTGGAGGAGCATTGACGAGGCCGAAAGACATGACAGTATATTCATAAGAACCAAAGCTTGTTCTGAATGCTGTCTTGGGAATATCTTGTTCAAGAATGCGAATCTGATGATAACCCATACGAAGGTCAAGCTTGGAGAACACTTTAGCACCTTTGATTTGCTTGAAAAGCTCATTGATGGCCGGAGCAGAGTAGGGCGAGGCCGGGCGGAGGAGGGCGGCGGCGCAGGCCGGGACCGGCGGAGACGAGGCAGGCAGGCGGCGCCGGAGGCGACCGCCCGGGAGGCGGCGACGGCTGAGGCCGGCGAGGCGTGGCCTGCCGGAGGCGCGGCGGGCGAGCGCTTCGGGACGGGCGCTGGAGGGGCAGTGGTGGGCCTCAAGTGGGGCGGCGGGCGGGGCAGGCGCGGGCGGCGACGTGGGTGTGCCCATTGGCAGGCGGGCGGCGGATTTCGTCCGCCGGACCGGACGTGTCCGGGGCGCGAGGTAGGGAAGGCTAGGGTTTGTACCGTGATTTGGAATGGGGGTATATATAGGCATAGAGGGAGCTAGGAGAGTCCAAATGAGGTGTAGTTTTACCACACGATCGTGATCGAACGACGGAGAGCATGGAAGTGACTTAGATGGGTTATTGGACTATTTTGAAGGGTGTTGGGCTGCAACTTAAAAGAGGCCTTTGCGAGAGTGCGGTTAACCGTTGGAGTACAAACGAGCTCCAAATGACCGAAACTTGACAGGTGGTCTACTGGTGGTATACCAAGGCCACTTGACAAACCTCGGTCCATTCCGAGAATGTTTAGTACCGCTCACGGAAAAGCGTAAAAGGGGCGCCGGGGAACATAGGAGTGCTGATTGCAAAAGCGAACAACGGGAAAATGCTCGGAATCATGAGACGAACACGTATGCAAATGCGATGCACATGATGACATGATATGAAATGCATGACATGGACAAAATGCAAAAAGAAGAAAAACCCAACCACGGAGGGAATATCATATCACAATGCCGAAAATGGCAAGAGTTGGAGTTACAAATATGGAAAGTTACATCCGGGGTGTTACAGTGCATTACCGAGAGGGCCCACAGATACCTCTCCGACAATCGGAGTGACAAATCCTAATCTCGAAATACGCCAACTCAACATGTACCTTTGGAGACACCTGTAGAGCTCCTTTATAATCACCCAGTTATGTTGTGACGTTTGGTTGCACACAAAGTGTTCCTCCGGTAAATGGGAGGTGCATAATCTCATAGTCATAGGAATATGTATAAGTCATGAAGAAAGCAATAGCAACATACTAAATGATCAAGTGCTAAGATAACAGAATGGGTCAAGTCAATTACATCATTCTCCTAATGATGTGATCCCGTTAATCAAATGACAACTCATGTCTATGGTTAGGAAACATAACCATCTTTAATTAACGAGCTAGTCAAGTAGAGGCATACTAGTGACACTCTGTTTGTCTATGTATTCACACATGTATTATGTTTCTGGTTAATACAATTCTAGCATGAATAATAAACATTTATCATGAAATAAGGAAATAAATAATAACTTTATTATTGCCTCTAGGGCATATTTACTTCAGTTATATGATCTAATTATGTTATCATTGTTGAGAGAACTTGCACTAGTGAAAGTATGAACCCTAGGCCTTGTTTCTAAGCATTGAAATACCGTTTTCGCTCAGTTTATCATTAGTTACCTTGTTGTTTTTATATTTTCAGATTACAAAAACATATACCTACTATCCATATTGCACTTGTATCACCATCTCTTCGCTGAACTAGTGCACCTATACAATTTACCATTGTATTGGGTGTGTTGAGGACACAAGAGACTCTTTGTAATTTGGTTGCAGGGTTGCTTGAGAGAGACCATCTTCAACCTACGCCTCCCACGGATTGATAAACCTTAGGTCATCCACTTGAGGGAAATTTACTAATGTCCTACAAAAGTCTGCACTTGGAGGCCCAACAACATCTACAAGGAAAAGTTGCATAGTAGACATCACAGACCTCCGAGGGTTCGCCTGTTGGGGAACGTAGTAATAATTCAAAAAAATTCCTACGTGTCACCAAGATCAATCTAGGAGATGCTAGCAAAGAGGGAGAGGGAGTGCATCTTCATACCCTTGAAGATCGCTAAGCGGAAGCATTGCAAGGAACGCGGTTGATGGAGTCGTACTTGTGGTGATTCCAATCGTGGAAGATCCAATCTAGCTCCGTACGGGCGGTGCCTTCGAGTTCAACACACGTACAGCCCGGGGACGTCTCCTCCTTCTTGATTCAGCAAGGGGAGAGGAGAAGTTGAGGGAGAACTCCGGCAGCACGACGGCGTGGTGGTGGAGCTCGTGGTTCTCCTTCTTGATCCAGCAAGGGGAGAGGAGAAGTTACCTAGCTGTTTTTATATTTTCATATTACAAAAACCTATATCTACTCTCCATATTGCACTTGTATCATCATCTCTTCACCGAACTAGTGCACCTATACAATTTACCATTGTATTGGGTGTGTTGGGGACACAAGAGACTCTTTGTTATTTGGTTGCAGGGTTGCTTGAGAGAGACCATCTTCAACCTACGCCTCCCATGGATTGATAAACCTTAGGTCATCCACTTGAGGAAAATTTGCTGCTGCCCTACAAAACTCTGCACTTGGAGGCCCAACAACGTCTACAAGGATAAAGTTGCGTAGTAGACATCAAGCTCTTTCCTGGCGCCGTTTCCGGGGAGGCTAGGTAAGCGGCACTCACACCCCGTCAACTAAGCTCTTTTCTGGCGCCGTTGCCGGGGAGGTTAGTGTTTGAAGGTATATCTTTAGATCTTGCAATCGAATCTTTTAGTTTTTTGTGTTATCACTAGTTTAGTCTATAAACGAAAACTACAAAAAATGGAATTGAGGTTGCTCATATGCTTCATCTTTTTTATATCTTTCGTGAAAATAAGGATTCGGATAATTGTGCCAAAGTGTTAGAAGAAGAATGCATTAAAATGTTTTGGCACTAAATCTTTGAATGATGAGCATGATTGGAATGTTGTTAGTACGAATTCTTTGAATATCCATGATGCTAATGATATGCAAAGGCACAAGCTTGGGGATGCTATGTTTGATGAAGATAATATTTTTAGTCCCCCAAGTTTTGATGAGCAAATTTATTATGATGATAGCATGACTCCTATTTATGATGACTATTGTGATAACATGTATTCTATAAGGAATAGTGATAACCATGAAACTTGTCATCATGATTTTAATTTTAAATTGGATTATGCCACACATGATAGTTATTTTGTTGAGTTTGCTCCCACTACTATGAATGAGAATAAATTTGCTTATGTGGAGAGTACAAAAATTTCTATGCTTGTAGATCATGAAAAGAATGATTTATGTGATAGTTATATTGTTGAATTAATTCATGATTATACTGAAAATTATTATGAGGGAGGAATATAAGCTTGTAGGAGTTGCAATAATACCAAGTTTCCTCTCTATTTGTTGAAAGTTTTGAAGTCATGCTTGTTTTGCCTTCCTATGCAAATTGATTATTGTTCCCATAAGTTGTTTGCTCACAAAATCCCTATGCATAGGAAGTGGTTTAGACTTAAATGTGCTTGTCATATGCTTCATGATGCTCCCATTATGTTTCAATTCTTATCCTTTATGTGAGCATCATTGAAATCATCATGCCTAGCTAGGAAGGCATTAAAGAAAAGCGCTTGTTGGGAGACAACCCAATATTTAGCCCTACTGTTTTTGCATGTTCACATGATTAAGCTACTGTAGTAATCATGTTTTACAGCTTTTGTTTCAATAAAGTGCCAAGTAAAGCCTTTGGGATACTGTGGATGATAGTTGATTCAATTATGTCCAAAAGCAAAAACCTTTGCACACAGTCACAAAATTGCTTCAATTCACTGAAACATAGAAATATTCTGATTTGTTTACAGTATGTTAATATACAAATTGCCCAGGCCTTCCTAATTTTTCAGGATTTTTGGAGTTACAGAAGTATGACTTTAATTCAGATCTTTACATACTGTTCTGTTTTTGATAGATTCTGTTTTCGATGCATAGTTTGCTTGTTTTCCAATTTCTATGGCTTATATTGCTTAATTTAAATTGTAGAAATGATAGGTTACAGTAGGCATGATGTGAGAAAAATTATGAATCTTGTCTTGACAGTACCAAAGTGAATGATTTGTTTTATTATACTAACGGAGCTTACGAGTTTTCTGTTAAGTTTTGTGTTGTGAAGTTTTCAAGTTTTTGGTGAAGTTTCGATGGACTACGGAATAAAGAGTGGCAAGAGCCTAAGCTTGGGGATGCCCAAGGCACCCCAAGGTAATATTCAAGGACAACCAAGAGCCTAAGCTTGGGGATGCCCCGGATGGCATCCTCTCTTTCGTCTTCGTTCATCGGTAACTTTACTTGGGGCTATAGTTTTATTCACCACATGATATGTGTTTTGCTTGGAACGTCATTTTTTTATTAGGATTTTCTTGCTGTTATTTAGAGTAATGTTTTTCATCTTTTAGTTCAATAAAAGGTCAAGTATAGCCTTTACCATGCTTATTTTGCAAGTCCATATGTTGTTGTTTAAAAACAGAAAGTTTGCTGTTATGTTTTGAATATTTGTGAACCGTCAGAACATGATAAATCTTGAAATTTTTACACAATGAGTAACAACAAATTTTCTACAGTGTGGTAATTTTTCAGAATTTTTGGAGTTAGGGAAGTACTAGTACAATTGCACTCTTTACAGACTGTCTTGTTTAGACAGATAACTGTTATGTTTACATATGTTTGCTTGTTTAATGATTCTATTTGAGGATAGGAGTCTTATATATGCAGAGGCATTTAGTATGCAATGTCAAATAATAATTTTAGTGATTTGCTACAGTAGAGAATGATAAGGTTTATGCGTTGATTTATACAAACTGATCTCATGAGTTTTTGTTGAGTTTTGTGTGGATGAAATTTTTTAAGATTTAGAGAAACCGCAATATGAAAGGAATTAAGGGGACAGAAAAGTTCAAGCTTCGAGATGCCCAAGGCATACCTAATTAATATTTCAAGAAGTCTCAAGCATTTAAGCTTGGGGATGCCCCGGTTGGCATCCCACCTTTCTTCTTCAACAATGATCGGTCAGTTTTGGTTGAACCTAAGTTTTTTGCTTCTTCACTTGATATGTGCTATACTTGCAATGTCAATTTATTTAGTTTTGCTTGCTGTTTTAATAAAGTACTAAAGATCTGAAATTTTATTTATGAGAAGGAGTCTTCACATAGTTACATAATTATTCGACTAGTCATTGATATTCACTTATATCTTTTGGAGTAGTTTGTCGTTTGCTCTAGTGCTTCACTTATATCTTTTTAGAGCACAACGGTAGTTTTATTTTGAAGAAATTGTTGAACTCTCATGCTTCACTTATATCATTTTGAGAGTCTCTAAACATCATGGTAATTTGGTAAGGTTATGAATTTAGTCCTAATATGATAGGCATCCAAGAGGGATATAATAAAACTTTCATATAAAGTGCATTGAATACTATGAGAAGTTTGATTCGTTATGATAGTTTTGAGATATGAAGATGGTGATACTAAAGTCATGCTAATGAGTAGTTGTGAATTTGAGAAATGCTTGTGTTAAAGTTTGTGAGTCCCGTAGCATGCACGTATGGTGAACCGTTATGTAACGAAGTTGGAGCATGAGATATTTTTTTATTGTCTTCCTTATGAGTGGCGGTCAGGGACAAGCGATGGGCTTTTCCTACCAATCTATCCCCTAGGAGCATGCGCGTAGTACTTTGTTTCGATCACTAATAGAATTTTGTAATAAGTATGTGAGTTCTTTATGACTAATGTTGAGTCCATGGATTATACGCACTCTCACCCTTCCACCATTGCTAGCCTCTTTAGTACCGCGAAACTTTCGCCGGTACCATACACCCACCATATACCTTCCTCAAAACAACCACCATACCTACCTATTATGGCATTTCCATAGCCATTCCGAGATATATTGCCAAGAAACTTTCCACCGTTCCGTTTATTATGACATGTTCCATCATTCTCATATTGCTTTGCATGATCATGTAGTTGACATCATATTTGTGGCAAAGCCACCTTTCATAATTCCTTCATACATGTCACTCTTGATTCATTGCACATCCCAGTACACCGCCGGAGGCATTCATATAGTGTCATATTTTTGTTCTAGTATCGAGTTGTAATTTTTGAGTTGTAAGTAAATAGAAGTGTGATGATCTTCATTATTAGAGCATTGTCCCATGTGTGGGGAAAAAAGGAAAGGCCAAAAAAGGCCCAAAAAGGAGAAAAAAATAAAAAAAAATAGAGAAAACAAAAAAATGAGAGAAAAAGAGGGAAGGGGAAATGCTACTATCCTTTTACCACACTTGTGCTTCAAAGTAGCACCATGATCTTCATGATAGAGAGTCTCCTATATTGTCACTTTCATATACTAGTGGGAATTTTTCATTATAGAACTTGGCTTGTATATTCCAACGATGGGCTTCCTCAAAATGACCTAGGTCTTCATGAGCAAGCAAGTTGGATGCACACGCACTTAGTTTTCTTTTTGAGCTTTCATACACTTATAGCTCTAGTGCATCCGTTGCATGGCAATCCCTACTCACTCACATTGATATCTATTGATGGGCATCTCCATAGCCCATTGATACGCCTAGTTGATGTGAGACTATCACCCTCTTTTTGTCTTCTCCACAACCACCTTCTATTCCACCTATAGTGCTATGTCCATGGCTCACGCTCATGTATTGCGTGAAAGTTGAAAAGGTTTGAGAACATCAAAAGTATGAAACAATTGCTTGGCTTGTCATCGGGGTTGTGCATGATTTGAATATTTTGTGTGATGAAGATGGAGCATAGCCAGACTATATGATTTTGTAGGGATAAACTTTCTTTGGCCATGTTATTTTGAGAAGACATAATTGCCTTGTTAGTATGCTTGAAGTATTATTTTTTATGTCAATATTAAACCTTTATTTTGAATCTTATGGATCTGAACATTTATTGTTCCATGCTATTATATTATCTGTCTTGGATATTTATATGCATTTATATGCTATTTTTTATATGATTTTTGGGACTAACCTATAAATCCAGAGCCTAGTGCCAGTTTCAGTTTCTTCCTGGTTTTTGGGTTTCGCAGAAAAGGAATATCAAACGGAGTCCAATTGACCTGAAACTTTCTGACGATTTTTTATGGACCAAAAGAAGCCCACGGAGTATAGGAGTTGCATCAGAGGAGTTTCGAGGCCACCACAAGGGTGGGGGTGCGCCCACCCCCCTAGGGCGCGCCCCGACCTTGTGGTTGACTCGTGGACCCTCCTAACTTGTTCTCGACGCCAAAAATTCCTACAAATATAGAAACCCCCAGAAATAAACTTAGATCAGGAGTTCCGCCGCCGCAAGCCTCTATAGCCATGAAAAACCAATCGGGAGCCCATTCCGGTACCCTACCGGAGGGGGAAATCATCACCGGTGGCCATCTTCATCATCCCGACGCTCTCCATGATGAGGAGGGAGTAGTTCACCCTCGGGGCTGAGGGTATGTACCAGTAGCTATGTGTTTGATCTCTCTCTCTCTCTCTCTCTCTCTCTCTCTCGTTCTTGATTTGGCACGATCTTGATGTATCGCGAGCTTTGCTATTATAGTTGGATCTTATGATGTTTCTCCCCCTCTACTCTCTTGTAATGGATTGAGTTTTCCCTTTGAAGCTATCTTATCGGATTGAGTCTTTAAGGATTTGAGACCACTTGATGTATGTCTTGTATGTGCTTATCTGTGGTGACAATGGGATATTCACGTGATCTACTTGATGTATGTTTTGCTGATCAACTTGCGGGTTCTGTGACCTTGTGAACTTATGCATAGGGGTTGGCACACGTTTTCGTCTTCACTCTCCGGTAGAAACTTTGGGGCACTCTTTGAAGTTCTTTATGTTGGTTTGAATAGATAAATCCAAGATTGTGTGATGCATATCGTATAATCGAACCCGTGGATACTTGTGGTGACATTGGAGTATCTAGGTGACATTAGGGTTTTGGTGGATGTGTGTTTTAAGGTGTTATTTTATTACAAACTCTAGGGTTGTTTGTGACACTTATAGGAATAGCCCAATAGATCGATCAGAAAGAATAACTTTGAGGTGGTTTTGTACGCTACAATAATCTCTTCGTTTGTTCCCCGCTATTAGTGACTTTGGAGTGACTCTTTTTTGCACGTTGAGGGATTGTTATATGATCTAATTATGTTATCATTGTTGAGATAACTTGCACTAGTGAAAGTATGAACCCGAGGCCTTGTTTCTAAGCATTGCAATACCGTTTTCGCTCAGTTTATCATTAGTTACCTTGTTGTTTTTATATTCAGATTACAAAAGCCTATATCTACTATCCATATTGCACTTGTATCACCATCTCTTCGCTGAACTAGTGCACCTATACAATTTACCATTGTATTGGGTGTGTTGGGGACACAAGAGACTCTTTGTTATTTGGTTGCAGGGTTGCTTGAGGGAGACCATCTTCAACCTACGCCTCCCATGGATTGATAAACCTTAGGTCATCCACTTGAGGGAAATTTACTGATGTCCTGCAAAACTCTGCACTTGGAGGCCCAACAACATCTACAAAGGATAAAGTTGCATAGTAGACATCAAAGACCTCCGAGGGCTCGCCTGTTGGGGAACGTAGTAATAATTCAAAAAAAATTCTACGTGTCACCAAGATCAATCTAGGAGATGCTAGCAACGAGAGAGAGGGAGTGCATCTTCATACCCTTGAAGATCGCTAAGCAGAAGCGTTGCAAGGAATGCGGTTGATGGACTCGTACTCGTGGCGATTTGATACGTCTCCAACATATCTATAATTTTTTATTGTTCCATGCTATTATATTATCTGTTTTGGATGTTTAGTGGGATTTATTATACACTTTTATATTATTTTTGGGACTAACCTACTAACCCAAGGCCTAGTGCAAATTGTTGTTTTTGGCCTATTTAAGTGTTTTGAAGAAAAGGAATATCAAATGGAATCCAAACGGAATGAAACCTTCGGGAGAGTGATTTATGGAACAAACATGATCCAGAGGACTTGGAGTGGACATCAAGAAAAACTCGAGGAGGCCACGAGGCAGGGAGGCGTGCCTGCCCCCTTGGGCGCACCCCCACCCTCGTGGGCCCCTCGCAGCTCCACCGACCTACTTCTTCCTCCTATATATACCCATATATCCCGAAACCAACCAGGAGCACCACTAAACCCTATTTCCACCGCCGCAACCTTCTGTACCTGTGAGATCCCATCTTGGGGCCTTTTCCGGTGCTCCGCCGGAGGGAGATTCGATCATGGAGGGCTTCTACATCAACACCATAGCCTCTCTGTTGATGTGTTAGTAGTTTACCTGAGACCTTCGGGTCCATAGTTATTAGCTAGATGGCTTCTTCTCTCTCTTTGGATCTCAATACAAAGTTCTCCTTGATCTTCTTGGAGATCTATTCGATGTAACTCTTTTTGCGGCGTGTTTGTCGAGATCCGATGAATTGTGGGTTTATGATCAAGATTATCTATGAACAAGATTTGAATCTCCTCTGAATTCTTTTATGTATGATTTGTTATCTTTGCAAGTCTCTTCGAATTATCAGTTTGGTTTGGCCTACTAGATTGATCTTTCTTGCAATGGGAGAAGTGCTTAGCTTTGGGTTTAATCTTGCGTTGCTCGATCCTAGTGACAGAAGGGGAAACGACACGTATTGTATTGTTGCCATCGAGGATAAAAAGATGGGGTTTATATCATATTGCTTGAGTTTATCCCTCTACATCATGTCATCTTGCCTAATGTGTTACTCTGTTCTTATGAACTTAATACTCTAGATGCATGCTGGATAGCGGTCGATGTGTGGAGTAATAGTAGTAGATGCATAATCGTTTCAGTCTACTTGTCGCGGACGTGATGCCTATATACATGATCATGCCTAGATATTCTCATAACTATGCACTTTTCTATCAATTGCTCGATAGTAATTTGTTCACCCACCGTAATACTTATCCTATGTTGAGAGAAGCCACTAGTGAAACCTATGGCCCCGGGTCTATTTTCCATCATATTAATCTTCCGTCAACTAGCTATTTCTGTCGCCGTTTATTTTGCAATCTTTACTTTTAATCTTTATCATAAAAATACCAAAAATATTATCTTATCATCTCTATCAGATCTCACTTTTGCAAGTGGCCGTGAAGGGATTGACAACCCCTTTATCACGTTGGTTGCAAGGTTCTTATTTGTTTGTGTAGGTACGAGGGACTTGTGTGTGGCCTCCTACTGGATTGATACCTTGTTTCTCAAAACTGAGGGAAATACTTACGCTACTTTGCTGCATCACCCTTTCCTCTTCAAGGGAAAACCAATGCATGCTCAAGAGGCAGCAAGAAGGATTTCTGGCGCCGTTGCCGGGGAGTCTACGCACAAGTCAAGACATACCAAGTACCCATCACAAACTCTTATCCCTCGCATTACATTATTTGCCATTTGCCTCTCGTTTTCCTCTCCCCCACTTCACCCTTGCCGTTTTATTCGCCCTCTTTTTCCGTTCACCTCTCTCTTTGCTTGCTTCTTATTGCCTGTTTGCCCTAATGGCCCTGCCTAAATACGTTGATCCTTACCTTAAAAGGTTGGAAGAAATTGAAAACAACGTCAGAAGCTTTATGACTTTGCAATTTGAGCATAATAATTTCTTTAGAAACGAGCTTAAAGAACAAAAAAGCTTTATGGAGTACATGAATAAAGAGCTTGATGATATGTCTAAGGAATTTTATGGCTTGAGATCTCAGTTTGCTCATCTTGAAAAATTAATAGCCCAAATTTCGGATAAGCAGGCCACCTTAGTCAATAAGATGGCCGCTAAACCGGAAGATCTAGAAGGTAATAAGGATGAATATCTAAAAGTGATTGATGTGTCTCCTATTAAATCTTTGTTTTGCAATATGAATCTTGATAACAATAGGACTGGAAATGAGTCAACTTTAGTTAAAAGGCGTCCCAATGATTCAGAGTTTTAGATCTTGATGCAAAAATTGGTAAAAGTGGGATTGAAGAAGTCAAAACTTTACATAGCAATGAACCCACTATTTTGGATTTCAAGGAATTTAATTATGATAATTGTTCTTTAATAGATTGTATTTCCTTGTTGCAATCCGTGCTAAATTCTCCGCATGCTTACAGTCAAAATAAGGCTTTTACCAAACATATCGTTGATGCTTTAATGCAATCCTATGAAGAAAAGCTTGAATTAGAAGTTTCTATCCCTAGAAAACTTTATGATGATTGGGAACCTACTATTAAAATTAAAATTAAAGATCATGAATGCTATGCTTTGTGTGATTTGGGTGCTAGTATTTCCACGATTCCAAAAACTTTGTGTGATATGTTAGGTTTCCGTGAATTTGATGATTGTTCTTTAAACTTGCACCTTGAGGATTCCACCATTAAGAAACATATGGGAAGAATTAATGATGTTCTTATTGATGCAAATTGGAATTATGTGCCCATAGATTTCATTGTCCTTGATATAGATTGCAATCCTTCATGTCCTATTATTCTTGGTAGACCTTTCCTTAGAACGATTGGTGCAATTATTGATATGAAAGAAGGGAATATTAGATTCCAATTTCCATTAAGGAAAGGCATGGAACACTTTTCTAGAAATAAAATAAAATTACCTTATGAATATATTATGAGAGCCACTTATGGATTGCATACCAAAGATGACAAAACCTAGATCTATCCTTGCCTTTATGCCTGGCTAGGGGCGTTAAACGGTAGCGCTTGTTGGGAGGCAACCCAATTTTATTTTATTTTCTTGCTTTTTGGTTCTGTTTAGTAATAAATCTTTGATATATCCTATTTTTAGATGTGTTTTCATGTTTTAATTAGTGTTCGTGCCAAGTTGAACCTTTGGGAAGACTTGGGTGAAGTCTTTTTGATCTTGCTGTAAAAAAACAGAAACTTTAGCGCTCACGAGATTAGCTACAACGTTTTACTTTAGAGTGATATTTAGTTGATTCTTTTTGCAGATGATTAATAGATAAATTAATCACGTTCATAAATTTATTTTAGAATTTTTGGAGTTCCAGAAGTATGCATTTGATACAGATTACTACAGACTGTTCTGTTTTTGACAGATTCTGTTTTTCGTGTGTTGTTTGCTTATTTTGATGAATCTATGGCTAGTATCGGAGGTTATGAACCATAGAGAAGTTGGAATACAGTAGGTTTAACACCAATATAAATAAAGAATGAGTTCATTACATTACCTTGAAGTTGTGTTTTGTTTTCTTTCGCTAACGGAGCTCATGAGATTTTATGCTAAGTTTTGTGTTGTGAAGTTTTCAAGTTTTGGGTAAAGATCTGATGGATTATGGAAAAAGGAGTGGCAAGAGACTAATCTTGGGGATGTCCAAGGCACCCCAAGGTAAAATCCAAGGACAACCAAAAGCCTAAGCTTGGGTATGCCCCGGAAGGCATCCCCTCTTTTGTCTTCGTCCATCGGTAACTTTACTTGGAGCTATATTTTTATTCACCACATGATATGTGTTTTGCTTGGAGCGTCTTGTATGATTTGATTCTTTGATTTTTAGTTCACCACAATCATACTTGCTGTACACATTTTGGGAGATACACACATTAGTCGGAATTTATTAGAATACTCTATGTGCTTCACTTATATCTTTTGAGCTAAATAATTTTGCTCTAGTGCTTCACTTATATCTTTTAGAGCACGGTGGTGGTTTTATTTTATAGAAATTATTGATCTCTCATGCTTCACTTATATTATTTTGAGAGTCCTTTAGAACAGAATGGTAATTTGCTTTGGCTATAAAATTAGTCCTAATATGATATGCATCCAAGATGGATATAATAAAAACTTTCATATAAGTGCATTGAATACTAAGAGAAGTTTGATACTTGATGATTGTTTTGAGATATGGAGATAGTGATATTAAAGTTGTGCTAGTTGAGTAGTTGTGAATTTGAGAAATACTTGTGTTGAAGTTTGCAAGTCCCGTAGCATGCACGTATGGTAAACGTTGTGTAACAGATTTGAAACATGAGGTGTTCTTTGATTGTCATCCTTATGAGTGGCGGTCGGGGACGAGCGATGGTCTTTTCCTACCAATCTATCCCCCTAGGAGCATGCGTGTAGTTCTTGGTTTTTGACGACTTGTAGATTTTTGCAATAAGTATGTGAGTTCTTTATGACTAATGTTGAGTCCATGAATTATACACACTCTCACCCTTCCATCATTGCCAGCCTCTTCGGTACCGTGCATTGCCCTTTCTCACCTTGAGAGTTGGTGCAAACTTCGCCGGTGCATCCAAACCCCGTGATACGATACACTCTATCACACATAAACCCCCTTATATCTTCCTCAAAAAAGCCACCATACCTACCTATTATGGCATTTCCATAGCCATTCCGATATATATTGCCATGCAACTTTCCACCATTCCGTTTATTATGACACGCTTCATCATTGTCATATTTCCTTGCATGATCATGTAGTTGACATTGTATTTGTGGCAAAGCCACCATGCATATTATTTCATACATGTCACTCTTGATTCATTGCCCATCCCGGTACACCGCCGGAGGCATTCATACAGAGTCATATTTTGTTCTAGTATCGAGTTGTAATCATTGAAATAAATAAAAGTGTGATGATCATCATTTATAGAGCATTGTCCCAAATAAAAAAAGAGAAAGGCAAAAAGAAGGCCCAAAAAAAAGAGAAAGAAAAAAAAAGAAAAAAAGGACAATGCTAGTATCCTTTTTCCACACTTGTGCTTCAAAGTAGCACCATGATCTTTATGATAGAGCGTCTCTTGTTTTGTCACTTTCATATACTAGTGGGAATTTTTAATTATAGAACTTGGCTTGTATATTCCAACAATGGGCTTCCTCAAATGGCCTAGGTCTTCGTGAGCAAGCAAGTTGGATGCACATCCATTTAGTTTCTTTTGTTGAGCTTTCATACATTTATAGCTCTAGTGCATCTGTTGCATGGCAATCCCTACTCCTTGCATTGACATCAATTGATGGGCATCTCCCTAGCTCGTTGATTAGCCGCGTTAATGTGAGACTTTCTCCTTTTTTGTCTTCTCCACATAACCCCCATCATTATATTCTATTCCACCCATAGTGCTATATCCATGGCTCACGCTCATGTATTGCGTGAAAGTTGAAAAAAGTTTGAGATTACTAAAGTATGAAACAATTGCTTGGCTTGTCATCGGGGTTGTTCATGATGAGAGCATTCTTGTGTGACAAAAATGGAGCATGACCAAACTATATGATTTTGTAGGGATGAACTTTCTTTGGCCATGTTATTTTGAGAAGACATGATTGCTTAGTTAGTATGCTTGAAGTATTATTATTTTTATGTCAATATTAAACTTTTATCTTGAATCTTTCGGATCTGAACATTCATGCCACAATAAATAAAATTACATTGAAGAATGTGCTAGGTGGCATTCCACATCAAAAATTCTGTTTTTATCATTTACCTACTCGAGGACGAGCAGGAATTAAGCTTGGGGATGCTTGATACGTCTCCAACGTATCTATGATTTTTTATTGTTCCATGCTATTATATTATTTGTTTTGGATGTTTAATGGGATTTATTATACACTTTTATATTATTTTTGGGACTAACCTACTAACCCAAGGCCCAGTGCAAATTGCTGTTTTTTTTTGCAAATTTCAATGTTTCGCAGAAAAGGAATATCAAACGGAATCCAAACGGAATGAAACCTTCGGGAGAGTGATTTTTGGAACAAACGTGATCCAGAGGACCTGGAGGGACATCAAGAATCAATCGAGGAGGCCACGAGGCAGGGAGGCGCACCTGCCCCCCTGGGCGCGCCCCCACACCAACCTACTTCTTCCTCCTATATATACCCATATACCCCGAAACCAACCAGGAGCACCACGAAACCCTATTTTCACCGCCACAACCTTCTGTACCCGTGAGATCCCATCTTGGGGCCTTTTCCGGCGCTCCACCGGAGGGGGAATCGATCATGGAGGGCTTCTACATCAACACCATAGCCTCCCCGATGATGTGTGAGTAGTTTACCTGAGACCTTCAGGTCCATAGTTATTAGCTAGATGGATTCTTCTCTCTCTTTGGATCTCAATACAAAGTTCTCCTCGATATTCTTGGAGATCTATTCGATGTAACTCTTTCTGCGGCGTGTTTGTCGAGATCCGATGAATTGTGGGTTTATGATCAAGATTATCTATGAACAATATTTGAATCTCCTCTGAATTCTTTTATGTATGATTTGTTATCTTTGCAAGCCTCTTCGAATTATCAATTTGGTTTGGCCTACTAGATTGATCTTTCTTGCAATGGGAGAAGTGCTTAGCTTTGGGTTCAATCTTGCGTTGATCGATCCTAGTGATAGAAGGGGAAATGACACGTATTGTATTGTTTCCATCGAGGATAAAAAGATCGGGTTTATATCATATTGCTTGAGTTTATCCCTCTACATCATGTCATCTTGCCTAATGCGTTACTCTGTTCTTATGAACTTAATACTCTAGATGCATGCTGGATAGCAGTCGATGTGTGGAGTAATAGTAGTAGATGCAGAATTGTTTCGGTCTACTTGTCGCGGACGTGATGCCTATATACATGATCATGCCTAGATATTCTCATAACTATGAACTTTTCTACCAATTGCTCGACAGTAATTTGTTCACCCACCGTAATACTTATGCTATCTTGAGAGAAGCCACTAGTCAAACCTATGGCCCCCGGTTCTATTTTCCATCATATTAATCTTCCGTCAACTAGCTATTTCTGTTGCCGTTTATTTTGCAATCTTTACTTTTAATCTTTATCATAAAAATACCAAAAATATTATCTTATCATCTCTATCAGATCTCACTTTTGCAAGTGGTCGTGAAGGGATTGAAAACCCCTTTATCGCGTTGGTTGCAAGGTTCTTATTTGTTTGTGTAGGTACGAGGGACTTGCGTGTGGCCTCCTACTGGATTGATACCATGGTTCTCAAAAACTGAGGGAAATACTTACGCTACTTTGCTGCGTCACCCTTTCCTCTTCAAGGGAAAACCAACGCATGCTCAAGAGGTAGCACGATCCAAATCACGGAAGATCCGATTTAGTGCCGAACGGACGGCGCCTCCGCGTTCAACACACGTACAACCCGGGGACGTCTCCTCCTTGTTGATCCAGCAAGGGGAGAGGAGAAGTTGAGGGAGAACTCCGCCTGCACGATCGCGTGGTGGTGGAGCTCATGGTTCTCCGGCAGGGCTTCGCCAAGCACTACGGAGGAGGAGGAGGAAGAGTTGGAGGGTGGAAGGGTTGCGCCAAGGGAAGGGTGCGGCTTCCCTCCCACCCCCCCACTATTTATAGGGTGAAGGGGAGAGGGGGACGGGCCCCCTAGATGCATCTAAAGGGGGGTAGGGGGGACTTGCCCCCCAAGCAGGTGGGAGGCGCCCTCACCCCCTAGGGTTTTCAACCCTAGGCTCCTTGGGCCCTTGGGGGGCACACCGGCCCACTAAGGGGCTGGTCCCCACCCATATTCAGCCCACTAAGTCCTCCGGAGCAGGTGGCCCCACCCGGTGGACCCCCGGACACCTTTCGGTGGTCCCGATACAATACCGATAACCCCCGAAACTATTCCGACGACTAAAACTGGACTTCCCATATATAAATCTTCACCTCCGGACCATTCCGGAACTCGTCGTGACATCCGGGACTCCGAACAACTTTTGGTAACCACATACAATTTCCCATAACAACTCTAGCGCCACCGAACCTTAAGTGTGTAGACCCTACGGGTTCGGGAACCATGCAGACATGACCGAGACATCTCTCCGTCCAATAACCAATAGCGGGATATGGATACCCATATTGGCTCCCACATGTTCCACGATGATCTCATCGGATGAACCACGATGTCGAGGATTCAATCAATCCTATGTACAATTCCCTTTGTCCATCGGTATGTTACTTGCCCGAGATTCGATCGTCGGTATCCCCATACGTCGTTCAATCTCGTTACCGGCAAGTCTCTTTACTCATTCCGTAACATATGATCTTGTGGCTAACTCCTTAGTTATATTGAGGTCATTATGATGATGCATTACTGAGTGGGCCCAGAGATACCTCTCCTTCATACGGAGTGACAAATCCCAGTCTCGATTCGTGCCAACCCAACAGACACTTTCAGAGATACCTGTAGTGCACGTTTATAGCCACCCAATTAGGTTGTGACGTTTGATACACCCAAAGCATTCCTACGGTATCCAGGAGTTGCACAATCTCATGGTTTAAGGAAATGATACTTGACATTAGAAAAGCTCTAGCAAACGAACTACACGATCTTGTGCTATGCTTAGGATTGGGTCTTGTTTATCACATCATTTTCGTAATGATGTGATCCCATTATCAACGACATCCAATGTCCATGGTCAGGAAATCACAACCATCTATTGATAAATGAGCTAGTCAACTAGAGGCTTACTAGGGACATGTTGTGGTCTATGTATTCACACATGTATTACGATTTCCGATTAATACAATTATAGCATGAACAATAGACAATTATCATGAACAAGGAAATATAATAATAATCACTTTATTATTGCCTCTAGGGCATATTTCCAACAGTCTCCCACTTGCACTAGATTCAATAATCTAGTTACATTGTGATGAATCAAACACCCATAGAGTTCTGGTGCTGATCATGTTTTGCTCGTGAAAGAGGTTTAGTCAACGGATCTGCGACATTCGGATCCGTATGTACTTTACAAAAATCTATGTCTCCATCTTGAATATATTCACGAATGGAGTTCAAGCGGCGCTTGATGTGCTTGGTCTTCTTGTGAAACCTGGGCTCCTTGGCAATGGCAATAGCTCAACTATTGTCACAGAAGAGAGTCATCGGGCCCGACGCATTGGGAATTACTCCTAGGTCGGTGATAAACTCCTTCATCCAGACTCCTTCCTGAGCTGCTTTCGAAGGAGCTATGTACTCCGCTTCACATGTAGATCCCGCCACGATGCTTTGCTTGCAACTGCACCAGCTGACTACCCCACCATTCAAAATATACACGTATCCGGTTTGTGACTTGGAGACATCCAGATCTGTGTCGAAGCTAGCATCGACGTAACCCTATATGGCGAGCTCTTCGTCACCTCCATAAATGAGAAACATATCCTTAGTCCTTTTTAGGTACTTCGGGATATTCTTGACCGTTGTCCAGTGTTCCACTCCGCGATGACTTTGGTACCTCCCGGGCAAACTTATGGCAAGGTTCACATCAGGTCTGGTGCACAGCATGGCATACATAATAGAGCCTATGGCCGAGGCATAGGGGATGACACTCATCTTTTCTCTTTCTTCTGCCGAGGTCGGGCGTTGAGCTGCGCTCAATCTCACACCTTGCAATACAGGCAAGAACCCCTTCTTGGACTGATCCATATTGAACTTCTTCAATATCTTGTCAAGGTATGTGCTTTGTGAAAGACCAATGAGGCGTCTCGATCTATCTCTATAGATCTTGATGCCTAATATGTAAGCAGCTTCTCCAAGGTCCTTCATTGAAAAACACTTATTCAACTAGGCCTTTATGCTTTCCAAAAGTTCTATATCATTTACCATCAACACTATGTCATCCACATATAATATGAGAAATGCTACATAGCTCCCACTCACTTTCTTGTAAATACAAGCTTCTCCATATGTCTGTATAAACCCAAAAGCATTGATCATTTCATCAAACTGAATGTTCCAACTCCGAGATGCTTGCACCAGCCCGTAGATGGAGCGCTGGAGCTTGCATACTTTGACAACATTCTTAGGATCGACAAAACCTTCCGGCTCCATCATATACAATTCCTCCTTAAGGAAACCGTTAAGGAATGTCGTTTTCATGTCCATTTGCCAGATCTCATAATCATAGAATGCAGCCATTGCTAACATGATTCGAGCGGACTTCAGCTTCACTACGGGTGAGAAGGTCTCATCATAGTCAACCCCTTGAACTTGTCGATAACCCTTAGCAACAAGCCGAGCCTTATAGACGGGCACATTACCATCCACGTCAGTCTTCTTCTTAAAGATCCACTTATTCTCTATGGCTTGCCAATCATCGGGCAAGTCTGTCAAAGTCCATACTTTGTTTTCATACATGGATCCTAGCTCGGATTTCATGGCTTCAAGCCATTTGTTGGAATCCGGGCCCGCCATCGCTTCTTCATAGTTCGAAGGTTCACCGTTGTCCAACAACATCATTTCCAGGACAGGGTTGCCGTACCACTCTGGTGTGGAACGTGTCCTTGTGGACCTACGAAGTTCATTAGCAACTTGACCCGAAGTTTCATGATCACCATCATTAACTTCCTCTCTAGTCGGTGCAGGCACCACAGAAACATCTTCCTGAGCTACGCCACTCTCCGGTTCAAGAGGGTTACCTCATCAAGTTCTACTTTCCTCCCACTTACTTCTTTCGAGAGAAACTCTTTCTCCAGAAAGGATCCATTCTTGGCAACAAAGATCTTGCCTTCGGATCTGAGGTAGAAGGTATACCCAATAGTTCCCTTAGGGCATCATATGAAGACGCATTTTTCCGATTTGGGTTCGAGCTTTTCAGGTTGAAGTTTCTTGACATAAGCATCGCATCCCCAAACTTTCAGAAACAACAACTTAGGTTTCTTCCCAAACCATAATTCATACGGTGTTGTCTCAATGGATTTAGACGGTGCCCTATTTAAAGTGAATGCGCTAGTCTCTAAAGCATAACCCCAAAATGATAGCGATAGATCGGTAAGAGACATCATAGATCACACCATATCCAATAGAGTGCGATTACGACGTTCGGACAGACCATTACGCTGAGGTGTTCCAAGCGGCGTGAGTTGTGAAATAATTCCACATTTCCTTAAGTGCGTGCCAAACCCGTGACACAAGTATTCTCCTCCAAGATCTGATCATAAGAACTTTAGTTTCCTGTCATGTTGATTCTCTACCTCGCTCTGAAATTCCTTGAACTTTTAAGAGGTCTTAGACTTGTGTTTCATTAAGTAGACATACCCATATCTACTTAAGTCATTAGTGAGGGTGAGAACATAACGATTGCCACCACGAGCCTCAACGCTCATTGGACCGCATACATCAATAAGTATTATTTCCAACAAGTTGGTTGCTCGCTCCATTGTCCCGGAGAACGTAGTCTTGGTCATTTTGCCCATGAGGCATGGTTCACACGTGTCAAATGATTCATAATCAAGAGACTCCCAAAGTCCATCTGCATGGAGTTTCTTCATGCGCTTGAATCCAATGTGACCAAGGCGGCAGTGGCACAAGTATGTGGGACTATCATTATCAACCTTACATCTTTTGGCATTCACACTATGAATATGTGTAACATCACGTTCGAGATTCAATAAAAATAAACCATTGACCAGCGGGGCATGACCATAAAACATATCTCTCATATAAATAGAACAACCATTATTCTCGGATTTAAATGAGTAGCCATATCGCATTAAACGAGATCCAGATACAATCTTCATGCTCAAAGCTGGCACTAAATAACAATTATTGAGGTTTAAAACTAATCCCGAAGGTAGATGTAGAGGTAGCGTGCCGACGGCGATCACATTTACCTTGGAACCATTCCTGACGCGCATCGTCACCTCATCCTTCGCCAGTCTCCGCTTATTCCGCAGCTCCTGTTTTGAGTTACAAATGTGAGCAACCGCACCGGTATCAAATACCCAGGAGCTACTACGAGCGCTGGTAAGGTACACATCAATAACATGTATATCATATATACCTTTGGTGTTGCCGGCCTTCTTATCCTCTAAGTACTTGGGGCAGTTCCTATTTCCAGTGACCATTTCCCTTGCAATAAAAGCACTCAGTCTCAGGCTTGCATTGGGTCCATTCTTTGGCTTCTTCTTGACAACTGACTTACCGGGCGCGACAACTCCCTTGCCATCCTTCTTGAAGTTCTTCTTACCCTTGCCTTTCTTGAAACTAGTGGTCTTATTCACCATCAACACTTGATGTTTGTCGGTGTCAAAACCGGCGGATCTCGAGTAGGGGGTCCCGAACTATGCGTCTAAGGCGGATGGTAATAGGAGGCAAGGGACACAATGTTTACCCAGGTTCGGGCCCTCTCTATGGAGGTAATACACTACTTCCTGCTTGATTGATCTTGATGAATATGAGTATTACAAGAGTTGATCTACCACGAGATCATAGAGGCTAAACCCTAGAAGCTAGCCTATGGTATGATTGTTGTTGTCCTACGGACTAAACCCTCCGGTTTATATAGACACCGGAGGGGGCTAGGGTTACACAGAGTCGGTTACAACAGAAGGAGATCTACATATCCATATCGCCAAGCTTGGCTTCCATGCCAAGAGAGTCCCATCCGGACACGAGACGAAGTATTCAATCTTTTATCTTCATAGTCCAACAGTCCGGACAAAGGATATAGTCCGGCTGTCCGGATACCCCCTAATCCAGGACTCCCTCAGTAGCCCCTGAACCAGGCTTCAATGACGATGAGTCCGGTGCGTAGATTGTTTTCGGCATTGCAAGGCGGGTTCTTCCTCCGAATACTCCATAGAAGATCTTGAACACAAGGATAGTGTCCGGCTCTGCAAAACAAGTTCCACATACCATCGTAGAGAGAATAATATTTCCACAAATCTAATCTGTTGACGTATTATAGCATGACATCACGCCATGGCCCGGTCATTATTCGAACCGTTTTTCGCAACCAGCCAACGCACATATCGCGAGGCAGTTTCTTAGGCACGTCTTGTCGAAGCAGAGATCGTGTCCCCTTATCACGGGATTCTCATCAATACGGACGTGGGTAACCCAACCGCGCCATCAATTATGGCGCTTGGGGATCAAGCGAGTTTTACTAGGCAAGTGGGGGTGCATAGTTTCGTCCACCTTTATAAAGGGATAAGGACCCCCACCTCTTTCACCCACGCCTTCTTCTCTCTCGCATATCCATTCTTGCGCACTCGAGCTCCAACGCCCAAGCTTGCACCTTTTCTCCTCAAACCGCGTCAATCATGTCCGGAGCGGGAGGTAAGTGGATGAAATCTTCCGTCACGGAGGAGGACATCGAGAAGCTGCGGGGAGCCGAATACTTGGCCGCGGATATCGTGCACCGGCTGCCCGACGAGGGGCAGATCGTCCCTACCCCGGAACCTTACGAGAGGGTAGTCTTCCTCACCCACTTCGTCTGCGGACTCGGATTTCCTCTCGACCCATTCGTCCGCGGCCTCATGTTCTACTACAGGCTGGACTTCCATGACTTGGCCCCGAACTTCATCCTCAACATCTCAGCGTTTATCATCGTGTGCGAGGCCTTCCTCCGCATCCAGCCCCACTTCGGCCTGTGGCTGAAGACCTTCAATGTCAAGCCGAAGGTTGTAGGCGGCCAGCAAGCGGAATGCGGCGGTGCCATGGTGGGCAAAATGCCCAATGTCACATGGCTCGAGGGCTCCTATGTGGAGACCATAAAGGGGTGGCAATCGGGGTGGTTCTACATCACCGAACCACGCAACACCAACTGGGTGGTGGCCCCCAAGTTCCGATCCGGAATCCCCACGCGGCTCACCTCCTGGAAAGAGAAGGGCCTGTCCTGGGGTAACCCGGTAGAGATGACCGGACTCCAGACCTGCATCAGGAACATGATGAGCAAGAAAATCAAGCTTGTCAACATGGTCCAGGTCATGCTCTTCCGCCGGATCCTCCCGTGTCAACAACGGGTATTCAATATGTGGGAGTTCGATCCGGCCGAGCACCAGACGCTGCAGGAGCTTTTCGGCACGACGTATAAGGATGTCTGGAAGGTGATGTTTAAAGGCGCCGAGGTGCCTCCTCCCCTTACCGAGGACCGCGGACTCAGCGCAAAGCGCCACGCCAATCAGGTAGGTTTTTACACATCACAAGATGTTTACTTTCCTCAGTTTGATCATATGCAGGATCTAAGCCCCCATGCCTTTGACACGACTGGGTGGAGATGGCCGAGCGGATTGACTGCCCCGCCCCCCTGCCCGAAGATCTAGCAGACGCTCTCCTAACGGAGATGCTGACTCCGGCACCTTACGAGGTGCCAGCGAAGACGGCCAAGAAGAAGGCCACGGGGACCCGACAGGGTCTCCGGCGCAAGGTTGTGTTGGACTCATCATCTGAACACTCCGAGGCGCACTCCTCCCATGATGAGGAGGAGGAAGAGGAAAGTTCTCCCCCAGCCGGGGAAGACAAGAAAAGGAAGGTCGCCCCAACCGGGGAGGCCGAAGGGTCCAAGAATTGAAGGACCCTCCTTCCGGACTGCTCCACGACCGCCGCCCACAGCGACGACGAGTGGTTGCCCAGGGACAAGCCCCTGGCGAAGTCGTAAGTATCCGGATACCATAATAATTCTTGATATATTTTATTGCACTGCCTCTCATCATGCCGAACATGATTACGCAGTCCGTTCCGAGCCCATATCGACCTATCTTCGTCGGATGGCTCTTTGGACCCGTCGGATATGAATAGTGTTTCACTTCCGACCGCATCCACCCCTCGCCCTACGGGCGACGCCGAGGTGTTGTCCCAAAGGGCATCGAGCCGGGGGGAGGTAGTCCTGGAGGCGCCTCAAGGCGACACTCCGGACCCTGGGCGCAAAGGGAGCAAGACTCCCATAGGCTCCGAGTTCGGCGTCCATTCGAACACCGCGCCGGAACCTCCAGTGGTTCCGGACTCTGACAAGCGAACCCCTGTGAAGAGGGGCAAGCCGCCTGTGCCGGTGACCTCTGTCCATCCAGAGGCACCGGACAACTTGCTGGAAGCGCTCCAAGGCGCTTCCATCGACGAAGAGCACCGCACTATCATGAGTGCGGTGATGGAGAAAGTTCAGTCCGCCAAAAGCGGACTAACTGAAGCTTGCGCCATCCTCCTAACAGGCTTTGAGGTAAGTATTTAAATTATAGGGAAATATCACCGCATAGACAGTAGCCCCTGATGCTCTGTTTGGCGTTCATGAAGAAAAGCCGAGTAGAGGATCGAATAATAATCGCAGGAGTCTAATTATAGTATGTCTATGTGAATCTACAGGCTTCCCTGCTGGCCGCTGCCGCACGTACTGCGGAGGTCGCCGCACTACAGCAGGACCTTGAGCGATCCAGGGAAGAGCTTGGCCTTGCCAAGAGGCAGCTCAAGGAGAAGAAAGGTAAGAAATACCTTGTCAATATGAAAAAAAGAAAGAGTTGGTTGCAGAATAATAGGATCATCATAAATTTTGCCAGGGGCCACGACTGAAGTGGCGACCCTCAAGAAGGCGCTGTCCGAGGCCGAAAACAAAGCGGCCAAGGAGCGCACTGAGCGAGAAAGACACGAAGCCCGGGTAGTTGAGGTGCAGCAAGAGCTCCAGGTGCTCGTCAAGAAGCATGAGTCCACGGAGCTTGACTCGAGGACACGAGTCCGAGCTTGCCCAGGCCCTCGAAAGTGCAAAAATGCCAAGGCGAAGCCGGAAGGCCCTCCAGGAGGTTGAGGCGGTGAAAAGATAGCGGCGGTAAGGCATTCATTATGCAAAGTAGGCATGCAAAAGAAAGTTTCCTTTACTTACCCGAGTTCGGAGCTCTCCGGGGCGTTCGCAGATCTGCCCGTGTTAGTCTCGGCGCGCGGAGTTCTACCGGGCCGAGGAGGGAGCTCGGCGGAGAAGTTGTTCGGTCTCGAGATATCTTTGGGACCGAACAGCCGATGCTCGTGGCGACCAGTGAAGCAACTGGTCGAGCTCCACAAGGTGGCCGAACAGGCCATGAGGGGCCTTATAGTCTGGATGTGGCCTGGCGATTCCCTTCCCAACAGCTACTTCGGCCTGGTGAGGCGGCTTGTAGATGCCTGCCCATGGCTGGAAGTCATCAAGCAGTCCGTCTGCATCGAAGGTGCACGCAGGGCTCTTGCCCGTGCAAAGGTGCACTGGGCGAAGATGGACGCTGAAAAGTTGGTGAAGGAGGGGCCGCCGCAGGGCAAGGAGCATCGCCACCCCGAAATGTATTATGAAAGTGTCCTGAAGGGTGCCCGTCTCGTGGCGGACGAATGTACCGAAGATGTAGTCTTTGAATGAACTTGCTCATGTGATCCTTGTGTTTATGAAAACTAGTTCATGTTTGTTATGCAACGCTTTTGTATTTAAAATATTACCTTCTGTGCGGCCGTTTTATAAATTCTGAGAGTTGCTAGTCGTCGGCTTCTGCCCCCATGCAACTAGTGCTGGGGTGTTCGGGATAAATCTGAGCACTCTTTTTCCCATTCTTGGGTCCTTCGAGGGAGGTGTTCAGCGCAACGAACCAGGCAGTCGGACTATAATGCTTTATCGCTCTCACTTAGCCATAGAAGTCTATAATTTTAAATTTTGGCGAAGCCCCTAGTCTTCGGAAAGCCGAATTTGGGGCGCTATACACGCCTAAGCCGGACAAGGTCGGCTCCTCGCCCGACGCGGAAAAAGTCTTTAGGGATTGAGACCTCGCGAACAGCGACCAACTCTCGCCTCATCATGACAGTCAGTTTTAGCTTTCTCTACTGAGGTGCTCGGCCGGAAGAACCGGGGCACAATCGCAGTAGTTCTCCCAGTGCTACCTTAGCCGATATAGCGGAACATAAGGTACCAAAACATGGGAGCCGGGCAAACCCAACTATTGACCCAAGACATGATTCGAGCTGATGCATATAATGCTATAAGTTTGGGGTGCCGCACTGTCAAAAGTGTTCGGACTTCTCATGCCGAATTACGGGGTACACGGAAGCCCCTGGCGTATTTGCCGTACCATAGTGTACGGGTGCTGATTGTCATATATAAGCATATATATAAAATAATATGGGATGCAATAATAGACTAGTACTATGCACTGTTTATTTAAGAAATGCGTTAAAGCATAATGATACAATTGGTGCGGTAAGCAAACAATAGGACTATTTGACATGTCCCATCCAAGGGCAAGATGCAGACTGGTATCTTAAAACAGGTATTTAGCTCGTTATCAGAGACCACCTGGGGATTCCGTTTGTACGACGTAGCTTCCTGCCTCCTTGGGTGTTGTATCATGTGTCTGGCTACCGTACTGCCGGACAAGGCTTCCAGAGAGTAGAGTCTTGAAAGAGAGAGTGATGAAGGTAGTAAGACCCTAGTGCGGTTAAACCGCATTGTGGGACGCGTCGTGATCGTGCCCCCGCCTATACCCATGGTATTTCCAATGCGTAATTATGCACACATGGGTCAGACTTTGTCGTTGTACTAAGACTAGGGCGGGGGCCGAATTGCTAGGCGAGCTCTAAGCGTGCCAGGCGATCCTGTTGCAGGTTATTCTGGATGCGCTTGACGGTGTCCGGGGGCTTGATCGCCGAACTGGTGGATTGCCTCAAAAGGCTGCTTTGTGCTTCTGCTGCGAGGGCCGCAGTGTGCTCTTCCGTGCGGAGCGAGCGTTCTGTGTTTCCATTGACTGTGATGACCCCCCTAGGTCCTGGCATCTTGAGCTTAAGGTACGCGTAATGCGGTACCGCATTGAATCTTGCAAATGCGGTGCGCCCAAGCAGTGCGTGATATCCGCTGCGGAACGGGACGATATCGAAGATTAACTCCTCGCTTCGGAAGTTGTCCGGAGATCCAGAGACCACTTCTAGTGTGATTGAGCCTGTACAATGGGCCTCTACACCTGGAATAACGCCTTTAAAGGTCGTTTTGGTGGGTTTGATCCTCGAGGGGTCTATACCCATTTTGCGCACTGTATCCTGGTAAAGCAGGTTCAGGCTGCTGCCGCCGTCCATAAGGACTCGAGTGAGATGATATCCGTCGATGATTGGGTCTAGGACCAATGCGGCAAATCCGCCATGACGGATACTCGTGGGGTGGTCCCTACGATCAAATGTGATTGGACAGGAGGACCATGGGTTGAACTTTGGGGCGACGGGCTCCATCCCGTATACATCCCTTAGTGCACGTTTCCGTTCCCTTTTGGGGATGTGGGTTGCGTATATCATCTTTACTGTCCTCACTTGTGGGGGGAACCTCTTCTGTCCTCCCGTGTTCGGCGGCCGTGGATCCTCCTCGTCATCGCTGTGCAGCCCCTTGTCCTTGTCTTCGGCATTTAACTTCCCGGACTGCTTGAACACCCAGCATTCTCTGTTGGTGTGATTGGCTGGCTTATCGGGGGTGTCGTGTATTTGACACGAGCGATCGAGTATGCGGTCCAAACTCGACGGGCCCGGAGTACTTCTTTTGAATGGCTTTTTCCACTGACCGAATTTAGAGCCTCTGAATCCGGCATTGACTGTCGTGCCCTCGGCGTTATCATCATTGTTGCGGCGCTTGTGTTTGCTGTGACGTGACCTGCCGTTGCTATCCTTGGTATCCGAAGTGCCAAGGTTCCTTGATATGTTATTGCTACGAGCCAGCCAGCTATCCTCTCCCGCGCAAAAGCGGGTCATGAGTGTCGTGAGGGCTGCCATTGATTTCGGCTTTTCTTGGCCGAGGTGCCGGGCGAGCCACTCGTCATGGATGTTGTGCTTGAATGCCGCTAAGGCTTCTGCATCCGGACAGTCGACAATTTGGTTTTTCTTTGTTAGGAACCGTGTCCAGAATTGCCTGGCTGATTCCCCTGGCTGCTGAATGATGTGGCTCAAGTCACCGGCATCTGGTGGTAGCACATAAGTACCCTGGAAGTTGTCGAGGAATGCGTCTTCCAGATCCTCCCAACAGCCGACAGAGTCTGCTGGCAGGCTATTAAGCCAATGCCGAGCTGTTCCTTTGAGTTTTAATGGGAGGTACTTGATGGCATGTAAATCATCACCGCGGGCCATGTGGATGTGGAGGAGGAAGTCCTCAATCCATACCGCGGGATCTGTAGTACCATCATAAGATTCGATGTTTACAGGTTTAAAACCTTCTGGGAATTCATGCTCCATTACTTCGTTGGTGAAGCATAGGGGGTGTGCCGCGCCTCTGTGCTAGGCTATGTCGCGACGCAGCTCGTATGAGTCCTTCCTGCTGTATTCAGCCCGTGCGGAATTGCTCTTACTGTATCCGGCGAGGCGGTCACTGTCCCTTGTAGGGGCACGACCCGGTGATCCATAGATCGATCTAGCGTGTTTTGCCCTGTCTTCCAATACGTCTCGCAGGTCTCGCATGTTTCCCGTTTCCTTGGTATGTTTATTAGAATGGCGGCGGGGTGCAGGTTGATTTTCAGGCCGTACTGCCTCTCTGTCTCGGCCACGGGGTGGCCGATCAGCCGCATCGAACGCGGGGTGACCTTTGGAAGGGCGTTCGAGTTCGTACTCCTCAGCCGCAAGGACTTCAGTCCATCTATCTGCTAGCAGATAATGATCAGCTCGAAGTTGTTGCTGCTTTTTCCTTAGGCTGTTTGCTGTGGCAATAAGACGGCGCTTAAAGCGCTCCTGCTCGACGGGATCCTCATGCACGACAAATTCTTCGTTGTCGAGGCTCACTTCGTCTTCGGAGGGAGGCATATAGTTGTCGTCCTCCGTTTCTCCTTCTGCTGCTCTCTTAGGAGGGCTGGCTTGTTCATCCTCCGGCTCTTGATCGTTCTGGAGGGGATTGTCATCATCTTGACCTTTGTCTGAGTCTTGTTATCTCTGTGCGGTATCACCGCTTTTGCTGTGGCGAGACTTAGAGCGGCGCCGCTGACATCGGCGCTGAGGTTGCTTCTTGGAGGGGTCGTCCTCCATTGTCTTGTCGCCATCGCCTTCTTTGGGTGTGTCCACCATGTATATATCGTATGATGAGGTGGCGGTCCAGTGCCCTGTGGGCCGTGGTTCCTGTTCGTCTACGGCATCGGTGTCCATACCATCGATGTCTTCGGAGTCGAAGTGGAGCATGTCGGTTAAATCATCGACAGTGGCTACTAAGTGGGTGGTGGGTGGGGATTGAATTTCTTCATCGTCCGCATCCCACTCTAGCCGGACATAGTTCGCCAAGGTTCTCCGGACAGGAGAGAGATTTCAATGAGTTGATATATATTTGAAGGCGAGTCTTGAAAGATATCTGTGAGGTGAACTCCATGATCGGCGCCCAATCGGATTCGGTAGGTGTGGGCGCGGGTGGTATGGATTCCGTGGCCGAGGACGAGTCCAGCAGTTCGGCGACACGGCTCTCGTGAAGGGTAAGGTCAGTATTCGGCTCTATCGCCACTGAGGGCGCGGCCCACATGGCAGAGTCTATCCTCCCGTCCTCGGATGGCGATCTGCTCCGGACTAGAGGCCGGAGTAGTTGCTGGCATGATCTCCCGAACACTGTCCGACGACAAAGCTATATCGTGCTCGTCGTGATCGTGCGGCACACCTGGCATGGGCCCGAATCCGTCGAAGATCAAGTCTCCGCGGATATCGGCAGTGTAATTCAAGTTTCCAAACCTGACCTGATGGCCAGGGGCGTAGCTCTCGATCTGCTCTAGATGGCCAAATGAGTTGGCCCGCAGTGCGAAGCCGCCGAACACGAAGATCTGTCCGGGGAGGAAAACCTCACCCTGGACCGCATCGTTGTCGATGATCGAAGGGGCCATCGAACCTTGCAACGATGACACAGTGGAACTCTCAATGAAAGCACCAATGTCGGTGTCAAAATCGGCGGATCTCGGGTAGGGTGTCCCGAACTATGCGTCTAAGGCGGATGGTAACAGGAGGCAAGGGACACAATGTTTACCCAGGTTCGGGCCCTCTCTATGGAGGTAATACCCTACTTCCTGCTTGATTGATCTTGATGAATATGAGTATTACAAGAGTTGATCTACCACGAGATCGTAGAGGCTAAACCCTAGAAGCTAGCCTATGGTATGATTGTTGTTGTCCTACGGACTAAACCCTCCGGTTTATATAGACATCGGAGGGGGCTAGGGTTACACAGAGTCGGTTACAACAGAAGGAGATCTACATATCCGCATCGCCAAGCTTGCCTTCCATGCCAAGAGAGTCCCATCCGGACACGAGACGAAGTCTTCAATCTTTTATCTTCATAGTCCAACAGTCCGGCCAAAGGATATAGTCCGGCTGTCCGGATACCCCCTAATCCAGGACTCCCTCAATGTTCCTTTTTAATTTCCACCTCCGCTGATTTCAACATTGAATATAACTCAGGAATGGACTTCTCCATCCCTTGCATATTGTAGTTCATCACAAAGCTCTTGTAGCTAGGTGGAATCGACTGGAGGATCCTGTCAATGACCGAGTCATCTGGAAGATTAACTCCCAACTGAGACAAGCGGTTGTGCAACCCAGACATTTTGAGTATGTGCTCGCTGACAGAACTGTTTTCCTCCATCTTACAACTAGAGAACTTGTCAGATACTTCATATCTCTTGACCCGGGCATGAGCTTGGAAAACCATTTTCAGCTCTTGGAACATCTCACATGCTCCATGTTGCTCAAAACGCTTTTGTAGCCCCGGTTCTTAGCTGTAAAGCATGCCGCACTGAACCAGGGAGTAATCATCACTACATGACTGCCAGGCATTCATAACGTCTTGAGTTGCTGGGAAAATGGGTGCGTCACCTAGCGGTGCTTCAAGGACATATGCTTTCTTGGTAGCTGTGAGGATGATCCTCAAGTTACAGAGCCAGTCCATATAGTTGCTACCATTGACTTTCAGCTTGGTTTTCTCTAGGAACGCGTTGAAGTTGAGGGCAACATTAGTGTGGGCCATTGGATCTACAAGATAGATTGTAAAGACAATTTTAGACTAAGTTCATGATAATTAAGTTCATATAATCAAATTATTGAATGAACTCCCACTCAGATAGACATCCCTCTAGTCATCTAAGTGATACATGATCCGAATCGACGGACTAGTCATCAATGGTGAACATCTCCATGTTGATCGCATCTACTATACGACTCATGTTCGACCTTTCGGTCTCTTGTGTTCCGAGGCCATGTCTGTACATGCTAGGCTCGTCAAGTCAACCTAAGTGTTTCACATGTGTAAATCTGGCTTACACCTGTTGTATGCAAATGTTAGAATCTATCACACCCCATCATCACGTGATGCTTCGAAAAAACAAACCTTCGCAACGGTGCACAGTTAGGGGGAACACATTTCTTGAAATTTTAGTGAGGGATCATCTTATTTATGCTACCGTCATTCTAAGCAAATAAGATGTAAACATGACAAACATCACATGCATATTGTAAAGTGACATGATATGGCCAATCATCTTGCGCCTTTGATCTCCATCTTCGAGGCGCGGCATGATCACCTTCGTCATCGGCTTGACACTATGATCGCCATCATCATGAACTCCATCATCGTGTCTTCATGAAGTTGTCTCGCCAACTATTACTTCTACTACTATGGCTAACGGTTAGCAATAAAGTAAAGTAATTACATGGCGTTTACATTGACTCGCAGGTCATACAATAAACTAAGACAACTCATATGGCTCATGCCGGTTGTCATACTCATTGACATGCAAGTCGTGATTCCTATTACAAGAACATGATCAATCTCATACATCACATATATAATTCATCACATCCTTTTGGCCATATCACATCACATAGCATACCCTGCAAAAACAAGTTAGACGTCCTCTAATTGTTGTTGCATGTTTTACGTGGCTGCTATGGGTTTCTAGCAAGAACATTTCTTACCTATGCAAAAGTCACAACGGTGATATGCCAATTGCTATTTACCCTTCATAAGGACTGAGGGAGTCCTGGATTAGGGGGTGTCCGGATGGCCGGACTATAACCTTTGGCCGGACTCCTGGACTATGAAGATACAAAATTGAAGACTTCGTCCCGTGTCCGGAAGGGACTTTCCTTGGCATGGAAGGCAAGCTTGGCGATACGGATATGTAGATCTCCTCCCATTGTAATCGACTCTGTGTAACCCTAGCCCTCTCCGATGTCTATATAAACCGGAGGGTTTTAGTCCGTAGGACGAAAAACAATCATACCATAGACTAGCATCTAGGGTTTAGCCTCTCTGATCTCGTGGTAGATCTACTCTTGTACTACCCATATCATCAATATTAATCAAGCAGGAGTAGGGTTTTACCTCCATCGAGAGGGCCCGAACCTGGGTAAAAACATCGTGTCCCTTGTCTCCTGTTACCATCCGCCTAAAGGCACAGTTCGGGACCCCCTACCCGAGATCCGCCGATTTTGACACCGACATTGGTGCTTTCATTGAGAGTTCCTCTGTGCCGTCGCCATCAGGAATTGATGCCTCATCCCGTCTTTAAAGACGGCACTGTTGCTAAAGGAGCTTTGGCTATCGGTCAAACTCTCTGGCTAGGCTGTTTTCTTATGACCGCCTGTTCGGCCGCCGCGCCGATGATGACTTCTCGGGTCATCGAAAGCAATCTTCACGTCAACTCGGAACTCGCCGAGCAGTTAGATCCGACGGAGCTCTCTTCCTTAAACGAGCTCTGGATCGCATCGCCGCTCAGGAGTCGCTCTGACCACGATCAGATTGGGCCTAAACCCGATCCGAGAGAGATTAACTCTCCCGGTCACCCATCACGTTGCTGTGGTGGAGGAACAATCTGGCGACCCTTCATCTATCTTAAGGACTAGCTATGTCCGGATTCCCGATCCCTCAAGCGGATACCCACGGAGGGGAGGGCGTCCTCAAGACCTGAACTTAGAGTCGTGCAACGGCTAGATTCATTGGACAACATCCAAGAATCCAAACCTCCGAGTTCGGAAACTCCTTGGCCCTTGAGTCTCAGATTGGGTGAGGTTTGGATTTAATTCCACCCACCCACCCGAACATATCGATCTATCCAAAATTAGGCAAGAGCCCAAGGAAGCATTACATCATTCTTGGGCGATTCATCCTGGTTATGAACATGATAAAGGACTGCCAGCGAGGAAGACATAATTTCATTCTTCTGCAATAATTGCACGGACAAGGAATCCTCAACGCCATAGGTCACCGTGAAATTACACGCTTTGCTGACTTGGCGTCCATAATGCGAAATCTTGTGCGATGGAAAGCGCTGGAAAACCAAGTAAGATTTTGGGACAATCCGTACGAATACAAACCAGTCCAAAACAAAAGGGTGCATTATTGCGGTCACCGGGTTAAACACCAAAAACAAAACCCTCTGGGGCATGGAACCGTCTTTGGAGGGATGGCTCAATGGACCTGTAAAATTCATAGTACAAAGCGGCGCCACACCAACTCATAGCCTTAGAGCATGTTGGATACTCGGCGGTGGCCAAAAGTGGCGAAGAGCTTCTAACCCCAGAATCCACATAGCACCAGCCCGTGGATACGAAGACGGTATTAACAGTCTTGAGACTTTTGCATCAAATAATATGCGAAGCGAACACCGCAGCCTTGCCAAAGTCTACCAAGTAGCAACGATAAACCCATGGAGGACACGGCTATTACCTTTAATGCCGTTGATGAACCTAAATTCGAACAGCCCGAGCACCGGCCGCATTGGTCCTCAGTCGAATAGTGGACTTCTTTCGCCTTACCAAGGTACTCATGGACGGTGGCAGCGGATTGAACCTCATTTATGAGGAAACCCTTCGAAAAATGGAAATAGACTGGAGCCGCATTGAGCGAAGCAGCACAACCTTTAGAGGAATAATCCTTAGTCGAAGCGTCTTTGACGGGAAAAATCTGCTTTGGATGTGGTGTTCGGCACGCCGGATAATTACAGGTCCGAGGAGGTCATGTTCCAAGTGGCCCCGTTCAGCAGCGGATACCATGCTCCATTAGGGCGAGAGGCATTCACAATTTTTCAAGCTATGCCCCATTACGGGTACATGAAGCTCAAAATGCCCGGGCCCAACGGAATCATCACTCTTGCTAGTGACCCGGACATAGCACTCCGCGCCGAAAATAAGACAACCGCACTGGCCCTTGAGGCACTATCCGAAGCCCTAGCGGCCGAGGAACTGACTGCGCTGCGCTCCATGGTGAACAGGGACGACGTGATACTCGATAAAAGATCCAAGTCCACCTCCTTTAAACCGGCGGATGAAATAGTCAAATTCCAAGTCCATCCAACGGACCCTACAAAAACGTCTTCCATCGGGGCGCAATTAAACCCTGATGTAGACGCCGCACTAAGAGAATTCCTACGCGAAAATTGGGACATTTTGCTGGCACCTTCAGACATGCCAGAATCCCACGCCCGGCTGGCGAGCACAGCCTAAACATCCTAAAAGGATTCAAGCCGATCAAGCGAGGCTCTTCGGCGTTTCTCCGAACCCAAGAGACAAGCCATGGGAGAGGAGCTAGCCAAACTATTGGAGGCCGGATTCATCATAGATATAAAACATCCGGACTGGCTAGCAAACCTGGTGATGGTACCAAAGAAGGACAAATCCTGGCGCCTATGCGTCGATTTCAAGGACCTGAACAAGGCTTGCCCAAAGGATCCCTTCCGCCTCCCCCGCATCGATCAAATTATTGACGCTACCGCAGGACACGATTCATTGTGTTTCCTCGACGCATACTCCGGCTACCATCAAATTAAGATGGCAGAGCCTGACCAAGCCGCAACGGCATTCATCACCCCATACTGCCCATTCTGCTTCAACACAATGCCCTTCGGGCTCAAAAATGCCGACGCAACATATCAGCGCATGATTCAGACATGTCTGGCAAACCAGATCGGCAAAACAATGCAGGCATACGTAGATGATGTGATCATCAAAACCAAGCATGTCGAAACTCTAGTAGACGACTTAAGGCTCACATTCGATAACCTCCAAACATATGACATCAAGCTTAACCCGGAAAAATGCGTTTTCGGCGTACCGGCCGGAAAGCTCTTGGGCTTCATTGTATCCGATAGAGGAATTGAAGCAAACCCAGCCAAGATCCGAGCTCTGTCACAATTGGATATCCCAACGGACCTCAAACAAATACAAAAATTGACTGGATGCGTGGCGGCTATAAGCCGCTTTATCTCCCGCTTGGGAGAAATGGCA
Organism: Aegilops longissima; assembly: GCA_021605205.1. Lineage (NCBI taxonomy): Eukaryota > Viridiplantae > Streptophyta > Magnoliopsida > Poales > Poaceae > Aegilops > Aegilops longissima. The sequence continues at coordinate 655,355,911 of CM038682.1, read as the reverse complement.
TTACCCCTTTATCGCCTCCTCCGGCGCACCGAACACTTCGAGTGGACGGATGCCGCCACGGCCGGACTCGAAGAAATAAAAGCCATATTGGCAACAAACCCGGTCCTGGCCGCGCCTAACATGGGTGAACCAATGCTATTATACATCGCGGCAACTCATCAAGTTGTAAGCGCGGTGCTCGTTGTCGAACGAGAAACGGACGGACACAAGTTCCCCCTTCAAAAACCAGTTTACTACGTGTCCACTGTCTTCACTCCATGCAAGTCACGGTATCCGCATTATCAAAAGATAGCGTACGCGGTGTTTATGGCATCCCGGAAGCTGCAACACTACTTTCAAGAGTGTTCAATAACAGTAGCCTCCGAAGTACCTCTTAACGACATTATAAACAACCGCGACGCGACGGGCCGGATTGCCAAATGGGCCATTGAGCTCCTCCTGTTCGACATAACCTATAAGCCACGGCGAGCTATTAAGTCACAAGTTTTGGCCGACTTCGTCGCCGAATGGACTGAAGCCGAACTCCCTAAAGAGTACGGCACATATTCCAACTGGATCATGCACTTTGACGGCTCCTAAATGTTGGCTGGTCTGGGGGCTGGCGTCATTCTGACGTCCCCAACAGGAGATATAGTTCAATACATACTCCAGATAATGTATACGGACTCCAACAACGCAGCCGAATACGAGGCCCTTCTACATGGTCTCCGGATGGCAGTCTCCATGGGCATTCAACGCCTAGAGGTGCGCGGGGATTCGAACCTCGCGATATCCCAAATAAATGAAGACTTTGACGCCAAGGATCCAAAAATGGCAGCTTATCACAACGCCGTCCTAAAAATGTCAGCTCGGTTCGAAGGGCTCGAATTTCACCATATAGCTCGGGAAAACAATCAGGCAGCAGACGTCTTGGCATGCATTGGCGCCAAAGCGATGCCGCCCCAATATCTTCTTAGAGAGGCTATTCAAGCCATCCGTATTATGGGAAGGAGTCCGAAATAACAGCCGGACCCAACAGACCTTGCCCGACACGAACATTCTCGACACAATTGGAGGCTCGCCAAGCGAAGTAACATCTTCAGCCCACGTAATAATGGCAGTCATTGCCCGTGGGCGGAACCATTCCTAGCCTACCTAACCAGGCAGGAACTTCCGAGGACCAAAAGCGAGGCACGCTGCATAGTGCGGCAATCTAAAGCCTATAAAGTCCATGAGGAGAGCTTTATAAGAAAAGCACCACCGAGTCCTTCAAAGGTGTATCTTCAAGAGGAAGGGCGGAATCTTCGGCTGAAATTCATGCGGACTCGGCGGGCACCACGTCGCAGCCGGGCCCTTGTAAGCAAGGCCTTCAGACAGGATTTTCTTGGCCGACGGCCCGGCAGATGCTCAGGACTTAGTCCAACGATCGTCGGTTGCCGGCTCTTTGCTAACCAAAGCCATATGCCACCCACCGCCCTCAAACTATACCCATCACCTGGCCCTTCAGTGCTGGGGCTTGACATGGTAGGACCCCTTAAAGGGGGAACCCACAAGCAAAAATACCTACTGGTCATGGTGGATAAATTCACCAAATGGATAGAGGCCAAGCACTGTTAAGGCGGCGAATCCGGACCGTGATAGACTTCATATCGGGTGCATTACACCGTTCTGGCGTCCCCACAACATCATCACCGATAACGGCACGAACTTTACGGCCGACGAGGTCAAACTCTGGTGCAAAAACATGGGCATCAAGCTCGACTATGCTTCAGTCTATCACCCACAAACTAACGGTCTAGTCGAGCGAGCAAATGGTCTAATCATGAGCGGCATCAAACCCAGATTAGTGCGGTCCCTCAAGGAATCTAGCACGCACTGGGTAGAGGAGCTCGACTCCGTACTCTAGGGGCTGCGGACCACGCCGAATCGCACAACCGGATTCACTCCATTCTTTATGGTATATGACGCAGAGGCAGTTCTGCCCTGTGACATAATTCATGACTCACCTCACGTGCGCATGTACGAAGAAAGAGAAGCCGAACTCTATCGGCAGGACAGTTTGGACGCCTTGGAGGAGGAGCGTGACGTGGCAAAAGCTCGTTCCGCATTCTATCAATAGCAGGCTCGAAGATATCAAAGCAGAGAAGTACGGGCCAAAACTTACAATGTTGGCGAGTTAGTTCTACGCCTGCCGAACAAGAAAAAGGACAGACTCAAGCCCAAATGGGAAGGTCCCTTTATTATTGACCAAGTCCTGACTGGTGGAGCGTACCGTCTGCGAGATGCATTGGATAACCGACTCGAGCCGAACCCATGGAACTGCAGCCCGTCTCCGAAGATTCTACGCCTAGCACCGGACTCTGTGTTCGTCTCCTTCCTCTGTCTATTTTTTACACATTAACTGTCTTACATTTCTCTCCTTCTCCCTCCCTTCCCCTTACAACCTTAAGGGCTTGTTCGCACCTTGTTCGCACACAACTGACGCGCTATCCACGCTCATTATACCTGGGGGCTTCTTTAATAGAAGCTTATTTATACGGGCTTCACGCCCAACACATGTGTCACACTTCCGCATGTACCTTTTATTCACCATTATATGCATCGATATGACTTAAGTTTTGGCCAAGCTGGTTTGCCTGGCTCCTGTGTTTACCCCTACGTTCCCGATTGTTGGCTAGGCGGTAAAGGAGCACCTCTGCGATTATTCTTGTCGGGTCAGCGGATGTGTACCTCGACCGGGTGAAGCCAAAGCTAAGCGTTCTTAAGGGAATATTCAGTCGGTGAACTAAAAGATGATTTTCACTTGTTTATTTACATGCCCCGGATGCTTTTCTGATTTTTTTTTCGCAGTCGGACATGCACTTTAGGGCATGCCTCCGTGGAAAGGAACCCCTAACGGAACTATTCTCCCGGAAGATGTTTCTTACTAACCATGTAATATAACATAACTAGTTGGGCACTTGTCTGTTCAAGCAATAATGACCCCTACGCCTGGTCTCCATGCATGCCCCGGTTCTTATATAATCGAGAGGGTATTCAGACACACTCCGGACTATTGGGTCCCGAGGTCGAAGCGAAAAGGTCCGCCATGACAAATGATCTACAATCCGGCTAGAAGGCATTTTTGATGTCATCTTAAATTACATAGTCAATTTGAATGAGCATATTCCTCTTCAATACCATCCAACAGGCTGTCTAGTTTACAGTCCTGTTGGGAATATTTGGCAGCCAGCTCTACTTGGCCATACACTAAGCTCACAGTGATCTCCTTCCCATCGGCCCCCACAGGTCCGACCTCGGCCATGTAGTTTGGGTCAGCCTTCGTGTACCGCGTCTTCACCATGGCCTAGGCCTCCCTGGCGCCTTGACGGCAGGTCGATGTCTTCCATAATCGGAAGCGCAGCCGCGCTCCCTTAAGCCTCTCTGCAAGCTCTCCAAGGCCTTCGAGCATGGAGACAGATGGCCACAAGGCACGGGCGGCGCCTTTCATCACTGCCGAACTCGCTGCGGTTATCTGTACTTCGGGAAGAAGGTTACCCGTAGAACCGGGCATTTCCTCTGCGGGACGACACGTGAGCATACCTACGAGACATAACTCGTTAGTCGACTTCCTCGCCGAACTCTTTTTCAAAGTTCGTTCAAGCACTTACTAAAATGCGCGTCGGAGCCGTCGATTCTCCTTCACGGAGTCCGGCAATACTGGGCACGAACATCCTTTAGTTCCTCGCCCAGCTGGGTGTTGGCATCTTGGAGATTATTCTTCTCTGCCTCACCCTCGTAAGCACGCTCTCGCCGGCCTTTAACCGCACAAGAGTTGTTGCTGTCCGGATCTACTCGGCGCCATCTGCAATGATATTGTCGATTTTTACACACGCCGCACTTCACAACATACTTATCTTTCGAAGTGTATATTACCAGAGGGGGTCTCCTTGGCCTCCCCTGCCACGGCTAGTGCGACCTCAAGTTGGGCTTTGCACTCTTCCAGCTCCTGGGACAGTTGGGTATTCTTTTTTGTAAGATCCTGCATAACAAATGATCCTTAAATCAGTTATTCTAACTGTTTCAAGTCTCGGGGGCTACTGACATATATAACCATCAAATTTTCTCACCCGTATGTCTTTCACATCTTTGCTCCGTGGCTGGCTAGACCATTTTGAGCGGCACGGAGGTACGCATCTCCCGAATTGAAGGCATCCAATGCCTCTTGGGAGAAACAAGCGTCACGAAGAACTGTCCGGCGACGCCTGTGATTCATGGCACTCTCCACCTCGGAATTGGTGGCGGACAGTCTGTCCGCATCCTCTATCGGAGGAGCGTCCGACGCATGCCTCCTGTTCGCCTCTGCTTCTGGACCTGGCTTTGAAGCCTGGCTGGTGGAGGTTCGATTGGCAATCTCTCTGGATATAGTCCGGCGAGCCCTCTTTTTCCTAAAAAAAGGAGAGCACGGGCGTTAGTATGCATCGCAAGAATAATACCTTGGAATAAGTCAGCGCGCCTTCGCTGCTGCTTTGGTGCCTCGACCCGATGCGTGTCTCTTTAGCCTACCCGCCCTCGCGGTCCCTCATGGCTAGTCGCGCAGGCTCGGCATTCCCCTCGAGATCCTCCCTGCGAAACACCATTAGTATACGGTGATAAAAATAAGCACAGATGGATCATCTTCAAGTATTAGGACTTGGTCTCGATTACTTGTGAGGCGGGAGCAGTCCGGGATAATCGGTTGTAATAGCCACCAAGGCATTGTCGATGCTCGATTGGTGAAATACCCCATCAATCAGCTCCACGGATATGTCCGGATCCTCTTGGGAGGCGGATCGAGGACCGTTCGGATCCTCGGGTTGTGGAGGAGGGTTGTTTATATCCTTCTGACCCGACGCAATTCCTGCGTCGAAATCACAAGATAAGGTACTTAACTATGGGAATATGGAGCAGATGGGCAAAAGAGGTGTTCGCTACCCAGCTTGGAGGATTGTTCATAGAAAATCCGCCTGTGGATTGGCGGAGGAACTCCTCCTCTTCTCCCTTGTACAATGCGGACAAGATCTTCGTCGAGGCGGCAACCGATCCGGCCCCTTACGGCCGCAGCGGGTGGCATCATCCTCCCGTTGAAATCCCACATGGGGTGGCCTCTATCTTTCAAGCGGTTGCACCCCGCATAATGCATGTGGCCATGACCCGATCATGGTCAGTCCGAATGAGCTAAAATCCTTATCCGCTCATCGGGTAAAGGGCGTCCTTGTCATTTTCCCTTTGAGGGCTCCGTGGGCGCCAACTTAGGCGCTTCTTGAGAGGAGCATTATTGAACTCGGGAGGCCGATCGAGCGAGGTCCGGCAGGGGACATCTTCTATATAAAACCATTCTAAAGGCCAGTCTTCGGACGCCTTCCTTGGGGTTCCGGATAGATATCCGGTCCCGGCGATGCGCCATAGTTCGGCTCCGCCCACTTGATATATCGACCCCTCCTGAGAACGGGGCACAAGGCAGAACAACTTCTTCCACAACGCGAAATGAGCCTCGATGCCCAAAAACAGCTCGCAAAGGGCTACAAAGCCCGCAATATGCAATATGGAGGCAGGCGTAAGGTTGTGCAACTTGAGGCCGTAGAACTCCGGGAGCCCCCGGAGAAACGGATGAATTGGAAATCCGAGCCCTCTTATCACATAAGGGACAAGGCATACCCGCTCACCTTTGGAGGGACTAGGGATGCTCTCCGCTTGCTCTCCGCCATTATAGGTGGCAAGTCTGGCTCGAACCGGGACCATGAAGGCTGGGGGAAGGAATCCCTTGGTTTGGAGCGTCACTAGCTCGCTGTGCGGGACGGAACATCTCTCCCAACCTCCAGGCTGAGGGCGAGAGGAGGAGCTGTGTCGTCTGGCCATGATGGAATGGATCTCTATCGGATGTGCTCCGATGAATGCTCGCGAAGGGAAGATGGTGTGATCCGGATCTAAATCCTCATCTCTTTTATAGGCAGCTCATTTGCGCAGCTAGGGGGGTAAATGTAAAAACACCCTGGCTTCTCGCATTCATTTGACACGTGGAAGAAGGCCATTATTGGGCGTGGAAGCCAAGGAGCGCAATATTCACGAGAAGCCGGACACTATTCAACAAGTACACAGAATTTGGAGAAGAACCCGCCTTGCAATGCCGAAGACAATCTGCGCGCCGGACTCTTCGTCATTGAAGTCTGGTTAGGGGACTCTTGAGGAGTCTGGATTAGGGGTGTCCGGATGGCGGACTATAACCTTTGGCCGACTCTGGACTATGAAGATACAAGATTGAAGACTTCGTCCCGTGTCCGGATGGGACTTTCCTTGGCGTGGAAGGCAAGCTAGGCGTCTGGATATGTAGATCTCCTCCCATTGTAACCGACTCTGCGTAACCCTAGCCCTCTCCGGTGTCTATATAAAACGGAGGGTTTTAGTCTGTAGGACGAACAACAATCATACCATAGGCTAGCTTCTAGGGTTTAGCCTCTCTGATCTCGTGGTAGATCTACTCTTGTACTACCCATATCATCAATATTTATCAAGCAGGAGTAGGGTTTTACCTCCATCGAGAGGGCCCGAAAACTGGGTAAAAACATCGTGTCCCTTGTCTCCTGTAACCATCCGCCTAGATGTACAGTTCGGGACCCCCTACCTGAGATCCGCCGGTTTTGACACCGACAAGGACCCTCTTCATCAAATCCGATCCGACTAAAGTAGGAGAGACAGACACCCGCTAGCCACCTTATGCATCAAGTGCATTTCGGTCAGTGGAACCTGTCTCACGTAAGCGTACGTGTAAGGTCGGTCCGGCCCGCTTCATCCCACAATGCCGCAGAATCAATATAAGACTAGTAGCGATAAGCAAATTGAACAAATCATCGCCCACAATTACTTGTGTTCTACTCGTGCATAGAATCTATGCATAGACCTAGCTCATGATGCCACTGTTGGGGAACCTAGTAATAATTCAAAAAATCCTACGTGGCACCAAGATCAATCTAGGAGATGCTAGCAACAAGAGAGAGGGAGTGCATCTTCATACCCTTGAAGATCGCTAAGCGGAAGCATTGCAAGGTATGCAGTTGATGGGGTCGTACTCGCGGTGATTGAAGTCGTGGAAGATACGATCTAGCGCTAAACGGACGGCGCCTTCATGTTCAACACACGTACAACCCGGGAACGTCCCCTCCTTCTTGATCCAGCAAGGGGAGAGGAGAAGTTGAGGGAGAACTCCGGCAATACGACGGCGTGGTGGTGGAGCTCGTGGTTCTTTGGCAGGGCTTCGCCAAGCACTACGGAGGAGGAGGAGCTGGAGGGTGGAAGGGCTGCGCCAGGGGAAGGGTGCGGCTTCCCTCCCACCCCCCACTATTTATAGGTTGAAGGGGAGAGGGGGCCAACCCCCTAGATGCATCTAGAGGGGGGCGGTTGCCATGGGGACTTGCCCCCCAAGCAGGTGGGAGGCGCCCCCACCCCCTAGGGTTTTCAACCCTAGGCGCCTTGGGCCCTTGGGGGCCGCACCATCCCACTAAGGGGCTTGTCCCCACCCGTATTCAGCCCACTGAGTCCTCCGGAGCAAGTGGCCCCACCCGGTGGACCCCCAGACACCTTTCGGTGGTCCCGGTACAATACCGATAACCCCCGAAACTATTCCGGCGACTGAAACTGGACTTCACATATATAAATATTCACCTCCAGACCATTCCGGAACTCCTCGTGACATGCGGGATCTCATCCGAGACTCCGAACAACTTTCGGTAACCACATACAATTTTCCATAACAACTCTAGCGTCACCGAACCTTAAGTGTGTAGACCCTACGAGTTCGGGAACCATGCAGTATTGGCTCCCACATGTTCCACGATGATATCATCGGGTGAACCACGACGTCGGGGATTCAATCAATCCCGTATACAATTCCCTTTGTCCATCGATATGTTACTTGCCCGAGATTCGATCGTCGGTATCCCCATACCTTGTTCAATCTTGTTACCGGCAAGTCTCTTTACTTGTTCCGTAACACATGATCCCGTGGCTAACTCCTTAGTCACATTGAGCTCATTATGATGATGCATTACCGAGTGGGCCCAGAGATAACTCTCCATCATACGGAGTGACAAATTGTTGGAGATATGCCCTAGAGGCAATCATGTGATGATGACATTTCCATATGTATTCATGAGTCCTTTGAATTGTCCTTGAATATCATCAATGATATGTATCAATAAGTATTTGACTTGTTTGTGGAACCATGTATTGTATGATGATTGTTCTAATGGTCCCTAGTTGATAAGGTTATGCGGACACATATCCTTCACTAGTATACGACTCGGTTGATGACTATGTTTCACAAGCATGTGCATGGAGATGCTAAACCAATAGTATGGGCTCGGGGATGGACATCACCAAGCCGGATAGACCCACTTTGAGACACAGCGAGATATAATCATCTGTTAGTCTCAAGTGCAATGTCTATGCCATGTCTTAGACTTGAGGTCCTCACATGTTCTCAGGATGAGGATCGACTCACTTAGGGTCTATCAAACGCCACTCCGTAACTGGGTAGTTATAAAGATAACTTTCGGGTGAGTCATGAGACATGCCACGAGACATGGTTGACCAAGATGGGATTTGCCCCTCCTATTTGGAGAGATATTCTTTGGGCCCTCTCGAGTGATCAGATTCGGAAAGCATGGCCATGCGAATTGGGTTAAGTGTTAACCCAGTTCGTGAATCTGTATCACGGTTTCGAGAAGAGAGGTCGAGCTATCACAAGGGTGACAAGTACTCGCCTTGAGCTCGACAACAAATATCGTGAGGCAAAAGGAATGCTGCATATGACACATTGTTGAGGTTCGTCAAATGACTTTACGCACACATGGGAGTTGGCACGTTCTACTAGGAGCCGCTACCAACTATCGACTCTGGTCGTGTCCATGTGTACGTGAACCTATACGGTCGCACACTTAAGGGGTTGCAGCCCATTCAGATTGGATCCGAGTGGAAAATGGATGTGGACTCCTAGTGGGCTCAAGTGTTGAACCCACCTCGGAGGTCTATATAAAGGGGAGTGGGCGCATCACTTAGGTTTGATCCTCTTGAACCCTCGTTAGCCACCACCACTCCCCACGCCCATGCCGCGCGACCGGACCTAGCAGTCCACCGCTCGACGCTGCCCCCCGTACGTGTGGATACCTTGGAGGCATCGCATCTGCGGTGCTTGGACGAACCGTTCGAGGGAACCGCGAGGTGTGCTACCTCATGAGCACTGCGTTGGATTTCCTTGAAGAGGAAAGGGTGATGCAGCAGAGTAGAGTAAGTATTTCCCTCAGTTTTTGAGAACCAAGGTATCAATCCAGTAGGAGGCTAAACGCGAGTCCCTCGTACCTACACAAAACAAATAGCTCCATGCAACCAACGTGATTAGGGGTTGTCAATCCCTTCACGGTCACTTATGAGAGTGAGATCTGATAGAGATGATATATAATATTTTTGGTATTTTTGGTATAAAGATGCAAAGTAAAATAAAAGCAAAGTAAAAAAGCAAAAGCAATAATAAAGTGTTGGGAGATTAATATGATAAAGATAGACCCGAGGGCCATAGATTTCACTAGTGGCTTCTCTCAAGAGCATAAGTATTTTACGGTGGGTGAACGAATTACTGTTGAGAAATTGACAGAATTGAGCATAGTAATGAGAATATCTAGGTATGATCATGTATATAGGCATCACGTCCGAGACAAGTAGACTGACTCCTGCCTGCATCTACTACTATTACTCCACTCATCGACCGCTATCCAGCATGCATCTAGAGTATTAAGTTCAAGAAAACAGAGTAACGCCTTAAGCAAGATAACATGATGTAGAGGGATAAATTCATGCAATATGATTAAAACCCCATCTTGTTATCCTCGATGGCAACAATACAATACGTGCCTTGCTGCCCCTACTGTCACTTGGGAAAGGACACCGCAAGATTGAACCCAAAGCTAAGCACTTCTCCCATTGCAAGAAAAACCAATCTAGTAGGCCAAACCAAACTGATAATTCAAAGAGACTTGCAAAGATAACCAATTATACATAAAATAATACAGAGAAGATTCAAATATTGTTCATAGATAGACTTGATCATAAACCCACAATTCATCGGGCTCAACAAACACACCGCAAAAAGAAGATTACATCGAATAGATCTCCACGAGAGAGGGGGAGAACATTGTATTGAGATCCAAAAAGAGAGAAGAAGCCATCTAGCTACTAACTATGGACCTGAAGGTCTGAGGTAAACTACTCACACTTCATCGGAGAGGCTATAATGATGTAGAAGCCCTCCGTGGTGGATTCCCCTTCCGGCGGAGCTCCGGAATAGGCCCCAAGATGGGATCTCGTGGATACAGAAAGTTGCGGCGGTGGAATTAGGTTTTTGGCTCCGTATCTGATCGTTTGGGGGTACGTAGGTATCTATAGGAGCAAGGAGTACGTCGTGGAGCAAAGTGGGTCCCATGAGGCAGGGGGCGCGCCCTAGGGGGGCGCCCTCCACCCTCGTGGCCGCCTCCCTTCTTTCTTGACATGGGGTCCAAGTCTCCTGGATCATATTCGGTGAGAAAATCACGTTCATGAAGGTTTCATTCCGTTTGGACTCCGTTTGATATTCCGTTTCTTCGAAACACTGAAATAGGCAAAAAAACAGCAATTCTGGGTTGGGCCTCCAGTTAATAGGTTAGTCCCAAAAATAATATAAAAGTGGAAAATAAAGCCCAATATGGTCCAAAACAGTAGATAATATAGCATGGAGCAATCAAAAATTATAGATACACTAGAGACGTATCAGGCATCCCCAAGCTTAATTCCTGCTCGTCCTCGAGTAGGTAAATGACAAAAAAGAATTTTTGATGCGGAGTGCTACTTGGTATAATTTCAATGTAATTCTTCTTAATTGTGGTATGAATATTCAGATCTGAAAGATTTATGACAAAAGTTTAATATTGACATAAAAATAATAATACTTCAAGCATACTAACTAAGCAATTATGTCTTCTCAAAATAACATGGCCAACGAAAGTTCATCCCTACAAAATCATATAGTTTAGTCATGCTCCATTTTTGTCACACAAGAATGCTCTCATCATGCACAACCCCGGTGACAAGCCAAACAATTGTTTCATACTTTAGTAATCTCAAACTTTATAAACCTTCACGCAATACATGAGCGTGAGCCATGGATATAGCACTATGGGTGGAACAGAATATGATGATGGGGGTTATGTGGAGAAGACAAAAAGGAGAAAGTCTCACATCAACGAGGCTAATCAATGGGCTAGGGAGATGCCCATCGATTGATGTTAATGCAAGGAGTAGGGATTGCCATGCAACGAATGCACTAGAGCTATAAATGTATGAAAGCTCAACAAAAGAAACTAAGTGGGTGTGCATCCAACTTGCTTGCTCACGAAGACCTAGGGCACTTGAGGAGGCCCATTGTTGGAATATACAAGCCAAGTTCTATAATGAAAAATACTCACTAGCATATGAAAGTGACAAAACAAGAGACTCTCTATCATGAAGATTATAGTGCTACTTTGAAGCACAAGTGTGGAAAAATGGATAGTAGCATTGCCTTTTTATATATATATATATATATATATATATATATATATATATATATATATATATATATATATATATATATATATATATATATATATTGGGGCCTTCCTTTTTTGGCCTATTTTTTATTGGGACAATGCTCTATGAAATGATGATCATCACACTTCTATTTATTTACAACTCAATGATTACAACTCGATACTAGAACAAAGTATGACTCTATATGAATGCCTCTGGCGGTGTACCGGGATATGCAATGAATCAAGAGTGACATGTATGAAATAATTATGAATGGTGGCTTTGCCACAAATACTATGTCAACTACATGATCATGCTAAGCATTATGACAATGATGAATGTGTCATGAAGAACGGTATGGTGGAAAGTTGCATGGCAATATATCTCGGAATGGCTATGGAAATGCCATAATAGGTAGGTATGGTGGCTGTTTTGAGGAAGATATAAGGAGGTTTATGTGTGAAAGAGCGTATCATATCACGGGGTTTGGATGCACTGGCGAAGTTTGCACCAACTCTCAATGCGAGAAAGGGCAATGCAGTGCATCAAGAGGCTAGCAATGATGGAAGGGTGAGAGTGCGTATAATCCATGGACTCCACATTAGTCATAAAGAACTCATATACTTATTGCAAAAATCTACAAGCCATCAAAAACCAAAGCACTACGCGCATGCTCCTAGGGGATAGATTGGTAGGAAAAGACCATCGCTCGTCCCCGACCGCCACTCATAAGGAAGACAATCAAATAACACCTCATGTTTCAAAAATTTTACATAACGTTTACCATACGTGCATGCTACAGGACTTGCAAACTTCAACACAAGAATTTCTCAAATTCACAACTACTCAACTAGCACGACTTTGATATTATCACCTCCATATCTCAAAACAATTATCAAGCATCAAACTTTTCTTAGTATTCAACGCACTCAAAAGAAAGTTTTACAAATCTTGAATACCAAGCATATTATTATTAAGCAAATTACCATGCTATTTATGACTCTCAAAATAATCTAAGTGAAGCATGAGAGATCAATAGTTTCGATAAAACAAATCACCACCGTGCTCTAAAAGATATAAGTGAAGCACTAGAGCAAAACTATATAGCTCAAAAGATATAAGTGAAGCACATTGAGTATTCTATCAAATTCCAATTCATGTATGGCTCTCTCAAAAGGTGTGTACATCAAGGATGATTGTGGTAAACTAAAAAGCAAAGACTCAGATCATACAAGACGCTCCAAGCAAAACACATATCATGTGGTGAATAAAAATATAGCTCCAGGTAAAATTACCGATGGAAGTAGATAAAAGAGGGGATGCCTTCCGGGGCATCCCCAAGCTTTGACTTTTTCGTGTCCTTAGATTATCTTGGGGGTGCCACGGGAATCCCCAAGCTTAGGCTCTTTCCACTCCTTGTTCCATAATCCATCAAAAGATTTCACCCAAAACTTGAAAACTTCACAACACAAAACTCAACAGAAATCTCGTGAGCTACGTTAGCGAAAGAAAACAAAAGACCACTTCAAGGTACTGTAATGAACTCATTATTTATTTATATTGGTGTTAAACCTACTGTATTCCAACTTCTCTATGGTTTATAAACTATTTTACTAGCCATAGATTCATCAAAATAAGCAAACAACACACGAAAAACAGAATCTGTCAAAAACAGAACAGTCTGTAGTAATATGTAACTAACGCAAACTTCTGGAACTCCAAAAATTCATCCAAAATAGGAAGACCTAGGAAATTTGTTTGTTGATCATCAGATATTGGAATCACTATTTTATCATGTTCTGGTGATTTTTAACAATTGTTTTTGTGAACCGAAAGTTTCTGGAAATTACAGCAAGATCAAATAACTATCATCCAAGAAGATCCTATAGGTTTAACTTGGCACAAACACTAATTAAAACATAAAATCACATCTAAACAGAAGGTAGATGTATTATTTATTCCTAAACAGAAACAAAAGGAAAAAAAACTAAAAATAAAGTTGGGTTGCCTCCCAACAAGCGTTATCGTTTAACGCCCCTAGCTAGGCATAAAAGCAAGGATAGATCTAGGTATTGCCATCTTTGGTAGGCAATCCATAAGTGGCTCTCATGATAGATTCATATGGTAATTTTATTTTATTCCTAGGGAAGTGTTCCATGCCTTTCTTTAATGGAAATTGGAATCTAATATTCCCTTCCTTCATATCAATAATTGCACCAATCGTTCTAAGGAAAGGTCTACCAAGAATAATAGGACAAGAAGGATTGCAATCTATATCAAGAACGATAAAATCTACAGGCACATAATTACTATTTGCAACAAGAAGAACATAATTAATCCTTCCCATAGGTTTCTTAATAGTGGAATCCGCGAGATGCAAGTTTAGAGAGCAATCATCAAAATCACGGAAATCTAGCAAATCGCACAAAGTTTTGGGAATAGTGGAAACACTAGCACCCAAATCACATCAAGCATAAAATTCATGATCCTTAATCTTCATTTTAATAGTTGGTTCCCACTCATCATAAAGTTTTCTAGGGATAGAAACTTCTAACTCAAGTTTTTCTTCATAAGATTGCATCAAGGCATCAACGATATGTTTGGTAAAAGCTTTATTTTGACTATAAGCATGAGGAGAATTTAGCACGGATTGCAACAAGGAAATACAATCAATTAAAAAGCAACTTTAATAATTAAATTCCTTGAAATCCATAATCGTGGGTTTAGCAACATCTAGGATTTTACTTTCTTCAATCCCACTTTTATCAATTTTAGCATCAACATCTAGAAACTCCGAATTTTTAGAACGCCTTCTAGGTAAAGGTGGATCATATTCAGTCCCATCATTATCAAGATTCATATTGCAAAACAAAGATTTAATAGGGGACACACCAATAATCTTTAGATCTTCATCTTTATTTTCATGGAAATTGGAAGAACACGCTTTAATAAAGGCATCTTTCGTAGCACGCATCCTAGCGGTTCTTTCCTTGCACTCATCAATGGAAATTCTCATGGCTTCGAGAGACTCATTGATATCATGCTTAGGAGGAATAGGTCTAAGCTTTAAAGAATCAACATCAAGAGAAATTCTATCAACGTTCCTAGCCAATTCATCAACTTTAAGCAATTTTTCTTCAAGCAAAGCATTGAAATTCTTTTGTGAATTCATAAACTCTTTAACACTAGTCTCAAATTCAGAGGGCATCTTATTAAAATTTCCATAAGAGTTGTTGTAGGAATTTCCATAATTATAAGAAGGATTACTAGGATAGGGCCTTGGATTAAAGTTTCCTCTATACGCGTTGTTACCAAAATTATTCCTACCAACAAAATTCACATCCATAGATTCATTATTATTCTCAATCAAAGTAGACAAAGGCATATCATTAGGATCAGAAGAAACACTCTTAGTAGCAAATAATTTCATAAGTTCATCCATCTTTCCACTCAAAACATTAATTTCTTCTATCGCATGCACTTTTTTATTAGTAGATCTTCCAGTGTGCCATTGAGAATAATTAACCATAATATTATCTAAGAGTTTAGTAGCATCTCCTCAAGTTATTTCCATAAAAGTGCCTCTCGCGGCAGAATCTGAAAGATTTCTGGAAGCAAAATTCAATCCGGCATAAATTTTTTGTATAATCATAATCATCCACAAGTTCAAACCATGAGTGGGGCAATTACGTATCATTAATTTCATTCTCTCCCAAGCTTGTGCAACATGTTCATGATCAAGTTGCTTAAAATTCATAAGATCGATTCTGAGAGAGTTGATCTTAGCGGGAGGAAAATACTTAGAGATAAAAGCATCTTTGCACTTGTTCCAAGAATCAATACTATTTTTAGGCAAAGACGAAAACCAAGCTTTAGCACGATCTCTGAGCCAAAAAGAAATAGCTTCAGTTTAACAATATCATTATCAACATCTTTCTTCTTTTGCATATCACACAAATCAACGAAGCTATTTAGATGAGTAGCGGCATCTTCACTAGGAAGGCTGGCAAGTTGATCTTTCATAACAAGATTCAACAAAGCAGTATTGATTTCACAAGATTCAGTGTTGGTAAGAGGAGCAATCAGAGTGCTAAGGAAATCATTATTGTTGGTATTGGTAAAGTCACACAATTTGGTATTATCTTGAGCCATCGTGACAAACAAGCAATCCAACACACGAGGAAACAAAAAGGCAAGCGAGAAAAAGGCAAACGGAGAGAGGGCGAATAAAATGGCAAGGGTGAAGTGGGGGAGAGGAAAATGGCGAATAATGTAATGCGAGAGATAAGGGATTGTGATGGGTACTTGGTATGTTGACTTTTGCGTAGACTCCCTGGCAACGGCGCCAGAAATCTTCCTGCTACCTCTTGAGCACTGCGTTGGATTTCCTTGAAGAGGAAAGGGTGATGCAGCAGAGTAGAGTAAGTATTTCCCTCAGTTTTTGAGAACCAAGGTATCAATCCAGTAGGAGGCAACGCGCGAGTCCCTCGTACCTACACAAAACAAATAGCTCCACGCAACCAACGCGATTAGGGGTTGTCAATCCCTTCATGGTCACTTACGAGAGTGAGATCTGATAGAGATGATAGATAATATTTTTGGTATTTTTGGTATAAAGATGCAAAGTAAAATAAAAGCAAAGTAAAAAGCAAAAGAAATAATAAAGTGTTGGGAGATTAATATGATAAAGATAGACCCGGGGGCCATAGATTTCACTAGTGGCTTCTTTCAAGAGCATAAGTATTTTACAGTGGGTGAACGAATTACTGTTGAGCAATTGACAGAATTGAGCATAGTTATGAGAATATCTAGGTATGATCATGTATATAGACATCACGTCCGAGACAAGTAGACCGACTCCTGCCTGCATCTACTACTATTACTCCACTCATCGACCGCTATCCAGCATGCATCTAGAGTATTAAGTTCAAGAAAACAGAGTAACGCCTTAAGCAATATGACATGATGTAGAGGGATAAATTCATGCAATATGATAAAAAACCCATCTTGTTATCCTCGATGGAAACAATACAATACGTGCCTTGCTGCCCCTCATCCTTTGGGAAAGGACACCGCAAGATTGAACCCAAAGCTAAGCACTTCTCTGATTGCAAGAAAAACCAATCTAGTAGGCCAAACCAAACTGATAATTCGAAGAGACTTGCAAAGATAACCAATCATACATAAAAGAATTCAGAGAAGATTCAAATATTGTTCATAGATAGACTTGATCATAAACCCACAATTCATCAGTCTCAACAAACACACCGCAAAAAGAAGATTACATCGAATAGATCTCCACGAGAGAGGGGGAGAACATTGTATTGAGATCCAAAAAGAGAGAAGAAGCCATCTAGCTACTAACTATGGACCCGAAGGTCTGAGGTAAACTACTCACACTTCATCGGAGAGTCTATGAGTATGTAGAAGCCCTCCATGGTGGATTCCCCTTCCGGCGGAGCTCGGGAACAGGCCCCAAGATGGGATCTCGTGGATACAGAAAGTTGCGGCGGTGGAATTAGGTTTTTGGCTTCGTATCTGGTCGTTTGGGGGTACGTAGGTATATATAGGAGGAAGGAGTACGTCGGTGGAGCAAAGGGGGTCCCACGAGGCAAGGGGCGCGCCCTAGGGGGGTGCCCTCCACCCTCATGGTCGCCTCCCTTCTTTCTTGGCGTGGGGTCCAAGTCTCCTGGGTCATATTCGGTGAGAAAATCACGTTCCCGAAGGTTTCATTCCATTTGGACTCCGTTTGATATTCCGTTTCTTCGAAACACTGAAATAGGCAAAAAAACAGCAATTCTGGGCTGGGCCTCCGGTTAATAGGTGTAAGGGCATATTTATCCCGTAAGTGTTTTGGTGATTGATGACGATACTTTTGCGGACTAATTGTATGATTTGAGTTCCTCAGATGGTTCATCTCTAGGCTCGAGACGATCCGGTGCCCCTCGGAGACTATTGAAGACGGCGTCGTCCTACGTTTCTTTTTGGTGGATTTGAGTCGTAGGAGAGCCGTACTATTAAGAGGGGGTCCGCGTCGGAAAGGTTAGGGTGGAATCAACACGTACACTTGTCCCTCCTTTCCCTGCACTTTGGAGCTTCCCTTTGTTATCTTGGTGGTGCGCAAATCTGACAATTGCCTCTGTACTTGCGGTAGTACCGCAGGTACATGCGGTAGTACCGCAGGGTGCCACGGTAGTACCGCTCCTCAGGAGCAGTAGTACCGCGGCTCCCAGGCCTAGTGCCGCTCCGGTGCGGTAGTAGGGGCGGATGTAATTTTTTACATCCGCGCCCACCACGGTAGTACCGCTCGTCCAGCGCGGTAGTATCGCGGGGGCCCACGGTAGTACTGCTCCCAATGAGCCGTAGTACCGTGGCCCTCCTACCAAGTACCGTAGATTCACGGTAGTAGGCACGCGCTACGGTAGTACCGCTCCTAAGGAGCGGTAGTACCGCGTCGGATTTTCGCACTACCGCAGTTTCAGCGGAAGTTGGCACGGATGTAATTTATTTCATCCGCGCCCTTCTCAGGTCGTGACTCCCCTGCCTTGCGGTAGTACCGCAAGGGGGAGCGGTAGTACCACGCAAGCGGTAGTACTGCCCTTAGTCAGGCTAGTCCCGGCTTATGCTGCTGCCGCGGTAGTACCATGGTTCGCCGCGGTAGTACCGTGGTTCGCCACGGTAGTACCGCGCGGCCCCGCGGTAGTACCGCGCCCCTGGAGCGATAGTACCGCGGGTCGCGGGCTGAATAAGTGGATAACGGTTGGTTGTGTTCCACGACTATATAAGGGGCTTCTTCAACCTCTAGTTGACTACCTCTTCTCTCTCTAAGCTCCATTGTTGCTCCAAGCTCCATTTTGGCCCGATCTCTCTCCCTAGCCAATCAAACTTGTTGATTTGCTCGGGATTGGGTGACAAGGGCCCGATCTACACTTCCACCACAAGATATTTGATTCCCCCCACTTATCCCTTGCGGATCTTGTTACTCTTGGGTGTTTGAGCATCCTAGACGGTTGAGGTCACCGTGGAGCCATATTCCATTGTGGTGAAGCTTCGTGGTGTTGTTGGGAGCCTCCAATTAAGTTGTGGAGATTGCCCCAACCTTGTTTGTAAAGGTTGGTCGCCGCCTTCAAGGGCACCAATAGTGGAATCACGACTCTTGCATTGTCGAGGGCGTGAGGAGATTCTGGTGGCCCTAGTGGCTTCTTGGGGAGCATTGTGCCTCCACACCGCTCTAACGGAGACGTACTTCCCTCAAAAGGAAGGAACTTGGTAACACATCCTCGTCTCCACCGGCTCCACTCTTGGTTATCTTATCCCTTTACTTGTGCAAGCTTATTTGTGTTCCTATCCTTGCTTGCTCGTGTGCTTGTGTTGTTGCATCATATAGGTTTTCCACCTAGTTGCACATCTAGACAACCTTTATTATTGCAAAGTTTAAAGTGGTAAAGAAAAGCTTAAAAAATTGTTAGTTGCCTATTCACCCCCCCCCTCTAGTCAGCCATATCGATCCTTTCAATTGGTATCAGAGCCTCGTCTCTTTTTAAGGACTTTACCGTCCGTAGAGTATGGTTGACGTCGTAGATGATGTGGGGGAGCACTCCGGTGCGAATCCGACATCATCTACGGAGATGGGAGTACCTCGATCTCGTGAGGAATTCAATGTGGCGTTGGACACATTGAAAAACTCCATGACGAAGCGAGGTCAAGGACATGTTTAAGGAATTCCTAGAAGGGCTTAAACTTTCTACCGCACCGTGAAAGTGGGTGATCCCGCCAACACGGGAGCGGATGCTAACTCCGATATGGGGGAAGCTACTAGTGAGAAAGCCCCCTCGTCTAGTGGTAAGAATGGCACCGGCATCTTCGCCCATGTGCAACCTCCCGTTTATGGTGGACCGATTCCTTCCACTCATTTGAATCATGCCGGTCCACCACCTAAGATTGATAGAAAGGAGGATTTTGATTCTTGGGTTTATCGTTTTAAGCGTCATTTAAATGATGTGAACACTAACCTTTGGAGAATCATTGAAGAAGGTTTCTATCCGCATGATCCGAGCAAGTTTTCTCCTAGAGAGGTCGTGGACCATCAATTCAATGAGAATGCTCTCTTCATCATCCAAGAAGCAATCCTTCCCGAAGACCTCCCTCATCTCCGGCCTTACACCCGTGCCAAAGATGCTTGGCTCAAGGTGGTTTCCATGTATCGAGGAAGCGCAAGCATTCAACGTTCCAATTATGAAGTGGTCCAAGATGAAGCCGATGAGTTTGCAATGAAGGAAGAAGAAGAACCTCGTGAGCTCTATCGGAGAGTAACTAAGCTTGCCGTCTCCCTCCGGGATCATGGAAGTAAGGACACAGATGACAACTGGATCAAGCGCAAATTTCTCAAGCCAATGATGCCCTACCACAAAGCCATGTCCTCCATCATCCGTCAACGACCGGACTTCCACACCTTGTCCTCAAGTGATGTGTTGGATGAGTTTGTGGCTATGAGCATATTGGACAAGACCGCCGACAATGCGGTGCTTCGCTCTCAAAGAGCAAAGAAGCCCAACCTCGCTTTGAAGGCCAAGATTTGTGTCGAAGAAGATGGAGAGGAGGAAGAAGAAGAGAGCAGCCTCGAAGATACTAAGTATGATTATCATGAACACATGGCCCTTGCTTCAAGACAATTTTGGAGCAAGAAGAACTCAAGGCCCAACTTCAACAAGAGCAATTCAAGTGGCTCTAAGGGCAAGCAACGAGTGAGGACGTGTTTCAATTGTGGAAATGTGAGTCACTTTGTTGCGGAGTGTCAATATGAGAAGAGGGAAGATAATGGTGGCAAGCTCATCCGTAAGGACAAGGCCAAGTCTTTTCCCAACAAGTGCAACTTCCCAAAGAAGACTCCTCACAAAGCCTTGGTGGTTCAAGAAGAGTACAATGAGGATGATGATGATGATGAGGATGGTGAATCGGTTGCCATGGCCTCCGTGGCCATTGCAATGACTCCTCGGGTGTCTCTCTTCGGTTCACCCAATGAAAGCATCAACGCCAAGTGCCTCATGGCTAAAGCCACCAACAAGGTAACCCCCAACATCAAAACTACCATCATCAATCATTCTTCTTTGACGGATTGCATTGATGAACATGAGGGGACTAATGTAGAGGAAAATGAATTTGAGATCTTTATGAGTAAACTCAAAGGGAAATCCAAGAAGCACTTCGTTGCTCTCTTGGAACAACTTGGTGAAGCCAATGTCATGATCGAGACTCATGAAGAAACCATCTCTAAGATGGAAGGGCATAGTCGTGACTATGCCGATGAGATTTCGGATCTTTCCAATGCTCTTGAGGAAGAGCGTGGTCTTCGTTTGGCTCTTGAGGAGTCACACAACGATGATCACGCTATGTTAAAGAAAGACCTTGATCATGCTCTTGTTGTGTCTCGTGTGCTTAGTTCCGAGAAGGCAAAGCTTGGAGTTGATCTTGCTAGACTCAACGAGGACTTTGACACTCTCGACAAGGCTCACAAAGTCTTGAAGGGTGCTCATGCTAGTCTCAAAGAGTCTCATGATCAACTCCAAGTGAAGCTAACTAAGGAGAAAGCCACCTTTCCTCATATGATATTAATTGATAATGCAAATGCTACTAACCCTTGTTGTGAGCATGTGCATCTTGTTGAGGAGAATGCTAAGTTGAAGGAGCAACTTGAAAAGGGCCTTATCACATGCATTCAAGGTGAGAAGAACCTTAATGACCTTTTGAGTAATCAAAAGGAAGTTGTGGCCAAGGAGGGGATTGGGTTCGCGCCCAAGCCCAAGAGCAAGAAGAAGAATGACAAGACCAAGCAACCTCCCCCTCTCAAGCAAACCTTTGTGTGGGAGGGAGAGGGTGCTTCCAAGAAGAATAAGAACCGTGCAAAGGGTGGCAATGTCAAGAAGGACAACGTCATCCCCATGAACATAGCCGGCGACTTTAACCCCTCTTATGTGTTGTGCCGTGCTAGTGATGGGCATGTTTATGCTAAATTTGTTGGTTCTTATTATGAGTACATTGAATGGTCTATTTGGGTTCCTAAGACCCTCGTTACTAACATCAAAGGACCCATTACCAAATGGGTACCTAAAACCAAGCATTGATCTCTTGTAGGGGTTTGCTTCCGGTGGGGGATCATGGTTGCTCGATAGTGGAGCAACAAATCATATGACCGGGAGCAAGGACATGGTGGTGGACGTGCAAGAGATTCCATCTATGCCCACCGATGTCGAGTGGGGTGATGCATCACATTCTAAGGTATTGGGTCTCGGCAAGGTTGTCATTTCTCATGATCTTACAATCGAGAAAGTCATGCTTGTTGAGTCCCTTGCATACAACTTGCTTTCCGTTCGTCAACTTGCAGTCATGGGTTTTGCTACTTTCTTTTACATTGATACCGTGGCCCTCTTGTGGAGCAAGACTCTTAAAGTAGCCTTTGTTGGGCATGTCAAAAACGGTCTCTATGTGATTAACTTTTCGGAGCGACCCACTAAGACCGCGACATGCCTAATGGCTAAAGTTGACGTGGGATGGCTTTGGCATCGCCGTTTAGCCCATGTCAATATGAGATCTTTGCAAGGTCTTCTCAAGGGGGACCATGTTCGTGGACTAACAAATTTTAGTTTTGCCAAAGACCGTGCTTGCAGTGCTTGTATTGAAGGTAAGCTTCATGAGAAGGCTCACCCTCCCACGACTATCATATACTCAAAGAGACCCTTGGAGCTCCTTCACATGGATCTCTTTGGGCCACCATCATTTGATAGTCTTGGAGGAAGAAAGTATTGCTTGGTGATCGTGGATGACTATTCGAGATACAATTGGGTATATTTCTTCAAGAGGAAGAGTGAGACTCAACAAACCGTCATCGACTTTGCAAATGAAGCTCAACGTCAACATAATGCAAAGATCTTGACTATAAGAAGTGACAATGGCACCGAGTTCAAGAACTACACCTTGGATGAGTTTCTTAGTGATGAGGGAATCAAGCATCAATATTCTGCACCATATACCCCTCAACAAAATGGTGTGGCGGAGAGAAAGAACCGGACGTTGATGGATGTGGCAAGGACCATGATGGCGGAGTTCAAGTCTCCATACAACTTTTGGGCCGAAGCCATCAACACCGCTTGTCATGCATCCAATCGGCTCTATCTCCGCAAAGGCTTGAACTGGACTCCTTATGAGATACTCACCGGCAACAAGCCCAACCTCAAGTACTTCCGGGTGTTCGGGTGTAAGTGTTTCATTCTCAAGAAAGGTGTTCGTTTGTCTAAATTTGAAGCTAGAGCTCATGAGGGCATATTTGTTGCTTATGCTACAAACTCTCATGCTTACCGTGTCCTCAATAAATCCACGGGACTTATTGAGGAGACGTGTAACGTGGAGTTTGATGAGAATAACGGCTCCCAAGTGGAGCAAAGTGGCACTTGTGATGTAGGTGATGAAATTCCTCCCAGGCCATAAGAAGAATGGGAGTTGGCTTTATCCTACCCATTGAGGAACCCCTTGTGGCCGAAGGAGAAGGACAATGCTCCACTCAAGTGGAGCCATCACCAACCCAAGGCCCACACGCTTCCGAAGAACAAAGTGAAGGCCCTCAACCTCAAGAACAAGACCAAGGGCAAGATCATGCTCAAGATGATGATATCACCTTAAATGATGCCCAAGGTCAAGTTCTCTCCCCCGAGCATGCTCAAGATGAAGGTCATGCTCAAGACGGCGCTCAAGATGATCAAGTGACCCTCCTCATCTCACCTCCGAGGAGGAATTAGAGCGTCATGCCGCCAAGATTGCTTCCAAACTCACTACCAATGGCCATCTCATGGAGAATGTGGCTGGAAGCCTAAGAAAAGAGGTAAGCACTCCGTTTGTCTCTTGTGTTGAACCTCAAAAGGTCTATGAGGCGCTCGAAGACTCGGATTGGCTCAATGCCATGCATGAAGAACTCAACAACTTTGAGTACAACAAGGTGTGGAGGTTGGTACCAAGGCCATCGGAGAACCACAACGTCATTGGAACCAAGTGGATTTTCAAGAACAAGCAAGATGCTCATGGGAACATCATTCGCAACAAGGCAAGATTGGTAGCACAAGGCTACTCCCAAGTCGAGGGTATCGACTACGGTGAAACCTTTGCTCCCGTTGCTCGTCTTGAATCCATTCGTTTGTTGATTGCTTATGCTTCCCATCACAACTTTAAATTGCAACAAATGGATGTGAAAAGTGCTTTTCTTAATGGTCCCATTAATGAGTTGGTCTATGTCAAGCAACCCCCCGGGTTCGAGGACCCCTACTTTCCGAATCATGTGTATCAACTCGATAAGACACTCTATGGCCTTAAACAAGCCCCACGTGCGTGGTATGACCACCTTACCGAGTTGTTACAAGATCGTGGCTTTGAAGTGGGGCAAATTGATCCCACTCTTTTTACTAAGAAGGTCAATGGGGAGTTGTTTGTATGCCAACTATATGTTGATGATATTATCTTTGGTTCTCCTAACAAAGCTTTCAATGAGGAATTTGCCGCCTCATGACCTCCAAGTTCAAGATGTCTTCGATGGGAGAGTTGAAGTTCTTCCTTGGTTTCGATATCAAACAAAGAAGAGAAGGAACCTTCATCAACCAAGCCAAATACACCCAAGACATGCTCAAAAGATTCAAGCTAAGTGATGTCAAGCGGCTACTACACCAATGCCCACCAAGTGCCAACTTGACATTGATCCCAATGGTAAGCGGTGGATCAAAAGGTATATCGCTCCATGATTGGATCCTTGCTTTACCTTTGTGCATCTAGACCGGATATCATGTTGAGTGTGGGTATGTGTGCACGGTTTCAAGCCGCACCGAAGGAAAGTCACTATGTGGCGGTCAAGCGAATCTTTCGATATTTGGCTCATACCCCAAACTTTGGCTTATGGTACCCAAGAGGAGCAAACTTCAAGCTTGAAGGATTTACGGATTCCGATTGGGCGGAGACAAAGTGGATAGGAAGTCCACTTCGTAGGGTGCCAATTTCTTGGTTGCTCCTTGGTAAGTTGGTCTTCCAAGAAGCAAAGTTGTGTGTCTCTCTCGTCCACCGAAGCGGAATATGTGGCGGCCGGTAGTTGTTGTGCTCAACTCCTATGGATGAGGCAAACTTTAAAGGAGTACGGTGTCATTTGTGACAAAGTGCCTCTTTGGTGTGATAATGAAAGTGCCATCAAGATTTCTCTCAACCCGGTGCAACACTTCAAGACGAAGCACATCGAGATTCGGTATCATTTTATCCGGGATCACATTAGGCGAGGAGAGATCGAGCTCAAGTATGTCAACACTCAGGATAACCTTGCAGATATATTCACGAAGCCCTTAGATGAAGCAAGATTTCGCGAGTTAAGGCATGAGCTAAATATCATTGATTTGAGCAATGTGACTTGAGCCCGTGCACTCCCCATCACACTCAACTTGCTGTCTAGTTTAGGTGTAGGCATGGACATAGGGGGAGTATTGTTCTCTCAATGAACTCTCCCTCCCCCCATTATGCATAAATCGGTCACCTCTTTCACATTAGCCATTTTTTATGGTACTTGTGTTCCAAAGACGAGTTTTGGTCATGGGCCCAAGGATAATTCTTCGTGGTGCCATACCATCCTACTCAAACATAGGTGGCTTCAGCCACCGCCCTCTCTCCTTGAGAGGCCTTGTCGTTTGGTGGTTTCTTGTTGTCTTTTGCCTCTGGTTTGTGGTAGAATTTGTGGTTTCTTGTGTGCGAGAAAAAAATTTTGCACAGGCCCTTTTTCGTTTTTTGAGTTTCACGGTACTACCGCGGCCAGCTGCGGTACTACCGCAGCCAGCCACGGTACTACCGCTTGCGGGAGCACGGTACTACCGCAACCTCACGACAGTAATTTTTTACTGCTGCCCGGTTGAGCGGTACTACCGCCTCGGTGCGGAACTTCCGCCCGAGCGGTACTACCGCGACGGTTCACGGACGTGGGGTTAAGGACGGGCAGGGGGGGTTCTAACTCCCCATACCCATTCGCTGCCTTCTCCCCACATCGCCTCCTTCTCTCCCTTGCTCAAGAACGGAGCCGGCGTCTCTCGCCGGATCTCCTCCACCGCCTGCCCTCCCGTGATTCCGACCGGTGGGATCGTTCCCACCGCGTGCTCTTGCTATGGACCCAGGTTTTTCCCCAATTCCCTCTCCTTGTTGTTGGTGTTTGGCGTTTCTAGATTTTGGGGAGGCTTGTGTGTTCTTGAGATTGATAGGCCTAATCTCTGCAAGAATAGGATGAAGGAGTGTAGTATTGCATATGATTTATATGTGTATTGCTGTCATGCGCTAGATCTGATCACTGTAGCACCGCCGTTGTTTCGCGGTTCTTTTCAGATTCAAATCGATAGTTGGATCCGCTGTGACGCGGTACTACTGCCCCGACGGCTCGGTACTACCGCTTGCACGGTACTACCGCTTGCACGGTACTACCGCCCCTCGGGTGCGGTACTACCGCGCTCTGTGCGACACTACAGCTCTACTTCCGCTCCAACCACGGTACTACCGTGACCTCGCACGGTACTACCGCGTTTGGAGCAGTACTACTGCTTTAGTACCGCAGGCAGTGACCGTCCTGCCGTGCCTCACACCTATCGCATGCCAACTTTCTCATATGTCTCTTATGTGTTTCTTGTGCTTTTTCGTGGCCTTTGCATTGATCTTCTTTGCGTCTTTGGTGCTTTGCGTGTGTGGTTCAGGTGATGGCTCTCGCCGGTCCAATCCCAGCCGTGACACCGGCTCCAAGCGTCTGCGCAACCCCGATGAAGCACCAGAGGGCTCCTCTTCTGCCCCCAAGCGCCATGTCAAGACAACTGCCACCAAGTTCAAGGAGCCCGCCAAGAGCATGGATGAGATGCCCCATTCTGACTACGTCCGTCTCAGGAACATGGATCCGTACGTGACCCCTCGTTCCTCAGTCAGGGGCTGTGAGCTGTTCTGGAACAAGCATCAAACCAACGTCTATCTGGACGTCATCAAGAACAAGCGAGAATACCTATGTGGATGTGAAGTGGATTGACATGCATCACTTGAGGAAGGAGAAGTTCCGTGCCTACTTTGGAGAGGCTCGGACTTGGTGGAGCAGTTTGGCATTGAGCATATAATCTCTTTTCACCTTGACTATGATCCCGAGCTCATTGGTCAGTTCTTTGCTACATCTACTTTCACCCCAATGAGGAAAGGAGGATGACCTGGATGACAAATGGCCGAAGTCGATTTGCTACACGGAAGGAGTTCATGGATCTGCTCCAAGTTCACGATGACGGGCTTGACTCCCCGTGGGTGTTAGTCCCCATGCCAACCCCGACTCGCCAACAAGGACAGGCTTGCACCGTTCTATGTTGAGAAGACACTTCCAAGTGGCAAGATAGGTTTGGTGCTCAACTCTTTTTTGGATATCATGTACCGCATATTCCGCAACTCCTTGTTCCCCCGCATTGGTGACAAGGACAAGGTTCATGCCTATATGGTGGATATGATGCTCATCTGCGAGGAGGCTCGTGTGTCTCAGACTCAGCCACTTGATATCTCACACATCACGTGGTGTGAGCTTCGATTTGCCGTGTTCAACCGCAAGGTGCCTATATACGGTCCGTATCTGTTTCTGCTGATCTCGAGGACTTGGGACAAGATGTTCCCTGGTGAGGAGTTCCTTGCCCCTGACTGGATTCGTCATGACCCCATCTGTCTGCGTGTCAAACCCAACTAGGCCAACACTACTACTCGTGCTGAGGCGTCTGCTGCTAGGGCTGCTGTTGGAGAGGAGGATGCTGGCGCCGAGCATGTTGATGAGGGCCATGCTGCTAGGCCTTTCGAGAGCTCCTCTATGCCTTCTTGGGCCACGGGTGAAGGACAAGATGAAGACTCTTTTTCGCATGCAAGCCAAGGGCAAGACAGCACTCATGTGGCATCCAAGGAGAGTCGTCACGGGACAGGAAGATCTTGAAGCTCTATGGTGAGGATGTGTGCAGCGGATCTCGAGGAGCACATCACCCGAGGCCGAGTGGATGGCGAAGCAAGGCTACAAGTGGACTGATTCGAGGAGGACGTCGAGGAGTCCATCCCTGCTGCTAGGAGTCTGACGGAGAGGGTTGGGACGAGTTCCCTTCTACTTGAGCCACCGCTTGTGTGTAGGTGTCCTCTCTTCCTTTTTGGCGTCTCGATGCCAAAGGGGGGGGAGAGCGTAGGGATTTGCGAGTCGTGTGTTCGTGTTTGGTGTGTTTCTTGCGTTTTCGGTTGAACCTCGTTTGAATCGTTTGAACCTCGTTTTAGTTGCTTTACCTTCTTATGGTGTAAGACATATGCACTCTATCTATCTTAGCAAGCTTATGTTATATAGTGCTATATGTTGCTTAGATGTTATTCTTCGGACCTTTGTCTCTAAAATATAGGGGGAGTGGTGATCCTAGTTCGTGTGCTATGCAGTCCAAAGCATTCATCCAGAGTGCACACGTCTAGGGGGAGCCCGTCTATATTTTGGAGAGAAGGGGTTTGCTCTTTCTCTATATTATTGTATCTTTGTGCAAATCCCGTATTGTCATCAATCCACCAAAAAGGGGGATATTGTAAGGGCATATTTATCCCATAAGTGTTTTGGTGATTGATGACGATACTTTTGCGGACTAATCGTATGCTTTGAGTTCCTCAGATGGTTCATCTCTAGGCTCGAGACGATTCGGTGCCCCTCGGAGACTATTGAAGACGGCGTCGCCCCACGTTTCTTTTGGTGGATTTGAGTCGAGGAGAGCCGTACTATTAAGAGGGGGTCCGCGTCGGAAAGGTTAGGGTGGAATCAACACGTACACTTGTCCCTCCTTTCCCTGCACTTTGGAGCTTCCCTTCGTTATCTTGGTGGTGCGCAAATCTGACAATTGCCTCTGTACTTGCGGTAGTATCGCAGGTACATGCGTTAGTACCGCAGGGTGCCACGGTAGTACCGCTCCTCAGGAGTGGTAGTACCGCGGCTCCCAGGCCTAGTGCCGCTCCGGTGCGGTAGTAGGGGCGGATGTAATTTTACATCCGCGCCCACCACGGTAGTACCGCTCGTCAGTAGCGGTAGTATGCTGGGGCCCACGGTAATCTGCTCCCAATGAGCCGTAGTACCGCGTGGCCCTCCTACCAATACCGTAGATTCAGGTAGTAGGCAGCGCTTCTGATAGTACCGCTCCTAAGGAGCGGTAGTACCGCGTCGGATTTTCGCACTACCGCAGTTTCAGCAGAAGTTGGCACGGATGTAATTTATTTCATCCGCGCCCTTCTCAGGTCGTGACTCCCCTGCCTTGTGGTAGTACCGCAAGGGGGAGCGGTAGTACCGTGCAAGCGGTAGTACTGCCCTTAGTCAGGCTAGTCCCGGCTTATGCTGCTGCCGCGGTAGTACCGTGGTTCGCCGCGGTAGTACCGTGGTTCGCCACGGTAGTACCGCGCGGCCCCGAGGTAGTACCGCGCCCCTGGAGCGGTAGTACCACGGGTCGCGGGCTGAATAAGTGGATAACGGTTGGTTGTGTTCCACGACTATATAAGGGGCTTATTCAACCTCTAGTTGACTACCTCTTCTCTCTCTAAGCTCCATTGTTGCTCCAAGCTCCATTTTGGCCCGATCTCTCTCCCTAGCCAATCAAACTTGTTGATTTGCTCGGGATTGGGTGACAAGGGCCCGATCTACACTTCCACCATAAGATATTTGATTCCCCCCACTTATCCCTTGCGGATCTTGTTACTCTTGGGTGTTCGAGCATCCTAGACGGTTGAGGTCACCGTGGAGCCATATTCCATTGTGGTGAAGCTTCGTGGTGTTGTTGGGAGCCTCCAATTAAGTTGTGGAGATTGCCCCAACCTTGTTTGTAAAGGTTGATCGCCGCCTTCAAGGGCACCAATAGTGGAATCACGACTCTTGCATTGTGTGAGGGCGTGAGGAGATTACGGTGGCCCTAGTGGCTTCTTGGGGAGCATTGTGCCTCCACACCGCTCTAACGGAGACGTACTTCCCCTCAAAAGGAAGGAACTTCGGTAACACATCCTCGTCTCCACCGGCTCCACTCTTGGTTATCTTATCCCTTTACTTGTGCAAGCTTATTTGTGTTCCTATCCTTGCTTGCTCGTGTGCTTGTGTTGTTGCATCATATAGGCTGTCCACCTAGTTGCAGTCTAGACAACCTTTATTATTGCAAAGTTTAAAGTGGTAAAGAAAAGCTTAAAAAAATTGTTAGTTGCCTATTCACCCCCCCCCCCTCTAGTCAACCATATCGATCCTTTCAATAGGTTAGTCGCAAAAATAATATAAAAGTGGAAAATAAAGCCCAATATGGTCCAAAACAGTAGATAATATAGCATGGAGCAATCAAAAATTATAGATACGTTGGAGACGTATCAAGGTCCCGTTCGTGGGAGATCACCGTTCGCAGGTCTTCGCCGTTCACGGAGATCACCGTTCGCGGGTTTTCGCTGTCCGCGGTAGATCAGCAACGCAAGGAGGAGACGTGCCGAGAGATCAACTACACGCATCACCAACTCTACTTCCGCTACGGTGATTGCGCGTCTAGTGGTATACCCGATCTCGTAATCTATTTCCAGTAGCATGATCTTGGGTGCGCGGTAGAAAATTTTATTTGGCGCTAGCATAGCGTACTGCATGTTCCAACACAAATCCCAGTCTCGATTCGTGCCAACCCAAGAGACACTTTAGGAGATACCTGTAGTGCACCTTTATAGCCACCCAGTTACGTTGTGACGTTTGATACACTCAAAGCATTCCTACGGTATCCGGGAGTTGCACAATCTCATGGTCTAAGGAAATGATACTTGACATTAGAAAAGCTCTAGCAAACGAACTACACGATCTTGTGTTATGCTTAGGATTGGGTCTTGTCCATCACATCATTCTCCTAATGATGTGATCCCGTTATCAATGACATCCAATGTCCATGGTCAGGAAACCACAACCATCTATTGATCAACAAGCTAGTCAACTAGAGGCTTACTAGGGACATGTTGTGGTCTATGTATTCACACATGTATTACGGTTTCCTATTAATACAATTATAGCATGAACAATAGACAATTATCATGAGCAAGGAAATATAATAATAACCACTTTATTATTGCCTCTAGGGCATCCAACATAGCCATCATACCAATAGTAATCCCCTCAAGTCCATAAATGGCTAGTGCTAAGTGGCTGACCTTCACAACACCATGAGGAAATCAATGCAACACGTAAAGAAAAGGATAATTGGATTTCGTATAGGAATTATATTCTAATCATGCAAGGGTTCATTGGTATCCTCCAGAACTATTAGAACTACTCAAACATGAAGATGAAAAACATAAAAAGAGAGGGATGCGGTACAAGCCAACGTTAGGTTGGAGAGAAAGAAGAGCGTGGATGTGCCGATGGAGATGTCACCGACCCGAAGTGTTGGGAAACGTATCATGCAATTTCAAAAAAATTCCTATGCCCACGCAACAAGAGGGGGAGAGTGAGTCCATGTACCCTCGTAGACCGAAAGCGGAAGCGTTTGACAATGCGGTTGATGTAATCGAACTTCTTCTCATTCTGACCGATCAAGCAACGAATTTACGGTACCTCTGAGTTCTGCACACGTTCAGCTCAGTGACGTCCGTCGAACTCTTGATCCAAAAAAGTGTCAAGGGAGAGTTCCGTCAGCATGACGGCATGGTGACGGTGAAGTGATCCGCGCAGGGCTTTGCCTAAGCACTACGTGAATATGACCGAAGGCGTAAACTGTGGAGGGGGGCGCCACACATGGCTAGGAATCAATGTTGTGTCTTCTAGTGGTGCCCCCCTCATATATGTATAGGTTGGAGGGGAGGAGAGGCAGCCAAGGGGGCGCCCCAAGTAAGAGAAATCCTACTTGGGCGCCTCCCAATTCGGCCTCCCCCATTCCATATTCATCCGGAGGGGGAAGGAAGGAGGAGGAAGGAGAGAAGGAAGGGGGAGGCCGAATCCCTCCCCTTCATTCCCCTCTTCTCCTCTTTCCTTCGCCCTTATTTTGGCCTACATAGGGCGCACCAGGCCCCTAGGGGCTGGTCTGTCCCCTTCTTGGCCCATTAGGCCCATGTAGTTGTCGAGGGGATGCGCGGAACCCCTTTCGGTGACCCGATATGTACCCGGTACCCCCATAACACTTCCGGTGTCCGAATATAATCGTCCTATATATGAATCTTTACCTCTCGATCATTTAGAGACTCCTCATCATGTCCGTGCTCTTATCCGGGACTCCGAACAACATTCGGTCAACCAATTACATAACTCATATAATACAAAATCGTCATCGAACGTTAAGCGTGCGGACCCTACGGGTTTGAGAACTATGTAGACATGACCGAGACACCTCTCCAGTCAATAACCAAGAGCGGACCCTGGATGCTCATATTGGTTCTGTAGCAACCCGACCCGAATGGATCAAGTCTCTGTGCTTAGGTGTCATCCCTGGATCGGTATGCTGACACACACAGTACTCGAGGATTTATAACAGAGGTAAATCACATGTATAAATAACGTAAATACTATTACCTCAATCCAAATAGCGGAAGTAACAAGGTTGTGGATTCCCATCAACACCAACGGCAAAGTTGAGTGTAGAAATCGTAACCCTAACGTATCAATTACACGTCGTAAGATCCTGCAACATGAGACGTTGCAGCCACAAAGGGTCAGTACATTGAATGTACTGGCAAATTCACACTGTAGAGAAATGCTGAAATATGGCTATATCTACATGCATATTTGGCTGGTGGAGGCTCTATGGTTACAATGTTTTTGCGAAAAGCCAATTTTTCCCTACTGCAAAGGAATAAATTTATTTAACTATCATGGTGGTGGTTAAACATTGAGAATGGTTGACAGCATTCTCAATCCCAATTAAAAATATCATCATTAACCCAACAAAATTATTTAAAGTAACATGATGAGATCAACAGGATAATCCAAGAACCAGATACTCAAGATGTCCATAACCGGGGACACTGCTAACCATGATTAGTTTGTACACTCTGCAGAGGTTTGTGCACTTTTCCCCACAAGACTCGATCTCCTCCGTTGGATTTTCTCGCACTACATGGTGTTTGAGAAACGGATGACCAAGACATAGTCTTTCAGAAGTGTTTGCACCTTACGATGGGTAGACCGTACCACCTACATCCCCTACATCTGCTAGTCTACCACTGTAAGAGTTCACACGACTTAATCAACTATGCTAGAGCCCATAATAGCTTGTGGCTGCACACAGAAGTTTCTAGTATGAATAATCTCATGATCCCTTTGAGCCTGGGTGGCGGTCCATAAAAAAACAGGCAATCCTGGTCTACCCAGGTGCCTAGACAGGCAATACTGGAATACCCTGGTGCCTCAATCCACCCAGATGTGTGTTTAAGTTGCCACCTTAAATAAACCATTTATTAACAATCTCACATCTGTCATGGATTTCACTCAAACCCAATCCACGCCTACGAGCATAGCATGGCAATATAAGAATAACGTAGAAGTAACTCCCAAAGATTTGAATGCAGGACAATAGGTTCCTACCTCATCAACTACTTCCCAATACCCACATGTTATCAAACCTACTCATGCAATGTTTGAGGGTGAAACTAATGCATAAAAACTGGGTATGAAAGGGATATGATCAAAGTGTGAACTTGCCTGCAATGTTGATGAAGATGATTCGCACTCATAACTCTTGATAGTTCTACTCGTCACACTCCGTTCAATCTATCGTAGGCAAGCAATAGTAACCACACATAAGCAATCACTCAAAAGATCGGGAAGAACGAAGAAGACAGTTCAGAAAACATCAAAACCAACCAAATAACTCTTGCAACATAAAACAATTTCTAACAGTACCAAAATTATGTGAATTTGTCCTTATCAGAAAGTTTTGGTCAAGAGCTTCGATTTGCAAAAAGAATCAACTAAATCAGAGTTACGAAACTCAAGTTATGATCAAACGAAGTTCAAATTCAAATCTGATCTAGTTCAAATTTTAATCTTACAAAAACATGTTTGAGTTGGATTACTGGATAGAGGAGATCGTAACGAAGAAGTGGGTGTTGGTTTCATCTAATTTGGATAAACGAGTAGAAAGTTGTGGTCGTTTGAAAACCAGGGCTAAACTGTAAGTAAAACATTCACAGATGGGTCCCTGGCCGAAAATAAAGAAAAAAAATAAAACTCTACAGAACGAACGTTCGTTGCGGGAAGCTAACGAATGAATCTGTTCACTAATGAACCTAATCTTATGAACGTTCAACCAATAGATCTATCAAAAAAACGTTCGGTTAAAAATAAATAACCGTGATGAACCAGCGGGTCGTGGCGGTTACCGGCGGTTTTTCGCGGTTCTCGGAAGTTCGTCGCCGGCGACGGCAGATCAGGCGGCAGCGGTTCCGGCGATCCTCGACGACGGCGGGCAGCAACTCCGGTGGAGGCAGCGGGCTCGGCGACGACGGGCGGAGAAGGCGGCTTAGGGCGGGCGAGGCGGCGGAGGCGGCAGCATGGCGGGCGGCAGATGCGACGGCGGCGGCGGCGAAAGAAGAGAGGGCGGGTGGCGTCGAGGGAAAAAGAGGGGGCGGGGCGGTGGCCTCGCCTTATAAAGGCCAGGGGAGGGCGCGGCTTGGACGAGGGGGCAGGAGGAGGCCGGAGGCAGTACGACGGCGGCGGCCGGCGTGCTCGAGCGGGACTCCGCCCGGGGTCGGTGGTGACGGCGCGCATGGGCTCGGCTGTGCCCTGGCATGGGAGCTGGGCCGGCCCAGTCGGAGGAGGAAGTTTTTTTTAGTAAAACGCTTTCTGAGACAAATAAAAATAGAATAGAACAAATATATTATATAGGCATATAATATATCAAAATTTTCAGAAAAAGATTTTCTACAGCTTGAACATTTTTCTAGAGTCAAATAAAATCCACACAAATTCAGATAAATCAAACACTGCTGCTGCTCTAATAAAATCCAACGAAAATCATTTTAAAAATACCAAAATGAATTCAAATTTATTTCTCTCCAATTTTCTATTGTAGGGAATCATGTTACCCTAATTTCTGTATATTTTATTTTGGGAGAAAAATAATTTGAATAAAACTCCAATAACTCCAAATTGAAAATAAATTCAAAAGAACTTTGAATTTAATTCTTTTAAAACTCCCAACTCATATTTCATATAATTTGAAGAAGTCATTTTATCTTCTCTCATGAAAATCATTGAGTTGCATGAAGTTTATGAATTGAAATATTTCCAAATGAAATTCAAATATTTTCAAATACCCTTTCATTTAATTAAATGGAAGAAGTCATATCATCTTTGCTGAAGGGTTTTGTATTTGGAAAGAATTTGAATTCATGAAGATCAGAAAAGAAAATGAAAGTTTGGGAAAGTCCTTTTATTCCCTCTCATTTAACTTTCAATTTTTTCGAATTTCACTCAACCAATCAAATCTATCTATTTATTATAACATTCCAAAATTTAGAATTTTGGGATGTTACAAACCTACCACCCTTAAAATGAATCTCGTCCTCGAGATTCGGAGAGGCTAGAAAGAAATAGGTTAGGGTTTGGGGGTCTTCAAAATTCAACGTTCGTCTCCGGGGTCTCGGGTGCTACCACCCTTAGAAGCATTGTTACGGTTCCATCAAAACTCATATACTCCATCCTTATTGTTGGCAGTGTCGATCTTCTCAGATCCTCTGAAAAATTTCCTTCTCTGGGCTCTTCCGGTAGTGGCATAACCTTTTTCTTAATTCCTATATCCATTTCATCCTGGTAAGGTTATTCCACGACTGGGTCTTCTTAGCTGACGGGTCTGGCGCCAATACTAAACAACTATCGATATCTCATGGTGGTCAACAATTTATGGTTTGTCCTGCAGGAAATGGGTCTGGGTTGATCCTCATCGTATAACCTACGGTCGGCAACAACTGCCGTGTACAAGGGAAAAAAATACCTATACCATTCTAAGGTTTAAACAAGGTTTTGATCGTCGTCTCTCTACTATAGGTAAGTCACTCAGATTTACCATCCCATATAGCAACGTGAATAATAAGAGTAAGTCAGTATGGTGATCTATCCATCCCGCACCCAAATCATTACCTTGTACATGGTTTAGCGAATCTCGCTTTCTAACACTCGGTCATCCTCACAAGCATTGCAGAATTTCTCTTGTCGACGAACCAAGTTCGGATAAATCCATTGATTCTGCAAGCCAAACAAACATCTATCGTTCCTTAACAACTCTCAGGTTTTGAGTAAACTCCTATAGAATCGTCGGTTGATAAAATCGTAATTTCTTCTAGGGTTTTTCCTTCAGCAAGAATGTGCTTGCTTCTTGGCAGTTCCTGGGTCTGTGGGTTACGGCCCATCTCATCACTTGTAGTCCTTGAACTTATCCTCGGGCTTCTGATCATTATTCCAACTTCCAACTTCCTAGTATTCTTAAATCCATCCAATTGTACTGTCCTCCTTCCTTCTATTGGCACGAAACTAGGACAAGATTACTCAGACTCATCATGGAATTTACCTTGATCCGTATTTCCAACATCATACCTCCTTTATATCCAATAGTAATTCATCTCTTCATCCTCGTGGGATATCCCACCTACCGAGATAAAAATTTATACTTATGAAGTCCATACTCCACTTCGTGGAACATCATTATCCTTTCCAGGGTCAAGCGTCCTTACAGGGGAATATTGGCCATCTCTACATGGCACTTCTTCAACTGGGAAACGTGAAACACATCATGAACTCCTGACAGACCTTCGGGTGACTCCAACTTGTTGGCCACTTCTCCCATACGCTCCAAAACTTGGTATGGTCCTACAAATCTCGGGGCTGACTTTCCCTTAACTCCAAATAGTTTAACTCCTCGCAGAGGGGACACACGAAGACATGCTCTGTCTCCAATTTCATAGACTTCCTCCTTGCATTTTTTGAGTCTACATAACTCTTTTGCCTGGACTGAGCTACCTTCAGTCTATCTCGAATCCACTTATCATTCTCTTTTGACTCCTTGATCACATTTGGTCCAAACAACTGACAGTCTCCAACTTCATCCCACATCAACGGTGTCTGGCTCCTTCTCCCATACAAAGCTTAAAAAGGGGCCATCTTCAAACTGGCTGGGTAACTGTTGTTGTATGAGAACTCCGCGTAAGGTAGATTATCATCACTACTAGATCCATAACCTAACGCACACGCTCTCAACATGTCCTCCAAAATCTGTTTGACTCTCTCGATTTATCCATCTGTCTGCGGATGAAAGGCTGTACTGAACTCTAGCCTAGTACCCAAAGTCTGGTGCAGCTGATTCCAAAACTTTGAGGTAAACTGTGTTCCTCTATCTGATACGATGGTCCTCGGAACTCCATGCAGACATACGATCCTGGTCAAATATATCTTGGCGAACTTCTCACTTGTATAGGTGGTTTTCACTGGGATAAAGTGAGCCACTTTGGTCAAGCGAATCAACTAATACCCAGATAGAATCATGTCCAGTTCGGGTTCTGGGAAATCCGTTAATGAAATCCATGCCAAGCTTATCCCACTTCCATTCCGGTATCGGCATAGGCTGCAGTAATCCTGCTGGCTTCTGATGCTCTGCTTTTACTCTCTCTGGCATACATCACCCACGACTACATACTCCGCGATATCCTTCTTCATACCAGTCCACCAGAAACGCTCCTTCAAATCCAAATACATCTTGGTGTTTCCAGGGCGAATCGAGTATGGTGAGTCATGAGCCTCCTGAAGTATTAACTTCCTGATCTTTGCATTATTGGGCACATATACACGGTCCTCGAACCATAAGGTGTCGTGCTCATCCTTACGAAAACCTTTGGCCTTTCCTTTGCTCATCCTCTCTTTTACCTCAGCAATCTCTTTGTCAACCTTCTGAGCTTCATGGATCTTTCCCAACAATGTAGACTGAACTTCCATTGCTGCAACAAAACCTTTGGGAACAATCTCCAACCGAAGTTCCCTGAGATCCTCGACTAACTCCTTTGGTAATCCTCTGCTTATGAGGGTATTTGTCCTTATTTTCTTTATGGTTGTGTCCTATTTCTCCACAAATCTTGCATGCACTTTCTCCATATCATTTCCATAAGGCTTCAACTTCTGGGACACAAGCCGAGACTTTAGCAGAGTCAACTTAAATTCTTCCCAAACGGTTACTCCTTGCCATCCATTGATGGTTTGGTACATCCTCCACCAGGTAGCAGCACCTCTTTCAAAGATCGGAAGAGCATACTGGGCCATATCCTTTCTGACTATAGGGTTATTCTTCATGTGATCCTCCATGTTCTGAATCCATTGGTCTGTCTCCAATTGACTCATTGGTCCAGACAATACAAGCTCATCTCCATTCATCCTCTATGGGGTCCATGGGTTTTGGGGTGGGATAAGAGAGATAGAGAGGGATACACACAATACAAACAAGAGTTTTGAAAAGACAGATTTTATTTGTGGCTGTCGGAAAAACAACAAACAAATGATAGCTCACAAACGTCGCATCTAGCGTAGGTACAACGGGGTTTGGTCTTCTAATTGTCAATAAATCTTCAAAGTCATCAAACTCTTTGATTCTTGTTCATGTCTCTGATGGCTTCTTCTGATCATGCTTGTCTTTCTCAAGTTCCTATGCCAGATCTCTGTTGACGCGAAGTCTCTAGTGACACCCTTTAATATTTCTGGAGTTGCGTTCCAAACTTCTGGGTTTCAACATTCTTGGCATGAACCATGGTCCTACTGTCTTTCAGTTCCTAACGAATCTCAGGTACCTCGGGGTTTTGCTCTTCCAGCTTAGCTACTTTCAGCTTCTGGATCCTGAATTCTTCACGAAATGCTTCTTGTCAAATATAGCTTCCTAAAGGTCCATCTTAAAATTCTTGATGTAATACTCCAGATACTGGTGGTACACCAGCTAAGGTTAAAATTTCCTTCTTTGCCGATAGATGCTCCATCAGCCTTCTTCCATCCAATCCTTTCATGCATCTGCATGCTTAACTCAGCACTGTGACAATAGCATAAGCGGGCGATAACATCATGGATAGCGTGTTTCTGCTCTTGTCATTTCCATGAGCTATCATTCCATAGTTGATATCTCCTGCCTTAGGGTTTTCCTGACAAAACTTTGAGTTTCTAACTCTCCATGTTCGGTCTTACTCCAATACACCTTGATCTCGGTATTGATAACTTCCATAGTCCGTCAAATTCCATAAGCGTAACCTTCCTAGGTCATAAAAATCGGGAATTCTTCGAGCCTTCAAAATCTCCTAGTCTTGAGTCTTCAACAGTTGTAGTTTCCATTTACATGGTAAAATCCTCTTCATTCCAAATGGTCTTAGTTGTCCAATATCTTATCTCCTTGGAGTGGTCTCATCGGTCGAATCTTCAAGTGGTCAAAAGGGAAAAGGGGTATGGTCTCACTAAAAGGGGATATTTGAATGAGCTCAGAAGAGAAGAGAGGTAAAAGATCTTTTTCAAAATGAAGTTATAGAGAAAAATCTTTCCTATGGGCTTGTGAGTTTCTAGGGTCACGTCCTACAGTCAACATGTGCTCTGATACCATCTTGTAGCGACCCAACCCGAATGGATCAAGTCTCTGTGCTTAAGTGTCATCCCTGGATCGGTATGCTGACACACACAGTACTCGAGGATTTATAATAGAGGTAAATCACATGTATAAATAACGTAAATACTATTACCTCAATCCAAATAGCGGAAGTAACAAGGGTGTGGATTCCCATCAACACCAACGGCAAAGTTGAGGGTAGAAATCGTAACCCTAACGTATCACTTACTCGTCGTAAGATCCTGCAACATGAGACGTTGCAGCCACAAAGGGTCAGTACATTGAATGTACTGGCAAATTCACACTATAGAGAAATGCTGAAATATGGCTATCTCTACATGCATATTTCGCTGGTGGAGGCTCTATGGTTACAATGTTTTGCGAAAAGCCAATTTTTCCCTACTGCAAAGGAATAAATTTATTTAACTATCGTGGTGGTGGTTAAACATTGAGAATGGTTGACAGCATTCTCAATCCCAATTAAAAATATCATCATTAACCCAACAAAATTATTTAAAGTAACATGATGAGATCAACAGGATAATCCAAGAACCAGATACTGAAGATGTCCATAACCGGGGACACGGCTAACCATGATTAGTTTGTACACTCTGCAGAGGTTTGTGCACTTTTCCCCACAAGACTCGATCTCCTCCGTTGGATTTTCTCGCACTACATGGTGTTTGAGAAACGGATGACCGAGACATAGTCTTTCAGAAGTGTTTGCACCTTACGATGGGTAGACCGTACCACCTACATCCCCGACATCTGCTAGTCTACCACTGTAAGTGTTCACACGACTTAATCAACTATGCTAGAGCCCATAATAGCTTGTGGCTGCACACAGAAGTTTCTAGTATGAATAATCTCATGATCCCTTTGAGCCTGGGTGGCGGTCCATAAAAAAACAGGCAATCCTGGTCTACCCAGGTGCCTAGACAGGCAATCCTGGAATACCCTGGTGCCTCAATCCACTCAGATGTGTGTTTAAGTTGCCACCTTAAATAAACCATTTATTAACAATCTCACATCTGTCATGGATTTCACTCAAACCCAATCCACGTCTACGAGCATAGCATGGAAATATAAGAATAACGTAGAAGTAACTCCCAAAGTTTTGAATGCAGGACAATAGGTTCCTACCTCATCAACTACTTCCCAATACCCACATGTTATCAAACCTACTCATGCAATGTTTGAGGGTGAAACTAATGCATAAAAACTGGGTATGAAAGGGATATGATCAAAGTGTGAACTTGCCTGCAATGTTGATGAAGATGATTCGCACTCATAACTCTTGATAGTTCTACTCGTCACACTCCGTTCAATCTATCGTAGGCAAGCAATAGTAACCACACATAAGCAATCACTCAAAAGATCGGGAAGAACGAAGAAGACAGTTCAGAAAACATCAAAACCAACCAAATAACTCTTGCAACATAAAACAATTTCTAACAGCACCAAAATTATGTGAATTTGGCCTTATCACAAAGTTTAGGTCAAGAGCTTCGATTTGCAAAAAGAATCAACTAAATCAGAGTTACGAAACTCAAGTTATGATCAAACAAAGTTCAAATTCAAATCTGATCTAATTCAAATTTTAATCCTTCAAAAACATTTTTGAGTTGGATTACTGGATAGAGGAGACTGTAACGAAGAAGTGGGCGTTAGTTTCATCTAATTTGGATAAACGAGTAGAAAGTTGTGGTCGTTTGAAAACCAGGGCTAAACTGTAAGTAAAACATTCACAGATGGGTCCCTGGCCGAAAATAAAGAAAAATAAATAAAACTCTACAGAACGAACGTTCGTTGCGGGAAGCTAACGAACGAATCTGTTCACTATAACCTAATCTTATGAACGTTCAACCAATAGATCTATCAAAAAAATGTTCGGTTAAAAACAAATAACCGTGATGAACCGGCGGGTCGTGGCAGTTACCGGCGGTTTTTCGCGGTTCTCGGAAGTTTCGCGCTTGGCGGCAGATCGGGCGGCAGCGGTTCAGCGATCCCGACGACGGCGGGCAGCAACTCGGCGGCGGCGGGCTCGGCGGCGACGGACGGAGACGGCGGCTATGGCGGCGCGAGGCGGCGGAGGTGGAAGGCTGGGTGGCGGCAGATGAGGACGGCGGCAAGCGAGAAGAGAGGGCGGGCGGCGCCGAGGAAAAAAGGGCGGGCGGGCGGCCTCGCCTTATAAAGGCCAGGGGAGGGCGCAGCTTGGAGGAGGGGGCAGGAGGAGGCCGGAGGCGGTACGGCGGCGGCGGCCGGCGTGCTCGGGTGGGACTCCGCCCGGGGTCGGTGGTGACGGCGCGCATGGGTTGGGCCGTGGCCTGGCATGGGAGCTGGGCCGGCCCAGTCGAAGGAGGAAGTTTTTTTTTAGTAAAACGTTTTCACAGACAAATAAAAACAGAATAGAACAAATATATTATATAGGCATATAATATATCAGAATTTTCAGAAAAAGATTTTCTATAGCTTGAACATTTTGCTAGAGTCAAATAAAATCCACACAAATTCAGATAAATCAAACACTGCTGCTGCTCTAATAAAATCCAACGAAAATCATTTTAAAAATACCAAAATGAATTCAAATTTATTTCTCTCCAATTTTCTATTGTAGGGAATCATGTTACCCTAGTTTCTATATATTTTATTTTTGGAGAAAAATAATTTGAATAAAACTCCAATAACTCCAATTGAAAATAAATTCAAAAGAACTTTGAATTTAATTCTTTTAAAAATCCCAACTCATATTTCATATAATTTAAAGAAGTCATTTTATCTTCTCTCATGAAAATCATTGAGTTGCATGAAGTTTATGAATCGAAATATTTCCAAATGAAATTCGAATATTTTCAAATACCCTTTCATTTAATTAAATGGAAGAAGTCATATCATCTTCGCTCAAGGGTTTTGTATTTGGAAAGAATTTGAATTCATGAAGATCAGAAAAGAAAATGAAAGTTTGGGAAAGTCCTTTTATTCCCTCTCATTTAACTTTCAAAAAAATTCGAATTTCACTCAATCAATCATATCTATCTATTTATTATAACATTCCAAAATTTAGAATTTTGGGATGTTACAGGTTCCCACATATTCTACAATGATCTTTATCGGTCGTACCGTAATGACAACATACGTTATTCCCTTTGTCGTCGATATGTTACTTACCCGAGATTCGATCGTCGGTATCTTCATACCTAGTTCAGTCTCGCTGCCGAAAAGTCTCTTTACTCATTCCATAATGCATCATCCTGCAATTAACTCATTAGTCACATTGCTTGCAAGGCTTATTATGATGTGCATTATCGAGAGGGCCCAGAGATACCTCTCCGATACTCGGAGTGACAAATCCTAATCTCGATCTATGCCAACCCAACAAACACCTTTGGAGATACATGTAGAGCATCTTTATAATCACCCAGTTACGTTGTGACATTTGATAGCACACAAGGTATTCCTCGGGTATCCGGGAGTTGCATAATCTCATAGTCGAAGGAATATGCATTTGACATGAAGAAAGCAATAGCAGTAAAACTGAACGATCAACATGCTAAGCTAACAGATGGGTCTTGTCCATCACATCATTCTCCTGATGATGTGATCCCGTTCATCAAATGACAACACATGTGTATGGTTAGGAAACCTAACCATCTTTGATTAACAAGCTAGTCTTATGTCGTCCCCCTCGCGAGGCTTGGCCCCCTCACGAGGGTCTTGTGTGCTTGTTGGTGAAGATGGGCCATACGGGCCCGCTCGCAGAGCCACGCCGTGGGCCGCAGGCAGGCAAGTCTGGGGACCCCTGTTCCCAGAACGCCGACAGTAGCCCCCGGGCCCAAGGCGCGCTCGGGCTTGGCTTCGAGGTGAAGCCAAAGGTCAAGTGCGGAGCGCCGCGGGCCCCAATAGCCTTCGGCCT
Organism: Aegilops longissima; assembly: GCA_021605205.1. Taxonomy (NCBI): domain Eukaryota; kingdom Viridiplantae; phylum Streptophyta; class Magnoliopsida; order Poales; family Poaceae; genus Aegilops; species Aegilops longissima. Next base: position 655,312,780 of record CM038682.1, on the reverse strand, counting down.
TGGTCGATGCGTGGCGGTTGATTGGACGTGGGCGTCTCCGCTTCCCCACGCTGCCTCGGCAACTGCCCGACTCGACAACTCCCTACAACATGCAAGGAAAAACCATCATTACTTGTGATCGTGGGGGGTGCTGGTTGGCCTTCTCCAGCTATAAATGGGGGGGGGGGGGCGGAGCCCGTAGCCCATCTCTTCCCATTCCGCTTGCTTCACCCCCTTTGCTCCATCACCGCCACCAATGGCGTCATCGAGGAGGTTCTCTACTGCGGAGAAGGGGAAGGCCCATCGCGAGGGGCCCGGCTCTCCGGCGCCCAAGCATGGACGCGATCATCCCCGCAAGCACGCCGCAGCCCCCCGTTCTCGTGGTGGCGCCGCTGCGCGTGGCAGGGGTTGCTCCGGTCGCGGCAGCCCTGTCGATGAAGGGAGACGTGCCATGGTTGTGCAGCCTCCCCGGCCCCGCTTCCACTCGGCGGAGGTGCTGCCGGAGTTCGTCGTCTGGTTGGAGAACCTGGCCGGCAACTGGCTTCAGCTCCCGCGTTTCTTCGTCGACGAGCTGCCAGCCTCTGGTCCAGGCGGGTTCTGGCTGCAAGCGGACGATTGCTGCAGTAGGGCTTCTTGGGTCGCGGTAGAGGTCTCTACCGCGGGCAACATAGCTCTGGCCCACGGTTGGCAGACGTTCGCCCGCGCGCGCGGCCTGGGCAGGCGGTGCACCCTCCATTTCAGGTACGACGGTGATGCGACCCTCTATGTGAGGGTGTTTGGGGAAGATGGTCTTCGCGCCGGGTGCTGCCCCGAGGTGAATGACGGCGAGGAGGTGCACAGCCTTGGCGACGATCGTGACGAGGATGAGGGTGAACCCGCCCTTGGTGCCGATTGCGTCTCGTCCAGCTACAGCGGCTCTTCCCTCGACGACAGCTCCAGCAGTGGTGGCTACGACCAGTCGCCACGCCGCCGTGCCCACTTCGAAGGCGGTAGCGGGTCGTCTCGTCGTCGCGCCTCCGTGAAGCGCGAGGAGGGGTCCTGCTGAGCTCAGGACGGCGCCAGGAGCCTGCCCCCGTGGACTGCTGTAGGTGCAGGCGCCGCTTTTATTTTGTTCTTCCTTTCCTTCCTGCATCAAAAAGAAACCAGAATGGGCCCCGGAGGGGCGTGTATCGAACTATGATCTCAGTCATTATGCCATGTTTGTTGTTTCTGTGCTGTGTCATTATTTTGTATTAAGGTAACTTAGCTTGGCACGTTTGGGGTAGCCTCCTCTTCACGAGGGACTTGCTTCCTAGTGCCTGTGAAGGCCTTCCTTGACTTGGCGGGTGCTAGGGAACTGCAAAAAACTCGTTAGGAGGCTCGCTAGGAGGCTTATCGTTTACCCGAGCCTTGACCCAGCGCTTCGTATCGCGATACCTGAGGGGCACGGATTAGGAGAGGTGCACCAGCTTGTGGGCTCGAATGAGGATGCCTCGCGAAAAAATAGTCAAAAGGCAGAGAAAGGGAGAAAGGAAAAATGCTCGCGAGGGCGCCTGCCTAGCCCCCTCACGAGGTGTGCGAGAGAGAGAGAGAGAGAGTGCAGGTTTAACTGGAGCCAAAAACAGCGATAAAAGGCGACAGCACCGAATCAGCAAAGAACTCCAGAAGCAAATTTTAATAGAAGGAAGGCGAGCCAACTACGGAAAGCAAATGAAAAGCCGCGCCTGGCACCTAGTCTAGTCTTCAAGTATTCTCACCAGCGCGGAGCTAAGTGCTGCCACTTGGACGTGGGAGGGAGCCCCCGAGGCCCGAGGGCGGCACTCCTGAGACTACGAGGCGTGTACATCCCCACTCATTATTATGTGAGAGTGTCACGGGCGGAGATCTTCACGGGCGTTGGGCCTTTCTTCATGGGTAGAACTTCCGGAGGTGCTGGATGTTCCACGCGTTCTGGATGGGTACCCTGTCCTGCGTCTCCAGGCGCGCGGCGCTAGGCCTGGAGACGTGGGCGACCTTGAATGGGCCCTCGCACATGGGTAAGAGCTTATGCAGCCCTTTCCTGGAGAGCACCCGCCTTAGGACGAGGTCACCCACCTCGAGAGTCCTGGAGCGGACGCTGCGACAGTGGTACCGCCGCAGTGCCTGCTGGTATCTTGCCGCCCGTAGTGCAGCTTCGCGGCGGCGTTCCTCCCCCAGCAAGAGGTCCATCCCCCGCGTGGCGTCCTGCTGCGTCTCATCAAACGCCAGGACCCGTACAGAGCGATGCTTGACCTCATGAGGGAGGACCGCTTCTGCTCTGTAGACGAGGAAGAACGGAGTCTCGCCCGTTGGCTTGGTGGCGGTGTGTAGGGTCGAAAGTATGTCTAGAGGGGGGTGATTAGACTACTTGACCAAATAAAAGCTTACCCTTTTCGCAATTTTAGTCTTTGGCAGATTTTAGCTATCTTAGCACAAGTCAAGCAATCTTAACACAATTCAAGCAAGCATGCAAATAGTATATGAGCAGCGGAAAGTAAAGCATGCAACTTGCAAGAAATGTAAAGGGAAGGGTTTGGAGAATTCAAACGCAATTGGAGACATGGATGTTTTTGTCGTGGTTACGATAGGTGGTGCTATCGTACATCCACGTTGATGGAGACTTCAACCCACGAAGGGTAACGGTTGCACGAGTCCAAGGAGGGCTCCACCCACGAAGGGTCCACGAAGAAGCAACCTTGTCTATCCCACCATTTCCGTCGCCCACGAAGGACTTGCCTGACTAGCGGTAGATCTTCACGAAGTAGGCGATCTCCTTGCCCTTACAAACTCCTTGGTTCAACTCCACAATCTTGCCGGAGGCTCCCAAGTGACACCTAGCCAATCTAGGAGACACCACTCTCCAAGAAGTAACAAATGGTGTGTTGATGATGAACTCCTTGCTCTTGTGCTTCAAATGATAGTCTCCCCAACAATCAACTCTCTCTCACAGGATTTGGATTTGGTGGAAAGAAGATTTGAGTGGAAAGCAACTTGGGGAAGGCTAGAGATCAAGATTCATATGGTAGGAATGGAATATCTTGGCCTCAACACAAGGGTAGGTGGTTCTCTCTCAGAAAATGTGTATTGGAAGTGTAGGTTTGTTCTGATGGCTCTCTCCACGAATGAAGAGTGGGTGGAGGGGTATATATAGCCTCCACACAAAAACTAACCGTTACACACAATTTACCAATCTCGGTGGGACTGAATCAGAAAACTCTGTCAGACTGATTCAGCAAATCTAGTGACCGTTAGGATTTTCGGTGGGACCGACATGCAACTCGGTAGGACCGATATGGTTAGGGTTAGGGCATAACGTAATCTCGGTGAGACCGATTACACAAACTCGGTGAGACCGACTTTGGTAATAAGCTAACCAGAGAGTTGGTCAGGTAAACTTGGTGGGACCGGTTCGCTCATTTCGGTGGGACCGAAATGTGACGAAAGGGAAACAGAGAGTTTACATTGCAATCTCGGTGGGACCGAAACGTTGCGAAGGGAAACAAAGAGATTACAACCCCATCTCGGTGAGACCGAGATCCCTATCAGTGAGACCGATTTGCCTAGGGTTTGTGGCAGTGGCTATGATATCTGAACTCGGTGGCGCCGGATGGAAAGAATCGGTGGGGCCGAGTTTGACTTTTGGTTTAGGTCATATGTGGATGTGAGAAAGTAGTTGAGGGCTTTGGAGCATATCACTAAGAACTATGGAGCAAGAAACTCATTAAGCAACACCTCATCCCTCCTTGATAGTATTGGCTTTTCCTATAGACACAATGTGATCTTGGATCACTAAAATATAAAATGTAGAGTCTTGAGCTTTTGAGCTTGAGCCAATCCTTTTATTCTTAGCATTTTGAAGGGTCCACTTTCCTCATCCATGCCATGCCATTCATTGAGATTTTCCTGAAATATTCATCTTGGAATAATATTAGCTCAATGAGCTATATGTTGTTAGGAATTACCAAAACCACCCAGGGATAGTTGCACTTTCAATCTCCCCCTTTTCGGTAATTGATGACAACATATAGATCAAAGCTTCGACAAATGATAATAAGAGTGAAAAACATTGTCGCTTTGAGAAGTATGTGATAAGCAAGAGCTCCCCCTAAATTTGTGCATAGTTTAAGATTTGCTTTGGACTGCAAATGCACAAGAAGTTAGGCTCATGGTTTACTCTTCCATGTCACATACGTCTTGGTGGAGCGCTCAAAATGATAATAATTGAATACATGCACTCATCACCAAGCAAAGTGAATGGTCATATAGGGATAAAAAGGATAATTTCATCCAACAAGCACAAATGTAGCATATGATCAAACACATGATCATCCAAGTATCACACAGACATAATGTATCTCAAACAAGCAAATAAAGTTCAACCACCAAAGAAAGAGAGAATAAAAAGCAACACACTCTCTCTCGAAGCCTATGATCTATACATTTTTCTCCCCCTTAGGCAACAAGTTACCAAAAAGTTCATAGAAAATGCATAGTACTAAATCGTCTCTCAGGCTTGATCTTCAGGTGGTGGTGTAGATAGAACGCCAAGGACGAAAGCATCACTTGATGTAGATGGAGCTGGTGGAGTAGGTGCTGGAGCTAGTGGCACCGAGGCTGTAGTGGTGCGTGATGAAGTGGCTCGTGTCATCGCCACTGCACCGCACCTGATCTCTGAGCTCTAGGCACTCTGGCAAATGCCTTAGTGGTTGACTTGCCCTTCCTCTCCTAGATATCATCCTGAAGTTGCTCAACAACTGACTGGATCTCTGTGACCTTCACACCCATGTCATAGAACTTTTGCTCCATGATCCTCTCCAAGCTCTCCTGGTTTCGAGTCAAGGTGGCCAGCCCCTTCTCAATCCTCATAGTGGATGCAATCAAGTAGCCAAGTTGATCTTGTTTGCTCTTCAGAAAGTACTGAGATGCCTCTTCCATCGTTGGCATCTTGGCAGCCTTCTCAGTCCTTGCCTTCTCCTTCTTAGCTTGTGCTTGCACTGAAGATGGTTCATCTTCATCCATAACCACTTGGTTGTCCTCAAAGTCTGGATAGATAGGCATGTGCTCCTTGTCCAACAGGTATGTGCTTGTGTCCATCTTGGAGTTAATTAGCTCCTGGATCTGTGGGGCATATCCACAACTCCTCTTTTGGTCAGCAGCTGTCCTCTTGATAGTTTCAACTATAAGGCTCATGACCTTGAACTTCTGTGGCACATCAAATATGTGTAGCAAGTTTATTGCATGGCCTCGGATCATGTTGTGATCACCTGACTTGGGCAAGAGAGTGTGCCTGAGGATCCAGTTAATGGTTGGCAGTCCTGACAGAAGATAATGTACTGATCCAAACTTGTGTGATTCTATAGCAGCATCTGGGATCTCCTTGTACATATGTGCCATAGAGTTGTGATCCATCTTCTTCTTGGCATAGACATCCAAGTCATCCTCTTCCTCCTTAGGTGCATTGATCAGATTGGCCCATTCTTCAATAGATTATTGGTACCTAGTGCCTTCAGACATCCATACTATCTTGCCATCTGGATAGAAGTGTGATGTGGAGTAGAATTGCATTATGAGCTCCTCATTCCACTTTGTGAGCTTCTGCCCAAAAAAGTCTGCCACTCCACAAGCACTGAAGCTGTCATACACACCAGGATAGTGTTCTTAATTCTCCTTTATGTAGGTCCAGTCAACCCACCTCATGTCACACACTATTGGCTTCTTGTCCAACAACACTGTCTCATAGAAATCCCGTTGTTCCTTTGTGTGGAACCTGTAGTCAACAGCAGTTCTCCTCCTGACTTCATAAGGATCAGTCAATCTCCACTGTTTGAGTCATGCATCCCTTCTCAGCTTCATGTTCTCAGCTACAGGATGAGCATCATTATGATCTGGAATTTTTGGCTTCAATTTTCTCAAGACATGTGTCTCATCACCTTCTTCTTCAGCAACAGTTTCAGCCACTGGGGCCTTGTTCTTCTCAGGAGCTGGAATGTTCCTGGTACTCCTCTTAGGTACAGTCTTGGGTTTAGAGGCAGCTTTGGGTGCTTCTTTGGGCTTTGATGATGCAGCCCCTATCCTGATAGCATCACCCATAAGCTTATGAGCCTTGGGTGCTGGTGCAGCAACCTCTTCTTCTTCCTCCTCTTCCATCATGGAAGGCTTTCCAATGACTCTGGCCATGGTCTTCTTGACCCTTTCCTTCCTCTTCTTCCCTTCAAAGAAGAGCCTCTTTGGGTTCAGATTCCAATGATGCTTGAGTGGAGGCTCGGCTTTAGACATGGGAATCCTTTTGGCAGGTACTTTGGTCTTCATACCAGGCTTGGTGGCAGCAGTTGTTCCATACTCCTTCTTGAGCACCTTTTGCTTGGAAATGGCCTCATCCTCAACAGCCACATAGTCTTCATCTTCAGATTTTGAGGTTTTCTTCTTTCTTGTCCTGGTGGCAGCTTTGGGTAAGTTGCTTGGAGTGCTCCTGCTACCCTCATCAGAGCTGCTAGAGGGACTAGTGCCCTCACTCATTTGAATCTGCTCCTCTGGCTTGTTCTGGCTATCACCGATCGTATATATTGCAACCATCGATCGCAGACCACTGTGAATAGATATAGATGAGATAGAGTGGACGAGCATCACAAAATGCAGAGATTTTTGCAAAACAATGAGCCAAAACTTAGTTTTAGTTTTCCACAGAAAGCATTTCGGATCTACCGATTTGTAAACTCGGTGATACCGAAGCAGCTTTTGGAACCTAAACTAGTGAGCTCGGTCAGACCGAGTCACAGTTTGGTGGCACCAAGACTGCTAGGGTTTCACAAAGTCCTGAACTCGGTCACACTGATTTGCAATTCTCGGTCAGACCGAGAACCACATGTGCAATGGCCTTAGCCGAATCGGTGGAACCGAGTTCTACAACCCGGTGGGTCCGAGATGGTTTCGGCAGAAACCTAACCCTAAATTTTCAATTCATCTCTAATCTATGGAGTGTTTTGACTGGATAGAATAGTTTCAATCGTGGCAAGATTCATGTTGAACACAATGTGCTAGGAATCAGACGGGGATAGCACAGTGATCGAGTCCATACCCTAGTTCAGCGATGAACTCGCTACGGCGGCAACGGTGGGGATGATTTCTGTTGACGGCGGCAGAGACCAGCGACAGGAGGCGGCTGGCGACGAGGAGGACGATCCGGAGACCCTGGAGGCAAAGCGGGCTACGCGCGGGTGAAAGAGTTTGGAGAAAGTTTCCAAATTTTTGCCCGTGGGTATATATAGTCCGACCCTGTCGGCGTGACCGAGTGGAACAACTCGGTGGCACCGAGATGCATAACTGCAAGCAGTTACAGCAACTCGGTGTGACCAAAAAGTTCAAATCAGTTGCACCGAGATTAAAAACCTAGATCGACTTAGTGATCTTGGTATGACCGAAATGGAAGAATCGGTCAGATCGAAACGCACAAAGAAGTTTTGGAAGTTTAAGTCTATGACGAATCGGGGACTCCGAGTGCTCCTCACACAAAGTGGTTCGAATCTGACTTGATCAAATTTTGTGATGCAGCATGAATAGAGTTTGAGACGAGAAGAGCATAGATAGCTAGAGAAGGTTCTTAGGCATTCTTGTCCATCCACTTGGCAAAAGAAAAAGAAACCAATCAATCAAAACAACAAGTGGATGTCCTCGAATGAGTAAAATATGCAACCATCATGCTCACACAATAAAATGGCAAATGAAATATGTGGCAAAGCATGCACAACCAATTATAGTATCTATCAAGCAATTGGCGATGACTAGGTCATCTATATATGAGTATATTGACTTAGGAGTCAAATGAGAACATTTGATCATAGGTCATACTCATCATTTAAGCTCAAGTGGGGTTACCACTTTTACATAATGCATTGATGTGTTCACACCATTAGAGTTGCTTTAGCTCAATTCTTAGAGTAAAGCTCCCCCTAGATGTGAGATCCCCCTTTAGAGGGATGAACTAACCTTGGGTTTTGTTGATGATGACTTCATGTAGGTGTTGAAGATGTGGATGCTCAATGTTGATGAAGATCATTTGGAGTAATCCTTTTGAAGTGAGTTGCACTTTCAATACCTACACGGATTAGTCCCACAAGGAACAAACAAGGATATCCATAGACATAGAGTGATGCACACATAAGATCATGTCTATGAAAGCATTAGGTTACCTTGTCCCTTTTCTTACCAACAAGAGGGTTTGTGACTCCTTGAACTAGTGCAAGATGTGAAAGTTGATTGCACTTGTAGTTGCCAAAATGATATGAGTGAAATATGTTGGCGGAGTTGAAGGAAATATGCCCTAGAGGCAATAATAAAGTTATTATTTATTTCCTTATATCATGATAAATGTTTATTATTCATGCTAGAATTGTATTAACGGAAACATAATACATGTGTGAATATATAGACAAAACAAGATGTCACTAGTATGCCTCTATTTGACTAGCTTGTTAATCAAAGATGGTTATGTTTCCTAACCATGAACAAGGAGTTGTTATTTGATTAACAAGGTCACATCATTAGTTGAATGATCTGATTGACATGACCCATTCCGTTAGCTTAACACTTGATCGCTTAGTATGTTAATGCTTTCTTCATGACCCATACATGTTCCTCGTAACTATGAGATTATGCAACTCCTGTTTACGGAGGAACACTTTGGTACTACCAAACGCCACAACGAATCGGGTGATTATAAAGGAGTACTACAGGTGTCTCCAAAGGTACTTGTTGGGTTGGCGATTTCGAGATTAGGTTTTGTCACTCCGATTGTCGGAGAGGTATCTCCAGCCTTCTCGGTAATGCACATCACTTAAGCCTTGCAAGCATTACAACTAATGAGTTAGTTGTGAGATGATGTATTACGGAACGAGTAAAGAGACTTACCGTAACGAGATTGAACTAGGTATTGATACCGACGATCGAATCTCGGGTAAGTAACATACCGATGACAAAGGAACAACGATGTCGTTATGCGGTTTGACCGATAAAGATCTTCAGAGAATATGTAGGAACCAATATGGGCATCCAGGTTCCGCTATTGGTTATTGACCGAGAATGGTTCTAGGTCATGTCTACATAGTTCTCGAACCCGTAGGGTCCGCACGCTTAACGCTTCGATGACAGTTCATAATGAGTTTATAAGTATTGATGCACCAAGGTTGTTCGAGTCCCGGATGTGATCACGGACATGACGAGGAGTCTCAAATGGTCGAGACATAAAGATTGATATATTGGAAGCCTATGTTTGACTTCGAAGTGTTCCGGTGAAATCGGATTTTATCGAGTACCGGAGGTTACCGAACCCCCGGAAGTCTATGGGCCTTAATGGGCCATGGGAGAAGAGGAAGGGCAGGCCAAGGTGGGCTGCGCCCTCCCCTCTAGTCCGAATAGGACAAGGAAGGGGCGGCGCCTTCCCTCTTCCCTCCTCCAATCCTAGTCCAACTAGGAGAGGGGGAGTCCTACTCGGTGGGAGTAGGACTCCTCCTTGCGCGCCTCCTCTAGGGCCGCCACCTCCCCTTGTCTCCTTTATATCTGGGCAGGGGCACCCCAACACACAAGTTGATCTACGGATCTTTCCTTAGCCGTGTGCGGTGCCCCTTCCACCATATTCCACTTCGGTCATATCGTCATGAGCTTAGGCGAAGCCCGCGCCGAGAAGTCATATCGTCATGAGCTTAGCGAAGCCCTGCGCCGGTGGAGCATCAACATCGCTACCACGCCGTCGGTCGACGGAACTCATCCCGACACTTTGCTGGATCGAGTCCGGGATCGTCATCGAGCTGAACGTGTGCAGAACTCGGAGGTGCCGTACGTTCGGTGCTTGGATCGGTCGGATCGTGGAGACGTACGACTACATCAACCGCGTTGTTTTAAACGCTTCCGCTTTCGGTCTACGAGGGTACGTGGACGGACACTCTCCCCTCTCGTTGCTATGCCATCACCATGGTCTTGCGTGATCGTAGGAAAATTTTTGAAATTACTACGTTCCCCAAAAGTGGCATCCGAGCCTGGTTTTATACGTTGATGTCATGTGCACGAGTAGAACACAAGTGAGTTGTGGACGATACAAGTCATACTGCCTACCAGCATGTCATACTTTGGTTCAGCGGTATTGTGAGATGAAGCGCCCGACCGACATTACGCCAGACGCTTACGCGAGACTGGTTTCACCGCCCGAGCACTCGTTGCTTAAAGGTGACCGGCGGGTGTCTGCTCTCTCACTTTAGTTGAATCGAGTGTGGCTACGCCCGTCCTTGAGAAGGTTAAACGGAGTCTATTTGACGAAGTATCGCTGTGGTTTTGATGCGAGGTAAGAACGGTTCTTGCTCAGCCCGTAGCAGCCACGTAAAACTTGCAACAACAAAGTAGAAGACGCCTAACTTGTTTTTGCAGGGCATGTTGTGATGTGATATGGTCAAGACGTGATGATATACTTTATTGTATGAGATGATCATGTTTTGTAACCGAAGTTATCGGCAATCGGCAGGAGCCATATGGTTGTCGCTTATTGTATGAAATGCAACGCCATGTAATTGCTTTACTTTATCACTAAGGAGTAGCGATAGTCGAGAAGCAATAGTTGGCGAGACGACAACGATGCTACGATGGAGATCAAGGTGTCGCGCCGGTGACGATGGTGATCATGAGGGTGCTTGGCGATGGAGATCACAAGCACAAGATGATGATGACCATATCATATCACTTATATTGATTGCATGTGATGTTTATCCTTTATGCATCTTATCTTGCTTTGTTTGACGGTAGCATTATAAGATGATCTCTCACTAAAATTATCAAGAAGTGTTCTCCTCGAGTATGCACCGCTGCCAAAGTTCAGTAGTACCCGGACACCACGTGATGATCGGGTGTGATAAGTTCTACGTCCATCTACAACGGTGCAAAACAGTTGCACACGCGAATACTCAAAGTTAAACTTGACGAGCCTAGCATATAACAGATATGGCCTCGAACACGGAGACCGAAAGGTCGAACGTGAATCATATAGTAGATATGATCAACATAGTGATGTTCACCATTGAAACTACTCCATCTCACGTGATGATCGGACATGGTTTAGTTGATTTGGATCACGTGATCACTTAGATGACTAGAGAGATGTCTGTCTAAGTGGGAGTTTTTTAATATGATTAATTGAACTTAAATTTATCATGAACTTAGTACCGATAGTATTTTGCTTGTCTATGTTTAATGTAGATAGATGGCTCGTCTGTTGTTCCGTTGAATTTTAATGCGTTCCTTGAGAAAGCAAAGTTGAAAGATGATGGTAGCAATTACACGGACTGGGTCCGTAATTTGAGGATTATCCTCATTGCTGCACGTAAAAATTACGCCCCGAAGCACCGCTGGGTGACAGTGCTGCTGCAGATGCCGAGCCGGTTATGAACGCCCGCAAAGCAGAGCTGATGACTACTCTATAGTTCATGTGCCATGCTTTACGGCTTAGAACCGGGTCTTCAACGACGTTTTGAACGTCATGGAGCATATGAGATGTTCCAGAGTTGAAGTTAATATTTCAAGCAAATGCCCGGATTGAGAGATATGAAGTCTCCAATAAGTTCTATAGCTGCAAGATGGAGGAGAATAGTTCGTCGGTGAGCACATACTCAAAATGTCCGGGTATAACAATCACTTAATTCAGCTGGGAGTTAATCTTCCGGATGATAGTGTCATTGATGTAATTCTCCAATCATCGCCACCAAGCTACAAGAGCTTCGTGATGAACTATAATATGCAAGGGATGACTAAGACAATTCTCGAGCTCTTCGCGATGCTAAAAGTCATGGAGGTAGAAATCAAGAAAGAGCATCAAGTGTTGATGGTCAACAAGACCACTAGTTTCAAGAAAAGGGCAAAGGAAGAAGAAGGAAACTTCAAAAGAACAGCAAGAAAGTTGCTGATCAAGAGAAGAAACCCAAGTCTGGACCTAAGCCTGAAATCGAGTGTTTTACCGCAAGCAGACCGGACATCGAAGCGGAACTGCCCCAAGTATTTGGCGGATAAAAAGGATGGCAAGGTGAACAAAGGTATATGTGATATACATGTTATTGATGTGTACCTTACGAGCTCGTAGTAGCACTGGTATTTGATATCTGGTTCATTGCTAATATTTGCAACTCAAACAGGACTACGGAATAGACGAGCACCGCAAAGGACGAGGTGACGGCGCGCTGGGAAATGGTTCCAAAGTCAATGTGATCGCGGTCGGCACGCTACCTCTACATCTACCTTCGGGATTAGTTTTAGACCTAAATAATTGTTATTTGGTGCCGCGTTGAGCATGAACATTATATCTGGATCTTGTTTAATGCGAGACGGTTATTCATTTAAATCAGAGAATAATGGTTGTTCTATTTATATGAGTAATATCTTTTATGGTCATGCACCCTTGAAGAATGGTCTATTCTTGTTGAATCTCGACAAGAGTGATACACATATTCATAATGTTGAAGCCAAAAGATGCAGAGTTGATAATGATAGTGCAACTTATTTGTGGCACTACCGCTTAGGTCATATCGTGTAAAACGCATGAAGAAACTCCATACCGATGGGCTTCGGAATCACTTGATTATGAATCACTTGGTACTTGCGAACCGTGCCTCATGGGCAAGATGACCAAAACGCCGTTCTCCGGAACTATGGAGCGAGCAACTGATTTGTTGGAAATCATACATACCGATGTTTGTGGTCCAATGAATGTTGAGGCACGGCGGGTATCGTTATTTTCTCACCTTCACAGATGATTTAAGCAGATATGGGTATATCTACTTAATGAAACACAAATCTGAAACATTTGAAAAGTTCAAAGAATTTCAGAGTGAAGTGGAAAATCATCGTAACAAGAAAATAAAGTTTCTACGATCTGATCGTGGAGGAGAATATTTGAGTTACGAGTTTGGTTTACATTTGAAACAATGTGGAATAGTTTAGCAACTCACGCCACCCGAACACCACAGAGAAATGGTGTGTCCGAACGTCGAATCGTACTTTACTAGATATGGTGCGATCTATGATGTCTATTTCGATTTACCGCTATCATTTTGGGGTTATGCTTTAGAGACGGCCGATTCACGTTGAATAGGACACCGTCAAAACCGCTGAGACGACGCCTTATGAACTGTGGTTTGGCAAGAAACCAAAGTTGTCGTTTCTTAAAGTTTGGGGCTGCGATGCTTATGTAAAGAAACTTCAACCAGATAAGCTCGAACCCAAATCGGAAAAATGTGTCTTCATAGGATACCCAAAGGAGACTGTTGGGTACACCTTCTATCACAGATCTGAAGGCAAGATTTTCGTTGCTAAATTCGGGTCCTTTCTAGAGAAGGAGTTTCTCTCGAAAGAAGTGAGTGGGAGGAAAGTAGAACTTGATGAGATAATCAGATCTGCTCCCTTATTGGAAAGTAGTTCATCACAAGAAATGGTTCTGTGACAACTACACCAATTAGTGAGGAAACTAATGATGATGATCATGAAGCTTCAGATCAAGTTGCTATGAACCTCGAGGTCAACCAGAGTAAAATACGCACTGTGAGTGGTACGGTAATCTTATTCGAAGTCATGTTACTTGACCATGGCGAACCTACAAACTATGAAGAAGCGATGGTGAGCCCAGATTCGCAAAATGGCTGGAAGCCATGAAATCTGAGATGGGATCCATGTATGAGAACAAAGTATGGACTTTGGTTGACTTGCCCGATGATCGGCAAGCCATTGAAAATAAATGGATCTTTAAGAAGAAGACCGACGCCGATGGTAATGTAACTGTCTACAAAGCTCGACTTGTTGCAAAAGGTTTTCGACAAGTTCAAGGAGTTGACTACGATGAGACTTTTCACCAGAAGCGATGCTTAAGTCTGTCCGAATCATGTTAGCGATTGCCGCATTTTATGATTATGAAATTTGGCAAATGGATGTAAAACTGCATTCTTGAATGGATTTCTAGAAGAAGAGTTGTATATGATGCAACCAGAAGGTTTTGTCGATCCAAAAGGTGCTAACAAAGTGTGCAAGCTCCAACGATCAATTTATGGTCAGTGCAAGCCTCTCGGAGTTGGAATAAACGCTTTGATAATGTGATCAAAGCATATGGGTTTGTATGAGACTTTTGGAGAAGCCTCAGATTTACAAGAAAGTGAGTGGGAGCTCTGTAGCATTTCTAATATTATATGTGGACGATATATTATTGATTGGAAATGATATAGAATTTCTGGATAGCATAAAAGGATACTTGAATAAAAGTTTTTCAATGAAAGACCTCGGTGAAGCTGCTTACATATTGGGCATCAAGATCTATAGAGATAGATCAAGACGCTTGATTGGACTTTCACAAAGCACATACCTTGATAAAGTTTTGAAAAAGTTCAAAATGGATCAGCAAAGAAAGGTTTTTACCGTGTTACAAGGTGTAAGATTGAGTCGACTCAATGCCCCACCACAGCAGAAGATAGAGAGAAAATGAAAGATGTTCCTATGCTTCAGCCATAGGCTCTATCATGTATGCAATGCTGTGTACCAGACCGACGATGCTTAGCTGTAAGCTTGGCAGGAAGGTACCAAAGTAATCCAGAGTGGATCATGGACAGCGGTCAAGAACATCCTGAAATACCGAAAAGGACTAAGGATATGTTTCTCGATATGGAGGTGACAAAGAGCTAGTCGTAAATGGTTACGCCGATGTAAGCTTTGACACTCGATCCGGACGATTCTAAATCGCAAACCGGATACGTGTTTTTATTAAACGGTGGAGCTGTCGGTTGGTGCAGTTCTAAACAAAGCGTCGTGGCGGGATCTACATGTGAAGCGGAGTACATAGCTGCTTGGAAGCAGCGAATGAAGGAGTCTGGATGAAAGAGTTCATTTCCGATCTAGGTGTCATACCTAGTGCATCGGGACCGATGAAGATCTTCCGTGACAATCTTGGTGCAATTGCCTTGGCAAAGGAATCCAGATTTCACAAGAGGACCAAGCACATCAAGAGACGCTTCAATTCCATTCGGGACCAAGTCCAAGTGGGAGACATAGAGATTTGCAAAATACATACGGATCTGAATGTTGCGCACCCGTTGACTAAGCCTCTTCCACGAGCAAAACATGATCAGCACCAAGACTCCATGGGTGTAAGGATCATTACTTTGTAATCTAGATTATTGACTCTAGTGCAAGTGGGAGATCAAGGAAATATGCCCTAGAGGCAATAATAAAGTTATTATTTATTTCCTTATATCATGATAAATGTTTATTATTCATGCTAGAATTGTATTAACCGGAAACATAATACATGTGTGAATATATAGACAAACAAGATGTCACTAGTATGCCTCTACTTGACTAGCTTGTTAATCAAAGATGGTTATGTTTCCTAACCATGAACAAGGAGTTGTTATTTGATTAACAAGGTCACATCATTAGTTGAATGATCTGATTGACATGACCCATTCCGTTAGCTTAACACTTGATCGCTTAGTATGTTAATGCTTTCTTCATGACCCATACATGTTCCTGTAACTATGAGATTATGCAACTCCGTTTACGGAGGAACACTTTGGTACTACCAAACGCCACAACGAATCGGGTGATTATAAAGGAGTACTACAGGTGTCTCCAAAGGTACTTGTTGGGTTGGCGATTTCGAGATTAGGTTTTGTCACTCCGATTGTCGGAGAGGTATCTCGAGCCTTCTCGGTAATGCACATCACTTAAGCCTTGCAAGCATTACAACTAATGAGTTAGTTGTGAGATGATGTATTACGGAACGAGTAAAGAGACTTACCGTAACGAGATTGAACTAGGTATTGGATACCGACGATCGAATCTCGGGTAAGTAACATACCGATGACAAAGGAACAACGTATGTCGTTATGCGGTTTGACCGATAAAGATCTTCGTAGAATATGTAGGAACCAATATGGGCATCCAGGTTCCGCTATTGGTTATTGACCGAGAATGGTTCTAGGTCATGTCTACATAGTTCTCGAACCCGTAGGGTCCGCACGCTTAACGCTTCGATGACAGCTCATAATGAGTTTATAAGTATTGATGCACGAAGGTTGTTCGAGTCCCGGATGTGATCACGGACATGACGAGGAGTCTCGAAATGGTCGAGACATAAAGATTGATATATTGGAAGCCTATGTTTGACTTCGAAGTGTTCCGGTGAAATCGGATTTTATCGAGTACCGGAGGTTACCGAACCCCGGAAGTCTATGGGCCTTAATGGGCCATGGGAGAAGAGGAAGGGCAGGCCAAGGTGGGCTGCGCGCCCTCCCCTCTAGTCCGAATAGGACAAGGAAGGGGCGGCGCCTTCCTCTTCCCTCCTCCAATCCTAGTCCAACTAGAGAAGGGGGAGTCCTACTCGGTGGGAGTAGGACTCCTCCTTGCGCGCCTCCTCTAGGGCCGCCACCTCCCCTTGTCTCCTTTATATACGAGGGCAGGGGCACCCCAATACACACAAGTTGATCTACGGATCTTTCCTTAGCCGTGTCGGTGCCCCTTCCACCATATTCCACTTGGTCATATCGTCATGAGCTTAGGCGAAGCCTGCGCCGGAGAAGTCATATCGTCATGAGCTTAGGCGAAGCCCCGCGTCGGTGGAGCATCAATATCGTCACCACGCCGTCAGGTCGACGGAACTCATCCCCGACACTTTGCTGGATCGAGTCCGGGATCGCCATCGAGCTGAACGTGTGCGTAACTCGGAGGTGCCGTACGTTCGGTGCTTGGATCGGTCGGATCGTGGAGACGTACGACTACATCAACCGCGTTGTTTTAAACGCTTCCGCTTTCGGTCTACGAGGGTACGTGGACGGACACTCTCCCCTCTCGTTGCTATGCCATCACCATGGTCTTGCGTGATCGTAGGAAATTTTTTGAAATTACTACGTTCCCCAACAGGAGTCACCCTCAAGAACTCTCTAGTTCTTATTCTTCAGGATCCACATCATCTTGATGGGAATCCTTGGAGTTGTAGTCGTACTTGATGAAGTAGAGCTTGATGTAGTCTAGGTAACCCACTTGACCAAGGCCTTTGGAGCTTCTTCAAATGCATCAATCTCCTCTTGAAGCTTATCCTTGCCTTTTTGCTTGTGGTCTTGTGGTGGAAGATCATCTTGAGCTTGTGTCCCCTTGAAGGAAGTAGGATCATACTTCTCTTGTTGAGGAAAAAACTTCGTCTTGGGGTATTGATCTTCTTCCCACTCAACTCCATTGGCATTGAACTTTCGCTCAAAACCAACACCTTGGTTCTTCGGTGCCTTCCTTGCTTATGCATAATTTCCTCAAATTGCTTACTCCCGCAAGGCTCTTGTAAACACCTTTCTATAATTCCCTTCAATAAGCTATTTTATTGCTCAAGTGTAACTTGGCTAAGAGAACCATTAGTGGAATCAAGAGAACTACTAGAAGCAACATCATTGGGTTTAGCATGATTATTGTTACTACTAGAGGAAGAATCCTTCTTGTTCTTGTTACTAGACTTGACTTGAGGCATGTAAGTAGATAAGAGTAAACGCTTGGCAATGTAAGAAGAACTTTTCTTACGGAGATCATCATTGATTGCCTTTAAGAACTCATGCTCTTGCTCAAGGTTGAGCTTTTCAAAGCGTAACTTCTAATGAGTCCTTAAAAGTTCTCGATGATCTTCTAAGATAGTTTCATGAGCTAACTTAAGAGTGTTTAGTTCTTTAGTTAGAAGCTCAATCTTCTCCTTATCATTGTCATTCGTTTTATCTTGATTAGCATGATTAATTGACGTTTCATCATAGTATTCATCACTAGAGTTGTCAACAAGTAAATCATCATCACCTAACAAGTCATCTTCATCACTATTGAAATCAACATACTCGGGATGTGTTACCTTTGGACCTTTGGCCATGAAGCATCTTCCAATTCCTTCATTTGGTGAATAAAATATGTCGTAGGAGTTGGTTGACACAAGTGCTAGACCGGCAACACCTTCATCTTGAGTATATTCGGAGTCGGAGTGATAGCTTCTCTCGGAGTGATTGTCGGAGTCGGAGTCGGATACCCATTCACCAACATGAGCTTGATGTCTTCGTTTTGTGTAGCTCCTTGATGACTTGTCCTTCCTTTCCGAATCCTTACTTTTTCGTGAGGGTCTTCGTTCATGACGATCATCTCTACTCCTCCTCTCTCTTGGTGGTGATTCTTCTCTTCTACTTCTTCTCTTGGGTGATTCTTCTCTTCTTTTGTAGGGTGACGTACACTCATTGGAATAGTGTCCGGGTCTCCCACAATTGTAGCAATTGCGCTCTCGACTAGAAGATCTTTTGTCATTGTAGGACCTTGACTTGGAGCTTCTCTCTTTGCTTCTATTCTTCTAGAACTTGTTGAAGTTCTTCACCATTAAGCTCAATTCTTCGTTGAAGGCTTGTTTCTCACTTGATGATGTGGGGGCTTTGCATGAGGCTTTGTAAGCACCACTTGACTTGTTGTGAAGTTCCTCCTTATCCTTGAGTGACATCTCATGAGCAACAATTCTTCCAATGACTTCCGTTGGCTTGAGGTCTTTGTAATTGGGCATCATTTGGATCAATGTGCACACGGTATCATATTTTCCATCCAAAGCTCTTAGGATCTTCTTGATGATGAATTCTTCGGTCATCTCTTCACTTCCTAAGCCGGCAATCTCATTTGTGATAAGAGCAAGCCTAGAGTACATTTCAGCGACACCTTCACCATCCGTCAGTTTGAACTTGTCAAGTTGACTTTGAAGCACGTCCAACTTGGATTCCTTGACGAAGTCGGTACCTTCATGCATATCAATCAAAGTATCCCAAATTTCCTTTGCATTCTCAAGATGGCTGATTTTGTTGAATTCTTCGGGGCACAATCCGTTGAAGAGAATATCACAAGCTTGAGCGTTGTATTGCAACATCTTCAACTCTTCCTTATCTCTTTCTGAAAGAATAAATAAAAAGAATAAGAAAAAATACTGAAATTCTTAATTTTTCCAAAATTTATCTCATTGAAATAATTAAAAATTAAGAATGGGTTTAGTTGGTTAAATTAAAAAAGTTAATAAAATAACTTCTAGCTTCACGGTTTGGTTCTCTCCCATCAAAGAATTCACCTTTCAAGCCAATACACACAATAGCCCAAATGGCGGGGTTATGTCCAAGAATATGCATTTTCATCTTATGCTTCCAACTAGAAAAATTAGTACCATCAAAGTAAGGACCTCTACGGTGATAATTTCCCTCGCTAGACGCCATACTCTCCTAGGTTGTGAAACCAAGGCTATGACCACCAAAAGCTATGGAAATCAAAGCAAATGGAGACCAAAGCTCTGATACCACTTGTAGGATCAAAAGTATGTATAGAGGGGGTGATTAGACTACTTGACCAAATAAAAGCTTATCATTTTCCCAATTTTAGTCTTTGGCAGATTTTAGCTATCTTAGCACAAGTCAAGCAATCTTAACACAATTCAAGCAAGCATGCAAGGAGTATATGATCAGCGGAAAGTAAAGCATGCAACTTGCAAGAAATGTAAAGGGAAGGGTTTGGAGAATTCAAACACAATTGGAGACACGGATGTTTTTGTCGTGGTTCCGATAGGTGGTGCTATCGTACATCCACGTTGATGGAGACTTCAACCCACGAAGGGTAATGGTTGCGCGAGTCCACGGAGGGCTCCACCCACGAAGGGTCCATGAAGAAGCAACCTTGTCTATCCCACCATGGTCGTCGCCCACGAAGGACTTGCCTCACTAGCGGTAGATCTTCACAGTAGGCGATCTCCTTGCCCTTACAAACTCCTTGGTTCAACTCCACAATCTTGTCGAGGCTCCCAAGTGACACCTAGCCAATCTAGGAGACACCACTCTCCAAGAAGTAACAAATGGTGTGTTGATGATGAACTCCTTGCTCTTGTGCTTCAAATGATAGTCTCCCCAACACTCAACTCTCTCTCACGGGATTTGGATTTGGTGGAAAGAAGATTTGAGTGGAAAGCAACTTGGGGAAGGCTAGAGATCAAGATTCATATGGTAGGAATCGAATATCTTGGCCTCAACACAAGGGTAGGTGGTTCTCCCTCAGAAAATATGTATTGGAAGTGTAGGTTTGTTCTGATGGCTCTCTCCACGAATGAAGAGTGGGTGGAGGGGTATATATAGCCTCCACACAAAAACTAACAGTTACACACAATTTACCAATCTCGGTGGGACCGAATCAGAAAACTCGATCAGACCGATTCAGCAAATCTAGTGACTGTTAGGATTTTCGGTGGGACCGACATGCAACTCGGTAGGACCGATATGGTTAGGGTTAGGGCATAACGTAATCTCGGTGAGACCGATTACACAAACTCGGTGAGACCGACTTTGGTAATAAGCTAACCAGAGAGTTGGTCAGGTAAACTCGGTGGGACCGGTTTGCTCATTTCGGTGGGACCGAAATGTTACGAAAGGGAAACAAAGAGTTTACATTGCAATCTCGGTGGGACCGTTCGCTCATCTCGGTGGGACTGAAACATTACGAAAGGAAACAGAGAGATTACAACCCCATCTCGGTTAGACCGTTGTGCCTAAGGTTTGTGGTAGTGGCTATGACATCTGAACTCGGTGGCGCCGGATGGAAAGAATCGGTGGGGCCGAGTTTGACTTTTGGTTTAGGTCATATGTGGATGTGAGAAAGTAGTTGAGGGCTTTGGAGCATATCACTAAGCACTATGGAGCAAGGAACTCATTAAGCAACACATCATCCCTCCTTGATAGTATTGGCTTTTCCTATAGACTCAATGTGATCTTGGATCACTAAAATATAAAATGTAGAGTCTTGAGCTTTTGAGCTTGAGCCAATCCTTTTATCCTTAGCATTTTGAAGGGTCCGCTTTCCTCATCCATGCCATGACATTCATTGAGCTTTTCCTGAAATATTCATCTTTGAATAATGTTAGCTCAATGAGCTATATGTTGTTAGGAATTACCAAAACCACCCAGGGATAGTTGCACTTTCACGGTGGTGCAGATTGACCACAGCACGGACTGGAGCTCGTCGTACCAGCCCCTGCCGCAGGCTTCGAGCTTCTTCTTGAAGGTCCTGGTCTTGAGGCCCCTCAGGACCTTCGCGTTGGCGCGTTCATCTTGTCCATTGCTCCGGGGGTATGCCACTGAAGCGTAGCGGATCTGCGTTCCAAGGTCAACACAATATGTTTTGAAGAGATTACTGGTGAACTACGAGCTATTGTCGGTGATGATGCGGTTGGGGACCCCGAATCGGCTCACGAGACCCTTGATGAACTTGACCGCAGAGCCGGCTAGGATGGTGCGGACGGCTTCCACCTCCGCCCACTTGATGAACTTGTCGATGGCAACGTAGAGGTGCCGGTAGACCCCTGGCGCTCGAGGGAATGGGCCCAGGATGTCCAGTCCCCAGACTGCGAACGGTCACGAGAGTGGGATGGTCTGGAGGCCCTGAGCCGGCAGATGGATTTGCTTGGTATGGAATTGACAGGCCTCGCAGGACCTCACCAGCTCAGCTGCGTCGTTGAGCGTCGTAGGCCAGTAGAATCCACTACGGAATGCCTTGCCGACGAGGGTTCACGACGACGAATGGTGCTCGCAGTCCCCACCGTGTATGTCGGCTATCAGCACTTTCCCCTGTTCCCCGGAGATACAACGCAGTGAAACGTCATTTGGTCGCTTCCTGTATAACTCACTATCCTGGATGCAGTATGCCGTGGCCTGCCGGGCCACACGCTCCACGTCCTCCTCCTTCTTCGGCAACGTCCCTTGCATCAGGTATTCCTTGAATTCCTTGGTCCAGCATCCCTCCTAGGGCTCGAGCGCCAAGAGTAGGCGCGCTCCCGAGGTCGGGCTACAGGCTAGGGCTCCTGTGGCAGGCGGTTGCGGGAGTTCCTCCCGAGGCTGAGCTGTTCTTGAAAGCGGTGGTGTTGCTGATGGCTTGAAGAGCCTCTCCTCGAAGACGCCAGGCTCTTGGGGCTGCCGCTTGGATGCCCTTCTGGTGATGTCGTCAGCTTCCTTGTTGGTGCCACGGGGCACGTGCTGCAACTCCAGGCCCAGGAATTGCTTCTCCATCTTGCGCACCTCCGCGAGGTATGCTTCCATGTGCTCGTTCTTCGGCTCGTATACCTTGTTGGAGAAGTTGGCGAGGAGCTGCGAGTCGCCCCTAACGGTGAGGCGCTTCACGCCCAGTGTTGCCGCAGCTTTCAGGCCAGCCATGAGGCCTTCGTATTCTGCGATGTTGTTGGAGACCTTCTCACCCTACAGAAAGCAGAGCTGCACAGCGTAGTAGAGCTTGTCCTGAGTGGGTGAGATGAGCACCGCTCCAGCCCCCGCGCCCTGGTGTGCGGAAGAACCATCAAAATACTTGACCCAGCTGTCAGGCGCCTCACTTCCCGGCGAGAGGGGCTGATCTTCGCATGTTTCAAGCGCCGGGGCATCCGTCCATTCTGCCACGAAATCAGCGAGTGCGGCTCCCTTGATGACCCTGGTGGTGCTGAACTCCAACTGGGATGCTTGCAACTCGATGTTCCACTCAGCGACCCTTCCAGCAGAGTTGGGGCTCCTGAGCACTCTCTCCACTTTGTAGGCTGAGACGACCTTGATGGGGTGGCCCTGGAAGTAGTGCCGCAACTTACGCGAGGCCACCAAGAGCGCGAGTAAAAGCTTATGAGGCATGGGATATCGTGCCCTTGCATCCCGCAACATTGTGCTGACGAAATACACCAGGTGCTCGACAAGAGCTGGCGCGTTGGTGAGGCTCGTGTCTTGCGGAAGTTGGGGCGTCTCCTAAGGTCTGGAACCCCCGACGCTTGATCGCTTGATGGGACCTCGACGGCGTCATCCTGCCGAGCTTGGTCCTCTATTGATGCTGCTACGGCTCTTGCGGCACCTTCCTGGTCTTGCGTCATCTCGGCTGGTGGCGTAGCTCAGCGCGACGCGCCTTTGGCTTGGTGCTCTTCCCGAACCGCCACCAGAGCCGCGCTGGCGGAGTACAGGGTGGCGACAAGATAAAGCACTAGGGGCTCGAGAGGTCGTGGCGCCACCATCACTAGAGGGCTGGTCAGGTATCTCTTGAGGTCTTGGAAAGCTTGATCGGCATCCGGGGTCCACTCAAATGGGCCCTTCTTCTTCATCAGCTTGAAGAAGGGTAGGGCACGCTCTCCCAGCTTGGAGATGAAGCACCCCAACACAGTCACCCAACCAGCCAGCTTCTGCATTTCCTTGAGGGTCTGCGGTGGGCTCATGTCTTCGATGGCCTTCATCTTTTCTGGGTACGCCTCGATCCCTCTATGGGATATGAGGAAACCCAGCAGCTTGCCGGAAGGGACACCAAACACGCACTTCTCTGGGTTAAGTCGCAAGCTCACCTGGCGTAGGCTCGCAAAAGTCTCCTCCAGATCTTGGATCAAGGTTCTCGCCTCTCGAGACTTCACCACAATGTTGTCGACGTAGGCCTCCGTGTTTCTCCTGAGCGGCCGCCCTAAGGCGATGTGCATCAACCGCTGAAAGGTCGCGCCCGCATTACGCAGTCCGAAAGGCATGCAAGTGTAGAAGTACACCCCACACGGGGTCAGGAAGGCTGTCTTCTCTACATCTTCTACCGCCATCTTGATCTGGTGATACCCTGAGAACGCATCCAGGAAGCACATCAGGTCGCACTCGGCAGTGGAGTCGACGATCTAGTCGATGCGTGGGAGCGGGAACGGATCTTGGGGGTAGGCCTTGTTGAGGTTGGTGAAGTCGACGCACATTCGCTCCTTACCGCCTTTCTTCGGCACAACGACGGGGTTTGCCAGCCATTCGGGGTACCAAACCTCGCGAATGGCACCCGCGGCCTCTAACTTGCGGGTTTCTTGGATGATGAAGGCCTGCTTCTCCGTGGACTGCCGTCTCGCCCGCTGCTTCACAGGGCGTACATTGGCGCACACCCTTAAGTGATGCTGAATCACCTCTCTCGGAACCCCCACCAGCTGCTTGGGTTCCCATGCGAATATCTCCTTGTTTGCACGCAAGAACTTCACCAACACTTCGTCTTGGCTTGGGTCGAGGTCGGCACCTATGGTAAAGGTGGCTCCTGAGGAACCGTCCTCATCGACCGGCACCCGCTTGGTTTCTGCCTTGTCTTGGGTGAACAACTGTTTCTTCTTGGTTGGAGCGGCTCCCTTGGCCTCGGAGGCGCCCACGCCAGTGGGCTGTGCCGCCGCGGCGGTCTTGAGAGCAAGCTTGAGCGCCGACAGGGCATCCTTGGCGTCCCCCTTGATGGTGAGGACATCCTTGCTCCCTGGCATCTTCATGAGGTTGTAAGCCGGATGGGTTGCTACCATGAACTGGGCCAGAGCTGGGTACCCGAGGATGGCGTTGTAAGGGAGGCTGATGCGGGCGATGTCGAAGTCAATCAGCTCGGTGCGGTAGTTGTCGCGCGTGCCGAAGGTGACAGGGAGGCGGATCTGTCCCAGGGAGTGGGCGGTGCCGCCGCCAACCCCTAAGAAGGACTTGCTGAGGCCGAGCCGCTCGAGCAGTACGTGCAAAAGGCCGAAGGCCTCCACGGAGAGCACGTTGAGGCCGGCGCAGCCGTCGATGAGGGTCTTGGTGACGGCCACATTGTAGATGGTGGGCGTGCAAAGCATGGGAAGCATGCCCGAGGCGATGGTAGAGGCAGGGTGATCCCCTACGTCGAAGGTGAGGCTGGCCTCGGGCGTGGCCCAGCCCGGCGCGCGCCCCGAGCGCTTGGAAGCGGCGCCGATCTAGCGAAGGAACGGCTTGACATGACGATATGAAGGCGGTGCTTGCGAGCCGCCTAGGAGGGCCGCGACCGCGTGGTGCACCGGCGCCGTGTAGCATGCAGTGAAGAGGCAGCGCATCTCCTCCCAAGATGCCACCGTGGATTCGGGGAGGTTGAGTAGCCAGGCGCGCGGTGCGCCAGTGAGGGCCATTGGAAGCCAGTTGGCCATAACCTTATCGTCGCCCCCGGCCTTGAGGTCAGCCTCCTCATACGCTAGCAGAAAAGCCGACGGGTCCGCCGCACCGTCGTAGCACGGCGGCATCTTCGGCTTGAACTTGGGCGGCCACTGCACCTGCCGTAGGGCGGGGGCCAAGGCTAGGAGCCCCCTGGCCCCGCCGTTGGCACCGGTTGTCAGAGCCGGGAGCGAGACGCCTGCCATGAGGGCGAAGCAAGGTGGCGGCGGAGCGTAGATCGACGGAAGGAAAGCTACGACGCACCCCTACCTGGCGCGCCAAATGTCGGATCTCGGGTTCCGGCAAAACCCTCAAGGTTCGAACACTGGAGTGCGCACGAAGATCTCCCCCTACCGATCCACGTCCTAGCTTCGGTAAGATCACAAGGGCTAACTCGACGAACTCGCAACACAAAGGACACAAGATTTATACTGGTTCGGGCCACCGTTGTGGTGTAATACCCTACTCCAGTGTGGTGGTGGTGGATTGCCTCTTGGGATGAGGATGAACAGTACAAGGGGAAGAATAGCTTCCTGAGGCGAGGTGTTCTTGTGTTTGGGGGTGTGAGGATGAACTGAATGAGTTCGAGACTAGTTGCCTCCTAATGTGGTGGCTAATCCTATTTATAGAGGCCCTGGTCCTCTCCCCAAATATTGAGCGGGAAGGGAGCCAACAACGGCCAATTTGAAAGGGGATAGCTAGTACAACTTAACCTGACTAAAGCAGTCTTCGCCTGCAAAAGGCTCTGGTGGTGGCGCCGCCTTGGGCTCCATGGTGACCTCCGTCTTGCCGTCCTGCTGGTCTTGGTCTCATCGCACTGATATGGAAACCTTTGCTTGATGCCTCGGTACTCCGCGCCTGCGCTTGCTTCCTTAGCACCAAAGAGGAAACAAGGACACTATGCGCGCTGGCGCTCGCCTGATCTTGATCGTCATGGCTCACGTTATTGGAACCTCGCGAGGTTTGCCTTGCCTTGAACTCTCCGCCCCTCGCGAGCCAACCTGGTGAGGGCGCTCCCGAGGAGGTCTTGTGTCGTCCCCCTCGCGAGGCTTGGCCCCCTCGCGAGGGTCTTGAGTGCTTGTTGGTGAAGATGGGTCGTACGGGCCCGCTTGCAGAGCCACACCGTGGGCCACAGGCAGGCAAGTCTGGGGACCCCCGTTCCCAGAACGCCGACAGTATCCAGATCGAGACTCAGAGTCATCCAGATCGGTGTCAAAGCTTGCATCGACGTAACTCTTTACGACAAACTCTTTATCACCTCCATAACCGAGAAATATTTCCTTAGTCCTCTAAGGATAATTTTGACCGCTGTCGAGTGATCTACTCCTAGATCACTATTGTACTCCCTTGGCAAACTCATGGCAAGGTATACAATAGGTCTGGTACATAGCATGGCATAGTTTATAGAACCTAAGGTTGAGGCATAGCGAATGACTTTCATTCTCTCTCTATCTTGTGCCGTGGTCGGCCTTTGAGTCTTACTCAACTTCACACCTTGCAACACAGGCAAGAACCCTTTCTTTGACTAATCCATTTTGAACTTCTTCAAAATCTTGTCAAGGTATGTGCTTTGTGAAAGTCCTATTAACCATCTCGATCTATCCCTATAGATCTTGATGCCCAATATATAAGTAGCTTCACCGAGGTCTTTTATTGAAAAAAAATTCTTATTCAAGTATCATTTTATGCTATCCAGAAATTCTATATCATTTACAATCAACAATATGTCATCCACATATAATATCAGAAATGCTATAGAGCTCTGATGACCCACAAGTATAGGGGATCTATCGTAGTCCTTTCGATAAGTAAGAGTGTCGAACCCAACGAGGAGCAGAAGGAAATGATAAGCGGTTTTCAGCAAGGTATTCTCTGCAAGTACTGAAATAAGTGGTAACAGATAGTTTTGTGATAGGATAATTTGTAGCGAGCAACAAGTAACAAAAGTAAATAAAGTGCAGCAAGGTGGCCCAATAACAAAGGACAAGCCTGGACAAACTCTTATATAAGGAAAAGCGCTCCCGAGGACACATGGGAATATCGTCAAGCTAGTTTTCATCACGTTCATATGATTCGCGTTCGGTACTTTGATAATTTGATATGTGGGTGGACCGGTGCTTGGGTCCTGTTCTTACTTGAACAAGCATCCCACTTATGATTAACCTATTGCAAGCATCCGCAACTACAACAAAAGTATTAAGGTAAACCTAACCATAAAATGGAACATATGGATCCAAATCAGCCCCTTACGAAGCAACGCATAAACTAGGGTTTAAGCTTCTGTCACTCTAGCAACCCATCATCTACTTATTACTTCCCAATGCCTTCCTCTAGGCCCAAATAATGGTGAAGTGTTATGTAGTCGACGTTCACATAACACCACTAGAGGCTAGACAACATACATCTCATCAAAATATCGAACGAATATCAAATTCACATGACTACTAATAGCAAGACTTCTCCCATGTCCTCAGGAACAAATGTAACTACTCACAAAGCATATTC
Organism: Aegilops longissima; assembly: GCA_021605205.1. NCBI lineage: Eukaryota > Viridiplantae > Streptophyta > Magnoliopsida > Poales > Poaceae > Aegilops > Aegilops longissima. The sequence continues at coordinate 655,285,319 of CM038682.1, read as the reverse complement.
ATGTTCATAATCAGAGGGGTATTAGTATGCATAAAGGATCTGATCATATGATCTTCCACCAAATAAACCAACTAGCATCAACTACAATGAGTAATCAACACTACTAGCAACCTACTAGTACCAATACCGGACTTGGAGACAAGAATTGGATACAAGAGATGAACTAGGGTTTTGAGAGGAGATGGTGCTGGTGAAGATGTTGATGGAGATTGCCCTCTCCCGATGAGAGGAGCGTTGGTGATGACGATGGCGATGATTTCCCCTCTCGGAGGAAGTGTCCCCGCGAACAGCTCACGGAGCCCTAGATTGGTTCTGCCAAGGTTCCGCCTCGTGGCGGCGGAGTTTCATTCGAAAGGTTGCTTATGATTTTTCCTCGACGAAAGACCTCATATAGCAGAAGATGGGCATCGAGAGCCAGCGGGGGCCCACAAGGTAGGGGCGGCCTACAGGGGTAGGGCGCCCCACCCTCATGGACAGGTGGGCCCCCCTCTGGTGAACTTCTTCCGCTGGATATTTTTATTATTTCCCAAAATGACTTTCATGGAGTTTGGGACTTTTGAGTTGTGCGAGAATAGGTCTCTAATATTTGCTCCTTTTCCAGCCCAGAATTCCAGCTGCCGGCATTCTCCCTCCTTGTGTAAACCTTGTAAAATAAGAGAGAATAGGCATAAGTATTGTAACATAACGTGTAATAACAGCCCATAATGCAATAAATATCGATATAAAATCATGATGCAAAATGGACGTATCAATCTCCCACTCACTTTCTTGTAAATACATGCTTCACCAAAAGTCTGTATAAAACCATATGCTTTGATCACCTTATCAAAGTGTATATTCCAACTCCGAGATGCTTGCACCAGTCCATAGATGGATCGCTGGAGTTTGCACACTTTGCTAGCACCTTTAGGATCGACAAAACCTTCTAGTTTCATCATATACAACTCTTCTTCCAGAAATCCATTAAGGAATGCAGTTTTGACATCCATCTGCCAAATTTCATAATCATAAAATGCGGCAATCGCTAACATGATTCGGACAGACTTAAGCATCGCTTCGAGTTGAACTTGTCGAAAACCTTTCGCAACAAGTCGAGCTTTGTAGACAGTAATATTACCGTCAGCGTCAGTCTTCTTCTTGAAGATCCATTTATTCTCAATTGCTTGCCGATCATCGGGCAAGTCAACCAAAGTCCACACTTTGTTCTCATACATGGATCCCATCTCAGATTTCATGGCTTCAAGCCATTTTGCGGAATCTGGGCTCACCATCGCTTCTTCATAGTTCGTAGGTTCATCATGATCTAGTAGCATGACTTCCAGAACAGGATTACCGTACCACTCTAGTGCGGATCTTACTCTGGTTGATCTACGAGGTTCAGTAACAACTTGATCTGAAATTTCATGATCATCATCATTAACTTCCTCACTAATTGGTGTAGGTGTCACAGAAACCGGTTTCTGTGATGAACTACTTTCCAATAAGGGAGCAGGTACAGTTACCTCATCAAGTTCTACTTTCCTCCCACTCACTTCTTTCGAGAGAAACTCCTTCTCTAGAAACGATCCATTTTTAGCAACAAATGTCTTGCCTCCGGATCTGTGATAGAAGGTGTACCCAACAGTCTCCTTTGGGTATCCTATGAAGACACATTTCTCTAATTTGGGTCGAGCATATCAGGTTGAAGCTTTTTCACATAAGCATCGCAGCCCCAAACTTTAAGAAACGACAACTTTGGTTTCTTGCCAAACCACAGTTCATAAGGCGTCGTCTCAACGGATTTCGATGGTGCCCTATTTAATGTGAATGCGGCCGTCTCTAACGCATAACCCCAAATGATAGCGGTAAATCAGTAAAAGACATCATAGATCGCACCATATCCAGTAAAGTACGATTATGATGTTCGGACACACCATTACGCTGTGGTGTTCCAGGTGGCGTGAGTTGCGAAACTATTCCGCATTGTTTCAAATGTAGACCAAACTCATAACTCAAATATTCTCCTCCACGATCAGATCGTAGAAACTTTATTTACTTGTTACGATGATTTTCAACTTCACTCTGAAATTCTTTGAACTTTTCAAATGTTTCAGACTTATGCTTCATCAAGTAGATATACCCATATCTGCTTAAATCATCTGTGAAGGTGAGAAAATAATGATATCCGCCACGAACCTCAACATTCATCGGACCACATACATCTGTATGTATGATTTCCAACAAATCTGTTGCTCTCTCCATAGTACCGGAGAACGGCGTTTTAATCATCTTGCCCATGAGGCACGGTTCGCAAGTACCAAGTGATTCATAATCAAGTGGTTCCAAAAGTCCATCAGTATGGAGTTTCTTTATGCGCTTTACACCGATATGACCTAAACGGCAGTGCCACAAATAAGTTGCACTATCATTATCAACTCTGCATCTTTTGGCTTCAACATTATGAATATGTGTATCACTATGATACGTCTCCAACGTATCTATAATTTTTTATTGTTCCATGCTATTATATTACCCCTTTTGGATGTTTATAGGCTTTATTTTACACATTTATATCATTTTTGGGACTAACCTACTAACCGGAGGCCCAGCCCGTATTGCTGTTTTTTTGCCTATTTCAGTATTTCGAAGAAAAGGAATATCAAACGCAGTCCAAACGGAAAGAAACCTTCGGGAGCATGATTTTTGGAACGGACGTGATCCAGAGGACTTGGAGTGCAAGTCAAGAAGCAGCCGAGGCTCCCACGAGATAGGAGGGTGCGCCCCCCCCCCCCCTATAGGGCGCGCCCCCTGTCTCATGGGCCCCTCGGGCGGCCACCGACGTACTTCTTCCTCCTATATATACCTGCGTACCCCGAAAACATCCAGGGGCATTTAAACACAATTTCCACCACCGTAACCTTCTGTATCCGCGAGATCCCATCTTGGAGCCTTCGTCGGCACTCTGCCGGAGGGGGAATCGACCACGGAGGGCTTCTACATTAACACCATAGCCCCTCCGATGAGTTGTGAGTAGTTTACCACAGACCTACGGGTCCATAGTTATTAGCTAGATGGCTTCTTCTCTCTTTTTGGATCTCAATACAATGTTCTCCCCCTCTCTTGTGGAGATCTATTCGATGTAAACTCTTTTTGCGGTGTGTTTGTCGAGATCCGATGAATTGTGGGTTTATGATCAAGTTTATCTATGAATAATATTTGAATCTTCTCTGAATTCTTTTATGTATGATTGAGTTATCTTTGCAAGTCTCTTTGAATTATCAGTTTGGTTTGGCCTACTAGATTGATCTTTCTTGCCATGGGAGAAGTGCTTAGCTTTGGGTTCAATCTTGCGGTGTCCTTACCCAGTGACAGAAAGGGTTGCAAGGCACGTATTGTATTGTTGCCATCGAGGATAACAAGATGGGGTTTATATCATATTGCTTGAGTTTATCCCTCTACATCATGTCATCTTGCTTAATGCGTTACTCTGTTCTTATGAACTTAATACTCTAGATGCATGCTGGATAGCGGTCGATGTGTGGAGTAATAGTAGTAGATGCAGGCAGGAGTCGGTCTACTTTTTATGGACGTGATGCCTATATACATGATCATGCCTAGATAATCTCATAATTATTCGCTTTTCTATCAATTGCTCGACAGTAATTTGTTCACCCACTGTAATACCTATGCTATCTTGAGAGAAGCCACTAGTGAAACCTATGGCCCCCGGGTCTATCTCTTATCATATTTTCTTTCAATCTACTTTTATCTGCATCTTTACCTTTTGCATCTATATTATAAAATACCAAAAATATATTTATCTTATCTTACTATCTTTATTAGATCTCACTTTCGCAAGTGGCGTGAAGGGATTGACAACCCCTTTATTGCGTTGGTTGCGAGTTCTCAGTTTGTTTGTGTAGGTGCGCGGGACTTTTGAGAGCCTCCTACTGGATTGATACCTTGGTTCTCAAAAACTGAGGGAAATACTTACGCTACTATTGCTGCATCACCCTCTCCTCTTCGAGGAAAACCAATGCAAGCTCAAGACGTAGCAAGAAGGATTTCTGGCGCCGTTGCCGGGGAGGTCTTCGCTCAAGTCAAGACATACCAAGTACCCATCACAAACCCATCTCCCTCGCATTTACATTATTTGCCATTTGCCTCTCGTTTTCTTCTCCCCCACTTCACCCTTGCCGTTTTATTTGCCCTCTCTTTCCCAATCTCCTCCTAGCTTTTCACTTGCCTTTTTCTGCTTGCTTGTGTGCCTGTTTGTCCTTATGGCTTCGCCTAAGGGTCCTGACCACCTTCTCAGAAGGATGGAAGAGATTGAATCAAATATTAGAAGCTTTATGAATTTGCAATTTGAGCATAATAATTTATTTAGAAAAGAGCTTAAGGAACAAAAAGGTTTTTTAGGATTTATGAACAAAGAGCTTGATGATATGAATAAAGAATTTTATGGTGTTAACGCTCAAATTACCCGGCTTGAAAATGCGATAGCCAAAATTTCTGACAAGCAAGCCACCTTAGTCAATAAGATGGCCGCTAAACCGGAAAAATTAGATGAAAATAATGATGAGGATCTTAAAGTTATTGATGCGTCTCCTATTAGATCTATGTTTTGCAATATGAATTTTGATGATTATGGGACTGATGATGAATCAACTTTGCCTAGAAGGCGCCCCAAAAATTCGGAGTCTTTAGATCTTGATGCTAAATTTGGTAAAAGTAGGATTGGAGAAGCCACAACTTCAAATAACATTGAACCCACTATGTCGGATTTCAAGGAATTTGATTATGATAATTGTTCTTTAGAAGGTTGTATTTCCTTGTTGCAATCCGTTGTTAATTCTCCTCATGCTTATAGTCAAAATAAAGCTTTTACCAAACATATTGTTGATGCCTTGATGCAATCTTATGATGAAAAACTTAATTTGGAAGTTTCTATACCTAGAAAACTTAATGATGAGTGGGAACCTACTATAAAGATTAGAATTAAAGATCATGAGTGTTTTGCTTTGTGTGATTTTGGTGCTAGTGTTTCCACGATTCCGAAAACTTTATGTGATATTCTAGGTTTCCATGATCTTGATGATTGCTCTTTAAATTTGCACCTTGCGGATTCCACCATTAAAAAGCCAATGGGAAGGATCAATGATGTTCTTATTGTTGCAAATAGAAATTTGGTGCCCGTGGATTTTATCGTTCTTGATATAGATTGCAATCTTTCTTGCCCTATTATTCTTGGTAGACCTTTCTTTAGAACGATTGGCGCGATTGTTGATATGAAGGAAGGGAATATTAGATTCCAATTTCCATTAAAGAAAGGCATGGAGCACTTTCCAAGAAAGAAAGTCAAATTACCTTATGAATCTGTCATGCGGTCTACTTATGAATTTAGTGCCAAAGATGGCACTCGTTAGATCTATCCTTGCTTTTATGCCTAGCTAGGGGCGTTAAACGATAGCGCTTGTTGGGAGGCAACACAATTTTATTTTTAGTTTTTTGTTTTTGTTTCTGTTTAGGAATAAATAATCCATCTACCTTCTGTTTAGATGTGGTTTTATGTTTTAATTAGTGTTTGTGCCAAGTTAAACCTATAGGATCTTCTTGGATGATAGTTATTTGATCTTGCTGTAATTTCCAGAAACTATCGGTTCATGAAAACAATTGTTAAAAATCACCAGAACGTGATAAAATAGTGATTCAAATTTCTTCTGATCAATAAACAAATTACATAGGTCGTCCTATTTTGGATAAATTTTTGAGTTCCAGAAGTTTGCGTTAGTTACAGATTACTACAGACTGTTCTGTTTTTGACAGATTCTGTTTTTCGTGTATTGTTTGCTTATTTTGATGCATCTATGGCTAGTAAAATAGTTTATAAACCATATAGAAGTTTGAATACAGTAGGTTTAACACCAAAATAAATAAATAATGAGTTCATTACAGTACCTTATGTGGTGGTTTTGTTTTCTTTCACTAACGGAGCTTATAAGATTTCCTGTCGAGTTTTGTGTTGTGAAGTTTTCAAGTTTTGGGTAAATCTTTTATGGACTATGGAATAAAGGGTGGCAAGAGCCTAAGCTTGGGGATGCCCAAGGCACCCCAAGATATTCAAGGATAGCCAAAAGCCTAAGCTTGGGGATGCCCCGGGAAGGCATCCCCTCTTTCGTCTTCGTTCATTGGTAACTTTACTTGGAGCTATATTTTTATTCGCCACATGATATGTGTTTTGCTTGGAGCGTCGTGTATTATATTAGTCTTTGCTTTTTAGTTTACCACAATCATCCTTGCTGTACACACCTTTTGGGAGAAGCCTATTTGATTAGAATTTGCTAGAATACTCTATGTGCTTCACTTATATCTTTTGAGCTTGATAGTTTTTGCTCTAGTGCTTCACTTATACTTTTTAGAGCACGGTGGTGACTTAATTTTGAAGAAATTGCAAGTCTCTCATGCTTCACTTATATCTTTTTGAGATTCTTTTAGAACAGCATGGTATTTGCTATGGTTATAAAATTAGTCCTAGAATGGTAGGCATCCAAGTTGGGTATAATAAAAACGATCATAGGAAGTGAATTGGATGCTATGATCAATTTGATACTTGATAATTTTTTTGAGATATGGAGGTAGTGATATTAAAGTCATGCTAGTTGGGTGATTATGAATTTAAAGAATGCTTGTGTTAAAGTTAGCAAGTCCCGTAGCATGCACGTATGGTTAAAGTTGTGCAACAAATTTGAAACATGAAGTGTACCTGGCTTGTGCATCCTTATGAGTGGCGGTCGGGGATGAGCGATGGTCTTTTCCTACCAATCTATCCCCCTAGGAGCATGCGTGTAGTACTTGATTTTTGATGACTTCTAAATTTTTGCAATAAGTATATGAGTTCTTTTGACTAATGTTGAGTCCATGGATTATACGCACTTTTACCTTTCCACCATTGCTAGCCTCTTCGGTATCGTGCATTGCCCTTTCTCACCTTGAGAGTTGGTGCAAACTTCGCCGGTGCATCCAAACCCCATGATACGATACGCTCTATCACACATAAACCTCCTTATATCTTCCTCAAAACAGCCACCATACCTACCTATTATGGCATTTCCATAGCCATTCCGAGATATATTGCCATGCAACTTTCCACCATTCCGTTCATCATCATCATGACATACTTTACTTTTGTCATATTGCCATTGCATGATCATGTAGTTGACATTGTATTTGTGGCAAAGCCACCATGTATTATTTTTCATACATGTCACTCTTGATTCAGGAGGCATTTATATAGAGTCATATCTTGTTCTAGTTTCGAGTTGTAATTCATATGTTGTAATCAATGAAAGTGTGATGATCGTCATTATTAGAGCATTGCCCAAAGAAAAAAAATAAAGGCCAAGAAAAAAAAGGCCCAAAAAAAGAGAAAAAAAGAAGAAAAAAAGAAAAAAAGGAAATAAATAAAAAGGGCAATGTTACTATCTCCTTTTCCACACTTGTGCTTCAAAGTAGCACTTTGTTCTTCATGTAGTGAGTCTCATATATTGTGCTTCAAAGTAGCACCATGTTTTTCCTATAGTGAGTCTCATAAGTTGTCCTTTTCATACTAGTGGGAATTTTTCATTATAGAACTTGGCTTGTATATTCCTACGATGGGCTTCCTCAAATGCCCTAGGTCTTCGTGAGCAAGCAAGTTGGATGCACACCCACTAGTTTTGTTTTGTTGAGCATTCATTTATAGCTCTAGTGCATCCGTTGCATGGAAATCCCTACTCCTCATGTTGACATCAATTGATGGGCATCTCCATAGACCATTGATTATCCTCGTCAATGTGAGACTTTCTCCTTTTTTGTCTTCTCCACACAATCCCCATCATCATATTCTATTCCACCCATAGTGCTATATCCATGGCTCACGCTCATGTATTGCGTGAAGGTTGAAAAAGTTTGAGATTATTTAAGTATGAAACAATTGCTTGGCTTGTCATCGGGGGTATAGAAGTTGGGAACATCTTTGTGTGACGAAAATGAAGCATAGCCTAACTATATGATTTTGTAGGGATGAACTTTCTTTTGCCATGTTATTTTGAGAAGACATGATTAATTTGATTAGTATGCTTGAAGTGTTACTATTTCTTTTATAAATATGAACTTTTATTTTGAATCATTTGGATCTGAACATTCATGCCACAATAAAGAAAATTACATTGAGAATTATGCTAGGTAGCATTCCACATCAAAATTTTCTTTTTTATCATTTACCTACTCGAGGACGAGCAGGAATTAAGCTTGGGGATGCTTGATACGTCTCCAACGTATCTATAATTTTTAATTGTTCCATGCTATTATATTACCCCTTTTGGATGTTTATGGGCTTTATTTTACACATTTATATCATTTTTGGGACTAACCTACTAACCGAAGGCCCAACCCATATTGTTGTTTTTTTGCCTATTTCAGTATTTCGAAGAAAAGGAATATCAAACGGAGTCCAAACGGAAAGAAACCTTCGGGAGCATGATTTTTGGAATGAACGTGATCCAGAGGACTTGGAGTGCAAGTTAAGAAGCAGCCGAGGCTCCCACGAGATAGGAGGGCGCCCCCCCCCCCTATAGGGCGCGCCCCCCTGTCTCGTGGGCCCCTCGGGCGGCCACCGACGTACTTCTTCCTCCTATATATACCTACGTACCCCGAAAACATCCAGGGGCAGACGAAACACAATTTCCACCACCTAACCTTCTGTATCCGCAAGATCCCATCTTGGAGCCTTCACCGGCACTCTGCCGGAGGGGGAATCAACCACGGAGGGCTTCTACATCAACACCATAGCCCCTCTGATGAGTTGTGAGTAGTTTACAACAGACCTACGGGTCCATAGTTATTAGCTAGATGGATTCTATTCTCTTTTTGGATCTCAATACAATGTTCTCCCCCTCTCTTGTGGAGATCTATTCGATGTAAACTCTTTTTGCGGTGTGTTTGTCGAGATCCGATGAATTGTGGGTTTATGATCAAGTTTATCTATGAATAATATTTGAATCTTCTCTGAATTCTGTTATGTATGATTGAGTTATCTTTGCAAGTCTCTTCGAATTATCAGTTTGGTTTGGCCTACTAGATTGATCTTTCTTGCCATGGGAGAAGTGCTTAGCTTTGGGTTCAATCTTGCGGTGTCCTTACCCAGTGACAGAAAGGGTTGCAAGGCACGTATTGTATTGTTGCCATCGAGGATAACAAGATGGGGTTTATATCATATTGCTTGAGTTTATCCCTCTACATCATGTCATCTTGCTTAATGTGTTACTCTGTTCTTAACTTAATACTCTAGATGCATGCTGGATAGCGGTCGATGTGTGGAGTAATAGTAGTAGATGCAGGCAGGAGTCAGTCTACTTTTTACAGACGTGATGCCTATATACATGATCATGCCTAGATAATCTCATAATTATTCGCTTTTCTATCAATTGCTCAACAGTAATTTGTTCACCCACCGTAATACCTTTGCTATCTTGAGAGAAGCCACTAGTGAAACCTATGGCCCCCGGGTCTATATCTTATCATATTTGCTTTCAATCTACTTTTATTTGCATCTTTACTTTTTGCATCTATATTATAAAATACCAAAAATATATTTATATTATCTTACTATCTTTATTAGATATCACTTTCGCAAGTGGCCGTGAAGGGATTGACAACCCCTTTATTGCGTTGGTTGCGAGTTCTCAGTTTGTTTGTGTAGGTGTGCGGGACTTTTGAGGAGCCTCCTACTGGATTGATACCTTGGTTCTAAAAAACCGAGGGGAATACTTACGCTACTATTGCTGCATCACCCTCTCGTCATCGAGGAAAACCTACGCAAGCTTAAGACGTAGCACACTACTATCGAGATTCATCAAAAATAGACCACTCTTCAGGGGTGCATGACCATAAAAGATATTACTCATATAAATAGAACAACCATTATTCTCTGATTTAAATGAATAACCGTCTCGCATCAAACAAGATCTAGATATAATGTTCATGCTCAACGCTGGCACCAAATAACAATTGTTTAGGTCTAAAACTAATCCCGAAGGTAGATGTAGAGGTAGCGTGCCGACCGCGACCACATCGACTTTGGAACCATTTCCCACACGCATCATCACCTCGTCCTTGGCCAGTGTTCGCTTAATCCTTAGTCCCTGTTTCGTGTTGCAAATATTAGCAACAGAACCAGTATCAAATACCCAGGTGCTACTGCGAGCTCTAGTAAGGTACACATCAGTAACATGTATATCACATATACCTTTGTTCACCTTGCCATCCTTCTTATCCGCCAAATACTTGGGGCAGTTCCGCTTCCAGTGACCAGTCTGCTTGCAGTAGAAGCACTCAGTTTCAGGCTTAGGTCCAGACTTGGGTTTCTTCTCTTGAGCAGCAACTTGCTTGTTGTTCTTCTTGAAGTTCCCCTTCTTCTTCCCTTTGCCCTTTTTCTTGAAACTAGTGGTCTTGTTGACCATCAACACTTGATGCTCCTTCTTGATTTCTACCTCTGCAGCCTTTAGCATTGCGAAGAGCTCGGTAATCGTCTTATCCATCCCTTACATGTTATAGTTCATCATGAAGCTCTTATAGCTTGGTGGCAGTGATTGGAGAATTCCTTCAATGACGCTATCATCCGGAAGATTAACTCCCAGTTGAATCAAGTGATTATTATACCCAGACATCTTGAGTATATGCTCACTGACAGAACTATTCTCCTCCATCTTGCAGCTATAGAACTTATTGGAGACTTCATATCTCTCAATCCGGGCATTTGCTTGAAATATTAACTTCAACTCCTGGAACATCTCATATGCTCCATGATGTTCAAAACGTCGTTGAAGTCCCGGTTCTAAGCCGTAAAGCATGACACACTGAACTATTGAGTAGTCATCAGCTTTGCTCTACCAGACGTTCATAACATCTGGTGTTGCTCCTGCAGCAGGCCTGGCACCCAGCGGTATTTCCAGGACGTAATTCTTCTGTGCAGCAATGAGGATAATCCTCAAGTTACGGACCCAGTCCGTGTAATTGATACCATCATATTTCAACTTTGCTTTCTCAAGGAACGCATTAAAATTCAACGGAACAACAACACGGGCCATCTATCTACAATCGAACATAGACAAGGAACATACTATCAGGTACTAAGTTCATGATAAATCTAAGTTTTATTAATGATATTACTTAAGAACTCCCACTTATAAAGACATCCCTCTAATCCTCTAAGTGATCACGTGATCCAAATCAACTAAACCATAACCGATCATCACGTGAAATGGAGTAGCTTTCAATGGTGAACATCACTATGTTGATCATATCTACTATATGATTCACGCTCGACCTTTCGGTCTCAGTGTTCCGAGGCCATATCTGCATATGCTAGGCTCGTCAAGTTTAACCTGAGTATTCTGCGTGTGCAAAACTGGCTTGCACCCGTTGTAGATGGACGTAGAGCTTATCACACCCGATCATCACGTGGTGTCTGGGAACGATGAACTTTGGCAACGGTGCATACTCAGGGAGAACACTTTTTATCTTGAAATTTAGTGAGAGATCATCTTATAATGCTACCGCCAATCAAAGCAAGATAAGATGCATAAAAGATAAACATCACATGCAATCAATATAAGGATATGATATGGCCATCATCATCTTGTGCTTGTGATCTCCATCTCCGAAGCACCTCCATGATCACCATAAATCATCGGGCGCGACACCTTGATCTCCATCGTAGCATCGTTGTCGTCTCGCCAATCTTATGCTTCTATGACTATTGCTACTGCTTAGTGATAAAGTAAAGCATTACAGGGCGATTGCATTGCATACAATAAAGCGACAACCATATGGCTCCTGCCAGTTGCCGATAACTCGGTTACAAAACATGATCATCTCATACAACAAAATATAGCATCACGTCTTGACCATATCACATCACAACATGCCCTGCAAAAACAAGTTAGACGTCCTCTACTTTGTTGTTGCAAGTTTTATGTGGCTGCTACGGGCTTAGCAAGAACCGTTCTTACCTACGCATCAAAAACCACAACGATAGTTTGTCAAGTTGGTGTTGTTTTAACCTTCGCAAGGACCAGGCGTAGCCACACTCGGTTCAACTAAAGTTGGAGAAACTGACACCCGCCAACCACCTGTGTGCAAAGCACGTCGGTAGAACCAGTCTCGCGTAAGGGGGAAGAGGTGGAGGGGAGGAAGGAAGGGGGGGGGGGCGCCCCCCTCTCCTTGTCCTATTCGGACTAGGGGGGAGGGGCGCGCAGCCCTGCCCTGGCCTCCTCTCCTCTCTTCCACCAAGGCCCACTAAGGCCCATTAAGTTGCCGGGGGTTTCGGTAACCACCGGGTACTCCGGTAAAATCCCGATTTCACCCGGAACACTTCCGATATCCAAACATAGGCTTCCAATATATCAATCTTCATGTCTCAAACATTTCGAGACTCCTCGTCATGTCCGTGATCACATCCGGGACTCTGAACAACCTTCGGTACATCAAAACATATAAACTCATAATATAATTGTCATCATAACGTTAAGCATGCGGACCCTACGGGTTCGAGAACTATGTAGACATGACCGAGACATGTCTCCGGTCAATAACCAATAGCGGAACCTGGATGCTCATATTGGCTCCCACATATTATATGAAGATCTTTATCAGTCAGACCGCATAACAACATACGTTGTTCCCTTTGTCATCAGTATGTTACTTGCCCGAGATTCGATCATCGGTATCTCAATACCTAGTTCAATCTCGTTACCAGCAAGTCTCTTTACTCGTACTGTAATAAATCATCCCACAACTAACTCATTAGTTGCAATGCTTGCAAGGCTTAAGTGATGTGCATTACTGAGAGGGCCCAGAGATACCTCTCCACAATCGGAGTGACAAATCCTAATCTCGAAATACGCCAACCCAACAAGTACCTTCGGAGACACTGAGAGCACCTTTATAATCACCCGATTCACGTTGTGACGTTTGGTAGCACACAAAGTCTTCCTCCGAAGAACGGAGTTGCATAATCTCATAGTCATAGGAACATGTATAAGTCATGAAGAAAGCAATAACAACATACTAAACGATCGTGTGCTAAGCTAACGGAATGGGTCATGTCAATCACATCATTCTCCTAATGATGTGATCCCGTTAATCAAATGACAACTCATGTCTATGGCTAGGAAACATAACCATCTTTGATCAGCGAGCTTAGTCAAGTAGAGGCATACTAGTGACAATCTGTTTGTCTATGTATTCACACATGTATTATGTTTCCTATTAATACAATTCTAGCATGAATAATAAACATTTATCATGATATAAGGAAATAAATAATAACTTTATTATTGCCTCTAGGGCATATTTCCTTCATACACATCAATAACATGTATATCAAATATACCTTTGTTCACTTTGCCATCCTTCTTATCCGCCAAGTATTTGGAGTAGTTCCGCTTCCAGTGAATAGTCCCTTTGCAGTAGAAGCACTCAGTCTTGGGCTTGGGTCTAGCTTTGGGCTTCTTCCCGGGAGTGGCAACTTGCTTGCCATTCTTCTTGAAGTTCCCTTTCTTTCCCTTTGCCCTTTTTCTTGAAACTAGTGGTCTTGTTAACCATCAACACTTGATGCTCTTTCTTGATTTCTACCTTCGCCGATTTCTGCATCGCGAAGAGCTCGGGAATTGTTTTCGTTATCACTTGGATATTATAGTTCATCACGAAGTTCTAGTAGCTTGGTGATAGTGAGTAGAGAACTCTGTCAATCACTATTTTTATCTGGAAAATTAACTCTCACTTGATTCAAGCGATTGTAGTACCTAGACATTCTGAGCACATGCTCACTAGCTGAGCTATTCCCCTCCATCTTGTAGGCAAAGTACTTGTCAGAGGTCTCATCCCTCTCGACATGGGCATGAGTCTGAAATACCAATTTCAACTCTTGGAACATCTCATATGCTCCATGGCATTCAAAACATTTTTGAAGTCCCGGGTCTAAGCTGTAAATCATGGTGCACTAAACTATAAAGTAGTCATCATATCGAGCTTGTCAAATGTTCATAACGTGTGCATATGCTCCTGCAATAGGTCTGTCACCTGGTGTTGCATCAAGAACATAATTCTTCTGTGCAGCAATGAGGATAATCCTCAGATCACAGACCTAGCCGCATCATTGCTACTATCATCTTTTAACTTTTCTCAAGGAACATAAAAAAATATAGGAGCTATATCGCGAGCTATTGATCTACAACATAGATATGCAAATACTATAACAACTAAGTTCATGATAAATTAAGTTCAATTAATCATATTATTTAAGAACTCCCACTTAGATAGACATCCCTCGAGTCATCTAAATGATTATGTGATCCAAATCAACTAAACCATGTTCGATCATCACGTGAGACGGAGTAGTCTTCAATGGTGAACATCTCTATGTTGATCATATCTACTATATGATTCACGTTCGACCTTTCGGTCTCCAGTGTTCCGAGGCCATGTCAGTACATGCTAGGCTCGTCAAGTTTAACCCGAGTATTCCGCATGTGCAAAAATGTCTTTCACCCATTGTATGTGAACATAGACCTTATCACACCCGATCATCACGTGGTGTCTCGGCACGACGAACTTCCGCAACGGTGCATACTCAGGGAGAACACTTATACCTTGAAATTTTAGTGAGGGATCATCTTATACATGCTACCACCATACTAAGCAAAATAAGCTGCATAAAAGATAAACATCACATGCAATCAAAATATATGACATGATATGACCATCATCATCTTGTGCCTTTGATCTCCATCTCCAAAGCACCATCATGATCCCCATTGTCACCGGCTTGACACCTTGATCTCCATCGTAGCGTTGTTGTCGTCTCGCCAACTATTGCTTCTACAACTGTCGCTAACGCATAGTGATAAATTAAAGCAATTACATGGCGTTTGCATTTCATACAATAAAGCGACAACCATAAGGCTCCTGCCAGTTGCCAATAACTTTTACAAAACATGACCATCTCATACAAGAATGTATATCACATCATGTATTGACCATATTACATCTCAACATGCCCTGCAAAAACAAGTTAGACGACCTCTACTTGGTTGTTGAAAGTTTTATGTGGCTGCTACGGGCTTCTAGTAAGAACCGTTCTTACCTACGCATCAAAACCACAACGGTGATTTATCAAGTTTGCTGTTTTAGCCTTCAACAAGGACCGGCCGCGGTCAAATTTGATTCAACTAAAGTTGGAGAAACAGGCACCCGCCAGCCACCTTTATGCAAAACTAGTTGCATGTCTGTCGGCGGAACCGGTCTCATGAACGTGGTCATGTAAGGTTGGTCCGAGCCACTTCATCCAACAATACTGTTGAATCAAAATAAGTGGTTGGTGGTAAGTAGTATGACTATCACCGCCCACAACTCTTTGTGTTCTACTCGTGCATCTCATCTACGCATAGACCTGGCTCGGATGCCACTGTTGGGAAACGTAGCATGTAATTTCAAAAAAATTCCTACGCTCACGCAAGATCTATCTAGGAGATGCCCTCTTCTCCTCTTTCCTCCCCCCTTATTTTGGTCTACATGGGGCGCACTGATACGTCTCCAACGCATCTATAATTTATGAAGTATTTATGCTATTATATTATCCATCTAGGATGTTTCATATGCATTTGTATGCTATTTTATATGATTTTTGGGACTAACCTATTAACCTAGAGCCCAGTCCCAGTTTCTGTTTTTTCCTTATTTTTGAGTTTTACAGAAAAGGAAAATCAAACGGAGTCCAATTGACCTGAAATTTCACGGAGCTTATTTTTGGACCAGAAGAAGACCATGGAGTAAAAGAGTTAGGCTAGAAGAGTCCTGGGCTGCCCACGAGGGTGGGGGCGCGCCCACCCCCCTGGGCGCGCCTCCCTACCTCGTGGACAGCCCGGAGACCCCCCTGACTTGTTCCCGACGCCAAAACCTCTTATATATACAGAAACCCCCTGAACATAACCTAGATCGGGAGTTCCGCCGCCGCAAGCCTCTGTAGCCACCGAAAACCAATCTAGACCTGTTCGGCACCCTGCCGGGGGGGATCCTCACCGTGGCCATCTTCATCATCCGGCGCTCTCCATGACGAGGAGGGAGTAGTTCACCCTCGGGGCTGAGGGTATGTACCAGTAGCTATGTGTTTGATCTCTCTCTCTCTCTCTCTCTCTCTCTCTCGTGTTCTTGATTTGGCACGATCTTTATGTATCGCGAGCTTTGCTATTATAGTTGGATCTTATGATGTTTCTCCCCCTCTACTCTCTTGTAATGGATTGAGTTTTCCCTTTGAAGCTATCTTATCGGATTGAGTCTTTAAGGATTCGAGAACACTTGATGTATGTCTTGCATGTGCTTATCTGTGGTGACAATGGGATATTCACGTGATCTACTTGATGTATGTTTTGGTGATCAACTTGCGGGTTCCGTAACATTGTGAACTTATGCATAGAGGTTGGCACACGTTTTCGTCTTGACTCTCCGGTAGAAACTTTGGGGCACTCTTTGAAGTACTTTGTGTTTGTTTGAATAGATGAATCTGAGATTGTGTGATGCATATCGTATAATCATACCCACAGATACTTGAGGTGACATTGGAGTATCTAGGTGACATTAGGGTTTTGGTTGATATGTGTCTTAAGGTGTTATTCTAGTACAAACTCTTGAATAGATTGATCCAAAAGAATAACTTTGAGGTGGTTTTATACCCTACAATAATCTCTTCATTTGTTCTCCGCTATTAGTGACTTTGGAGTGACTCTTTGTTGCATGTTTAGGGATAGTTATATGATCCAATTATGTTATTATTGTTGAGAGAACTTGCACTAGTGAAAGTATGAACCCTAGGCCTTGTTTCCTAGCATTGCAATACCGTTTACGCTCACTTTTATCGCTTGCTACCTTGCTGTTTTTATTATTTTAGATTACAAATACTCATATCTACCATCCATATTGCACTTGTATCACCACCTCTTCGCGGAACTAGTGCACATATACAATTTACCATCGTATTGGGTGTGTTGGGGACACAAGAGACTCTTTGTTATTTGGTTGCAGGGTTGCTTGAGAGAGACCATCTTCATCGTACGTCTCCCATGGATTGATAAACCTTATGTCATCCACTTGAGGGAAATTTGCTATTGTCCTACAAACCTCTGCACTTGGAGGCCCAACAAAATCTACAAGAAGAAGGTTGTGTAGTAGACATCAAGCTCTTTTCTGGCGCCGTTGCCGGGGAGGTTAGTGCTTGAAGGTATATCTTTAGATCTTGCAATCAAATATTTTAGTTTCTTGTTTTATTACTAGTCTAGTCTATAAAATAAAACTACAAAAAAATGGAATTAAGGTTGCCTCATATGCTTCATCTTTTTAATGTCTTTCGTGAAAATGATGGGAAGGAAAATTGTGCTCAAGTACTAGAAGAAGAATTACATAGAATGCTTGGCATAAAATATGTGAATGATGAGCATGATTACAATGTTGTTAGTATGAATTCTTTGAATACCCATGATGCTAATGATATGCAAAGCCACAAGCTTGGAGATGCTATGTTTGATGAAGATGGTATGTTTAGTCTCCCAAGTTTTGATGAGAATATTTATTATGATGAAAACATGCCTCCTATTTCTGATGATTATATTGATGAAAGTGGGTTTGGAAGAGTGTCAACTTTAGGAAGTAATGATCCCACTATTTTTGAGGATGTTGAATATTATTGTGATAATTATGAAAGTGGATTTGGAGAGATCATGACTTTATTTAGTGACAAATCCACTATTTCGGAAGAGGTTCCAATTGATTATGAGAACAAAGTTGCTATATATGATGATTATTGTGATGACTTGTATGCTATTAAGAATAATGATAACCATGAAACTTGTCATCATGATTTTAGTTTTTAATTGGATTATGCCTCACATGATAATTATTTTGTTGAGTTTGCTCCCACTATTATTCATGAGAAGAAATTTGCTTATGTGGAGAGTAATAAAATTTCTATGTTTGTAGATCATGAAAAGAATGCGTTATGTGATGGTTATATTGTTGAATTCATTCATGATGCAAAAATTATTATGAGGGAGGAACATATGCTTGTAGGAATTGCAATAATATCAAGTTTCCTCTCTATGTGCTTAAAGTTTTGAAGTTATGCTTGTTTTGCCTTCCTATGCTAGTTGATTATTGTTCCCATAAGTTGTTTGCTCACAAAATCCCTAAGCATAGGAAGTGGGTTAGACTTAAAAGTGCTAGTCATATTCTTCATTGTGCTCTCTTTATGTTTCAATTCTTATCTTTTATGTGAGCATCATTGAAATCATCATGCCTAGCTAGGGGCGTTAAACGATAGCGCTTGATTGGGAGGCAACCCAATTTTATTTTTGTTCCTTGCTTTTTGTTAATGTTTAGTAATAAAAAAAATCATCTAGCCTCTGGTTAGATGTGGTTTTATGTTTTAATTAGTGTTTGTGCCAAGTAAGACCTATAGGATCTTCTTGGATGATAATTATCTGATCTTGCTGAAAAAGACAGAAACTTTCCGCTCATGAAAACAATTGAAAATCACCAGAAAGTGATAAAATACTGATTCCAATTGCCGTAGATCAATAATCAAATTATCTAGGTCGTCCTATTTTTGCAGGTTTTTCTGAGTTCCATAAGTTTGCGTTTGATGCAGATTACTACAGACTGTTCTGTTTTTGACAGATTCTGTTTTCTATGTGTTGTTTGCTTATTTTGATGAATCAATGAGTAGTATCGGAGGGTATGAACCATATATAAGTTGGAATACAGTAGATATTACACCAATATGAATTTATAATGAGTTCACAACAGTACCTAAGTGGTGATTTATTTTCTTATACTAAAAGAGCTTACGAGTTTTCTGTTAAGTTTTGTGTTGTGAAGTTTTCAAGTTTTGGGTAAAGATTCGATGGACTATGGAATAAGGAGTGGCAAGAGCCTAAGCTTGGGGATTACCAAGGCACCCCAAGGTAATATTCAAGGACAACCAAGAGCCTAAGCTTGGGGATGCCCCGGATGGCATCCCCTCTTTCGTCTTCGTTCATCGGTAACTTTACTTGGAGCTATATTTTTATTCACCACATGATATGTGTTTTACTTGGAGCGTCAATTTATTTTGTTAAGATTTGTTTTATGTTATTTATAATAATTTTTTGCATCTCTATTTTCAATAAAAATGTCAAGGATAGCCTTTACCGTGCTTATTTTGCAAGTATACATGTTGCTGTTTCAAAACAAAGTTTATCGCTGTTGCAAAAATTCCCTAGAAAAGCCAGAATATGATAAAATGTTGATTTTTTTGCATAATAAGCTCTGATAAATTTTCTACAGTGTGGTAGAATTTCATAATGTTTGGAGTTAGGGAAGTATGATGAATCTTGCATTCTTTACAGATTGTACTGTTTTGGCTGATTACTATTATGTTTGCATTATTTGCATATGTTTGCTTGTTTAATGATTCTATTTGAGGATAGGAGTATTAAATATGCAGAGGCATTTAGTATGCAATGTTGAATAATAATTCTAGTGATTTGTTACAGTAGAAAATGATAAGGTTTTTGCATTGGTTTATACTAACTTATCTCACGAGTTCTTGTTGAGTTTGCTGTGGATGAAGCTTTCAAGATTTAGGAAACCGTGATATGAGAGGAATTAAGGAGACACAAAAACTCAAGCTTGGGGATGCCCAAGGCACCCCAAGATAATATTTCAAGAAGTCTCAAGCATCTAAGCTTGGGGATGCCCCGGTAGGCATCCCATCTTTCTTCTTCAACAATTATGAGTTAGTATCGGTTTAGCCTAAGTTTTTGCTTCTTCACATAATGATTGCTATCCTTGAAATATCGTTTTATTTTGTTTTGCTTGTTGTTTGAATAATATCCCAAGATCTGAAATTCTTAAATGAGAGAGAGTCTTCACAAAGCTACATAATTATTTAACTATTCATTGATCTTCACTTATATCTTTTTGGAGTAGTTTGTCATTTACTCGTGTGCTTCACTTATATCCTATGAGTAAATAGTTGAATGATTTGAATATCATAAATCTGAAATTATATATGTTTCATATGCTTATCCCATGGGGAGTAATGACTTCACATATAAGACGTAGAGGTGGTAAATTTATTGAAGGTTAGCAAACATTGTGTTGGTCACTTGAACAATTGATGAAAGAATATTGAAGAAAGAGAGATTTAACACATAGATATACTATCTTGGACATCTTCTATGATTGTGAGCCCCATTAATTATTTTCAAACCTGAGCAAATTAGTTGAAGTTGGACAAGGAAGACAACATAATGAGTTATGCTTGGGTATATTTGTATAGAAGTTATATTGTTATGGACCCTCTAACATGTGGTGCTTGCTATTTAGAATCCTTTGCTAGCCAAAATATCTGTACTAAGAGGGAATATCGCTTGTGCATCCAAATTCCTTAAACCAAGTTTCTTCCATGAGTGTCCATCATATCTACCTATATGTGGTGTTTACATGTCGTTCCAAGTAAATTTGCATGTGCCAAACTCTAAACCTTCAAATAATAATCTGTTTTGTATGCCTGAATCGCTCATGTAGCAACTAGGGACTGTCAGTATCTTCCATGCTAGGTGGGTTATTCTCACGATGAGTGGACTCCGCTCATCATTCATGAGAAAATGGCTGGTAACTGGGATGCCCAGTCCTATGATCAAAAGATCAAAAACAAATTCGCAAATAATTTAAACAAAACTCCCCCAGGATTGTTGATAGTTGGACGACACCCGTTGTTTCGGACAAGCCGTGGAGTGTGATTGTTGGTGGAGGGGGAGTAAAATTTTTACCTTTCTGTTTGGGAACTGCCTATAATGAATCTAGTATGGAAGATATTGGGAACTCTTGGTCGTTATGTTGACAATGAAAGCATACCTCTCAAAATTATTTTCATCTCTGTTTTAGCTTCGAGCTCTGGCACCTCTGCAAATCCTTGCTTCCCTCTGCGAAGGGCCTATCTTTTACTTTTATGCAAGAGTCAGTAGTATTCCTTCTCATTCCAACCTACTTTTTAGTTGGCAAGCATCATGTGGTGGAGAAAGATCTAGGCATATATGGCCATTCAAATATATTTGATCATGAATTATTATTGTTGACAATTATCTATATGATAAATAAGTTGGGAGGCGAAACATTAAGCCCCTATCTTTCTCTGTGTTTGATGGATGCTATTTGTTCTAAAAATATGCTTTGACTGGTAGCAATCATGGAAGACTATATGATAGTTGAGTATGTGGGATTTGCAAAATAAAAGCTCTTACATAGACCTTTCCTGAAAATAAGATGAATTGCAATTGTTTGATGACTGAGAACGGTTTGTTAGTTTTCAAGAAAGTTTACGATCTATACTTTAACATGTGAATAGCTTGTTACTTGATCATGAGAAGCTTTATGATATTAGCTACTTTTATGATATATAATGATGCTAGAAAAAGTGATTGGAACTATCATTGATCAAACTTATGCACTTGCTAGCATTCACACTTCATAAATTATTTCTTTTATTATTTACCTACTCGAGGACGAGCAAGAATTAAGCTTGGGGATGCTGATACGTCTCCAACGTATCTATAATTTATGAAGTATTCATGCTATTATATTATCCATCTAGGATGTTTCATATGCATTTATATGCTATTTTATATGATTTTTGAGACTAACCTAATAACCTAGAGCCCAGTCCCAGTTTCTGTTTTTTTCCTTGTTTTTGAGTTTTACAGAAAAGGAAAATCAAACGCAGTCGAATTGACCTGAAATTTCACGGAGCTTATTTTTGGACCAGAAGAAGACCATGGAGTAAAAGAGTTGGGCCAGAAGAGTCCCGGGCTGCCCACGAGGGTGGGGGGGCGCGCCCACCCCCTAGCGCGCCTCCCTACCTCGTGGACAGCCCGGAGACCCCCCTGACTTGTTCCCGACGCCAAAACCTCTTATATATACAGAAACCCCCAAAACATAACCTAGATCAAGAGTTCTGCTGCCGCAAGCCTATGTAGCCACCGAAAACCAATCTAGACCCGTTCCGGCACCGTGCCGGAGGGGGGATCCCTCACCGGTGGCCATCTTCATCATCCCGGCGCTCTCCATGACGAGGAGGGAGTAGTTTACCCTCGGGGCTAAGGGTATGTATCAGTAGCTATGTGTTTGATCTCTCTCTCTCGTGTTCTTGATTTGGCACGATCTTGATGTATCGCGAGCTTTGCTATTATAGTTGGATCTTATGATGTTTCTCCCCCTCTACTCTCTTGTAATGGATTGAGTTTTCCCTTTGAAGCTATCTTATCGGATTGAGTCTTTAAGGATTCGAGAACACTTGATGTATGTCTTGCATGTGCTTATCTGTGGTGACAATGGGATATTCATGTGATCTACTTGATGTATGTTTTGGTGATCAACTTGCGGGTTCCGTAACATTGTGAACTTATGCATAGAGGTTGGCACACGTTTTCGTCTTGACTCTCCGGTAGAAACTTTGGGGCACTCTTTGAAGTACTTTGTGTTTGTTTGAATAGATGAATCTGAGATTGTGTGATGCATATCGTATAATCATACCCACGGATACTTGAGGTGACATTGGAGTATCTAGGTGACATTAGGGTTTTGGTTGATATGTGTCTTAAGGTGTTATTCTAGTACGAACTCTTGAATAGATCAATCCAAAAGAATAAATTTGAGGTGGTTTCGTACCCTACAATAATCTCTTCGTTTGTTCTCCGCTATTAGTGATTTTGGAGTGACTCTTTGTTGCATGTTGAGGGATAGTTATATGATCCAATTATGTTATTATTGTTGAGAGAACTTGCACTAGTGAAAGCATGAACCCTAGGCCTTGTTTCCTAGCATTGCAATACCGTTTACGCTCACTTTTATCGCTTGCTACCTTGCTGTTTTTATATTTTCAGATTACAAATACTCATATCTACCATCCATATTGCACTTGTATCACCATCTCTTCGCCGAACTAGTGCACCTATACAACTTACAATTGTATTGAGTGTGTTGGGGACACAAGAGACTCTTTGTTATTTGGTTGCAGGGTTGCTTGAGAGAGACCATCTTCATCCTACGCCTCCCACGGATTGATAAACCTTAGGTCATCCACTTGAGGGAAATTTGCTACTGTCCTACAAACCTCTGCACTTGGAGGCCCAACAACGTCTACAAGAAGAAGGTTGTGTAGTAGACATCACGCACTAGCCCCCTAGGGGCTGGCCTGTCCCCTTCTTGTCCCATGTAGTTGCCGGGGAGATGTCCGGAACCCCTTCCGATGACCCGATATGTACCCAGTACCCCCCAGAACAGTTCCGGTGTCCGAATATCATCGTCCTATATATGAATCTTTACCTCTCGACCATTTAGAGACTCCTCCTCATGTCCATGATCTCATCTAGGACTCCGAACAACATTAGGTCACCAAATCACATAACTCATATAATACAAAATCGTAATCGAATGTTGAGCGTGCGGACCCTACGGGTTCCAGAACTATGTAGACATGACCGAGACACCTCTCCAGTCAATAACCAACAACGGAACCTGGATGCTCATATTGGTTCCCGCATATTCTATGAATATCTTTATCAGTCGAACCGTAATGACAACATATGTTATTCCCTTTGTCATCGGTATGTTACTTGCCCAAGATTCGGTCGTTGGTATCTTCATACCTAGTTCAATCTCGTTACCGGTAAGTCTCTTTACTCGTTTCGTAATGCATCATCCCACAACTAACTCATTAGTCACATTGCTTGCAAGGCTTATTATGATGTGCATTACCGAGGGGGCCCAGAGATACCTCTCCGATACTCGGAGTGACAAATCCTAATCTCGATCTATGCCAAACCCAACAAACACCTTCGGAGATACCTGTAGAGCATTTTATAATCACCCAGTTACGTTGTGACGTTTGATAGCACACAAGGTATTCCTCGGGTATCCGGGAGTTGCATAATCTCATAGTCGAAGGAATATGTATTTGACATGAAGAAAGCAATAGCAATAAAACTGAACGATCAACATGCTAAGCTAACAGATGGGTCTTGTCCATCAGATCATTCTCCTAATGATGTGATTCCGTTCATCAAATGACAACACATGTCTACGGTTAGGAAACTTAACCAGCTTTGATTAACGAGCTAGTCTAGTAGAGGCTTACTAGGGACACAGTGTTTTGTCTATGTATCCACACATGTATCAAGTTTCTGGTTAATACAATTCTAGCATGAATAATATACATTTATCATGATATAAGGAAATATAAAATAACAACTTTATTATTGCCTCTAGGGCATATTTCCTTCACGAAGGCTGTTGAGGAGTTGACGGAGCCTCCTCCTCTTCCTTCTTCATCTTGGCCCTCTCTTCTATGGTTGAGAAGCATGGGAGATGGATGTAGATGACGATGGGTGGCGGTAGGGTTTATGTAGATTATATAGCTAGCCTCCACGAGCCTTCTCCCTATTTGTATCTTTTCTCTTTTGATCCAAGGGCTCTAGATGCGGCAAAGCCTATCCCAATGCCTCTCTTGGTGGCCAAGTCATGGGAACAAATTTGGACGAAATCCACAAAGAATCATATTTGATCTGCGTGATTTTGGAGCTTTCTAGGTGCGGTACGACCCAACGCTATCGTACAGAGCGTTGTCTTTTGTCCTGAACCACTTTAGTAAATTGACTGTCATATCCCCATGCAAACCCTGATCTTGACGTTCCTGGGCTCGTTGGAATCACGTGAATGATGGCGATCCACTAGTGGCATTGGATCATCAGTTTGAGCACTTAAAAAAGTCATATTTGACACTCCAAAAATGCGAAAGTCTGGTGTGTCCGTGCGTGGAAGTCCTTCGTATTGAATTTATCCTTGGGCTTTTCATCATGATTGGCCCATGGTTGCTCCAAAACACCTGTAGACACAGTAAAAAAAGGAAAACTAATAAAAATTTAAATAAAACCAAAACTATTCAATGCTCACACTGAAAAGAGTAAAAACCGAAAATCATGCATAATGAACATGTACTTGGTTCAATGGAGATGGTATGTGAAGATAATATGCAATAAACGAGCTTCACAAATATGTGTCAAATAGAGCCATCAGACATCATCAAGAGGGAGGCAAGACTTTGGATTATTGCAGGTGGATTTTTTTCGGTAATATCATGACGGGAGAGTAATGACCCATTTGTAACATTGGTATTGTGTAACAAACTCTATTCTTCTTTCTTAATTAATGGATGAGGTAATGCTTATGCCTATGTTTCACAGAAAAATAGAATCATGGGAAGGCTAAAGATGTATTTGGTTTTAGTTCTAGAAGGGGAGGGGAATCCTGACGTCCTAGCTTTGGCTAGTAGATAGATAGGGCTTGTTCCTCACAGGGCGGTGCTCGGACTACGCTTCTTCTTCAAGTCGGTCTTCCTAGGTCCGATCCTCCTCAAGTTCGTCCGTGGGGACGGATTAGACGAAGCTTTGGCGTAGATTCCTTCTAGCTCCTCGAGGCGACGAGGTTAGTTTTTTTTTGCCTTATGTACGCAACGACAAGTTTTGGTGCCATTTTTTTTTTTGCCTTACGACCACAAGGAAGCGGCGACGACTCGTTCTGACGGCAACCGTGATTTTTCGGTGGTTCATGTACCTTGATGTCTTTTTTATTATATTTAAAGTGTTTTGTACTTTCGGCGGTGAATCTTTATAATAGATATATGTCCTTTTAAAATAATCCTTTTCAGTAGAAAAAGGAAGGCCAGAGATGCTCTAAGGATGAGCTCAAATTCGAACGCCATGCTCCAGTTTTCAATTCTCTGGCAGATCACATCACCGCATTTTTCTTTTTCTTGTTTGACTTCAGATCACATCGCCGCTTCATCCCGGATGCGGCTGCAATTAACAAACGGAAATGGATTAGGTTTTCACACTACTCGCTGGGCCGAAAGCGCGTATCGCTTGCGTCGTCCCGCTCCTGAACTCCGTCCGACTCAAATCTGCAGGCGGCATGTGCGCACATGGCCCGATGGCCGCCGCCGCCGGCACGGGATCCGATCGGATCCACGCCGCATCCGGCGAGACGAGATGCAGATCCTCGCGAAATCGTAGCTGCAATCCCAAGATCCAATAGTACCACTAGTATAGTACTGCTTTGAAAATGAAAAAATGTATCGCCGTCACCTGCTGCGTCCCTCGCCGCCGACGAGGTATCGACGCGGCGAGCACGTGGTTCCTCCGACAGAAACGACTGCAGACGTTCGTTTGGTCGTGTGATCAGCACGGATGTTCTGTAATCATGGCCACGCACGCGGACACAGGTTGGCGCCTGCGCTTTGCAACCACATACACGTTTCGACTTTCGAGAGGTGCGCCACATACAATCACTATTCTGATCCTTTCAACGAACTTTGTCACAAAATAAACTCGACGTAAAAGTGTTTCACGATATGACCCTTTTAGCAACGCCACAGCCCGCGGCGTTTCTGCCCAACATAAAAACGCCGAGGTAACTAGCGTTTCTGACCAAGAAGAAACGCCGAGGTAGCTAGCGTTGCGGACCAGGTAAGAAACGCCAAAGGCGCTGGCGTTGCTGCCCAACATTGAAACTCTTAGAGTATAAATCTATTCATATTGTAATCTATCTCTATTAGTCTAGTCTTGGAGCCCAAGCTTTGTAATCTATATAAACAACCCTTGAGGCCCCGATCAATACAACAATTACTTCTCCAATATCTCAATCTATTATGGTATCTGACGTCTAGGTTTTCCGCACCTCGTATGGCTCCGCCACCCGCGCCGCCGTCCCGGCCGATTCGGCCCCTCTTCTCCATGGCCGAGTTCCGCGCCGCCAGTGCCCCACCCCCTACCTCCTCCTCTACAACTACCCAAACACCTCCCCCTCCAAACCCTATGTTCTCCCTAGCCGACACCATTGCCGACGTCTCTCCCTTCATACCAATCTCATTAGACCTCGGCATCCACAACTACTACCATTGGCGCCACCTCTTCATCATCCATCTCGGGCGCTGCGGCCTACGCCACCACATTGATCCCTCCTACCCGCCACAGCCGCCGATCCTCATTGGGTGAAAGATGATCTCGCCATCATCCGGTGGATTTTCACACGCATCTCCACGGAGCTTTTCAACGGTGTCCGACGATGACGCCACCGCTGCCGATCCTCGGGCTTCCTTCAACAGCTGTTTCAGACAACTCCGACGCGAATCAACGCGCTCAACACCGAAGCTACGCAGAACCATGCGAGGCGATGTCCGAGCTCCATCTTCGCCGGCGAATCAAGGCCATTGGCGATGAACTCCGTGAGCGTCGAGGATCGCACTCTCATCAACGCCTCCTCCAAGGTCTCGGCGATCAATTCGAGAAGCAAGAGTCCTTCATCCCCATGCTCAAGCCGCACCCCACCTTCAAGGAAGTCCGCTCGATCCTCCAAAGAAGAAGAGAAGAACCAGGCTCGCAAGGCGCAACGGGCGCCGCGGTGTTTCATCTTTGCGCCGCCTCTTCTGCAGCTCCCACGCCTGGCTGCGCGCGGCAACCGACCGCCCTCCAACTCCTGCTGTGGCTACTGCGGCCTCAACACCACCACCAGGTGGCGTCCGAGTCCCAACTACAAGGGCAAGAATCCGTCTACCGGCCTCCAGCATCTCGTCTGCCGGACCTGCACCAGCCTCGTCATCCACCGCTCTCGCGCCACCAGCTCCGTCGCCATGGCCTCCTCAAGCATGATCCTTGGACTGGCCTCGTCCGAGCTTGGTCGATGCCATGGTCGGCCCCTCGCTGTATGGTGCCCCTCCTGCGTACTGCGGCACGTGGAGCCCGGTCTTCGTCCAGCCACAGGCTCTCCGGACTCCTTGGACCCAGCCGCGGCGCACGTCTACACCGCCACTCCTACTCCGCTTATCAAGACGCCAAGACCACCGTCGCCCTACAACACCATGCCGGCCTTCTACGGCAACATGCAGCCCCAATCGCATACTACCCATCCGCTATCCCCACGTCAACATGCAAGTTCTGGCCCGTCTGCTCCTCCCCAACAGCCGGCTTGGGACCAAGCCGCCTTCATCAACGCCATGAACAATGTTGTCCTCAACACGCAGTACGGATTGGATTTTCGATTCTGGTGCATCAATGCATATGTCTTCAAATATGAATTTATTGTCACTTGTTTTCCTTCGCTTTTCCACTATCACCATTGGCGATGGCTCCACCATCCCTTTCATGCACTGGTCACTCTTACATCCCTTCCTCTCATGCCAATTTTCTTCTACGCAATATTCTTGTGGTTCCTTTCATCATCAAAAATCTTATCTCTGTTAGACAATTTTGCATTGACAACAAAGTTATCCTGGCCTTTGACCCTTTTGGTTTGTCTGTGAAGGATCTGACAATGGAGGCGGTCCTCGCTCGGTACAATAGCACGGGCGACCTTTATCCTCTTCATGGCGCGCCCACATCCACCTCTCGTGCCATGCTCGCCTCTGTTGATCTATGGCATCGTCGTCTCGGTCACCCCAGCAAAAACACTTTGACGTCTTTACTCCAAGAATTTTGTATCCCTAGTTCTAGCAGTCCTCATAATCCCTCTCTCTGTAATGCATGTCAATGTGGCAAACATGTTAGATTACCTTTTGGAACCTCTACTACCATTAGTACTTTTCCTTTTGAGTTACTTCACTGTGATTTATGGACCTCTCCAGTCCCTAGTGTTTCTGGTTATAAATATTATCTTGTGATCTTGGATGATTATTCTCACTATACTTGGACCTTTCCTCTCGCGCTAAGTCTGAAGTACCTGCAATCTTTCTCAACTTTCGACAATATGTAATCACACACTTTGGCTTGCCAATTCGATTTATTCAATGTGATAACGGTCGTGAATTTGATAACACCCAAAACCGCACCTTCTTTCTCTCTCAAGGCATTCTTCTTCGTTTTTCATGCCCTTATACATCTTCTCAAAATGGTAAAGCTGAACGCTGTCTTCGCTCTATTAATGATGTTCTTCGCACATTGCTTTTACAAGCTTCTCTTCCTTCTCGTTTTTGGGTTGAAGCCCTTCACATCGCCACACTACTTCTTAATATTCGACCAACTAAAACTTGCCCTCTTTATTCGCCTTTCCAATCTCTTTTTCTCTCCCACCCTGACTATTCTTTTCTGCGTGTTTTTGGCTGTCTATGCTTTCCCAACATCGCCTCTACCGCCTCCAACAAACTAGAACCACGCCACTACCTTGCATTCACCTTGGTCTTTCCGATGATCACAAAGGATATCGTTGTTTGATCCATCTTCCGGTCGTATCATTCTCTCTCGTCATGTCACATTCGATGAAAATACTTTTCCTTTTTCGTCACTACAACCACAAAACCAATTCCACCACAATCCGCCACCACCAAAACCCTTCCCTAGTTCGTCCTTCAGTCATCTCTGCTGCCATGGAATCTTGTTCCGTCTCTTCGCCGGAATCACCCACCGTCAGCCACCCTCCTGCCCCGTCCCCCACCTCTTCCGCAACTGCATCCTCTACCCCAGCCGTCTTTCCCTCACCACATCCTACCACGGCAACCACCTTGACACCCACCACCTCTGATTCTTCTTCCTCACCGTCTTCTTCAACCGAAAACCCACAGCCACCCAATGCCGTTCTTATACCACCGCTCACCAATGATCATGTCATGTGCACCCGTGGAAAACGAGGATTTCTTCTCCCCACCAAACGTCTCAATCTTACCGCCACCCCAACCATCTCTCCTATTCCAACCAGTTATAAGCGAGCTCTTTTGACCCTCTCGGCTTTCCGCTATGCGTGATGAATTTGAAGCTCTTCACAAAATAATACATGGACTCTTGTTCCCAAACCTTCCGTGTTAACATTGTTTCGCAAATGGGTTTTTCGTCATAAATTTCATTCCGATGGCACTCTCGCTCGTTACAAAGCTCGTTGGGTGTGTCGTGGTTTCTCCCAGCAGCATGGTATTGACTTTGATGAGACTTTTCTCCTGTTGTTAAACCAAGCACTATTCGTGTTGTTCTTAGTCTTCTTGTTTCCTCTTCTTGGCCTATTCATCAACTTGATGTTAAAAATGCTTTTCTTCATGGCACTCTCAATGAAACTGTTTATTGTCAAGCAACCCTCCGGTTTTGAGAATCCCTCCTCTCCAAATTTTGTTTGTCTCCTCCACAAATCTCTTTATGGCCTTAAAAAAGCTCCTCGTGCATGGTTACAATGCTTTGCTACTTTTATTCAAACCATAGGCTTTATTCCCTCCAAATCCAATTATTCTCTCTTTGTTTATCAGTCTCATACTCACACTGCCTACCTCTTGCTTTATGTTGATGATATCATTCTCACGGCTAGTTTTGATTCTTTTCTTCAACATACCATCTCTTCTCTCAATCGGGAGTTTTCCATGACAGATCTTGGTCCTCTTCATCATTTTCTAGGTATTCATGTTTCTCGCACAACATCTTCTCTCTTTCTTTCTCAACGATCATACATTTTGGACTTGCTTTCTCGTTCTGGTATGTCTGATTGTCAACCCTCTCGTACTCCGGCCGACGTTGGTGCTAAACCGTCGGTGATGGTGATCCTCTTTTGATCCAACTTTATATCGTAGCATCATTGGCGCTCTTCAATATGCCACTCTTACTCGTCTGAAATATCCTATTCATTCAGCAAGCCTGTCTCTTTATGCATGATCCTCGTGCTCCTCATCCGCTCATGTCGACGCATTCTCCGCTATTTAAAAGGCACTCTTGATCACGGTCTCCTTATTAATTCTTCTTCACCTACAAGCTTGACAGTTTATTCGATGCAGATGGGCAGGTTGTCCAGATACTCGACGATCTACATCCGGATTTTGCGTTTATTTGGGTGATAATCTTGTTTCTTGGTGTTCTAAAAGGCGGTAACAGTTTCAGGTCTTCTGCTGAGGCTGAGTATAGGGCGGTTGCTCACGCTGTGGCGAGGCGGTGTGGCTACGACAGACTTCTCGTTGAACTTCATCGTCCGCTCCCACGTGCTACCATTGTTTATCGTGATAACATCTTTGCAGTCTACATGGCTTCCAATCCAGTTCAACATCGTCGCACAAAGCACATTGAGATTGACATTCACTTTGTTCGTGAAAAGGTGGCTCTTGGCGAGGTTCGCGTTCTTCATGTTCCTACAAGTGCCCAATTTCTTGACATTTTACCAAAGGACTCCCGGCGCATCGTTCACCAACATACGCTCCAGTCTCAACATTGTTTCACCCGACGTTGAGACTCATGGGGATCTTAGAGTATAAGTCTATTCAGTATTGTAATCTATCTCTATTAGTCTAGCCTTGGAGCCCAAGCTTTGTAATCTATATAAACAGCCCTTGAGGCCCGATCAATACAACAATTACTTCTCCAATATCTCAATCTATCGTAAACGCATAAGGGACCATGGCGTTGCTATCCTCTTTGGTCATAATTAATTAGCCTTATTAGTTAGGTTGTTCATCCACATTTCACATGCACATGGAAAAGGGCAGCAACGCCATGGTCCCTTGGCGTTTCAATGATGGGCAACGACACCAGCGCCTTTGGCGTTTCTTACCTGGTCCGCAATGCTAGCTACCTCGGCGTTTCTTCTTGGTCAGAAACGCTAGCTACCTCGGCGTTTCTATGTTGGACAGAAACGCCGCGGGCTGTGGTGTTGCTAAAAGGGTCAGATCGTGAAATACTTTCACGTCGAGTTCATTTTGTGACAAAGTTTGTTGAAAGGGTCAGAATAGTGAAAAAGTCCCAGGCAGCACTGGTTCCATATAAGGCTGCTCATAATGGGAGTAACATAGGTAGTAACATGCATGCCACATAGGTAAGAAATATGATGTGGCAAGTAATTAATGAGGAGAGATGCAAATGGAGTAACATAATACTCCCTCGTTTCCGGTTTCTAGGGCTTATCTCAAAATTTTAGTTTTTCCATTTTATAAGGCTCAATTTGGTTGTTTCCCATCACATGTTCAGATTCCAAGGTGCATTAAATAATTGCATGCAAGTATTAAGAAAAAATTGATCAATGCATGTAATTTATGCATGCATGCATTGCAATTAATGCATTGGTAGTACTTTTTTGAGGAAAATAAGAGCATTAATTGGGTGCTTTTGCAAACTACAAAAAGTATGTCATCACTCACCATCTATCTTGGTTGGTGAGATTTTTGAATTGAGCCTTAGGCTGGTCATAGTGAAAGTAACATAGATAGTAACATAGATGCCACATAAGCAAAAATGGTGATGTGGCAAGTAGTTAATGAGGAGAGAGGCAAATAGAGTAACCTAATATGTTACCATCACATAGCGCTTTCCAATGTAAAATGAGTCTACAAGACAATAAACGAACATGTGTATGTTACTACACATATGACACTTCCCACTATAAGGATAATAACATAGAGTAGTAATATATGCATGTTACTAGTCTAAGTTACTCCCCACTATGACTAGCCAGACTAGCCACAATGGAGAGTAACATACACCAGTAACATACACATATCCCTAGACTATGTTACTACTCCATCCTTTTCGGTTTATAGGGTTTATCTCAAAATTTTAGTTTTTTCATTCTATAAGGCTCAATTTGGTTGTTCTCCATCACATTTTCAGATTCCAAGGTACATTAAATCATTGCATGCAAGTATTAAGAGAAAATTGACCAATGCATGTATTTTATGCATGCATGCATTGCAATTAATGCATTCGTAAACATAATTTTTTGAGGAAACAAGAGCATTAATTGGGTGCTTTTGCAAACTACAAAAAGTATTCCACCATTCATCATCTACCCTGGTTGGTGAGATTTTTGAATTGAGCCCTATAAACCGGAAAGGAGGGAGTACCTTCATAGTGGGTAGTAACATAAGTGTGGTAACATGCAGAGCTTCATTTATTATGTTATAGACTCATATTGCATTGGGACATGTGATGATACAGTAACTAGCTAAGTTACTACTACTACCTCTCTCCTCATTAATTTTTTTGCCACATAAGCATATTTGCTGAGTTGGACTCGATGTTACTGCTGAAGTTACTCCCACTGTGGCTAGTCTTATAAACCGGAAATGAGGGAGTATGTTACTATCACATAGCGGTTCCCAATGTAAAATGAGTTTCTAAAGTAATAAATGAAGCCCTTTATGTTACCATGTCTATAATACTACCCACTATAGAGGTAGTAACATAGACTAGTAACATATGCATATTACTAGTCTAAGTTACTCTCCACTATGACTAGCCTAATAGTCAGCCAAGTCCCTCTCTGCCGCGGAGAGCACGCACGCACTGTTGGCCGAACCCCATGGCGTGAGCAGATCAACGTCAAACTGGTGACGGAGCTCGGGAGCTGCGACGATTTGTGATGAGAAGTGCCCGGATTGCCAAACGGCAAATGGAGAGAGAGTCTCGAAGGACAACGAAGCATTTGTTTGACTGACCAGAGGTCTTTTTCGTCAACACGATGTTGGGTCGCTGGAATTTACGGTTGGCCGGAGGAAGAGCGCGGCTGCAACAGAAGCGAATCAAACCGTGAGGTGTGGATTCTTTTGTTCGGCGCAACTTCAGCACCGAGGTTCCGTGGCCATGACTTATGCAGGGAGTTTGCGCTTCGAAGGGCTGCCAACCATCAAACTTGCCCACGATCTTGGTTTTTTTTCTAAGATGGAATGACACTTTATCATGTGTTTTACTACAACGTGTCTTAGAAATCATGGGAATCAAAGAGGGCCTAAAAGAAAACGCTTGAAAAGGGGTCATCGTAGAGTTTTTCGGCCTTCTCCACTCTTGAGGTATTTCAGGCAAAATCCTAAGGCCCTGATTCGATGGCCGAGCAACATCGTCATCACCGCGATACTTCCCTCCATGGGAGTCATCTTGACAGCTCGCCCCCTACACGCTTTTTCAAGACACGGCATGCATGGCATCGCGGTTGGCCGACTCATGTGGTAAGGATGCTGGTGGCAAGATGAATTGAGTTGTGTATTCTCCGTCGTCAACCATCTGACTTGTCCTTGGGTTTGTCCTCGTGTCTTCTTGCTGTGTGGCGGTGAAGTCGGATTGCGCAAGAGGTGTCTCGCTGACAATGATGCTCTGCGAAAGGTAGGTTCAACGCTTGGAGATCTTCGATGGCTACATTTGGAGTTGCCATTGCCAGATGTGCTTCTTTCTCCTGGAGACTCGACACCAAAGTCAGAGCTCCCTAGTCATCGACACCTTTGGTTGTTTGTTTTGCATAAGCCAACTGAAATCTCGACTATCGCTGCGATGACTCTTGTTTGGTCTTCCACGGCAAAGTCGGTGTCACTTGCTCGAGGAGAAGTGATGACTATGACAATTTGACAACATCCTCAATAGAGTTCCTCTCTTTGATGGTGTGTGTGTCTTGTGGGTATGATGTACCATTTTTCCTATATTCTATTTAATTAATGAGACAAATGTTTTTTATTAACTAATAGATTGAACCCTAAAGGCCTGTTCTTTTTTCAAAATATCAATTGCAATTTTCTAGTTAGGCACGATTCGAGGACATGACAAATCTAGCAAGTTGGTGGATGTACGAGGAAGCAACATCGACATATCACAATTTGAATGTATTTTTTAATTTATGTAGAGTGTTCTTGTAAGATTTGTACCACTGAATATATTGCCTTTGGACTCTTAAAAAGAAGTTTTCGTTGGCGCCATCCGTCAGAAAGAGACGGACAAACATATGAATTATTATTGCAGGCGGTGACACTACGTTCACTCCAAACTGCAAATCACATTTTCTTTAGATGACAAAACACACCGTTTTTTCAGACGACAAATCACACTTCTTAATAAGAAGACATCCATCTGTATTAAAATATAGACGTGTGGTAAAAGAAATGGAACCGCAACACATACAACAAACTAGTAGTAGCTGCTTGTCCGTCCCATCCACGCACCAATAATGGTGTACAATACATATCGCCGTATATTCACAGCCACAAGCTCCTCACGCTATATCAACTTTCCCTTTTGCAGAAACACGCTATCTATCTAGAGCAACCAGACTACTAGAGGTGGTTTATCTATATCTACTAATGCGTCGTCCGTCGTGCCAATTCAGTAGCTGTGATTGGTTGACTAGAACGATTCACCTCCTACCCCGGATGTCCAAATGGAAAGGACAGAGTGTTTTGCACGCCAACAACGCATAGAAACAAGAAGGCTTTAACGTGTTTTGACTGGAGAGATGGAAATGGCCGGCTTGTGGCTCCCGTTTCCCAACGTCAGAATGTTGGTGAAGGCACGAGGGCCACGAGGACAGAAGGTCCTATTTTTTAATCGATTTGGCAGTAGGGCTGCAAGAAAAGCTCGATGTTCATGAGCCGCTCGAGATCGATTCGTTGTTTGGCTCGACTCGAGATAGACTCAATAAGAAATGAGTCGAGTATGAGCACCTTTTTGTAGCTCGATCGAGAAACAAGTTGATCTTGAGCCAACCATGGCTCGCTCGATTTCAGCTCGATAGCTCGATATAATACAATTATATTACATAACCCTAGTATAAATTAAAAGGAAATAGGATGATTTACTATCATATATGTGGTGTATGGTTTCTCTTCATTTTATCCACTAGCAAACTAGGAAGCTTAATTAAGCATGGAGAAAAATTAGGCCCTAATTTGGTACATGGTTAGCTGCGTGTTAAATATCCTGCTATTTTTGTCAACATTTGGGAGTAGATCCAACTTTGTTTTCTTCTCTTGGCAATTCATCAAGGATCTCTTGCTATTAGTTACTTGTCTTCATTGAGAGAATACAGCAAACTACCTTGAAAAATACTCCCTCCGTCTCATAATGTAAGACACTTTTTGACACTATAATAGTATGAAAAAACGTCTTATATTATGGGACGGAGGGAGTATATATTATCACCGTTTCGATTAAAATAATATTCTATAATAGTTTTTGATTTTGTGTTGTGGCCAATCTAGTTCGAAAATTGCCTTCGATTGTTAAAAATATCATCTTATTTAGCTCGAAACTAGCTCGAGATCGACTCGAGATCGTTACAAGCTGAGCATGAGCCACTTTCTAGCGCTCGATCTTGAGCTTCACCCAGTTTGAGCTCGCTCGAATTTTAGTATGAGTTGAGTTGAGCCTAATCCAACTCGCTCAAACTCGACTCGTTTGCAGCCCTATTTGGCAGTCCCTCGCCGACAGAATGTTCACTGAAATTCAGTAGCTGCAACATAAGGGCATCCATCTGCGATGGCCGGCGGGGAGCCGGTTATCCAACACTATTATGTATATGTCCGCGGTGAAGGATAATTTAAAATGCAAATTTAGTCCGATCCACATAGCGCGTCGGATCACATCACTGGCAGATCACATGCCCCAGGGATCTGCTCCCAGATCAAGGTGTCGTCGCCGCCGCGTAGGCAACCTCCGTGTCGGCCTCCGCCTTGTCCTCATCGTCCGCCGCTATGAACTGATTTTTCTGCCACTGCAACATCTGGTAGCGGACGGATTGCACGATCATTCTTGCATGAGCATCCAAAGAGTCCAGATTCAAGATCAACATCTTGGCGTCCTCCTCATTGGCGGTGATCTTCAACTTCTTTTCCTCTAGCGCGGTCTTCCTCTCTTTGATCATGGTCCTTCTCTCTTCAAGCTCGAGCTTCTTGTTTGTCGCCTCCATCAACAATGTGAACCTCTCCACCTTTTTCTCCTCCTTGAGGTCCAAGCGCTTCACGCATGCCTTCTCCTTCTTCGACATGATGTCCTCGAACCTCTCCGTCAGCTTGGCCGCCACACCTTCTCGCTTTGCCCGCTCCTCCTCCCACTTCTTCCCCCGTAAAAATTTTCTCACCTTCTTCAGCGGTTCTTGTCTTGGGTTGGTAGGGTCACCGGTTTCTTCCTCGGTGGCTTGGGAGGCAGTTTTGGCTATGAAAAGGTTCCACTTGGGTTGCCCATTCAATTTCAAACAACAATGCATGACGGTGAAGTTTTTCTTCTCCAACTTCTTGTACATCAAACAAGCACGAGAAGGCTACAAAGTAAAACAATGTCAACAATGCATATCCGGCTAGTGAAAAACAAAACTAAGCATGTTCGGCTAGTGAGCAACAAAACTAAGAATGCCTGGCTAGTGAGCAACAAACTAAGCATGCCCGGCTAGTGAGCAACAAAAATAAGCATGTCCGGCTACTAATCAACTTACTTGCTCGGTGATTTGTGCACCGCTAGGGCACTGTCCGATGAGATGCTTCAAGTGCCTGCAATACTTGGACATGGCCTCTTGGATGGTGTGCCATCGATGGTTGAGGGACTTTGATTCACGGTTGCGGATGACCGCGTCGAAGTAGGGGGCGAAATGCTTGTGTTCGTGGAACCAAATGTTAATGTTGTTCCAAAATGTTGTGCCCTTTTGTTCCGTACCATGGATCGGATCGAGGCTAGTGGCCAACCATGCATCGCACAACGGCCCGTCCTCCCGCATGTTGAAGCTTTCTCATCTACCCTTCTTCTTTCGATCGTCGGCTCTATCATTCATATCATCGTCCTCGCCATCCTCCCCCTCTTCTGCCTCCCCTCATGGTGCTGCTATTCGACAGCCTTGCGCTACTCCTGTTGTGTGCCCACACCGGTCTGGGTGTAGGACTACCGCGTGCCCGTCTGGGTGTAGGACTGCTACTCCTTGTAGTTGCCGGATTGGGTGGGATCCGAGTCTTCCACCTGCCCGTCCTCATAGCCACATCCCCCTCCTTCGCCTCCGTC
This sequence comes from Aegilops longissima, assembly GCA_021605205.1. Classification (NCBI taxonomy): domain Eukaryota; kingdom Viridiplantae; phylum Streptophyta; class Magnoliopsida; order Poales; family Poaceae; genus Aegilops; species Aegilops longissima. The sequence continues at coordinate 655,247,460 of CM038682.1, read as the reverse complement.
GTGGATGATGTCAAGCATCTCCTTGTCCGGGTCCTCGTACGTCGGATCCCCTGCTTTAGGCATTGTCGTGAAGAGCGTGCATGCACCCATCTGCTCTCCACACGCCGTCCATGCCCGGATGAGCTGCGACGAAGAATACTCGCAGTAGAACGGCGATGCATTTACGTCGACAATGTAAGGCACCTTCCCAGCGGGGGTTCCGAACTACTTGGTGGCGTTGAAGTACGTGTTGGAAATATGCCCTAGAGGCAATAATAAAAGCATTATTATTATATTTCCTTGTTCATGATAATTGTCTTTATTCATGCTATAACTGTATTATCCGGAAATCGTAATACATGTGTGAATACATAGACTACAATACGTCCCTAGTAAGCCTCTAGTTGACTAGCTCGTTGGTCAACAGATAGTCATGGTTTCCTGACTATGGACATCGGATGTCAATGACAACGGGATCACGTCATTAGGAGAATGACGTGATGGACAAGACCCAATCCTAAGCATAGCACAAGATCGTGTAGTTCGTTTTGCTAGAGCTTTTCCAATGTCAAGTATCTCTTCCTTAGACCATGAGATCGTGCAATTCCGGATACCGTAGGAGTGCTTTGGGTGTATCAAACGTCACAACGAATCGGGTGACTATAAAGGTGCACTACAGGTATCTCCGAAAGTGACCATTGGGTTGACACGGATCGAGGCTGGATTTGTCACTCCGTATGACGGAGAGGTATCACTGGGCCCACTCGGTAGTGCATCATCATAATGAGCTCAAAGTGACCAAGTGTCGGTCACGGGATCATGCATTGCGATGCGAGTAAAGTGACTTGCCGATAACGAGACTAAACGAGGTATTGGGATACCGACGATCAAGTCTCGGGCAAGTAACATACCGTCGACAAAGGGAATAGAATACGAGGTTGCTTGAACCCTTGACATCGTGGTTCATCCGATGACAACATCGAGGAGCATGTGGGAGCCAACATGGGTATCCAGATCCGCTGTTGGTTATTGACTTGAGGTAGTCTCGGTCATATCGCATGTCTCCGAACCCGTAGGGTCTACACACTTAAGGTTCGGTGACGCTAGGGTTAATAGGAAGACAAGTATGTGATTACCGAATGTTGTTGAGTCCGGATGAGATCCGGACGTCACGAGGAGTTCGGAATGGTCCGGAGGTAAAGATTTATATATGGAAAGTGGTTAAACGGACTCGGAAAGTTTCGGGGTATACGGTAATGTACCGGGGCCACCGGAGAGTTCGGAGGTCCACGGGAGGGGCCACCTCCGGGGGCCACATGGGCTAAGTGGGAGAGGAGCCAGCCCTGGTGGGCTGGGGCGCCCCCACCTAGGCCCATCGGCTAGGGTTTGGGGAGGAGGAAACCCTAAGGGAAAAGGGGGCGCCCCCCCTTGGCTTGGGGGGCAAGCCACCCCTTCCTCCTCTCCCTTGGCCGCCGCCCCCCCTAGGGTTTTTCCCTAGAGGGCCGGCCCCCCTTTGCCCTCTCCTCCTATAAATAGAGGGGTGGGGGGAGGGCTGCACACACGTTTGAAGGTGCAGCCCCTCCCCTCCCCAACACCTCTCTTTCTCCACGCGAGCTTGGCGAAGCCCTGCCGGAGAACTGTCGTACCAACTGCACCACTCCGTCGTGCTGCCATTGGAGTTGTCTTCCTCAACCTCTCCTTCCTCCTTGCTGGATCAAGACGGAGGAGACGCCATCGTCCCGTACGTGTGTTGAACACGGAGGTGCTGTCCTTTCAGCACTTTGGTCATCGGTGATCGGAATCACGTTGGGAACGTCTTCATCATCACCACTCTCTCGAACGCTTCCGTACTCGATCTACAAGTGGTATGTAGATGCAAACTCTCTCTCGTTACTCGTTGCTTAGTAGAACTCATAGATGGATCTTGGTGAAACCGTAGGAAAATTTTAATTTTCTGCAACGTTCCCCAACAGTGGCATCATGAGCTAGGTCTATGCGTAGTTCTCTTTGCACGAGTAGAACACAATTTTGTTGTGGGCGTGGATCTTGTCAACTTACTTGCCGTTACTAGTCGTTTCTTGCTTCCGCGGTATTGTGGGATGAAGCGGCCCGGACCAACCTTACACGTACTCTTACGTGAGACCGGTTCCACCGACTAACATGCACTAGTTGCATAAGGTGGCTGGCGGGTGTCATCTCTCCTACTTTAGTTGGAGCGGATTCGATGAACAGGGTCCTTATGAAGGGTAAATAGAAGTTGACAAGATCACGTTGTGGTTATTCGAGGTAAGAAAACGTTCTTGCTAGAACCCAATTGCAGCCACGTAAAAGATGCAACAACAATTAGAGGACGTCTAACTTGTTTTTGCAGCAATTGTCATGTGACGTGATATGGCCAAGTTGTGATGAATGATGATATATTGTGATGTATGAGATCATGTTCTTGTAATAGGAATCACGACTTGCATGTCGATGAGTATGACAACCGGCAGGAGCCATAGGAGTTGTCTTTATTTTTTGTATGACCTGCGTGTCATTGAAGAACGCCATGTAATTTACTTTACTTTATTGCTAAACGCGTTAGCCATAGAAGTAGAAGTAGTCGTTGGCGTGACAACTTCATGAAGACACGATGATGGAGATCATGATGATGGAGATCATGGTGTCATGCCGGTGACAGGATGATCATGGAGCCCCGAAGATGAAGATCAAGGAGCTATATGATATTGGCCATATCATGTCACTACTTTATAATTGCATGTGATGTTTATTATGTTTATACATCTTGTTTACTTAGAACGACGGTAGTAAATAAGATGATCCTTAGAACAATTTCAAGAAGTGTTCTCCCTAAGCGTGCACCGTTGCTACAGTTCGTCGCTTCTAAGCACCACGTGTTAATCGGGTGTGATGGATTCTTACGTTCACATACAACGGTGTAAGCAAGATTTACACACGCAGAAACACTTAGGGTTAACTTGACGAGCCTAGCATGTGAAGACATGGCCTCGAACACGGAGACCGAAAGGTCGAACACGAGTCGTATGGAAGATACGATCAACATGAGAATGTTCACCGACGCAGACTAGTCCGTCTCACGTGTTGATCGGACACGGCCTAGTCGACTCGGATCGTGTAACACTTAGATGACTAGAGGATGTCTAATCTAAGTGGGAGTTCATTAATAATTTGATTAGATGAACTTAATTATCATGAACTTAGTCTAAAACTTTTGAATTATATGTCTTGTAGATCAAATGGCCAACGCTCATGTCAACTTGAACTTCAACGCGTTCCTAGAGAAAACCAAGCTGAAAGATGACGGCAAAGAACTATACGGATCGGGTCCGAACCGAGGATCATCCTCATAGCTGCCAGAAACAATACGTCCTAGAAGGACCGCTAGGTGACGCTCCGTCCCGCAGAACCAAGACATTATGAATGCTTGGCAGTCTCGTCTTGATGATTACTCCCTCGTTCGGTGCGGCATGCTTTACGACTTAGAACCGGGCTCCAAAAGCGTTTTGAGCACCATGGAGCATATGAGATGTTCGAGGAGCTGAAACTTGTTTTCCAAGCTCACGCCTCGGTCGAGAGATATGACATCTCCGACAAGTTCTATAGTTGTAAGATGGAGGAAAACAGTTACGTCGGTGAGCACATTCTCAAGATGTCAGGTTGCACAACCGTATGACCCACTGAATATTAACCTCCACGATGAGGCGGTCATTGACAGAATCCTCGATCGCTCCCACCAAGCTACAAGAGCTTTGTGATGAACTACAACATGCGGGGATGGAAAAGACCATTCTGAAGTATTCTCTATGTGAAGTCACCGAGGTTGAAATCAAGAAAGAACATCAAGTGTTGATGGTCAATAAGACCACTAAGTTCAAGAAGGGCAAGGGTAAGAAGAACTTCAAGAAGGACGGCAAGGAGATTGCCGCGCCCGTAAGCAAGTTGCCGGAAGAAGTCAAAGAATGGACCCAAGCACGAGACGAGTGCTTTTATTGCAAAGGAAGGGTCACCGAAGCGGAACTGCCCCAAATACTTAGCGGATAAGAAGGCCGGCAACACCAAAGGTATATTTGATATACATGTAATTGATGTGTACCTTACCAAGAATCGTAGTAACTCCCGGTATTTGATACCGTGCCGTTGCTCATATTTGTAACTCACAGCAGGAGCTGCGGAATAAGCGGAGGCTGGCGAAGGACGAGGTGACGATCGCGCGTCGGGAATGGTTCCGAGTCGATGTGATTGCCGTCGCACGCTACCTCTTCATTTACCCACGGGATTAGTTATGAACCTTAGTAATTGTTATTTGGTGCCAAGTTTGAGCATGAATATTGTATCCGGATCTCGTTTAATGCGAGATGGCTACTCATTTAAATCCGAGAATAATGGTTGTTCTATTTATATGAGAGATATGTTTTATGGTCATGCTCCGATGGTCAATGGTTTATTCTTAATGAATCTCGGCGTAGTATTACACATATTCATAGCGTGAATACCAAAAGATGTAAAGTTGATAACGATAGTCCCACATACTTGTGGCACTGCCGCCTTGGTCACATTGGTGTCAAGCGCATGAAGAAGCTCCATGCTGATGGACTTTTGGAGTCTTTAGATTATGAATCATTTGACACATGCGAACCATGCCTCATGGGCAAGATGACCAAGACTCCGTTCTCCGGAACAATGGAGCGAGCAACCAACTTGTTGGAAATCATACATACCGATGTGTGCGGTCCAATGAGCGTTGAGGCTCGCGGAGGGTATCGTTATGTTCTCACTCTCACAGATGACTTGAGTAGATATGGGTATGTCTACTTAATGAAACACAAGTCTGAGACCTTTGAAAAGTTCAAGGAATTTCAGAATGAAGTAGAGAATCAACGTGACCGAAAGATAAAATTCTTACGATCAGATCGTGGAGGAGAATATCTAAGTCACGAATTTGGTACACACTTAAGAAAATGTGGAATCGTTTCACAACTAACGCCGCTGGAACACCTCAACGAATGGTGTGTCCGAACGTCAGAATCGCACTCTATTGGATATGGTGCGGTCTATGATGTCTCTTACCGATTTACGCTATCATTTTGGGGATACGCTCTAGAGACAGCTACATTCACTTTAAATAGGGCACCGTCTAAATCCGTTGAGACGACACCGTATGAATTATGGTTTGGGAAGAAACCTAAGCTGTCGTTTCTAAAAGTTTGGGGATGCGATGCTTATGTCAAGAAACTTCAACTGAAAAGCTCGAACCCAAGTCGGAAAAATGCGTCTTCATAGGATACCCTAAGGAAACCTTTGGGTATACCTTCTACCTTAGATCCGAAGGCAAGATCTTTGTTGCCGAGAACGGAATCTTTCTCGAAAAGAGTTTCTCTCGAAAGAAGTAAGTGGGAGGAAAGTAGAACTCGATGAAGTACTACCTCTTGAACAGGAAAGTAGTGCAGCTCGGGAAAATGTTCTGTGATGCCTACACCAACCAAGAGGAAATTCATGATGATGATCAAGGTACTTGGATCAAGTTGCTCTTGAACTTCAGAGGTCCACTAGGACACGTTCCGCACTGAGTGGTACGACAACCCTGTCTCCGGAAATCATGTTGTTAGACAACAATGAACCTTGAACTATGAAGAAGCGATGGCGGGCCCAGATTCCAACAAATGGCTAGAAGCCATGAAGTCCGAGATAGAATCCATGTATGAAAACAAAGTGTGGACTTTGACCGACTTGCCCGATGATCGCGAGCGATAGAAAACAAATGGATCTTTAAGAAGAAGACGGACGCGGATGGTAATGTCACCATTTATAAAGCTCGACTTGTCGCTAAGGGTTATCGGCAAGTTCAAGGGATTGACTACGATGAGACTTTCTCTCCGTAGCGAAGCTTAAGTCCGTCCGAATCATGTTAGCAATTGCCGCATACTATGATTATGAGATATGGCGATGGACGTCAAAACAGCGTCCTTAACGGTTATCTTAAGGAAGAGCTGTATATGATACAGCCGAAGGTTTTGTCGATCCTAAGAATGTCGACAAAGTATGCAAGCTCCAGCGATCCATTTATGGGCTGGTGCAAGCATCTCGAGTTGGAACATTCGCTTTGATGAAATGATCAAAGCGTTTGGGTTTATGCGACTTATGGAGAAGCCTGCGTTTACAAGAAAGTGAGTGGGAGCTCAGAGCATTTCTCATATTATATGTAGATGACATACTTTTGATGGGAAATGATATAGAATTCTTGGACAGCATTAAGGCCTACTTGAATAAGTGTTTTTCAATAAAGGACCTTGGAGAAGCTGCTTATATATTAGGCATCAAGATCTATAGAGATAGATCGAGACGCCTCATAGGTCTTTCACAAAGCACATACCTTGATAAGATTTTGAAGAAGTTAAAAATGGATCAGTCCAAGAAAGGGTTCTTGCTGTCTTTGCAAGGTGTGAGATTGAGCTCAGCTCAATGCCCGACCACGGCAAAAGATAAAGAAGAGATGAGTGTCATCCCTATGCTTCAGCCATAGGATCTATTATGTATGCCATCTGTGTACGGACTGATGTAAACCTTGCCGTAAGTTTGGTAGGAAGGTACCAAAGTAATCCCGCAAGGAACACCGGACAGCGGTCAAGAATATCCTAAAGTACCGAAAAGGACAAAGGACATGTTTTCGTTTATGGAGGTGACGAAGAGCTCGTCGTAACAGAGTTACGTCGACGCTTAGCTTCGACACGATCCGATGACTCTAAGTCACAAACCGGATACGTGTATATGTTGAATGGTGGAGCAAGAAGCTGGTGCATTTGCAAGCGAAGCGTCGTGGCGGGATCTACATGTGAAGCGGAGTACATGGCAGCCTCGGAGGCAGCACATGAAGCAATTTGGGTGAAGGAGTTCATCACCGACCTAGGAGTCATACCCAATGCGTCGGGCCGATCAAACTCTTTCGTGACAACACTTGGAGCTATTGCCCTTACCAAAGAGCCCAGGTTTCACAAGAAGACCGAGCACATCAAGCGTCGCTCAACTCCATCCGTGAAAATGTTCAAGATGGAGACATAGAAATTTGTAAAGTGCATACGGATCTGAATGTCGCAGATCCGCTGACTAAACTCTCTTCATGGGCAAAACATGATCAACACCGAACTCTATGGGTGTTCGATTCATAACAATGTAAACTAGATTATTGACTCTAGTGCAAGTGGGAGACTGTTGGAAATATGCCCTAGAGGCAATAATAAAAGCATTATTATTATATTTCCTTGTTCATGATAATTGTCTTTATTCATGCTATAAGCGTATTATCCGGAAATCGTAATACACGTGTGAATACATAGACTACAATACGCCCCTAGTAAGCCTCTAGTTGACTAGCTCGTTGGTCAACAGATAGTCATGGTTTCGACTATGGACATCGGATGTCAATGACAACGGATCACGTCATTAGGAGAATGACGTGATGGACAAGACCCAATCCTAAGCATAGCACAAGATCGTGTAGTTCGTTTTGCTAGAGCTTTTCCAATGTCAAGTATCTCTTCCTTAGACCATGAGATCGTGCAATTCCCGGATACCGTAGGAGTGCTTTGGGTGTATCAAACGTCACAACGTAACTGGGTGACTATAAAGGTGCACTACAGGTATCTCCGAAAGTGACCATTGGGTTGACACGGATCGAGACTGGGATTTGTCACTCCGTATGACGGAGAGGTATCACTGGGCCCACTCGGTAGTGCATCATCATAATGAGCTCAAAGTGACCAAGTGTCTGGTCACGGGATCATGCATTGCGGTACGAGTAAAGTGACTTGCCGGTAACGAGACTAAACGAGGTATTGGGATACCGACGATCAAGTCTCGGGCAAGTAACATACCGTCTGACAAAGGGAATAGAATACGGGGTTGCTTGAACCCTTGACATCGTGGTTCATCCGATGACAACATCGAGGAGCATGTGGGAGCCAACATGGGTATCCAGATCCCGCTGTTGGTTATTGACTTGAGGTAGTCTCGGTCATGTCTGCATGTCTCCCGAACCCGTAGGGTCTACACACTTAAGGTTCGGTGACGCTAGGGTTAATAGGAAGACAAGTATGTGATTACCGAATGTTGTTCGGAGTCCCGGATGAGATCCCGGACGTCACGAGGAGTTCCGGAATGGTCCGGAGGTAAAGATTTATATATGGAAAGTGGTTAAACGGACTCCGGAAAGTTTCGGGGGTATACCAGTAATGTACCGGGGCCACCGGGAGAGTTCTGGAGGTCCACCGGGAGGGGCCATGTAACACCCCGGAAGTAACTTTCCATATTTGTAACTCCAACTCTTGCCATTTTCGGCATTGTGATATGATATTCCCTCCGTGGTTGGGTTTTCCTCTTTTTGCATTTTGTCTATGTCTTGCATTTTTATTATGTCATCATGTGCATCGCATTTGCATACGCGTTCGTCTCATGATTCCGAGCATTTTTCCCGTTGTCCGTTTTGCAATCCGGCACTCCTATCTCCCCCGGCGGTCCCTTTTACGTTTTCCCGTGTGCGGGTATTAAACCTTCTCGAAATGGACCGAGGTTTGTCTAGTGGCCTTGATATACCACTCGTAGACCACCGGTCAAGTTTCGGGTCATTTGGAGCTCGTTTGGTACTCCAACGGTTAACCGCACCTTCGCAAGGCCTCTTTTAAGTTGCAGCCCAACACCCTTTCAAAACAGCCCAATAACCCATCTAAGTCACTTCCATGCTCTCCGTCGTTCGATCACGATCGTGTGGGCGAAAACTACACCTCATTTGGACTCTCCTAGCTCCCTCTATGCCTATTTAAACACCTTCCCCAAATCCGGATCATCCTCTTCCTCAAACCTAAAAAAACCTCACACGGACGTGTCCGCCGCCCGCCGGACATTCAGCGCCGCCGCCCCGCCCAATCGCGGGCGCCACCTGTCCGCATCACCGCCATCGCGCCACTGCCCAGGCTGGCAAAGGGCCCGCCCGGCCAGCCGCGCGCGCCGCGCGCCCGCGCGCCCGCCGCCGCCAGCGCTCCGCTCCGCTCCTTCCTCGCCGGCCGCCTCGGCCGCCGCGGCCCGCGGCCGTAGCCGGCGAGGTCGCCGCCCTGCCTGCCGGCGCCTCGCCCGCCGGAACCACTTCTCGCCGCCGCCTCCGGCCATCGCCGCCCCGGCCGCCCCGCCGGATCCGCCCGCGGCGCCTCCTTCTTCCTCCGGTGAGCTTCGGGAGCCCGACCGCCGCCCGGCCCGATCGGATCCGGCCTCGGGCCACGAGCGCCGTTGACCTCTCTTCCCCCCTTTTTTTTCCTAAGTCTCGAGATCTCTTTGTAATTTTGTGCAATTTTCAACATGCTATATCTTCGCATCCGTAGATCCATTTTTCGCGTATAATATGTCAAAATGTTCGTCTCGAAGAGTAGATCATTTCATTCCATTGCATCTTTTACATTTGAGCTCATCTTGATGCCCGAAATGCTGTTGGATGAGTGCTATGTGCTGTTAGTTTCTGATTTTTATCAGGACTTGCACTTTTGTTATTTTTGCCATGATTAATATGTGCACCCTATGAATTGGAGTCCTACATGTGTTTTGTAAAATGCCATGTCATCTTTCCAGGGGTGTATGCCATGTATTTTTTTGATCTATTTGGTGACTAGCACAAGCATGCAAAGTAGGTGTCCTAATGTTGCTGATTTCAGCCCTGTTTTAGCTGATTTTGATGCCATGTTAACTTGATGATACCGAGAGATCTATGCATATTTTGAGATACTTCAGTAAGGGTGTTTTGTAAAGCATGACTTTCTCTATCCATCCATGCCTTTGTTTGCAATTATGGGATGCCATAGCTTGAGTCAATCGAGCTCTACTTTTGCTATCAAATGTTTCCTGGCAGATTGTATACGTGTTATTCAATTTTGCCTAGCTTGTTGTGGTTGATCCATATATGCTATGTAATTGTTCTTGCCATGTATCTCTTCTATGTCATGTCTTCTTGATGTAGGTATGCTTAGTTTATCATTTGAGGCTCTGTAGTGAGTGCATTGAGCTTGTTAACATGCCATCTCGTTATCAGTTTTTGACATGTCAAGTTGCTGAATCTGTTAACGAGACTTTCAATATTGACATGGGTGTTACTATATTTTCTAGTCCTTTTTGGCTTATGGTCAGTAAGGTACTTTTGTTCTAGGCTTTGAGTAGATTCATGCCATGCCATGTTTTGCTATTTTAAGTTCCTGTAGCATGTAGTTTTGATGCTCTGAACATTGCAACCTGTTACTGTTTTTGCCATGTCCAGCCTGATATTTTGTGCTCTTTTGCCATGCTTGTTTGAACATGTTATGATGTGAACTAGCCGTAGCTCAGTGCTCATCTTTTGTCGAGCATCATGTGTAGATCACTGCCATGTGCTTTGTTGATACGTTTGGGTGCAGTAGCTTAATTAATTGTTGCTTGCTAAGTGGCATCATGCTGTTAATGGCAGATTTGCGCCATTCTTGTTTTGCTTGCCATTTGCAAACCGTGCATCCGATTCCGGTGATCTTTATATCGATTTCAACCGAAATTATCTCATCTTTCCAGTGGCATGCTTGGTTTGCCAAGTTGATGCCTGGTTCATCATTTACCTTCCGGAGCGCACATAAGCATTGCATATCTCATCATGCATATCATGTCATGTTTTGCAACATGTTGATTGTGCATTGCACCGTGATTTATTGTGGTTCCTTTGTTTGTGTTGTTGCTTTGGGTAGAGTCGGGAGACGAGTACGTGAACGAGGAGCCTGTTGAGAACGTTTTCGAGGATCAAGCTTTCGACAACTCTGAGAACATTGCAGGCAAGATGACCATACCCTCGAAATCACTTCTATCTTTGCTATGCTAGTTGCTCGCTCTTTTGCTATGCCTATGCTGCGATGCCTACCACTTGCTATATCATGCCACCCATATTGCCATGTCAGCCCCTAACCATCCTTTCCTAGCAAACCGTTGATTGGCTATGTTACCGCTTTGCTCGGCCCTCTTATAGCGTTGCTAGTTGCAGGTGAAGATGAAGTTTGTTCCTTGTTGGAACATGGAGATGTTGTTCCTTTTTGGAACATGTTTACTTGTTGGGGATATCACAATATATATATATCTGCTATTAGTTTAACACATCTATATACTTGGTAAAGGGTGGAAGGCTCGGCCTTATGCCCGTGTTTTGTTCCACTCTTGCCACCCTAGTTTCCGTCATACCGGTGTTATGTTCCTTGATTTTGCGTTCCTTACACGGTTGGGTGATTTATGGGACCCCTTGACAGTTCGCTTTGAATAAGACTCGCCCAAAGAAGGCCCAACATTGGTTTTACCATTTGCCACCTAAGCCTTTTTCCCGGGTTTCGCGAGCCCGAGGGTCATCTTTATTTTAACCCCCGGACGGTGCTCTTCGAGTCTTGGCCGAAACGAGTAGACTGCAGGCCACCACGGGAAACTCGAGGCTTGGTTTTACTCGTAGGATGTCTCATCCGGATGTGCCACGAGAACGAGATATGTGCAGCTCCTATCGGGATTTGTCGGCACAATCAGGCGGCTTTTTGGTCTTGTTTTATTCTTTGTCGAAATGTCTTGTAGTCCGGGATTCGAGATTGATCGGGTCTTCCGGTAGAAGGAATATCCTTCGTTGACCGTGAGAGCTTATAATGGGCTAAGTTGGGACACCCCGCAGGTAATATCTTTCAAAGCCGTGCCCGCGGTTATGAGGCGATGGGAATTTGTTAATGTCCGGTTGTAGAAAACCTAAAGATGACCTCAATTAAAATACACATCAACCGCGTGTGTAACCGTGATGGTCTCTTCTCGCGGAGTCCGGAAGTGAACACGTGTTGGAGTTATGTCGACGTAAGTAGTTCAGATCACTTCTTGATCACTACTAGTTTCACGACCGTGCTTTGCTTCTCTTCTCGCTCTCTTTTGCGTTGTAGCCACCATATATGCTAGTCGCTTGTCGCAGCTCCACTTTACTACTCTGTCCTTCCTATTAGCTTAAATAGTCTTGATCTCATGGTGTGAGAGTGCTTTGAGTCCCGTGACTCACAGATACTTCCAAAACAGTTGCGAGTGTTCCGACGATGCTGCAGTGTGATTCCACCGAGCTCAAGTGGGAGTTCGACGAGGAACGTGGTCGTTACTATGTGTCTTTTCCAGATGATCGAGAGTGGTGCCCAGTTGGGACGATTCGGGATCTGTGTTAGCATTTGGGGTATCTTCTTTATTTTGGTTCCGTAGTCGGACCTTGAGTGTACTCTGAATGATGGATGTTTATTTATGTATTGTGTGAAGTGGCATTGTAAGCCAACTATGTATCTTTCCTTAATTATTACATGGGTTGTGTGAAGATTACCTCACTTGCGACATTGCTTTCAATGCGGTTATGCCTCTAAGTCGTGCCTCGACACGTGGGAGATATAGCCAGTCAGGCGTTCTGAGCCGCCTCCGGGGCCACATGGGCTAAGTGGGAGAGGGCCTGCCTGGTGGGCTGGGCGCCTCCCCACCTAGGCCCATCTGGCTAGGGTTTGGGAGGAGGAAACCCTAAGGGAAAGAGGCGCGCCTTGGCTTGGGGGCAAGCCACCCCTTCCTCCTCTCCCTTGGCGCCGCCCCTAGGGTTTTTCCCAGAGGCCGGCCCCCTTGCCCTCTCCTCCTATAAATAGAGGGGTGGGGGAGGGCTGCACACACGTTTGAAGGTGCAGCCCCTCCCTCCCCAACACCTCTCTTTCTCCACGCGAGCTTGGCGAAGCCTGTTGGGAGAGCTGTCGTACCAAGCGCACCACGCCGTCGTCCGCCATTGAGTTGTCTTCCTCAACCTCTCCTTCCTCCTTGCTTGGATCAAGACGGAGGAGACGCCATAAATCCGCACGTGTGTTGAACACGGAGGTGCTGTCCTTTCAGCACTTTGGTCATCGGTGATCGGAATCACGTTGGGAACGTCTTCATCATCACCACTCTCTCGAACGCTTCCGTACGGAGGCTTGAAAGGCTCCGGCCACGACACCGTCTGTACTGTGGGCGCGCCCGTTTGAGCACCGCGCCCTCCGCTGCGACGTCCGGCACGAGCACCACGTCCACCGCCACCACCACACACACCGGCGACCATCCGCTTCTTGTGGTTCTCATCCATTGTGGCCTTCGCCTTCACGCGGCAAGTTTGTCGCGTAGCCGAACTGATCTTCCGGATGAGCGTGATACTCGGATCCTCCGACACCGCCGCCACCTCCATCTCCGACAGGTTCTCCCTCGGTTTCATGCGTCGGTGGCGGAAGGAAGAAGAGGGTGGGACAAAAGGGCGGGAATTGGGTGGAGAGCGGCGGAGGATGGAAGACAAGAGTGGGGGATTTTGACGCGGAAATAGTGCGGGTTGCTACCTCCGCCTTCCTTTTGGGTGGGCTAGGGGGTCAGAGCGCGATGTTTAGCGTGTCTGGACTCCCGCACCTCCGCCCCATTTGGTTCCCATTTGCGGGAAAAATCATGGTCCAGAGCGCACCGCGGACTGATACAGGACCGCGTAGGACCGCGTAGGATGGCTTCCGCGGTCCGGACAACACGATCCAGACATATGCGGGCGGTTTGAGGGTTGCCGTTGGAAATGCCCTAAACAATTGCGGATTCTTCCGTTATGTAGAAGTAGGCAGATCAAGTTGTGTTTGTTTCAGCTTTGATTAGATTTATTTATCTGTGGACTCTCTTGAAGTACACTTTAAGATGTTTTAGACAATTGCATTGGAAATGGCATGAATGCTAACAAATTCAGCTTCACTGGTAATGCTGATTTGATATAACTGTTTGTTTCAACTTTCAGATTCAGGTTCACTGGCAAAGGTGAATCTGATCTTGAAGCTCAAACAAAGAGACCAGAGTGCGGAAGAAACACTTCGACATCCCTGCGGTGCAGAGATAGAGAGTGACTAATAACTGTGCGGGTTGCAAAGAGAGCCGTGGTACCACGAACAATGCAGAAGAAACATACTGGAGTAGTATACATGATATGGCAAGCCGATGAATTGATGAAAATAAATTAACCAAGCACAACATGGTAACAGCATATGTTAATTCCTATTGCGCACCGGCGACGGCGGCCGGGGCGGCCTCGCCGCGGGCCTCCTCGTCGTCGACCCATGACCAGTAGTGCCGCTTCACGGTGATGGCCGCGCCGCCGCCGTCGTGGCCCTCGCCCTCGCCGGCCTCCTCCGTGTCGAACTCGCCCTCCTCCGGGACGCCCTCCAGGAGCTCCGCGTCCACCGCGTGCAGCACGTACCTGGCCGGGAGCCCCGGGTACGAGACGGACTCCCGCTCCTCCACGCGCGGCTCCGGGGCCGCCCCCAGGATCCGGACGCGGGCGCGCTCGCCGAGCTCCTCGACGACGGCGCGGGCCGCGGCGGCCTCGGGGGTCTCCCCGGGGCGCATCTTCTCGGAGAGCGGCCGCGCGGCCCGGCGGCGGAGCGTGCCGTCGGAGAGCAGCTGGCGGGTCTCCACGAGGAGCGCGCCCCGGCGGTTGCGGATGCGGACGGTGGCGACGTGGACGGCGCGCACGACGAGGGCCGGCGGGGAGGAGGCCGCGGGCAGCAGCGTGCAATCGCCGCAGGAGAGCTCCAGGAAGAGGTTGAGCAGGTTCTTGGTCCCCGGCGCGGATCCCCAGGAGGCGAGCGCCGGGCCCGGGAGGCGCGGCCGGAGGTACGCCGCGAGCGAGTCCAGCGTCGGGAAGGCCAGCGGCCGCGGCGGCGACGGCGGCCGCATCTGGTGCCCGTCGTCGATTTGGGGGCGGACGAGTTTCTTTCTCCTCCAGATGAGAATCCCTCCGGTGGGTTTTTTTTTTAAGGGAACAGCCACTTTATTACTGAAATTCCATAAAAGGTGGGATACAAAGTTGGTGATGAGGCTGGCCAAGCCACACATGACGACCCACAGATAGCGAAATTGAAAACTTTGCTAACTTATGAGCTTCTACATTAACTCTACGACTCTCATGAATAAAGTTACAAGAAAAATGTACAGCCCTAGCATTGATTTCACTGATGATAGCTCCGTAAGCTCCTTGAGCTCCTTTTGCGATGTCTTCAATGACCTGCTTGAGTCGGACGATACAACAATGCGTTGAACATTGAGATCTTCCGCTAGGGCAAAAGCCTCGCGACATGCAATGGACTCCAGTGTAGCTGCATCGCTTACTCCATCGATGACCAAAGCGCCGCCAGAACCCACGATCACTACTAAGACACCGCAATGTACCGAGCCTCCCTGTTAAAAGCGTGAAAGCGGCGTCGACGTGTGTCGTGGATTTGTCACGTCAGATGTCCTTAGTGTTAGGACTTAGTCGCGAGGCCAACGCATCTATGTGATAGCTTGAGAGGGTTGGCGGGATCGAGAGACGCAACACAAGACAAGAATTTAGACGACTTGGCCCCGGAAACATCATCCAGTAAAGACCCTACATCTTTGTTTGAGGCTAGGTCTCATTATCATCACGAGGAGTCGCCAGAACCGGCTCTCCTCTTTGTGTCTAGCCCTAAGATTGTTCCTTCTTGCTTGTAGCTTGTCCTCTTTGGAGCCCTACCTCTCCTTATATATGTTGAAGAGCGGGTTACATGTAGAGTCCAACTCGGACTTTAACTTAAACTATTCTAACTTATCGCCATGGGCTTTTTAACATCTTGGGCTTCATAACGTCTTGGGCTTCATAACCCCTGCCAACCCAGTTATCACTGTTTGCGGTTTAACATTGTCTGCCGGTTTAACATTGTCTGCCGGTTTAACATTGTCTGCCGGTTTACCATTGTCTGCCGGTTTACCACCAGCCGGTTTAACATTGTCTGCCGGTTTACCACCAGCCGGTTTACCGTCTGTCCGAGCCATCTGTCTTGATCGTTCGCGGTTTATTAAGTCCGGCGGTTTACGACTCCGGCTGGGTCATTCATGGGTATATCCCGACATTAGCCCCGATTTAATTTGGATTTATCCATGTTAAAGCGATCCCGATCATCCTTAAGTCCTTGTCACTTCCTTCTTCTAGAAAATCCGGTTTAATAAGCCACTTCATAATCAATTTGTTGACATTGGTTTGTCACGAGAAATATTGTGAAGAATAACTTCCTTGACTCAGCTCCCAATGCTTAACAAAAATATTGGTCTTTGAAATACTCATCGATCTTCACCGGTTTAAGAATGTAGAACTTTGCGGTTTACAAATATTGATGGCACCGGATCATAGCTGTTTGTTAACATCGCTTTTGAAAATATACCTCTTATATGCCTATCACTTGTAGCCCTCAACTCTTAAGAAGGTAACGAGTAACAGCTTAAGATTTGCTTCAATATGAATGTCACAAGCTTGAAGAAATCCAGGTTGTTCATCTCAATCACTAGTCGAATTGAGTATTCCACATATGTAGCCCCCAAGTGTCGGGTTGTCATGCTTGCAAACAACACGGGACTTGTAATTTCTGATGCTCATAAAACAACTGAGCGGTGGACCCTTCAATATAACGGATAAAAAGCTTTGTACCTTGAATAGTTGACATGAGCAATTGGTAGCCCCAAGGGCGGCTCATTATAATATGATGAGTCGGGTCTTCAATAAGGTGAGCAAACAATGACTTTGCATTAGCCCCCAAGTGTCATGGTGCATGCTTGCGGCAACATGAGACTTGCATATTTGATGTAATCTCAACTTGAATAATGTAGCCCCAAGTGCGGGTCGTAAGTAAGCTGCGGCGACTCGGGACTATTCCTTCAATTGTAGAATAAATCATATCCATTGACAATATGATAGCCATTGCGCTAACGCGACTTTGAAAACCTTAATCATAATACTAGTTATTGATAACCAAAATAAAAATCCAGCCGTGTTGGCTATTTGAATAATATATCCAATGATTTATAAGCGCATGATTCCAATGGCGCAATCCAAATATATACTGGTGACTTATAGCCGAAAGCCAGGCCGGGTCAATAAACACCGGATTATAAGTGATTATGTACTGACAACTTGTAGTTGAAAGTCGAGCCGGGTTAATGAACACCGGGTTAATTTGATGACTGATAGTCATGCCGGGTCAATAGACACCGGTTCAACATAAAATGTTATCAATGGAGAAAAATCTTGACAAAAACAAATAAAATCGTGTAGTCGAGGCTTTTCAAGGGCTGCCAAGCCCAAATTCGAGGCTTTTCATGGGCTGCCAGGCCGCTGAGTTAAACCATTTGACAAAGCCTTTTAAGATGGGCCTCCAACTAACCAATCGTCGTTTTAACTTTGACAAGTTCAGGGTCTCGGTGAGAGTAATCACAAACGTTCGGTGGTCATGCCAGATTACCGGATAGGAGTGGCTTACTTGATGAAGGCAGTTAACCCGGGTTTTAGGTGAATACACCAGGCTTCCAAGCCGTGGGTCGATACCCAGCTACAAGGGTCGATTCAAACTCCTTGGTATTTGACACAAGGAGCCCCCAAGTAACGTGATGAGCTGTGCTCATTGGGTGCCTATGTTTGAGCTGTGCATAGCATCCAGACTCTCTTTGGCCCCATGGGTGTGAAGCTCCCAAGCTATGTGGTGGCGTGATAGCGGATTAATGGACGCCGCTTTGCAAGCGAAGCCCCATGTGATATATTTGATTTGTGCTTCACGGGTGCCTATGTTTTGAGTTGTCTTTGTGCAACAAACTCTCTTTGGCCCCGACGATCATATTGTCTTGATAGCCGCAGCAAGAGGGTAGTAACGCCATGTTCTC
Organism: Aegilops longissima; assembly: GCA_021605205.1. Classification (NCBI taxonomy): domain Eukaryota; kingdom Viridiplantae; phylum Streptophyta; class Magnoliopsida; order Poales; family Poaceae; genus Aegilops; species Aegilops longissima. The sequence goes on along the minus strand of CM038682.1, from coordinate 655,229,712 downwards.
TTTGGTGAATACACCTATGTTTGAATAGAAAGCCCCCAAGTGATCATATGAAGATGAGCCCATAAGGCAGGATACCTATGTGTGAACCACGCATCATGGCAGCAGGTCCTTTTTGGCACCCCTTAACTTTTTGCAAGAGATAAATCCTTCTTGAACCGGACGTTAAACTGGATATTGAGAGCTTCAAAGCTTTGTGGGAGACATCTTTCCCTTGAACCGGATTTTAAACCGGAATCTTCATTTTCAGCCGAAAATTTTCTGATGGCCTTTAAACTCGAACTTGCGAGAAGTTAATTCCTTTTTGAATCGGAAATTCTTAAACCGGATTTGAGCACTTCAGAGCTTTGTGGGAGAATAGATTTCCCTTGAACCGGATTGTAAACTGGATATTTGAGAACTTGATGAGGTGACTTCCCTTGAGCCGGGATTTTGTAATCGTCGTATACTTTCTAAGCCGGAAATTTTTCGACGGCCTTGAATAGCAGATAGCCTCCGGGACCGGGTTATCTTTCCCTATTGTCCTGGGGTTTTTAAATTTGCTAAAACTGGCAAGACTTGTTGCGTCATATCATCGTAGCCCCCGAGTCTCAAGGTGACTTGAAGAGTTGGCTTGAGATTCTCCATATTTGACCGTCATATAAACCGGCACAACTTGTATATCATTGGTGTTGATAGCAGAATGTGAATCCACGAAGGTTGAGGTGATGCGGCGGGTTATAATCGATCTTGTATAAGCCATGTCAACAACTCGGCCAATGGTTCCTTCCAACTGGCTATTTGAAATTAACCAAACTGTAGTGGCGGTGACTTGCGTGCCTGCCCATTGATCCATCCAGTGCAGACGGAGGTTGATGGTAATTTGCCTTTAATTTATTGGAAGAAAACCGGGCTACCATTGAGCACGGCAGCACGGATAAAGGTTAGTGCAACATGACGATGGTATGCACTCCATATCCGCGATATAACTCCACTTCGACGGTGAATAATTGTCCATATGTATTTGGATGACAGATCATATTGTCGACTCTGCCAGGATCATGGAACAAAAAATATTAAAGAGAGGACAATTGTCCCGGAGGAACTTAAAGTATATTGAAAAAACAAGTAAGATGGATAGCACCTGATCTTTTCCTGGGACGTCGAGCCAGTCATGTCGGTCGTCGGTTTTCAATTGATCCGAATTATACTGCTTCCACGAATATTTTTTTTCAGTACTCCACGTGGCCTTCTCTTGTCTTAACGTGATGGTAAACCGGCCATAGCATTGTACTACTCCAAGAATATGCATGTACTCTGCGTGCACCTTTGGCAACCAGTTGACTTTCAACGAAAGCAATTTTCCATCAGACCCTGGGAGTTATTCCATGCCACCGTACTAGCAAATGTCCATGACTTCCAACGAAAGCAACAACATCTAGTAGCATGATGGATTGCCTGACCACGTGGTAGCTTCAGTCTTCTTGGTGTATATTTCCTGTATGAATTTTGCCAAGGCTGATCCGATCTGGTCGCTCCCGCAGTTTTAGCCAATAGAAAATTTGTAGATCATCTTTTTCCAACGTCGCCAGACTACTAATTTGCAGTAGTAGGATTCCTACTATTGTCTTGTTCGAATAGAGGACACCACAGCTGGTCAAATCCCTTGCATGTGCGTGTACCTAACTCGATCGTCTGGAGGAAAACAAGGCTTATGGTGACTTGACCACAGCCGGTTTACTGTAGTGGCGAGAGAAAATTGCAAAGAGTGCAAGACTTCGAGCTTTGTGTTACTGGAGAACGAGGCACGGCAGCATCCGGCCGCAGTGTCAACTTAAGGCCAAAACCGCTAAAGCGGAGGTGGCGGTTGACCGCTAACAGACACCACAAGCGCAGCTGCAAGCGGCTCTATGCTGCTGTTGGTGAAATGGAGGCTGGCAGCGCTCCCGCCATGAGCAGCTCAAGTAGAGGTAAGCAACAGCAGCTCACAGGTCCGGCGCCCCGAGTGGCGCAGCAAACTGAGTCAACGGCGAAGATGAACCGGACGAAGCCGGGCGGTTGGCGAGATGGAGTGGTGCCGACGGCTCGATGGCGTGGCGGCGGTTTGAGGCGCAGCGTCTTGGATAGAGGCCATTGTATCAGCTTTAATCTGGTGGCTCGGTGAGGCCGATGGCGTCGAAGCCGGTCTGACGCGCCAGAGGGTGAGGCGGTGGCACGGTTGACGCAGCGAAGGCAGAGGCCAAGCAGGGCGGCTTGCTGACGTGGAGGTAAGGCAGCGGAAATAACCCGGCTGTAGGTGTTGGTGCCAGTGGAGGAGAGCCGGCACAACGTCTGGCCGCGGAAGGCGGGTCAAAGTGGCGAGAGCTGCTCGCGGTGACCGAATCAACTCGTCGTCCAGGGCGGCTTGACGGCGGGGGAAACCATACGAGGCCTAGCCGGAGACGGGGCGGCTCAGGCCTGGCGCAGCAGCAGAGAGGCGTCCGCGAGGCGAGGCCGCGACGGCCGAGGCAGAGCAATGCGGGCGAAGGCATGACCACGGCAGGAAACAGGTTGAGCGCAGCAGCGGCTTGCAGGCGGAGACCACTCAACGCGGTGCGGCTCAGCGCTCGGACGATGGCGGCTGACGGTCCATCCGACGGACCGGTACTGGTGAGGCTCCTGGCGGCTCAGCGAGTCTGCGGTGGAAGGGCGAACCACGGCGAGTCAGCGGCGGCGATGGTGGAGGGCCGGGCGGCGGCGATGGTGACGGAGGCCGTTTCAAGGGTGCGGGGCGAACGACAATCAACAACCCGCCGTGTAGCCCGGCGCGTCAACAGAGCTGCGACTCGCTTGTTTGGCGGTTTGACCACTGTGGCCAGTGACTCTTGACCGGCGACCCGGCCACTGCGACCAAAAGGCAAAAAGTGACCGGTGGCAGAGGCAGTACAGGCAGCGGGGAGGCTTCAGTAAACCGGAACAAGGTGTGGATGATCCGGCGAGTCGTTTGAAGTGCGTCTGCCACAGCGGCTTCTGGAGAGGCATGGCCGAACCGGCGTCGAGTTGGAGAGACGCGGATGAACCGGCGACTTAAGACTGGGCCCGGCAGAGGAGGGGCAAGGGCACGGGCGTGGCTGGTGAGCCGGCGCGCGTGGACGACGGCAGCTCGCAACCGTGGTGAACCGTGCTGGGAGCAGCGAGAGCGAAGTCAGCTCGGCGGTTGAAGCGGGCAGCCGGTTTGACGCAGCAGGCGGCGGGCAGCGGTGAAGCGGCGAGATAATCCGGCGGGCAGCGGCGACACAAGGCCACGGAGGCCGGTCGATGAAGCAGTTTGACAAGCAATTTGACCTTCTGATGCTTGATGATTTGATGGCGACTTAAGGCCATGAGGATGGTTGCCGCGACTTGGCATGGCCGCGACGCATGACAGAGGTAGGTTGAACAGCGAGCGGTGGCGGCGATCATGGCGAGGCCATGGCCGCGGAGGCGTTTGAGCCGGGGCCACAGGCGCACAGGCCACAGTGACTTGCGAGGTCTGGCGGTTCAGCGAAGGCCGGCGTGCCGACTCAGCATGCAGTAAGGTCGCAGCTTGATCACAGGAGCGGCGAGGCGAGGCAAACAAGGCGGGTCCACAGTGGGGATGGTGACCCGATGGATTCCCGAGCCGCCCGTCCGCTGAGACCGTATTCAGAATTAAATCCGTCTCCGGACCGTGACAGTTTTGATTTGTCCATGTCCGGTTTCTTCTGAATACTCTGGGTTAATCCGCCGATGATAGTGGATCAATCTTTGCGATGAACACGGCGACTTGAAGCGGAGGCATGGCGGGTTCTGGTCCGGCAGCTCAACACTAGATGAACCGTGGTTGCAGAGGGCGAGGTGGCGATTTGATAGCTCGAACCATGATCCCTCCTCCTCCGGGTCAAGATTGATTCGACCATAGTCCTCACGTGGAGACAATGATAACATGTCCGTGATCGCCTCCTCGGCGACTTGTGGTGGATCGGCTGATCTCGACAACTTGTGGCTACGAACGGATCATAACCCTAATTTTCTCATGAATCCCGGATGAATATTAGATCTGAATGTGTGTCTTCAAAATAATGTAATCCTTCTGTAATGATTCTTCTTCCTACGAAAAGATTGCAAGCTTCTCGGTCCCTGGAGAAATCCCTTCAAGAACTCAACATCACCGTGCGCAGGCCCCACGGTGGGCGCCAACTGTCGTGGATTTGTCACGTCAGATGTCCTTAGTGTTAGGACTTAGTCGCGAGGCCAACGCATCTATGTGATAGCTTGAGAGGGGTTGAGCGGGATCGAGAGACGCAACACAAGACAAGAATTTAGACAGCTTCGGGCCCCGGGAAACATCATCCGGTAAAGACCCTACATTTGTTTGAGGCTAGGTCTCATTATCATCACGAGAGTCGCCAGAACCGGCTCTCCTCTTTGTGTGTAGCCCTAAGATTGTTCCTTCTTGCTTGTAGCTTGTCCTCTTTGGGGAGCCCTACCTCTCCTTATATATGTTGAAGAGGCGGGTTACATGTAGAGTCCAACTCGGACTTTAACTTAAACTATTCTAACTTATCGCCATGGGCTTTTTAACATCTTGGGCTTCATAACGTCTTGGGCTTCATAACCCCGCCAACCCGCTTATCACTGTTTGCGGTTTAACATTGTCGCGGTTTAACATTGTCTGCCGGTTTAACATTGTCGCCGGTTTACCATTGTCTGCCGGTTTACCACCAGCCGGTTTAACATTGTCTGCCGGTTTACCACCAGCCGGTTTACCGTCTGTCCGAGCCATCTGTCTTGACTGTCCGCCGGTTTATTAAGTCCCGGCCGGTTTACGACTCCGGCTGGGTCATTCCGCGGGGTATATCCCCGACAACGTGAATCTTTGCAAAGTTCACCGGTGGGGCGCTAGGTCTCAGGCGTGGGTGCATGGTCCTTGCAATAGTGTTGGTTGAGGGTTTTGCAGCCCGAACTGTCTCCAAGTCAGCTATGAAGCGAGTGATAGAAGCATGAGTTGCATGAGGGGTCTGGAAGATCGCCTCATGGATTGCCTTTCGCCTGGAGGACCAGATCGCCCAGAGTGTGACTGCCAAGAGGACAAACTTATCATCGGTTAGCGAGTCCAGCAAGTTGAAGAGCCATCTCTTGGCTCTCGTCTCTGTTGTCGTCGCCATAGTGCAGGCTAACTCGTCGTCGACTAGGGCCCAAGTATACCGTGCATTCCAGAAGAGAGTGGCGCCATGAATCTGGCTGTCCACATAGACCGCAGCTACTCGATGTTGTCATATTACGATGCGCCCTCACATCCTCTGTGGGTAATGATTATTTCGACAACTTCCATAAAAACATGCGCACCTTAGAGGGTACTTCGGTTTTCCACAATGTCTTCCACGATCCCTCTTCCATGCGGTTACTGGAGGACCCTGCCGATCCATACAACCAATCCCTCCGGTGGGTTGCGTTGCCGGAACGGAAGCATGGCGCTCGGGCTTAGGGGGGAATGCTAGGCGTGGGCTCGGTTACATGGGCCAGTGGGGGCCCATACAAGAAAACAGCAATTACGACGGCCCAGCACGAGCTGGACACGGAAGCGGAAGCCCAGCAGGAATCGGGGAATCGATCACAAAACAGACGGAAGCAATCGAGGTCTCTTGTCCCCAATTGCCACCGGAATTTCTAGACGCGTCCAAAATCCTCCCGGCGGCCGGGCTTCTCGCCGTCCGTCGCCCCCGGACGACGCGTGCGCGGCCGCTGTCTCCGAGGGCCGCACGGGCTCTCCTCTCCAGACACAGCGTTTGCCGACGATGGATTTGGGGACCGAGAATCGGCTTGCGGCGTTGCTCCTCGAGGAGGCCCGGAGGCTGCGGATGCAGGCGGAGAAGGAAGGGGTGCACGCCTATCTGCAGAAACCTAATGTGAGGCACCGCCCCAACTCGCGGTTCCTTGCCGCCACCGTTCTTGGCGTTCAGCATGGTTGGTTGGCTTCTCCTTTCTTTTTTCTTCAATAATAAATTGCTAATATGATTGATTCACCGGTAGCTGTTGCGGTGTAGGCTCAAAACTCAGCTAATATGATTGACCCCGATTAGCTGTTGTAAAGTGACTTGTCCTAGTAATCGTTTTGCTAGTCCCCACATCCAAAAACTTCCATTCGAAAGAAGATAATACTTTGTCTGAGAACTTGCCATTAGAAATCCAGTATGGGACTTGCAGTTCTGTGGAAATACTTGCTTTCTTGTTGAAATATTTTTTCTCTGTCTGCAGCAAATCGAGTTGTGGAGGTTAATGAGATGTGGCGTGCCAGGGAGAAGGAACTGGAGCTGGAATCAAAGATGAAAACCAGAACCAATGGTCGAATTGACTCGAGATCCCAGAAACGGAAGAACGACTCAAGAGACCAGAGCCCTGTCTCTAAGACCCAGCGAGACAGACTGTATGGCGCATCATTTTCGTCGAGGGATTCACATAGCAGTTCTTATTCGGACTGGGAGGATGGGCTAGGCGATGATGAAATCGAAGAGTTTCTTCGATCAAGGTCAGTGAAATCGAAGAGTTTTTTCACTGTTTGGCACTGTACATACATTGTTTGCCTGGGGCGTCACTTTTACCGAGGCCCTGGCTGCCTGGGGCCTGGGTCCGCCTCTGGTTACAGTATCCATCAACACAATGGATGAAATTAGATAGTAAAAAAATCCGACATTAATTGAAGATGTGGTCTTTCTATGATGTTACATGTACTTTTCATGTGACTAATCACCAGATCATAGTCTTAAAATGTTCTCGTTTTAATAAGAAATGTTGTTAGCCTATACATTTGTTCTGCTATGCATAGGCCATCTATCTGCTCCAGTTTTCACTTAACAGTTAAACACACAATTCTTTTGTTAGGGTGAAGCGCGGACGAGGAGCCATTGGTTCTAGAATGGATGAGCCTGGCCCATACCTCAAGCCTCCATCCGGTGGGCAAGACAATTCAACAAGTCCGGATGCACGAGTGAAAGAAGAACGGAAGCGCCAAGTTTATGGCCCAGAGAAGCCACTATTTTTGAGATCTAAGTCCTCAGACGAGGAGCCATCCACCTCGAAGCACAAGCACATTAAAGAAGAAAAGAACAATAGCAGCAACCGCAAGAGAAAGGAGGAGAACAGGAGGTCCAAACATCACCATCGTGAACATAAAAGCCGTAAGTAGGGAGTGATGGCTGATGATTAATCGGAACATGGACAAAAGGTTCACCCTTTGCCACTAATTTGTGATCTGTTGAAACTGTTGTATCAAAACATGTCTCTTTTGAAGTAAATAGAAGGTCCTTTCTCTCATTGGTTGTTGGTCCTAGACTTCTACTTGGTGCTTTGCATTAGTTATGTGTTTGCAATTATGATGTGTTTTCGAAGTAGAGATGCTCAGTTTTGGTGTTCATTGTTCCATCTCTGCCTTCTAAACAATATTCTTCTTTCTCATTTAACCACAGTTGTAACCTAGATAGGCATACAGAAATGGGATCTGTAGACCATGTACAGAGCCACAGGCAGAAAAATCTGCTGAACAAAATGACAACATGATGGTTATGTTTATTGAGATGATACATTTTTTTTTTGCATAACAGTTCATAGTCATCGGTATTTCTTATTACGCCATGATCATCCACCAGATGAAACTGAAGCCTACAAATGAAGACCCGGCGATCAAGCCCACGGGATGCATGGTGCCTCCGCTTGCTGTTGGCTTGGCAACTGCAGTAGAACAGATGGCTGAGTTTATTAGCAGCTGAAATTCAGTTAAGTTTCCTCTAAAAAAAAGAATAAAGTCAGTTAAATTTGAGATGGTTTCAGAAGAGAGGTTCGGGCTACCAATTGAAAGGACATCTCTGCCAGTCATTATGTTGGTTTCATGTGTAGATTATTTCCCAGTGTTTTAAGGCAGTAATTTTTAAAGTTATTCTAGCACCGGGTGCGTTTGTTGTCTGTGTGTTTGTTTGAACCTTGTTGGATGTTGGCTTGGGCATTGGCTTTATAATATAAAGCGGGGCGAGAGCCTTTTTCGGTAAGTTATTCTAGCGAGACTACAAATTTGTAAGGTTCTCTACTTCTGATCATCCTAGACAGCACTAAGATTGTTGTCTGAACTCAAATTACCTGTAGAAGCAGCAGTTCCCGTGGATGCTGAAGAAGCGGCTGTGCTACCTGTAGTGGCAGCATCTGCAAAAGAGAGTTAAAATCAGCAGTCCTCAGCACGCCGTTGTACAAATCAATCTAATTATGGCATGATTGGTCGTATCAGCTGAGATAAGATCAGATCAGATCAGATTATCAATGAAGAGATCTTGCGTATGCAGAATTGCAGCTGAAGATGATTGTGGTTCTGGTCTGACGAAGATCCAAGCTTTGACACCCATTTCTCTACCCTCAACTCGTCTGCAACCGGCAGATTACCTTTTGCATGCTGTTAACTACAGTAGTACTACTAGAAAGTACAGATTTATGGTAAAGATGTTTAAGAGAGAGAAATGGCTGGCTCAGGTCAGGTGCATGAAACGACAAATTTTCGAGTAAGGAAACAATCCAGCTTGATCTGATCCAAGTACTACTGTTTCTGACAAACAAATACTTAAGTTTCAGATCAGCTTGGACGTACGTGCGTGCCCCGCTAGGCGCTAAACACCAAGCATCAATCTATCGATCCTGTCGGCAATGATGATGATGATGATTGACGAGAGCTCGGAAAGCGGGCTTACCGGCGCCGGCGCCGGCGGTGTACTTGGCGCAGGTGGACGCGTCGGTGGTGACGCCGCAGCGCTTGGCGAGGAGCACCCCCTGCTCCGGTGCCACACCGAACGCCTGCAGCGCGGCCTTGTTCATGAGGATGGCGCACATGCACGCCGCCTGCGTGGCCGCCGCCTCCTTGAGCGGATCGCAGCACGACTCCGGCGGCGTGTCGGTGGTGTTCAGGTAGCCCGCGCACGTCACGAGCTTCGACGCGCACGACGGCACGGCGCCGGTGGCATCCGCGGGCGTCGTCGTCCCCTGCGCCGACGACGGCGCGGCGGCCATGCAGCAGGCGACGGCCACGGCGATGGCGATGGCCACTGCCTGTGGCAGAAGGCGCGAGCCCACACCGCTCCGCATCCTGCGCGCGAGAGCGAGGCTAGCTGCTGCGAGAGTGAACTAGTGTGAGTGCGACTGTGCGAGCGAGCAAGGTGGTGTGGTGCTATATTCTTCAGCAGTTCAGCTGCTGCATGGATCTAGCATAGTCTAGTATGTGTGCTTGCAGGGTGGTCGGTGCCTGGCTGGCGACGTGTACGTACGTGGGCTGGAATCTTCCACGCTGTGCATATTGCACGGCATATTGCATAGCATTATAACAAAATCACAGATCCGCATTTTGGCATCAGTAGCGAATTGATATTGTGCTACGATTTTCAACAAATATACTGGGGGTGAAAGGTACGGTGCAATCTGTTGAGCTACATGGATGGAACTGTTGAACCAATGATTGTAAAGTGTAGCGAAAAACTTGATAATTTCGTAGGTTCGAGTTCAGGAATGAGGATGAACTTGATTTCTACAAGTGAAGTGATCATGAATCACTATCTTGTCCTCATTGCTGGGTACGTTTATAGATTAGGCCTGCAGGCTTAGGATGACCGACAAGCGACAAGAATATACTATCATGCATTATCACAGTGTGTTTACTGTAAATCGTCTCAATATGGTGTAAATTGTATTGGTATCTACGCTGCACGATGTCTATTGCTGAGCTGAGGAATAAGCACAAGGATGTTACAGACAAAATTGAGAAGAATTCGGAAGATTTACACCCTAGAAAATTATGGTAATTGCCTGGTTGAAGCTGAAAGGGGTCTACATATCGCAGTGCAAGTTACTTGACCGGGCCTTGTACAACTTAAATAAAAAATCAAGTTCTTTTCCTGATGTAGGACAATGTTTGCTTGTTCCAGTAGTAAGCTATTCTGAATTTATTTGATGATGTGGTTGTTCATATCCGAGCCCTAACCATCTGGTGCTCCTTTTCAAACTTGGTCATGATTCTTTTTTCGATAAAGGGGGATTCTATTCACTCAAAATGAAGTATCAAGAGAATACAAATATAATAAGCACACACGCGACATTGCAGCAGTATGCACACAACAACACTAACTCACATACACAAAAACACACTGACAAATAGTAAAGTCATGTAAGACCAAAACTAAGCGTAGACGAAAAATAAAAATAATAAGCCAAAACGGACATATTCGTGATTGACAAACTACAACAATGATCATATCCGCACAAATCATCTCATGACACCACACTAACGACGAGGTTCTTGAACATCAACGCCTTTAGGAAGGGAGCGGCACTCAAGCATCGCCGTCACCGGATCCAACCACCCAAGGCCAGAATCTAGATTTTCACCCTGAAGAACCAGTCTGAGCATATCCGAGCAATGCCTTCAACAAGATAATGGCATAGAAACATCGTCATTTCCAAGTATAACCAACACGTGTCAGACCTAGGCATTCACCCCTGAACTGGAGACCCTGTGCTCGAGTAGTCATCATCGACGTCACTTATGCATTGTCGCCGGCGACAGGAAGTCATCAATGTGGTCCAAGCTACCGAATCCCGCAAATTTAATGATGGGCAGGCGGGAGGCGTGGTTACCACGAGCGCCGAAAAATACCGAGCAAATACCATTCAAAATTTTCAATTGAATTTCAAATTCGAATTTATTTGAGGTAGATATAGAGTTGCATATACTCATATTAGCCAGCAACTCGCTAGTGCTCCAGTTGTAGGTCCTTCATGCCTATCATCGATTTGCATTATACTCATATTAGCCAGCAACTCGACATCACTTATGCATTATACTCATATATTTATGCTCAAATTTAGATCTTTTTTTGGGGGAACACGGACTTTGAGTTGCATGCCTAGGAGGGCTATATTTACGAGCAGACCGTTGTTGCTTCCACGTTCTATGAGAGTTTTCACTTTAGTTAACTATACACGCCTCTTGCAAATTATGAAATTTCAAAAAGTTTGATTTTTTTGGGTCAGTATGTAATTATCTTGAGGGGTAGTGAGAAATGCGGTAATCGCACAGTATCACTTTCGGTAACCAAACCCCTTGATCTTGGCTCTGCCGCCAATGATAGACCTAGTTATGCAACCTTGTAGAAGCCCCAGTCGTCATGTGCTAACTCGATGATTCTCTTCTGGAAGATGGGGACGAGCACCTCCAATACCCTCGTGAGCAGGCTGCCCCTCGGTGTCCTATGTTGATTTTTTTGAGGCAGCGCCCTATAAAGTGTCGTGTTGGCAAAGAAGTGCGAGTTGGAGGTGCCCATGGGCCAACGTCAGCATGTCGAACGCGGCCGCCAAGCCATGGGCATGTGATGAATCTAGATTTGTCAAATAGATGATTTAACTACACGCGTAAAAGTTTTCAAATACATGATTAATATTTTTGAAAATTTATATTTTTCATGTCTACTTTTTTCCATACACACTGTATTTTTTAATACATAACGAACAATTATTATATACACATTTAATATTTTTAAATGCATAATTAGTATTTTTAAACATATAGTTTTTCATGTCAACTTTACAATACACATTGTAAATTTTTGTATACATCAGGAACATTTTTTGTATAAATTTTAACATTTTTATAATACATAGTTAATAATTTTTGCTATATATATGTTTTGATGTCTACCATTTTCATATACACTGTACAATTTTTGTATACATTAGAAACATTTTTATAATTTATATGCAAAGTAATGTTTATAATAGATAGATCTATAATATTTCAAAATATAAGAAAAGTATAAAAAGTAAAGCACGAAACGAAAGCAAGAATGTGAAAAGAAGGCCGAAGGCTAGTGGACCAACACGGGCTGCCCCATTCTAGCGGCTGTTTGAGACGAGAGCGCATTGCGCCGGCCTATTTCAAAGGTATACGAGGGAATTCGTAGCTGGTTTACAAAATGCATTTTCAAGTTCGTGCATTTTTTTTTCTTTTCTCGATATGATATTTTTATTGACCGGTTTTGTTTGTTCTTTCTTTCTTTTTTTGTTTTATTACGTTTTTATTTTTCTTTTTTCAAAATGCGCAAACTTTTTTTCAATATCAACGAACTTTTATAAAAATCGATGAGGTTGAAAACCTTTTTAAAAATTTGTGAACTTTTTCCTAAATTTGACAATCAATATCGATGAACTTTTTTCAAATTTGAGATTTTTTTCCTAAATCCGATGAACTTTTTCCCAAATTTGATGAACTAAAGTCAATGGTCAATGGTCAACTGCTGCAAAAGAATCGAGTGAGCATCCGTGTTAATGGGCTGGCCCAACTCACCAAGGGTGTGTTCACCAGCGGGACAACTGGCGCTTAAGGCACCGTATAGGAGGTCCTGCTATGGTCTCCTTCGAATCATCACTGATAGCGCCAAATAGAGTACAAAGAGTATGGAACACACACCGCTTGTTCGCGCAGTTCCTTTTAGCGTGCGGGCCCATTTAGTCTCCCGAATCGATTTTCAGAACCTTCTCAAAGGTTCCCCTGGTTTTCTAGGGTAATTTCTTCTCCCTTTTTTAGCATGGGTTTTCTTTTTTTCCTTTTCTTGTTTTCTTCGTTTTCCAATTCATCTTTTTAAAAAAGAAATCATGACCTTTTTCTCAGTTTGTGAAACCAAATTTGCAAATGTTTGTAAAAATTCATGAACTTTTGTCAAATTCACGAACTTTTCTCAGATTCATGTTCCTTTTCCAAGTTTCTAGACTTTTTCAAATTCACACTTTTTTCTCAAGTTCATAACTTTTCAACTCTTTATCTTTTTTAAATTTGCGAGTTTTTTTCCTTAATCGGTAACTTTTTCCAAATATTCAAACTGTTTTCAAATTCCTAAACTTTTCCAAATTTGTGAACTGCTTTCAAATTTGCAAACTGTTTTCAAATTCGTGAACTTATTAAACCAAGCAACGCGAGGTGACCGAGCCGTCAGCTCGCAATTGGTCTGTGGCCCACGTAGCCACGCATAGGTGTTGGTTGTTGGCTCCCTAGTGCTTAAGGCGCTAGGGAGGAGGCCTCATGGCACCACAATTGTTGAGCTGGTCGGTCCCGAACGGTGGCACACACAACCCGTTCTTGGCGGCGTCGAACACCATTGTCACGTTGAATACACTGTTTGCCATAGTCTGGGGTGCTCCCATCCGCCGAGCTACATGGCGAGCTAGTCGTAGCCTTCATGGATTGCCAGGATGGCACAAAGTGTGAGGAAAACGAGAATGAGGAGGTAGAACGTGGCGATGAGCGCGATGACTCACTAGCGGTCAAGGTAGATGTCGGTGAAGATGCGGCGAGGGGGGATGCATGGCCTTGAACATGAAGAGTGTGTGTCATATGAGGGACCATAATAGGCCATGGTGGTTTTCATTTTCTATGAGATGTCGATGTATTTAGTTGAATTTCAATAATTTTAATAAACACCGAAATATTTACTGTCCGCACAAATTGAGTTGGATTTACGGTCCCATTTTTTTTTATAGACTCCCTTAGTTGGCAAACTTTTTTTTGGGGAGGGGAGGGGGGGGGGGGGGTGCGCGAACGATTTCGCTGGTAGTTTTAGTTGTAAGGAATGGCAGTTCTTCTAAGTGACATAACGTTTTAGTTGTAAGGAATGGCAGTTCTTCTCAGTGACATAACAGTTTCTATAAGAGAAAACAATTTTTTGACATCGTTGACCTCTTCTCACGACTAAAACTGCCATCAAAAGGGTCAGCCATTTCGTTTTGCTCTTCACACCTTGAGCTGGATTAAGAATAAGCATCACCATACCATGTACCCATACTACCACGCAGCTTTTTTTCCTTTTCGCTTTTTGCCACGAATACCACGCAGTGTGCTTTATCGTGCGCATGGCATGGCATGGCATGGCGTGGTGTGCCATCCACGAAAGAAAGCAGCGACTTTTAGCCTATGAGCAGAAAGGAAGACAAAGAAGGTGGCCAAAATAAAGGAAGACGAGCTTTGTTTACAGAGGATTAGCACTGAAAGACAGCGAGAAAGGAGGAGAAAAATGAAAAGCTTCATCGGCTCTGCGACACTGGCTACGGCTACTACCACTACTACAGATCAAAAAGAAAAAAAAACTTCTAGCATAAAGCTCCTAAAGACGCCATCATGAGGAGCCCTACCACCAGCGGCGCCATACCGGGCCGAGCCAAAGCAGCTCCGCCCACGTCCTGCAAAAGGTGAATCAAATGTCAAAGAGAGAACAGGAAAATCGAAGTGGTGAGTGAAATGTGAAAGCAAATCAATGGAGATTGACGGAGCATGGAAAGAAGCAAAAGGGAGTTAAGTAAAGGAGAGGACGCGGGTGGTGGAACCGGCGGCACTACGTACACACCTGTCGCTTGACGCCGGGCGCGGGCATGGGCAGGATGGTGGCCGTGTCCCTCACGCCGCGCGGGACCGGCACGGCGGGGCTGCTCTCGATGACCGGCGCCCCGCTTCCGGAGTCCGGCGCCGGCGCGTAGGATGAGGCTGGCGCGCGCGCCGGGCCCGCCGACCACGGCGCGTGCGCCGGTGCGTGCGCGCTGCCACGGGCCCGCCTCTCCTCGCCCCGGCCCCGCTTCCACCGCTCCGTCGGCAGCCTCGGCCTCATCCCGTCGTCGTCGTCGGCGCCGGTCACCGGCGGCGGCGCGGAGAGCGGCGACAGCACCGGCGAGGGGTCCGGCACGATGAAGCTCAGCGGCACCTTCTCATCACGCAGCTGAGCACCCCATCGCCGCAAGTAAACGTAACGTTATATCCATGTACGTGACGTGAAGACATCGATAATTCGACTCCACAACTAAGCTGTACACACGCACGTACCTTGAATGCTTGCGACGGGTGCAGGAGCAAGGAGCAGAGCAGCAACGCGAGCACGGAGGAGGAGGAGGAGCATTGCACGCTGGAAGCTCCCATCTCTTCCTTCCACAGCGCTTGTCCGACTCCTCGTTGCTTGTGCTTGTGCTACCGTCTGGTCCCTGGAGCTCGAACAAGTAGCCGTGGCGCGACCGCGGGTGGTGGGAGTAAATACGGAGCGAGGAGGCACCGCACCGCACATGGTGATGGTGGTGCCAGGCGCACTGGCCTGCAGTGCAGTGCAGGCAAGGGTAGAAAGCATAAAGCCCAAAGCCCAAACTGGTAAGCAAGTAAAGCCTGTAACAAACGAACAAATTACTAAAGCACGGACGCCTGGCTTTCGAGGGCCTTTTGGGCGTGATGATGGGAGGAAAGGTTATGTTAATCGGCGCGCCTAGATTCGCGATTAATCTGTAGCTCATCGTTGCACGCACTGCCCGGTGACAGGGACTGGGAGTGTGCAGCAGAGGCGGTGGAACAGGGACTGGGAGTGTGCAGCAGAGGCGGCAGCCGAGCGTGGGAAGGCAGCGCAGTGGGGTTTTACCTTTTGGTCGCGGCTTTTTGCTCGGTGTTTCGAATCCTGGCGGGATGATTCCGACGAGCGCGCGTGGAGCTCGAGGCGCTTTCCGGGCCCGATAATTGTGACATGAATGGCTGGCACGCGCACCACCACCGTCAACTCTCCTCGCCGCCGCTGTCCCGGTCACCAACAACGGTGGGCGGGGTCCATGCTCCACGGCCACCGTCCGCTGGGGTTTCGCGTTTTTAACCGCTTCTTGGTGTCCTTGCAACGCAATGCGCCCGAGAGAGCCCCGCAGCGGTGGCGGTGGCGGGCATGCGATGCTGGCTACTGCTCGTCTGTCGTCGCGCATGATCGATCTTTTTGGATCGACAGCGTTATCCGTTAGGAAGCGTGCGTTGCACATCGTCCTAACAAGAAGCGAACGCGCGAAAGGCGCTCTATCATGGCCTCATGATGCGTTCGAGTATACATGCATAGCTGCTAATCCACTTACAATGAAACGAATCATTGCACCGCACTCTTGGTTGATTTGGTCTAGAGACCAACAGAGTTACTCTTGGAGTATCCGTCATTGGATGATTAAAGAGCAAAATTAAGTAGTAGTAGAATGGCAGCTACTCTTGTATTAGTTACTCCCTCCGTAAACTAATATAAAAGCGTTTAGATCATTACTTTAGTGATCTAAACGCTCTTATTTGTAAAATATGTGTGCTATTTTTGCTTACATATATTGTTGAATTTATATTTGAAAGAAGTTTCAATTGTATTATTTTGCTTACATATATTGTTGAATTTATATTTGAAAGAAGTTTCAATTGTATTATTTTGGCTTACCTATAACTCATATTTTGTTACACAAATGCATGGTCAAATTTTGCCTCAAAAAACGAGGAGCATAATATTCGAGGGGTACTTTTTTTTTCACTTTCTCTATTTCTTTCTTTTTCTTATTTAATGTTTTTACGTGTGGCTATGGCTAGTTACAGTGATGCATACTAGTGTACGATACTACCTACACAATGCATAGCATATTTTGTATCATAGGGACCTCATTTATTGTGATGCATGCCTTATATTTTCTTTGCCCGCAAATAAGTGTACTTTGGCAATTAACATTTGTCCACAAAAAAGTGTATTTCTATTTTTTCAGTGCACTTTAAAGTAGAAAAAAAAAGCTTCCCTCGCGTCACACGGTAATCACGACCAATAAGGGTGGCCATAGTGGTGGTATCTTAGCCGGTATCATGCACTCGGGAATAGCAAACACGCTGATGTGGCAGAAAATTAAGGAATGGAGAGAAGGTTAGATTAAGGCTGGTCGTAATGGGAGTATCATAAGTAGTATCATGCATACCAACTAGACTTTTTAAATGATGTGGCACACAATTAAGTGAGGAAAGAGATGATGTGGTATCATATCATGATACCGTATCATATTAAATGTTGTACTACTTTATGTCATACATGGCAATTAATAAGGCAACCTAAGATACTATGCATTACAAACATAGTATCATACACTAGTATCATATGCATGATACTAGTATATGATACTCACCATTACGACCAGCCTAACATAGATAGATACCGTATCATAATTAATGATGTGCTAGTTTGTGTCATGCATGGTCATAAATAAAATTATCTATGATACTACTCTACGATACTATGCACTGTGAAGTTAGTATCATACACTAGTATCAAATGCATGACACTAGTATATGATTACTCCCCACTATGAGTAGCCTAACATTCAACACATGGTCTCATTATTTTCTACATGCACTTAGTTCATTGGGGTGGGGTAATTAGAGCAACTCCAACGCGCCGACGCAAACAGATGCGTGGTTTGTCTGTTTGGGTCGGCTGGGCGCTCACTGTCCGCCTGTGTCCGACCGGTGCGCCCAACCGGCCAATGCATTTTTCTGTTAGCATACAAAGCAAATTTACATTAAAAAAGGCCAGCGGCCATAGCTCATGACGGCTGCCATGCCAGCGGCCGGCATACATTGCCAGCCTCCAAAAAATAACACACTGTTCATTGTCGGCACACATGCCAACGGCCGACTGCTACCTCTTGAGCTTACATTGGTTTTTTTACCTTGAAGAGGAAAGGGTGATGCAATAAAGTAGAGTAAGTATTTCCCTTAGTTTTGAGAACCAAGGTATCAATCCAGTAGGAGACAACGCACAAGCCACCGAATACCTGCACAAACAAACACCAACTTGCATCCAACGCGATAAAGGGGTTGTCAATCCCTTCACGGTTATTTGCAAATGAGATCTGATATAGATGGATAAACAGTAAAGTAATATTTTTGGTTTAGGGAACGGAAAGTAAAAGATTGCAAAGAAAGTAAATAGGAAACTAAAATTGCAGATCGGAAACTTATATGATGGAAAAGTAGACCCCGGGGCCATAGGTTTCACTAGAGGCTTCTCTCAAGATAGAAAATATTACAATGGGTGAACAAATTACTGCCAAGCAATTGATAGAAAAACGCAAAGTTATGATGATATCTAAGGCAATGATCATGAATATAGGCATCACGTCCGTGTCAAGTAGACCGACTCCTGCCTGCATCTACTACTATTACTTCACACATCGACCGACTCCTGCCTGCATCTAGAGTATTGAGTTCATAAGAACAGAGTAACGCATTAAGTAAGATGACATGATGTAGAGGGATAAACTCAAGCAATATGATGAAAACCCCATCTTATTATCCTCGATGGCAACAATATAATACGTGTCGGTTCCCCTTCTGTCACTAGGATCGAGCACCGCAAGATTGAACCCAAAGCTAAGCACTTATCCCATTGCAAGAAAAACCAATCTAATTGGCCAAACCAAATCGATAGTTCGAAGAGACTTGCAAAGATATCAAATCATGCATATAAGAATTCAGAGGAGATTCAAATAATATTCATAGATAAGCTGATCATAAATCCACAATTCATCGGATCTCGGCAAACACACCTCAAAAGAGTATTACATCGAATAGATCTCCAAGAACATCGAGGAGAACATGGTATTGAGAATCAAAGAGAGAGAATAAGCCATCTAGCTACTAGCTATGGACCCGTAGGTCTGTGGTAAACTACTCACGCTTCATCGGAGAGGCAATGGTGTTGATGTAGAAGCCCTCCATGATCGAATCACCCTCCGGCAGGACGCCGGAAAAAGCCCCTAGATGGGATCTCACGGGTACAGAAGGTTGCGGCGGTGGAAAAGTGGTTTCGTGGCTCTCATGGAAGGTTTTGGGATATTTAAGAATATATATAGGCGGAAGAAATAGGTCGGTGGAGTCACAAGGGGCCCACAAGGGTGGGGGCGCACCCTACCCCCCTAGGCGTGCCTCCCGACCTTGTGGCCGCCTCGTGGCTTTCTTGACATGCACTCCAAGCCCTCTGGATGTCTTCTGGTCCAAGAAAAATCATCGTGAAAGTTTCATTCCGTTTGGACTCCGTTTGGTATTCCTTTTCTGCGAAACTCTAAAACAAGGAGAAAAACAGGAACTAGCACTGGGCTCTAGGTTAATAGGTTAGTCCCAAAAATCATATAAAATAGCATATTAATGCATATAAAACATCCAAAACAGATAATATAATAGCATGGAACAATAAAAAATTATAGATACGTTGGAGATGTATCACCGGCGCAGTTGCCAACACACAAAAAAGGCGGTAGTTCAATCACGCCATACATCTCGGCCGTGGTCCTGCCGGCACACTTGCCGGCATACAAAAAAGATGGTGCTCTCCGCCATAGACTAATCATCAAGCTTGAGCATCTCTTTTTGCATCTTATCGAACCAAGGCCTCCTTCTCGGGGACACCATGCTCAAGTCCACCGTCATGATCTCCACCTCCTTCATCATGCAAGCGAGCGCCACTTCTTTTGCTTTGGTCTTGGCTTTAGTCGCCTCTATCTCGAGCTTCTCCGCTTGCATGTCCACCTCCATTTCTAGCTTCTTCGTGTGCATTTCTGCCTCCATCTCGAACTTCTTCGCTTGAATTTCCACCTCCATCTCGAGCTTCATCCTTTGTATCTCGATGTTGGCCTTCAATTTCTCTGCTTTATCTTGGTGACACCTCTCCTCTCTTGTTTCCTTTTGGGTCATCATGCCTTGCAAAGTTTTGCAAGGCAAATGTTGCTGCATCACGCTTCTTCTCCTTCTTGGAGTTGGTCTTTCCCCACGACCGCTTCTCTACCTCACCATGGTCCTCGGCGACTTGCGACCCTCCATTCTTCTTGAGGGCGGCATATTGCTCCTTGAACTTCTCATCATCTTTTATGAGCATCAAACAATGGGTGAGGGTGAATGACTTGTTTCCGTGTTGGGCCTTGAATGCTTCCAAAGCTTGGAATTCCTACAATTGAGGACACGAATGTATATTTATATGTGCAATCAACATGCAAGCATCAAACAACAGAAACGGGAATGAACATGGAGGAATTGTATACCATGTCTTTGATGCCGAGGCCACTCAAGGGACAACCATCGATGCTCTCAAGGCTGGCACAAAACTTGTTGCACCCTTGTTGTATGAGCCCCCGACGCATCGAGATGTACACCCAACCACGCTTGCTCTCAAACATGTACGGCGGGAACTTCTTGCGTTCATGGAATTAGCGGTGAACTCTCAACCAAAAGGTTGACCCTTTTTGCTCTGCGTCGATCTTGAGATCTTGTTCAATATCTCTCTTACGTTCACAAATTAGTTTTGTCCTCATCCTTTGTGTGTGGCTTCATCCAAATGCTTTGGCACTTCTTTCTTTGCGCATTGGATTGGTTTGTGAGTAATGAGTGATATTTTTACACTCATTCACCTCTGTTTAAACCGAGATATTTCATTTAAAAAGAGATATCTGCTCCGATATTGCCACTAATGACTAATGAATGCAAAGATTCCACAAATCCTCTCTTTGATGTGTTTCCACAAGAAATGAGCCAGAAAGGGAAGAAATCATGTGTGGAAATGAAAAGGAAGAAAAATGGAGAAAGAAGGAACCAACAGGAGGTATTTCTGCGAAGACAACACAAAATAGACGGCCCATATGAGCTTCCGTATGGCATGGAAACCGAGGAAGCTCATCTATCTGGACACCTTTTACAAAGGGGACCCCATCGAAATGTCAACAGGAGAGCATCGACAGAAGCCAGAACATCATCTTATTCTTCATCCACAAACCCTACCCGCTGCCATTTCCATCTCCATAGCCACCATCACCACCATAGTGCTTCCTCGTCTAGTTCATACTTGTAATCGTGCATCACAGCAGACATCCATTATAAGACATATTTGCAATCAATCTATCTTCAAGATGTGTTCTTCAATGTTTTCTTACCGCGGTCTGATCTCCATGTGTGAGTAGTTCGGTAAGGTATGGGTTGAGGCATAGGCCTTGCAACCCTATGTATTTGTTGTGGGGATCAATGGAAGGGCTTTGAATTAACATCCCGTATGTGTGAAATAAAATTGTTCCGTAGATGTCTGTTGTCTTGTCCGCGATCTTCATGCCTGCAGGTACCCAAGATCATGGAGATCGAGCACTAGTGAGGCTAGGAGCAAGGAGACCATGAAGTGTTATACCGAACACCGGTGACAATAAGGTTTAGTAGGGTAACACAGATCCTATCTTTGGGAATTCATGAGGTGTAGTCATTAAACGCTCAATGCTCTTGTCTGATTTCATTATATTAGTTATCGAGGCAACCCTGAGTGACGATAGGGTCTGCGGTAGGACAACTGATTCTTGATGTAGGACGTGTGCCAGTCAAGATGTTATTTGGGCACATCCCCCACTTCGATCCATAATAAGCACATCTCAATGGGTGACTTCTAGCACAAAAATTAAGATCATATTTGGTCCCAACACAAATACATGGTTGTAAGGATTAAGACCTCATAGTCGTACCTCTTTTTATTATAAGTGTTTGAATCACTATTTGCTTGCTTGATCCGGTCAAAAGCTGGAATTGACACTTTAACATAAGCTTGCTAGAGACCATCGCTTCAAGGGAATCTTTCTCTTGTGGGTTCGATAAACTAGGGCCACCTCTGGGGAATAGGTGCTTGATACACTTTTTCTATTCCAATGCCAGATCAATAAAAGGAGGTATCAAGCCCTTTTTCTGGCGCCGTTGCCGGGGAGGAGTTTAGTGTTCCTAGTATTTGTATTTATTGTTTTTGTTAAAGTTAAGTTTCAGTTTTTGTTTTTACCTTTCTATTTTTAGTTTAAGTTTTATTTTTGTTGTTAGTCTTGTCAGTTGAAAAAACTAAAAAGATTACTATGGCTTGTAATCTAGGGAGTTTTGCTACTCCCAGCAATAACTTCATGCGTGAACCAATAGCACAACCTAAGGTTGCAACCATTGAGTATGAGATCAAACTGAACTTAGTTTCCATGGTCCGACCAGACCAATTTGGAGGCTCTGATTCTGAAGATGTCGGTATACACTTGCATAATTTTACTAAATTGTGCAACATGACACGCATTAGAGATTATGACCCTGACGCTTTAAAGTTGCATCTATTTCCTTTCTCTTTGAGAGGAAAAGCAAAGGTATGGCTTCTAGCTCTACCTAGAGGCAGTATTACTTCTTGGGCTGATTGTTGCAGCAAATTTTTATCTAAGGTTTTTCCACCTGCAAAAATTATGCAATTATGTTCTCAGATTACAGATTTCAAGCAAGAAGAACGTGAGCCACTAGCGCTTGTGTGGGATAGAATGGAAGAAGCTATAAGGAACTATCCCAATCATGGGATGGAGGAATTGTTAATCCTTCATATGTTTTATAATGGCTTAAATAACATGTCAAAAACTATGCTTGATACAGCTGCAGGAGGAATAATCATGTGAAAGCCCATAGATGATGTCAAGAAACTACTTGATGATATGCAAGAGAACCATGACCAATGGCATGTTGAGAGAGCCACCACCAAGAGGGTGAATGCCATTGAAATAATCAGCATGGAGTTGACAGCCAAACTTGATGAACTTATCTCCGTGGTGAAAGGTAAAGAAGAGGTAAACGTGAATGCCATCACTAGTGAAGAAACAGTGATGTGAA
This sequence comes from Aegilops longissima, assembly GCA_021605205.1. Lineage (NCBI taxonomy): Eukaryota > Viridiplantae > Streptophyta > Magnoliopsida > Poales > Poaceae > Aegilops > Aegilops longissima. The sequence goes on along the minus strand of CM038682.1, from coordinate 655,207,217 downwards.
TTTTATTGATTGTAATAGCTATAATCCCAACTAGAAATAATGGTTATGCTCCTAGACTTCCTTATCCTAGTAATGGAGCAGCATCAAATAATTTTAATGGAGATAATAGCAGCAATAGAAATACTCTTGAAGAAACTCTTAAAAGTTTTATTGCCAGTCAAACTGAGCAGAATGAAAACTTCAAGAATATCTTGAAGAATCATGATAACTTACTTGGTCAATTGACCAGTTAGGTTGTTGGACTAATAAATGATGTGCATATATTTGAAGCAAGATCCAAGAATATGGAAGCACAAGTGGCTAAAATTGCAGAGATCCAAACATTAATCTTAGCCAAGTTTGCAGGTAAACCAAAACCTAACTCGGTTGAAGATGTTAGATGGTTAGAAGCAACGATGAGAAGACGAAAGAGCTGAAGGAAATATGCCCTAGAGGCAATAATAAAGTTGTTATTTATATTTCCTTATATCATGATAAATGTTTATTATTCATGCTAGAATTGTATTAACTGGAAGCTTAGTACATGTGTGAATACATAGACAAACAGAGTGTCCCTAGTATGCCTCTACTTGACTAGCTCGTTAATCAAACATGGTTAAGTTTCCTAACCATAGACATGTGTCGTCATTTGATGAACAGGATCACATCATTAGAGAATGATGTGACAGACAAGACCCATCTGTTAGCTTAGCATAATGATCGTTTAGTTTTATTGCTATTGCTTTCTTCATGACTTATACATATTCCTCTGACTATGAGATTATGCAACTCCCGAATACCAGAGGAACACTTTATGTGCTATCAAACGTCACAACGTAACTAGGTGTTTATAAAGATGCTCTACAGGTGTCTCCGAAGGTGTTTGTTGAGTTAGCATAGATCGAGATTAGGATTTGTCACTCTGTGTATCGGAGAGGTATCTCTGGGCCCTCTCGGTAATGCACATCAGTATAATCCTTTCAAGCAATGTGACTAATGAGTTAGCTATGGGTGATGCATTACGGAGCGAGTAAAGAGACTTGCCGGTAACGAGATTGAACTAGGTATGAGGATACTGACGATCGAATCTCGGGCAAGTAACATACCGATGACAAAGGGAATAACGTGTGTTGTCATTACAGTATGACCGATAAAGATCTTCGTAGAATATGTAGGAGCCAATTGTTAGGGAACGTAGCAGAAATTCAAAATTTTCCTACGTGTCACCAAGATCTATCTATGGAGAAACCAGCAACGAGGGGAAGGAGAGTGCATCTACATACCCTTGTAGATCGCTAAGCGGAAGCGTTCAAGAGAACGGGGTTGAAGGAGTCGTACTCGTCGTGATCCAAATCACCGGAGATCCTAGTGCCGAACGGACGGCACCTTCGCGTTCAACACACGTACAGCCCGGTGACGTCTCCCATGCCTTGATCCAGCAAGGAGAGAGGGAGAGGCTGGGGAAGACTCCATCCAGCAGCAACACAACGGCGTGGTGGTGGTGGAGGAGCGTGGTGATCCAGCAGGGCTTCGCCAAGCACCGCGAGATATGAGGAGAAAGAGAGGTAGGGCTGCGCCAACATGAGAAGAACTTCGTGTGTTGGGCTGCCCCTTGCCTCCACTATATAGGGAAGAGGGGGCTGCGGCCCCACCTAGGGTTCCACCCCTAGGGCGGCGGCCAGCCCTAGATCCCATCTAGGGGCGGCCAAGGGGAGGAGTGCCTCCCAAGTCAAGTGGAGGCCTCCCCTTAGGGTTTCCCTCTCCCATGCGCATGGGCCTTGGGGCTGGTGCCCTGGCCCATTAACGCCAGGCGCCCCTTACAGCCCATGCTGCTGTATTGGACGTGGTGGAACAATTTCCGGACCTCCGGACCACTCCGAATCCTCCGAACCTTCGAAGCTTCCGGTACAATACCGAAAAACCCGAACTTTTCCGGAACCCAACAACAACTTTCCATATATAAATCTTTACCTCCGGACCATTCCGAACTCCTCGTGACGTCCGGGATCTCATCCGGACTCAACAACATTCGGTAACCACGTATATCTATTCCCTATAACCCTAGCGCCATCGAACCTTAAGTGTGTAGACCCTATGGTTCGGGAACCATGCGCACATGACCGAGACATTCTCCGGTCAATAACCAATAGCGGGATCTGGATACCCATGTTGGCTCCCACATGTTCCACGATGATCTCATCGGATGAACCGCGGTGTCGAGGATTCAATCAATCCCGTATACAATTCCCTTTGTCTAGCGGTATTGTACTTGCCCGAGATTCGATCGTCGGTATCCCGATACCTTGTTCAATCTCGTTACGGCAAGTCTCTTTACTGCTCCATAACACATCATCCCGTGATCAACCCCTTGGTCACATTGTGCACATTATGATGATGTCCTACCGAGTGGGCCCAGAGATACCTCTCCGTTTACACGGAGTGACAAATCCATCTCGATTCGTGCCAACCCAATGAGACACTTTCGGAGATACCGTAGTGCACCTTTATAGCCACCCGTTATGTTGTGACGTTTGGTACACCCAAAGCATTCCTACGGTATCCGGAGTTGCACAATCTCATGGTCTAAGGAAAAGATACTTGACATTAGAAAAGCTTTAGCAACGAACTACGATCTTTGTGCTAGGCTTAGGATTGGGTCTTGTCCATCACATCATTCTCCAAATGATGTGATCCCGTTATCAACGACATCCAATGTCCATGGTCAGAAACCGTAACCATCTGTTGATCAACGAGCTAGTCAACTAGAGGCTTACTAGGACATGGTGTTGTTTATGTACCCACACATGTATCTGAGTTTCCTATCAATACAATTATAGCATGGGTAATAAACGATTATCATGAACAAGGAAATATAATAATAACTAATTTATTATTGCCTCTAGGGCATATTTCCAACAGTCTCCCACTTGCACTAGAGTCAATAATCTAGTTCACATCGCCATGTGATTAACACTCACAGGTCATATCGCCATGTGACCAACATCCAAAGAGTTTACTAGAATCAATAATATAGTTCACATCACTATGTGATTAACACTCAATGAGTTCTGGGTTTGATCATGTTTATGCTTGTGAGAGAGGTTGTAGTCAACGGGTCTGCAATATTCAGATCCCTATGTATTTCGCAAAACTTTATGTCATATCGTAGATGCTGCTACCACGTTCCACTTGGAGCTATTCCAAATTGTTACTCGATTATACGTATCCGGTATCTCTACTCAGAGCTATCCGGACATGTGTTAAGCTTGCATCGACGCAACTCTTTACGTCGAACTCTTTATCACCTCCATAACCGAGAAACATATCCTTATTCCTCTAAGGATAATTTTGACCGTTATCTGGTGATCCACTCCTTGATCACCTTTGTACCCTCTTGCCAGATATGTAGCAAGGCACACATCAGGTGCGGTACACATCATAGCATACTGTAGAGCCTACGTCTAAGGCATAGGGGACGACCTTCGTCCTTTCTCTCTTTTCTGCCGTGGTCAAGCTTTAACTCTTAACTTCATACCTTACAACTCAGGCAAGAACTCCCTTTTTTGAGTGATCCATCTTGAACACCTTCAAGATTATGTCAAGGTATGTGCTCATTTGAAAGTATTATTAAACATTTTGATCTATCTTATAGATCTTGATGCTTATTGTTTAAGTAGCCTAATCCAGGTTTTCCATTGAAAAACACTTTTCAAACAACCCTATATGTTTTTCAGAAATTCTACATCATTTCTGATCAACAATATGTCAACAACATATACTCATCAGAAATTCTATAGTGCTCCCACTCACTTCTTTGGAAATACAAGTTTCTCATAAACTTTGTATAAACCCAAAATCTTTGATCATCTCATCAAAGCGCACATTCCAACTCCGAGATGCTTACTCCAGTCCTTAGAAGGATCGCTGGAGCCAGCATACATTTTAGCATCCTTAGGATCGACAAAACTTTTTGATTGTATCACATACAACCTTTCCTTACGAAGACTGGTAAGGAAACTCGTTTTGACATCCATCAGCCAAATTTCATAAATGCAGCTAATGCTAACATGATTCCGACGGACTTAAGCATCGCTACGGATGAGAAAATCTCATCGTAGTCAACTCCTTGAACTTGTGAAAAACTCTTCGCCACAAGTCGAGCTTCATAGACGGTGACATTACCGTCCACGTCCGACTTCTTCTTAAAGATCCATTTATCTCAATGGCTTGCCAATCATCGGGCAAGTCCACCAAAGTCCATGCTTTGTTCTGATACATGGATCCTATCTCGGATTTCATGGCTTCTAACCATTTGTCGGAATATGAGCCCACCATCGCTTCCTCATAGCTCGTAGGTTCATTGTTGTCTAGCAACATGACCTTCAAGACAGGATTACTGCACCACTCAAGTAGTAACGCATCCTTGTCCCCCTACGAGGTACGGTAGTGACTTGATCCAAAACTTCATGATCACTATCATAAGCTTCAACTTCAATTGGTGTAGGCACCACAGGAACAACTTCCTGTGCCCTGCTACACACTTGTTAAAGTGACGGTTCAATAACCTCATCAAGTCTCCACCATCCTCCCACTCAATTCTTTCGAGAGAAACTTTTCCTCGAGAAAGGACCCGTTTCTAGAAACAATCACTTTTGCTTCCGGATCTGAATTAGGAGGTATACCCAACCATTTTGGGTATCCTATGAAGATGCATTTATCCTTTTGGGTTTGAGCTTATCACAATGAAACTTTTTCACATAAGCGTCGCAGCCCCAAACTTTCAAGAAACGACAGCTTAGGTTTCTCTAAACCATAGTTCTCACGGTGTCATCTCAACGGAATTACGTGGTGCCCTATTAAAGTGAGTGCGGTTGTCTCTAATGCCTAACCCATGAACGATAGTGGTAATTCGATAAGAGACATCATGGTACACACCATATCCAATAGGGTGCAACTATGATGTTCGGGCACACCATCACACTATGGTGTTCCAGGCGGTATTAATTGTGAAACAATTTCCACAATGTCTTAATTGCGTGCCAAAGCTCGTAACTCAGATACTCATCTCTATGATCATATCATAGACATTTTATCCTCTTGTCACAATGATCTTCAACTTCACTCTGAAATTACTTGAACCATTCAATAATTCAGACTTGTGTTTCATCAAGTAAATATACTCAACATCTACTCGAATCATCTGTGAAGTAAGAACATAACGATATTCACTGCATGCCTCAGCACTCATCGGACTGCACACATCAAAATGTGTTATTTCCAACAAGTTGCTATCTTGTTCCATCTTACTGAAAACGAGGCTTTTCCGTCATCTTGCCCATGTGGTATGATTTGCATATCTCAAGTGATTCAAAATCAAGTGAGTCCAAACGATCCATCTGCATGGAGTTTCTTCATGCGTATACACCAATAGACATGGTTCGCATGTCTCAAATTTTTCAAAAACGAGTGAGTCCAAAGATCCATCAACATGGAGCTTCTTCATGCGTTTTACACAAATATGACTTACATGGCAGTGCCACAAGTAAGTGGTACTATCATTACTATCTTATATCTTTTGGCATGAAAATGTGTATCACTACGATCGAGATTCAATAAACCATTCCTTTTAGGTGCAAGACCATTGAAGGTATTATTCAAATAAATAGAGTAACCATTATTCTCCTTAAATGAATAATCGTATTGCGATAGACATAGTCCAATCATGTCTATGCTCAACGCAAACACCAAATAACAATTATTTAGGTTTCACACCAATCTCGATGGTAGAGGGAGCGTGCGATGCTTGATCACATCAACCTTGGAAACACTTCCAACACATATCGTCAGCTCACCTTTAGCTTGTCTCCTTTTATTCCGTAGCTTTTATTTTGAGTTACTAACACTTAGCAAACGAACCGGTATCTAATACCCTGGTGCTACTAGGAGTACTAGTAAAGTACACATTAACATAATGTATATCCAATATACTTGTATCGACCTTGCCAACCTTCTCATCTACCAAGTATCTAGGGTAGTTCTGCTTCAGTGTCCGTTCCCTCATTACAGAAGCACTTAGTCTCGGGTTTGGGTTTAACCTTGGGTTTCTTCACTAGAGCAGCAACTGATTTGCCGTTTCATGAAGTATCCCTTCTTGCCCTTGCCCTTCTTGAAACAAGTGGTTTCATTAACCATCAACAATTGATGCTCCTTCTTGACTTCTACTTTCGCGGTGTCAAACATCGCGAATATTTCAAGGATCATCTATCCCTTATATGTTATAGTTCATCACGAAGCTCTAGCAGCTTGGTGGCAATGACTTTGGAGAAACATCACTATCTCATCAGGAAGATCAACTCCCACTCGATTCAAGTGATTGTTGCACTCAGACAATCTGAGCACAAGCTCAACGATTGAGCTTTTCTCCCTTAGTTTGCAGGCTAAGAAAATCGTCGGAGGTCTTATACCTCTTGACGTGGGCACGAGCCTGAAATCCCAATTTCAACCCTCGAAACATCTCATATGTTCCGCAATGTTTCGAAAAACGTCTTTGGTGCCTCAACTCTAAACCGTTTAACTGAACTATCACGTAGTTATCAAAACGTGTATGTCCGATGTTCGCAACATCCACAGACGACGTTTGGGGTTCAGCACACTGAGCGGTGCATTAAGGACATAAGCTTTCTTCTGTCCGTATAATCGCTACTGTCAACTTTCAACTATATTTTCTCTAGGAACATATCTAAAATAGTGGAACTAAAGTGCGAGCTTACGACATAATTTGCAAAGATCTTTTGACTATGTTCAGGATAATTAAGTTCATCTCATGAACTCCCACTCGAGATAGACATCCTCTAGTCATCTAAGTGATTACATGATCCGAGTCAACTAGGCCGTGTCCGATCATCACGTGAGACGGACTAGTCATCATTGGTGAACATCTTCATGTTGATCGTATCCTCCATACGACTCATGCTCGACCTTTCGGTCTCTTGTGTTCCGAGGCCATGTCTGTACATGCTAGGCTCGTCAAGTTAACCTAAGTGTTTCGCGTGTGTAAATCTGGCTTAGACCCGTTGTATGTGAACGTAAGAATCTATCACACCCGATCATCACGTGGTGCTTCAAACGACGAACTTTATAACGGTGCAGTTAGGGGAACACTTTCTTGAAATTTTAATGAGGGATCATCTTATTTACTACCGTCGTTCTAAGCAAATAAGATGTATAAACATGATAAACATCACATGCAATCAAATAGTGACATGATATGGCCAATATCATTTTGCTCCTTTTGATCTCCATCTTCGGGGCTCCATGATCATCATCGTCACCGGCATGACACCATGATCTCCATCATCGTGTCTCCATGAAGTTGTCTCACCAACTTATTAGTTCTACTACTATGGCTACCGATTAGCAATAAAGTAAAGTAATTACATGGCGTTGTTCAATGACACGCAGGTCATACAATAAATTAAGACAACTCCTATGGCTCCTGCCGGTTGACATACTCATCGACATGCAAGTCGTGATTCCTATTACAAGAACATGATCAATCTCATACATCACATATCATTCATCACATTCTTCTTGGCCATATCACATCACATAGCATACCCTGCAAAAACAAGTTAGACGTCCTCTAATTGTTGTTTGCATGTTTTACGTGGCTGCTATGGGTTTCTAGCAAGAAAGTTTCTTACCTACGCAAAACCACAACGTGATATGTCGATTGCTATTTACCCTTCATAAGGACCCTTTCATCGAATCCGGTCCGACTAAAGTGGGAGAGACAGGCACCCGCTAGCCACCTTATGCACCAAGTGCATGTAAGTCGGTGGAACCTGTCTCACGTAAGTGTTCGTGTAAGGTCGGTCCGGGCCGCTTCATCCACAATACCGTCGAAACAAGATTGGACTAGTAACGGTAAGCATATTGAACAAAATCAACGCCCACAACTACTTTGTGTTCTACTCATGCAAAGAATCTACGCAATAGACCTAGCTCTGATACCACTGTTGGGGAACGTAGCAGAAATTCAAAATTTTCCTACGTGTCACCAAGATCTATCTATGGAGAAACCAGCAACGAGGGGAAGGAGAGTGCATCTACATACCCTTATAGATCGCTAAGCGGAAGCGTTCAATAGAACGGGGTAGAAGGAGTCGATTGTCGTGATCCAAATCACCGGAGATCCTAGTGCCGAACGGACGGCACCTCCGCGTTCAACACACGTACAGCCCGGTGACGTCTCCCATGCCTTGATCCAGCAAGGAGAGAGGGAGAGGTTGGGGAAGACTCCATCCAGCAGCAGCACAACGACGTGGTGGTGGTGGAGGAGCATGGTGATCCAGCAGGGCTTCGCCAAGCACCGCGAGATATGAGGAGAAAGAGAGGTAGGGTTGCGCCAACATGAGAAGAACTTCGTGTGTTGGGCTGCCCCTTTGCCTCTACTATATATAGGGAGAGAGGGGGGGCTGCGCCCCCACCTAGGGTTCCACCCCTAGGGGCGGCGGCCAGCCCTAGATCCCATCTAGGGGGCGGCCAAGGGGGGAGGAGTGCCTCCCAAGTCAAGTGGAGGCCCTCCCCCTTAGGGTTTCCCCTCTCCCATGCGCATGGGACTTGGGGGGGCTGGTGCCCCTGGCCCATTAAGGCTAGGGCGCCCCCTTGCAGCCCATGCTGCTATATTGGACGTGGTGGAACAATTTCCGGACCTCCGGACCACTCCGGAATCCTCCGGAACCTTTTGGAAGCTTCCCTGTACAATACCAGAAAAACCCGAACTTTTCCCGGAACCCGAACAACAACTTTCCATATATAAATCTTTACCTCCGGACCATTCCGGAACTCCTCGTGACGTCTGGGATCTCATCCGGGACTCCGAACAACATTCGGTAACCACGTATATCTATTCCCTATAACCCTATCGTCATCGAACCTTAAGTGTGTAGATCCTACGGGTTCGGGAACCATGCGCACATGACCAGACGCGTTCTCGGTCAATAACCAATAGCGGGATCTGGATACCCATGTTGGCTCCCACATGTTCCACGATGATCTCATCGGATGAACCGTGATGTCGAGGATTCAATCAATCCCGTATACAATTCCCTTTGTCTAGCGGTATTGTACTTGCCCGAGATTCGATCGTCGGTATCCCGATACCTTGTTCAATCTCGTTACCGGCAAGACTATTTACTCGTTCCGTAACACATCATCCCGTGATCAACCCCTTGGTCACATTGTGCACATTATGATGATGTCCTACCGAGTGGGCCCAGAGATACCTCTCCGTTTACGGAGTGACAAATCCAGTCTCGATTCGTGCCAACCCAGCAGACACTTTCGGAGATACCTGTAGTGCACCTTTATAGCCACCCGATTCGTTGTGACGTTTGGTACACCCAAAGCATTCCTACGGTATCCGGAGTTGCACAATCTCATGGTCTAAGGAAAAGATACTTGACATTAGAAAAGCTTTAGCATACTGAACTACGATCTTTGTGTAGGCTTAGGATTGGGTCTTGTCCATCACATCATTCTCCAAATGATGTGATCCCGTTATCAACGACATCCAATGTCCATGGTCGGAAACCGTAACCATCTGTTGATCAACGAGCTAGTCAACTAGAGGCTTACTAGGGACATGGTGTTGTTTATGTACCCACACATGTATCTGAGTTTCCTATCAATACAATTATAGCATGGGTAATAAACGATTATCATGAACAAGGAAATATAATAATAACTAATTTATTATTGCCTCTAGGGCATATTTCCAACACCAATATGAGCATCCAGGTTCCGCTATTGTTTATTGACCGGAGAGGTGTCTTGGTCATGTCTACATAGTTCTCGAACCCGTCGGGTCCGCACGCTTAACGTTCGATGACGATTTGTTATTATATGAGTCATGTGATTTGGTTACCGAATGTAGTTCAGAGTCCCGGATGAGATCACGGACATGACGAGGAGTCTCGAAATGGTCGAGAGGTAAAGATTCATATATTGGAAGGTTATATTCGGACATCGGAATGGTTCCGAGTGATCCGGGTATTTTTCCGAAGTACCGAGGGGTTACCGGAACCCCCCGGTGAAGTGTTGGGCCAACATGGGCGCAAGGGAGAGAGAGGGAAGCCCACGTGAGGTGGCCGCTGGCCTCTCTCCCCCCTCCTTTATATACGTGGCCAGGGGGCACCCCAAAGCACAACAGACAATCTCTTAGCCGTGTGCGGTGCCCCCCTCCACAGTTTAACACCTCGGTCATATCATCGTAGCACTTAGGCGAAGCCCTGCGCCGGTAACTTCATCATCACCATCGCCACGCCATCGTGCTAACGGAACTCTCCCTCGACCCTCTACTGGATCAAGAGCTCGAGGGACGTCATTGTGCTGAACACGGAGGTGCCGTATGTTCGGTACTTGGATCGGTTGGATCGTGAAGACGTTCAACTACATCAACCGCGTTACTAAATGCTTCCGCTTTTGGTCTACGTGGGTACGTGGACACACTCTCCCATGTCGTTGCTATGCATCTCCTAGGTAGATCTTGCGTGATCGTAGGATTTTTTTTTTGAATTACTACGTTCCCCAACAGTGGCATCCGAGCCAGGTCTATGCGTAGATGTTATATGCATGAGTAGAACACAATGAGTTGTGGGCGATAATAGTCATACTGCTTACCACCAACGTCTTACTTTGATTCGGCAGTATTGTTGGATGAAGCGGCCCAGACCAACATTACATGACCGCGTTCATGAGACTAGTTCTACCGACGTGCTTCACACACAGGTGGCTGGCGGGTGTCTGTTTCTCCAACTTTAGTTGAATCAAGTTTGACTACGACCGGTCCTTGTTGAAGGTTAAAACAACACACTTGACAAAAAATCGTTGTGGTTTTGATGCGTAGGAAAGAACGGTTCTTGGTAGAAGCCTGTAGCAACCACGTAAAATTTGCAACAACAAAGTAGAGGACGTCTAACTTGTTTTTGCAGGGCATGTTGTGATGTGATATGGTCAAGACGTGATGAGATATAAATTGTTGTATGAGATGATCATGTTTTGTAAAAGTTATTGGCAACTGGCAGGAGCCTTATGGTTGTCGCTTTATTGTATGAAATGCAATCGCCATGTAATTGCTTTACTTTATCATGAAGCGGTAGCGATAGTCGTAGAAGCAATAGTTGGCAAGACGACATCGATGCTATGATGGAGATCTAGGTGTCGAGCCGATGACGATGGAGATCATGACGGTGCTTTGGAGATGGAGATCAAAGGCACAAGATGATAATGGCCATATCATGTCGCATATTTTGATTGCATGTGATGTTTATCCTTTATGCATCTTATTTTGCTTAGTATGGCGGTAGCATTATAAGATGATCCCTCACTAAATTTTAAGGTGTAAGTGTTCTCCCTGAGTATGCACCATTGCTACAGTTCGTCGTGCTGAGACAACACGTGATGATCGGGTGTGATAAGCTCTACGTTCACATACAGCGGGTGCAAGCCAGTTTTGCACGTGCAGAATACACGGGTTAAACTTGACGAGCCTAGCATATGCAGATATGGCCTCGGAACACTGAGACCGAAAGGTGGAACGTGAATCATATAACAGATATGATCAACATAGTGATGTTCACCATTGAAAACTACTCCATCGCACATTGAAAGGGATCGAGAAGAGGTGTCTAGAGGGGGGGTGATTAGACACTAAGTGCCAAAAGTTGCAGTTTTTAACTTTTTAGGTTCAGGTGGAGTTTTGGCACAAGTTTAACAAACACAACACATAATTCAAGCAAGCATGCAAAGAGTATATGAGCAGCGGAAAGTAAAGCATGCAACTTGTAAGAATGTAAGGGGAAGGGTTTGGAGGATTCAAACACAATTGGAGACACAGATGTTTTTGTCGTGGTTCCGATAGGTGGTGCTATCGTACATCCACGTTGATGGAGACTTCAACCCATGAAGGGTAACGGTTGCGCGAGTCCACGGAGGGCTCCACCCACGAAGGGTCCACGAAGAAGCAACCTTATCTATCCCACCATGGCCGTCGCCCACGAAGGACATGCCTCACTAGCGGTAGATCTTCACGAAGTAGGCGATCTCCTTGCCCTTACAAACTCCTTGGTTCAACTCCACAATATTGTCGGAGGCTCCCAAGTGACACCTAGCCAATCTAGGAGACACCACTCTCCAAGAAGTAACAAATGGTGTGTTGATGATGAACTCCTTGCTCTTGTGCTTCAAATGATAGTCTCCCCAACACTCAACTCTCTCTCACAGGATTTGGATTTGGTGGAAAGAAGATTTGAGTGGAAAGCAACTTGGGGAAGGCTAGAGATCAAGATTCATATGGTAGGAATGGAATATCTTGGCCTCAACACATGAGTAGGTGGTTCTCTCTCAGAAAATGGATGCTGGAAGTGTAGGTTCGTTCTGATGGCTCTCTCCACGAATGAAGAGTGGGTGGAGGGGTATATATAGCCTCCACACAAAAACTAACCGTTACACACAATTTACCAATCTTGGTGGGACCAAATTGAAAAACTCGGTCAGACCGATTTAGCAAATCTAGTGACCGTTAGGATTTTCGATGGGACCGACATGCAACTCGGTAGGACCGATATGGTTAGGGTTAGGGCATAACGTAATCTCGGTGAGACCGATTACACAAACTCGATGAGACCGATTTTGGTAATAAGCTAACCAGAGAGTTGGTCAGGCAAACTCGGTGAGACCGATTACACAAACTCGGTGGGACCGATTTTGGTAATAAGCTAACCAGAGAGTTTGCATTGTAATCTCGGTAGTACCGATTACTTAAACTCGGTGAGACCGAATGTGGTAATGGACATACACAGAGATATTACAATCCCATCTCAGTGAGACCGAGATCCCTATCGGTGAAACCGATTGGCCTAGGGTTTGTGGCAGTGGCTAAGACATCTGAACTCGGTGGCGCCGGATAGAAAGAATCGGTGGGGCCGAGTTTGACTTTTGGTTTAGGACATATGTGGATGTGAGAAAGTAGTTGAGGGCTTTGGAGCATATCAGTAAGCACTGTAGAGCAAGAGACTCATTAAGCAACAACTCATCCCCTCTTGATAGTATTGGCTTTTCCTATAGACTCAATGTGATCTTGGATCACTAAAATAGAAAGTGTAGAGTCTTGATATTGAGGCTTGAGCCAATCCTTTGTCCTTAGCATCTTGAAGGGGTTCCACATCCTCTAGTCCATGCCACTCCATTGTTGAACTTGTCTGAAACATACTAGATAAAAGTATTAGTCCAACAAGAGATATGTTGACATTAATTACCAAAATCACCCAGGGAGCATTTGTGCTTTCAATCTCCCCCTTTTTGGTAATTTATGACAACATACATCAAAGCTTTAGATAAAGATATAAAGAGTAGCGAGTAAAGCTTTGGAAAGACATGTAACATGCATAGGCTCCCCCTACATGTATGCAATCATGTGGATATGGAACATAGAAGCATGTGAGAGCATAACCATGACAGAGTAAGCAATGTGTTACATGTATCTTGGCTATATGCATCAGAGCAAATGATGTGAATATGGAAAATGTACCTTCATGCTCATGAGTCCTTCTTGCAAACAGTATGTACATCAGCAAGAATTCCTCATACACATGACTATGATGCATATACTTACCTTGTGGTCTTGAGTTGGCTTAGGATAGAATGAACCTACGCAAACAGGGTTAGATAACACAGATACACATACGGGCTAGAGCAAGCAAAAGAAGCCACAAGAGTACCAAGACTGGGATGACATGTAGAGAGTGAGTACTAAGTACCACATTGAATATATACATGTCCCCAAAGGTAAAGATGTGCAATAAATTTAAAGAGTTTCTTTCCCTTAGATGTCTTGCTCCCCCTGAATCTAGCATGGGATACTGGGAGAAGATAGGGAACACAAAATCAGAGCAAAATGCAAAATCAGAGCTCAAAGAAACAAATGAATAGAGCTAATGCAAATAAGCACATATGAACATGTCTTTCCCCTCAATAAGACATGTGGCATCTCTCCTCTTGAACACCAAGCATCTGGGATCCTTGAAGATTACTCTCTTCTTGAGTATTCTCTCCCCCTGGAGATATCTTTCTCCCCCTGTTGAAGTGATAAGCTTTGATGTGATCTCTCTCTCCCCCTTTGACATCAATTTCCAAGAAGGGCCTTCTGGAATTTGTCGTGAATGGGTTTGGTCCTTGAGTCACAGCATAAAGCACTGATAAAAATGTGATGCTTGTAGAGGACAAGATTCATGGAGTGGAGCTGGATCAAAAGTAATTCAAGAATAAGTGGCAAAATGTTTTTCCTGTAGTGAAATCGGTGGCACCGAGTGGTATGCTTCGGTTGCACCGAATGATTTCGGTTAGACTGAAGAAAAGAAACCGGCGTGACCGAGTTCATCACATAGAAAACACTTGTCACCTCAGCTCACTAGACAAGTAAGATCTCAAAAGGATTTGCAAGGAATTAACTGAAAGATTTGCAATGAATTGGATGCAGGGAATGCAGAACAGAATAGAAAATAAAAGAAAAGAAGGAAATCTAGATGAAGTTTTTTTTAAAGGGGAAACAAATATGCATGAGCCAAATGCAAAAGGAAACACAAGAGAACTTCATCTAGAATTGGGCGGTGACAAAGTCACCTATGTTAGAGTATATTGACTTAGGAGTCAAGTGAGATCACTTGGTCATATGTCATATTCATCGTTTAAGCTCAAAATGGGGTTACCATTTTTTGTTTAAGCATCTTGATGTATTCACATCTTGTCGAGTTGCTTTGACTCATGTCTTGGAGTAAAGCTTCTCTAAGATGGAATGACATGCCTTGGGTGGTGGTGTTGATCGTGATCATGTAGTTGAACTTGTGTGGGATGCTCAAGGTTGATGTAGCTCATCAAGAGTTGGGAGCACCACTTGGAATTTGAGTTCATCTACCTACATGGGTTAGTTCTTGCAAGGAAGAGCACTTGTGTATCCAAAATGACAATCATGAAACTCAACATAGAATTTTTCAAAGGATATGTTTGAATGGTTTCGTGCTTCCTTGTCTTCAACCACCATTGTGTAGAGACTTGGTGATGCGGAGATTGCTCAAGATGTGAGTGAGTTGCAATCTCATAGACTTAGATTCATCCAAGTACCTACAAGGGTTAGATAACATGCAAGGTGCAAATATATCCAAGATATAAGATTATCATCATAAGAGAAATATCAAGGATTAGTCATAAGCTCATGTCTTGCATGTATCCAATGGAGTTCCTACTCCAAGTTTGAAGCATCAATGATGTTCAATTCACCTCTTAACCTTCAAAACACTTTATCATCAAGTGGTTTAGTGAATATATCCGCTAATTGCTTTTCGGTGCGAACATGCTTAAGATTAATGTCACCCTTAGCAACATGATCTCGAATGAAATGATGGCGAACTTCAATATGCTTACTTCGAGAGTGTTGCACGGGATTGTGAGCAATCTTGATAGCACTTTCATTGTCACAAAGTAATGGAACATGTTTCACATATATCCATAATCTTTAAGAGTTTGGGTCATCCAAAGTAATTGAGCACAACATGAACCAGCGACAATGTATTCCGCTTCGGCGGTGGATAAGGATACCAAGTTTTGTTTCTTGGAAGACCAAGACACAAGAGATCTGCCAAGAAATTGACAAGTACCCGAAGTGGACTTTCTATCAACCTTGTCACTGGCATAGTCCGAGTCGGAGTAGCCAACAAGATCGAAAGAGGCTCTCTTAGGATACCAAATGCCAAAATTTGGTGTATGGATTAAGTATCTCACTATCCTATTCACGGCCTTAAGATGACATTCTTTAGGAGCAGCTTGATATCGTGCACACATGCACACACTTAGCATGATATCGGGACGTGAAGCACATAGATATAACAATGAACCAATCATAGAGCGATAAACCTTTTGATCTACCGGTTCACCGTCTTTGGTCAAATCAAGATGTCCACTAGTAGGCATGGGTGTAGTCATACCTTTGCATTCTTGCATATTGAACTTCTTGAATAAGTCCTTGGTGTACTTCATTTGAGAGACAAAGGTACCTTCCTTAGTTTGCTTGATTTGCAAACCAAGAAAGAATTTGAGTTCACTCATCATAGACATCTCAAACTTCTCCGACATTAGCTTTCCAAACTTTTCACTAAAATGAGGGTTAGTAGAGCCAAATATAATATCATCAACATAGATTGGGCACACAAATAGTTCTCTGTTGACCCTTTTAGTAAAAATAGTATAATCAATTTTTCCGATTTCAAAGCCTTTTTCAATAAGGAACTTGGTCAAGCATTTATACCACGCTCTAGGAGCTTGTTTAAGACCATAAAGAGCTTTGTGAAGTTTGTAAACATGATCAGGTTTCTTAGGATTAACAAAGCTGGGAGGTTGTTTAGCATAAACTTCCTCCTCTATTTCACCATTTAGAAAAGCACTTTTAATGTCCATTTGGTACAAGGTGATATCATGGTGATTAGCATAGGCAAGTAAGATGCGAATGGACTCAAGTCTAGCAACGGGAGCGTAAGTCTCACCATAGTCCATACCTTCGAGTTGTGTGTAGCCTTGGGCGACGAGACGTGCTTTGTTGTGAACTACTTGTCCATCTTCATCTTGCTTGTTTCGAAACACCCATTTGGTACCGATGATGTTGTGGTTGTTGTCGGGCTTCTCAACCAATGTCCACACTTGATTTCTCTCAAAGTTGTGTAGCTATTCGTGCATGGCGTTTATCCAATCCGGATCTTCCAATGCTTCTTCAACCTTCACAGGTTCAATGCTAGAGACGAATGAATAGTGTTCACAAGAGTTAGCTAAACGAGTTTTAGAGTGAGTAATTCTCCCGGTTTGGATATCATTGTAGATTTGCTCAACGGGATGGTCTTTAGCAATTCTTTCTCGGACTCGTGAAAGCTTTTGCCTGGATCTTGGTTGAACATCTCCTTCATCTTGTTCTTCTTCTTGGCCTTCTTCATTGTTGGCGTTGTCGTTCTCTTGTCGTGGTGGAGAAGGGGGTCGTTGGCGTTCGTCTTGGTGCACTTCCTCGTTTCCTTCATCTTGGTGTGTCCCACTTGTGGATGCTTCCATATCAACTCTTGGTTCACCTTGCCGTGAGGTAGAAGCTTCCACTTGGACAGACGAGGTACTCTCCTTCATCTCCGTTGGACGAATCTTGCCAATAGACAAATCTTGAATTGCTTCCGAGGGGTCTTTGTCTCCTACATCAATTGGTAATTGCTCTACATGCGAGCCGTTAGATTCATCAAACTTCACATCTACCGTTTCTTCAACCTTTCGGGTGAAATTGTTGTAGACACGGTATGTGTGAGAGTTTGAGCCATAACCAAGTAGGAAACCTTCATGAGACTTAGGAGCAAATTTAGAACGACGATGCTTATCAAGAATGTAGCACTTTGAGCTGAATACTCGAAAGTATCCAACTTGGGGTTTGTTACCGGTGATAAGCTCGTATGCCCTCTTGCCGAGTAGCTTGTGAAGATACAAGCGATTTGTTGCATGACAAGCTGTCTCAACCGATTTCGCCCAGAAGTGCGTCAGCGTCTTGTACTCATCAAGCATCGTTCTCGCCATTTCGATGAGCGTCCGGTTCTTCCTCTCAACAACTCCATTTTGTTGAGGTGTGTACGTAGCCGAGAACTCGTGTGAAATCCCTTCTTCGTCAAGAAAGGTGTCCACATTTGTGTTCTTGAACTCCGTTCCGTTGTTGCTGCGAACCTTCTTGATCTTCACTTCAAATTGATTTTGGGCCTTCCTAGCGAAGTTTTTGAAGATCTTTTGGACCTGCGATTTGTCATCGAGAAAGAACACCCACGTAAATCTTGAAAAATCATCAACTATAACTAGACCAAAAGAATTTCCACCGAGACTTTTGTAAGCGTTGGGACCAAAGAGATCCATATGAAGAAGCTCGAGTGGCCTCCTTGTGGTCATGATGTTATTAATGGGATGCCTTCCTCGGTTCCTCCAACCTGTTTACCTGCCTGACAAGCGCTGCAAAGTCTATCCTTATCAAATATGACATCGTTAACTCCAAGGATATGATTTCCTTTAATAAGCTTGTCAAGGTTTCGCATACCAACATGACCTAGTCTTCTATGCCACAACCAGCCTTTAGAAGATTTAGCAATAAAGAAAGTTCTAGGTTGAGCCTTCTTAGTGAAATCAACAATGTATAGATCACCTCTACATACACCGGTAAAGACAATTTTATGATTATCTTTACGAAACACTTGGCAATCTACTTCAGTAAATTGGACATTGAAACCGAAATCAGCAAGTCTAGATACTGAAAGTAAGTTGTAGCCAAGAGATTCAACGAGCATGACATTTTGTATGGAGCTATCATGTGAGATGGCCACCTTACCGAGGCCAACCACCTTACCCTTTGAGTTGTCACCGAAAGTGACATACTTTCGAGGACCATCGTTTTCAGCAAGCTCACGAAACATGTCTTTATCTCCGGTCATGTGATCGGTACATCCACTATCAAGAACCCATTCCTTTCCTCCTGCCATATATCCGCGAAGATTTGCCATAAGAACAAAGTGTCTCATTGCATCATCAAGATCGAAGTCACTATCATCATCCTCATCATAGTATCCATGTTCAACATCGTCATGTGGTGGATCAAATCCTAGAGAGGGTGATTTGTTAGAGTGAGTTTGACAATGATCTTGCTTATTAATTTTTATAGCTTCGCAAATAATATCACTAATAATTCCAACATCTCCTTTGGCACGCATAAGGTTTGTAAGCTCAAATAGACAATCACCAAACATAGGATCACTAGAGTTCATCTTACTCAAGGTAATAGATTTATGGAGAATTTCATCTAAATTTTTCAAGGAATAATCTGGAAATCGTTCCTCAAGAAATTTCCATATAGTATAGGCACAATCAAGAGTAGGCAAACTAGCAATTAAGTTTTTGGGCAATCCTCTTATGATAAGATTGATGGTTCTAAGATTGTGAATCATGTCAAGATCCTCTTCGGGTGTGGGATGCAAGGGATCAATATGAGGTGCACAAGGGCTAGCAATGTACTTGTTCAAATGATATTCATTGAAAATCACAAGCATCTCATTTTTCCACTCATGAAAATATTCTCCATCAAGAATAGGCACTCTATATCTAAGACTCCCAATAGTAGACTCATCCATCTTCCTCCAATGATGTTTAAACCAAAGCAATGGAGACCAAAGCTCTGATACCAATTGAAAGGGATCGAGAAGAGGTGTCTAGAGGGGGAGGGGGTGATTAGACACTAAGTGCCAAAAGTTGCAGTTTTTAACTTTTTAGGTTCAAGTGGAGTTTTGGCACAAGTTTAACAAACACAACACATAATTCAAGCAAGCATGCAAAGAGTATATGAGCAGCGGAAATTAAAGCATGCAACTTGCAAGAATGTAAGGGCAAGGGTTTGGAGGATTCAAACGCAATTGGAGACACGGATGTTTTTGTCGTGGTTCCGATAGGTGGTGCTATCGTACATCCACGTTGATAGAGACTTCAACCCACGAAGGGTAACGGTTGCGCGAGTCCACGGAGGGCTCCACCCACGAAGGGTCCACGAAGAAGCAACCTTGTCTATCCCACTGAGGGAGTCCTGGACTAGGGGGTGTCCGGATAGCCGAACTATCATCACGGGCGGACTCCAAGACGATGAAGATACAAGATTGAAGACTCCGTCCCGTGTCCGGATGGGACTTTCCTTGGCGTGGAAGGCAAGCTTGGCGATACGGATATGTAGATCTCCTACCATTGTAACCGACTCTGTGTAACCCTAACCTATCCAGTGTCTATATAAACCGGAGGGTTTTAGTCCATAGGACGAACAACAATCATACCATAGGCTAGCTTCTAGGGTTTAGCCTCCTTGATCTCGTGGTAGATCCACTCTTGTACTACGCATATCATCAATATTAATAAAGCAGGAGTAGGGTATTACCTCCATCGAGAGGGCCCGAACCTGGGTAAAACATCGTGTCCCTTGTCTCCTGTTACCATCCGCCTAGGCGCACAGTTGGGACCCCTACCGAGATCCGCCGGTTTGACACCGACATTGGTGCTTTCATTGAGAGTTCCTCGTGTCGCCACCGATAGGCCCGATGGCTCCTTCGATCATCAACAACGGCGCGTCCAGGTGAGATTTTCTCCCGGACAGATCTTCGATTCGGCGGCTTTGCTGCGGCCAATTCGCAGCCATCTGGAGCAGATCGAAGCTTCGCCCCTGGCCATCAGGTCAGATTTGGAAGCCTGAATTATATGGCCGACATCCGCGGAGACTTGATCTTCGATGGATTCGAGCCACAGCCAAGCGCGCCGCACTGTCTCGATGGGCATGATCTAACTCTGCCGCCGAACAGTGTCCTGGAGGCCGCACTAGTGTCCGCTCCGAACATTGATTCGGAGCCGATCTCGCCGATTGAGGATGGTTGGATGGATGCCACCTCGAGGCTGAAATCTTCTGGCGATTAAGCGAACATAATCC
Organism: Aegilops longissima; assembly: GCA_021605205.1. Lineage (NCBI taxonomy): Eukaryota > Viridiplantae > Streptophyta > Magnoliopsida > Poales > Poaceae > Aegilops > Aegilops longissima. The sequence goes on along the minus strand of CM038682.1, from coordinate 655,186,666 downwards.
CTGTCCTTTGCGAAGACCGTGACTCCCAGGTGCCGGACTCCTCTCCGGACTCCGAACCCTCCGTGCCCCTGCCAATCGAATCCGATCGGGCGCCGGTCATGGAGTTCACTGCCGCGGACATCCTTCAGCACTCGCCCTTTGGCGACATCCTGAATTCACTAAAGTCTCTCTCTTTATCCGGAGAGTCATGGCCGGACTACGGTCAGGAAGGTTGGGATGCAAACGACGAAGAAATTCAACACCCACCCACCACCCACTTCGTAGCCACTGTCGAAAGCTTACACGACGTGCTCGATTTCAACTCCGAAGACATGGACGACATGGACGACGATGTAGGAGACAACGATGAACCGGCGCCTATAGGATGCTGGACAACCACCTCATCCCGTGATGTATACATGGTGGATACACCTAAAGGAAATGAAGACGAGGAACACCGGGACGCTACGAAGGATAAATCCCTCGAAAAGCAGTCAAAATGGCAACGTAAACGCCGAACCAAGTCCCGCCTCAACAGAGACCCAGCCATAGAGAAGGGCGAACCGGTGGACGACGAACATGCTATCGAGCAATCGTCCGAACAAGACAACTTGGATAAACAACCAGTCCCCGGCGAAGACAACAGTCCGGACGATCTCACGCTGGACAAATCGCTGGAGCAAAATAACCTCCAGAAAAGGCTCGTCGCCACTGCGCGTAGCCTGAAAAAGCAGAAGCGGAAGCTCAAAACAGCGGAAGATGCACTCAGAATCGATGGAGCAAATTATTCAACACCGAGACAAATCTGGCGACGATCGCGAACAAAGAGCTACCCAAAAAGAAAGCTACTGCCCGAATTTGACGAGGAGGCCTTAGAGCCCCCACAATCAAAAAGTAAGAAGGCCACCCGGTTGGATGGACGACCCCACGACAAAAAGAGAACGGCAAATGGCGCCGCACACAAGCTAGTATGTGATCCGCATAAGGATTCACAGCAAAAGGACGGCCCAGTTAGGTCCATCTATGGGCCAAGAAAGCAAGCTCTTCAAAGCAATGCAACACGCCAGAAATCCGAACATCACGGCACACCCAAATATAGGGGCGCTGCACATGCCCTATGTTTCACCGATGAGGTCTTTGGATCATGAATTTCAGTGATTCAAACCCATAAACATAGAGGCATCGACGGAACAATAGACCACGAGTCTGGATTGAGGATTACATCCTCCACATACACATGGCTAGAGGAGATGATCTCACGCCATAAAATACTTACCCTAAAACTCAAAGGGCCAGCTCGGCATTGGCTTAAAAGCCTCCCGAAAATACCATTGGAAGCTGGGAAGAGCTCGAGGATGCATTTCAGGCAAATTTTCAGGGGACCTATGTCCGCCCTCCAGATGCAGACGATCTAAGCCACATAACTCAACAGCCCGGAGAGTCAGCCCGGAAATTCTGGAACAGGTTCCTTACTAAAAAGAACCAAATAGTCGACTGTCCGGACGCCAAAGCCCTAGCAGCCTTCAAACACAACGTCCGAGACGAATGGCTCGCCAGACACCTCGGCCAAGAAAAGCCAAGAACAATGGCCGCATTAACAAGCCTCATGACCCGCTTTTGCGCGGGAGAGGACAGCTGGCTAGCAAGATGCAGCACCAATGACCCAAGTACATCCAAGTCGGGATGGAAGCGGAAACCACGGCGCAACAAGGACCAGCGCGGACTAAAGGAACGGTCCAAAGAGCGCGGCATTCAACGCCAGATTCAAAAGCTCACGGCAGAACAATAAAAGCTGCCCTTAAGGACAATAGCGATGAGCTATCCAACTTAAACAAAATCTTGGACAAGATATGTCAAATCCACAACACTCCGTGAGGCTCGCAAACCATACCCACGAAATTGTTGGGTCTTCAAACAGTCCGCGAGACTCAACGCCCGAACACAAGGGCTCGACACACCAAGTGAAGATGACGACGAGCACCACCGGTGAGCCCCGAAAACAAAAGAATTTCCCACAAGAAGTTAAAACAGTAAACTCACTTCACGTGATAAAAGGGAAAAACAGAGCGGCACCCATTAAGATGCGCGCCGCACATACTACCCTAGCGAAGTACCAACACTGGTTGTCAAAACCAATCACCTTCGACCATCAGGACTACTCCGAATGTATCCGGAACGCAGGATGGACTACCTTGATATTGGATCCTATAATCAACGGATTCCAATTTACACAAGTCCTCATGGATGGCGGCAGTGACATAAACCTGATATATCAGGACCTCTGTTGGAAAAGGCAGTGCCTAGGAGGCGCTTAGGCACGCCTAGGCGCTAGGCAATCGCCAAACGCCTCGCCTAGGGCATAAATGGAGGTCTAGGCAGGGCAAGCAAGGATTGGCTATCCAAGCAAGACATCATGCCACATACTGCACTGATATGCCAAATGGATTATATTCCAATGGTAGTAGACGGTAATTAACTTATTTATATGCCCTAAACTAATATCAACACCCATATAATAATCACAAATATACTACGAGTAAAAAATATATTACCGCCTAGGCCGCGCCTAGGACGCTTAGGCACCGCCTAGGCACTAGGCGAAGGCCAACCGCCTCGCTTACGCCTACCTCTTTTTCCAACCTATTCAAGACACAATCCGCAGGATGGGGATAGACCCAACAAAAATTCTCCCTAGCAACACCTCCTTTAAAGGGGTAATGCCAGGCCAATACGCCCATTGTACGGGCTCCCTACTGCTAGAAGTTGTGTTCGCTTCATCCGACAACTTCCGTCAAGAAAAGTTAGTCTTCCATGTCGCCCCATTTAAAAGTAGCCATCAAGCACTATTGGGACGCGAAGCTTTCGCCCGCTTTAACGCAATACTGCATTATGCATCTCTAACACTTAAAATGCCCGGTCCACGCGACATCATCTCATTAAAAGGAAGTAGTGTTACTCAAGCACGGAAGAACGTGAGACTGCCTTGACAGCCCCACACCTATCCGGCTCTGCTAATCAAAGTACCTGAATAGGTCATTCAAACCCCGGACACGGCTAGACGAGTCCGGCGCCTACTAGCGGCTTACCTCCATACAAGGGGCTGCATGCATGTACAACAAGAGACAATAAAGCTCAATTTTATTCACTTCTTCGAATCGTACTCTGTTTATTTAATATAAAGTACGTCTTTTGCATGATCCTTTTTTCTTTTAACCTAAGTTCCTCTCTTTTACAGATGAACAACGTGCTACACCCGTCCAGGATACGGCACAGTGGAGACACAGGCGCAGACGTGCAGTAGGGACCCGTTGCAATGATTCTTTTCAGATAAAGACCCTGCGTAAACCTTTTTTACTATCTCTTGTTGATATACATCCCCCGATTTCTTACTATAACCGAGGAGGAGGCTGGCGTTTTGGCATTGGCCGCACCAGAATTTTTGCGCGTACCTGGACACCAGGGGCTTAGGGCATTATTCTGCCTGTTTTTTATAAAGACCGAATACCTTAGGGAGTATTCGGCGTCTCGTGTTAGGCCTTATATGCATCAGCTCCGAATCATGTCTTTGGTCAAATGTTGGGTTTGCCCGGCTCCTGTGTTTTGCTGCCTTACGTTCCGTTCTATCGCCTAACGCGGCACGGAGAACTCTGCGATTGTGCCCGGTTCGGCGGCGAGCACCTCGATGAAAGAAAGCCGAAAACGACTGTCATGATATAGCGAGACTTGTCAACCACTCGATGACTCATCGGAATGTTTAGGATTCCTCTGCATTAACGAAGGACGGTTTTGGTCAGCACATACGCACCCGAATTCGGGAGAGTGCGGTGCCCCGTGGGCTATCTGATAGCCCCACCTCGAACTCCTATGGCTAAGTGAAAGTGATAAAGCATTATAGTCCGGTTGCCTAGTTTGCTACGCTACCACCTCCTTAACATGACCAAGGCGTTGGATTAAGTGTGAAAAGCGCTTTCTTTGCGAACACCCCGCACTATGTGCGTGGGGCTGAAGCCAAGGACTGCCATCTTCAAAGTTATATATACATATACATAAGCGGCCGCAGACGGGGAGTAGTTTACTACTTGAACGCACAAGTATAAAAAGCTCTTATATTATATTGAAACATTGTTTTCACAAATCATACATGTGATTTAAACATAATATCCTTCGAGCACTGCGTCTCTATTAAGCAGCGCCTGCGCAGACTTCTTCAAAGTAGTGCTCGGCGGTACTCGGCTTCGTCCGAATCTTGGGATGCAACGTCGATGGCCTTCATCTCTCGCCAAGTATGTCTTGACACGGGCGAGCCATCCGCGCTCCCTCAATACACGCCGACCGCTTCATTGCGTCGATACGCGATACCGCACCAAGGCTGCTGCACTAAACCAAAATAACTCTTGGTGGGTCCGCCCGCCACAAATGAGTCATGACATGCTTCATGGCAAATCCGGATAATCGATTCAGCTCGGCCCATTCGCCAACCGATCGGTCAGCGGAAGAGGACGCCGGACTATGGAATTGCGACCAATATAGCTCTTCCCTTACGTGCCCCTTCCGGCCCGGAAGTGCTCAACGCGTCATGGCGCTCACCACTAAGTCCAGATAAGCATCCTCCGAACTCCACAACTTGTCCAACTGAGCATACTTTGGATCCGTATATTTCCTCCGCAGCAATAACGGTTTTCCAGCCGTAATAGCCCCGGCCTGACTCAGCTCCTCCTTGGCAGCTCTCAAAGCGGAACGGGCATCCTTGGATTCGGCGGTGGCCTTTTTCAGACCCTCTTGCTCCGCTTGACGTTCTTTTTCAAGAACCTCGCAGCGGTCGGTAATATTCTTCAACTTTCTGGCCACATTGGCCATTTCCTCTTTGCTTCGGCAGTGAGCAGCCCGTTCGGCTTTTAGCTCTTCGACCGCCCTTAAAGCGGCCGCATTACTATTTCTGGCTTGCTCTTTCGCTCGGCCGAGTTCCGCCCGAAGCTCCTCCACAACAGCGGCACCATCTGCATTAAGCATACAAGTAGTAAGACATGGGCGTCAAGCTCCCTTACCAGGTGTCCGTGTAGAAGTCGCATACCTTGTGACTTGTTAAGCCGTTTATTGACCAGCGCGATGTCCACATCCGCCTCGTCAAGTTGCCACCTTAGTTCGGCATATTCATCAGTCCGGCTGGCCACCGGACGCCCCGCCACCTGTTTAGGAGCGGAGATATGTTACAACTGAGATTTTTTGATCATCGGCACGCTGCCAATTTTGACAACATACCGAGTCTCAGGGGCTACTATCTATACAGGGCGCATTCTATATGCATAACTGTCAGAAGGTACATTATTTCTGCGTACCTCGAACCCCGTCAGTATGCTTCTGACGGCTTCATGCAATCCGCTCTCCGGGGATGCTATTCTTTCAATCACCGTACCCATTAGAGCACGGTGATCTTCTGAGATAGCCGCTCGCCCGAGCAGATCCTTCAGCTCCTCTGACCGCACGCCAGTTGGCGCCGGACCCTCCGGCCCCGCCGGACTTGGGGAAACCCTCTGCGACGACACCTCAGGGTCGTCCGCCGCACGAGGGTGCGACAGGTGGTGGGCGTTCGCTCTCCATCATCTCCGGAGGAAGATCCTCCAAGACGAGCTCTGCGAGAAGGGCTGAGATCCGAACTACAAGGTACAATTTCGGTTATCTTTAGAAATAAATACAGGATGTTCCTTATTTACAAGACCCTACTTTGTACTTACGGCTCATTGAGGGCTGATCCCTTGGGAAATAGTGCGGCTGGGTTACTTCCCAGCCCGGACTCTCGAGCGAAGATTCCTTTCCCTCTTTGAGGCCTTGGCCTCCGGATCTTCAAGCGGTCCTCTTCTCTCCTCGAAGATGGGACTTTTAATCCCTCCTTCCTTGATAGCCTCCTTCGAGAGGCGTTCGCTTCCCGCTCCCCTTCGCCTTCTTCAAAAGGCGCGGCCTTCAAAATCTTGGTCAGCATGGGATCCGGCGTGGTCTCCGGGAGGAGTCGGACACCTTATTAACTTTGCCTTGGCTATCCACTCCTGTTCAAGAAACGGCTCCTTTAAAGGGCATATATATATGATAAATGAATGAACAGCTTGTCCGTTCTGGGACTACTTACTTGAGTATCTGGCGATTGCAGCTTAGTCCTGCGTCCTCAGTCAGGTCCGGACACTTCTCTTGTGATCCGAAGAACAGTTTATACATCTCCAAGGGCGTCATGCCCATAATTTTTTTGAGAGCTCGTGGTCCCCCCGGATTAAATTCCCACAGGCGGAGGGGGCGACGTTTGCAGGGCAGAAGGCGCCGGATCAACATAACCTGCGCCACTGCAACCAGATTGATCTCTCTTTCTTGGAGGTCTCGAACACGGCCCTACAAAGAAAGGAATGTCCTTGGGCGGCCCCAGTCGAGCCCCTTGTTGACCCATGACGCCAACCGCTGTGGTGGACTGAGCGGAGGCGGGGCGCCACCCATTTGGTGCCCCTAGGAGCGGTGATATAAAACCACTCCCGTTGCCACAAACCAAGCTCCTCTTGAAAAGAGCCCTCGGGCCACGGAGCATCAGCACATTTGCTTATGACCGCCCCTCCGCACTCTGCTTGCTGCCCCTCGATCATCTTTGGCTCCACCTTGAAGGTCTTGAGCCACAATCCAAAGTGAGGGGTAATATGGAGGAAGACCTCACATACGACGATGAATGACGAGATATGGAGGATGGACTCCGGATTCAAGTCATGGAAATCCATCCCATAATAAAACATGAGCCCCCGCACAAAGGGATCCGTCGGGAAGCCTAAACCCATAAGTAAGTGAGACACGAACACCACGTTCTCGCCGGGCTCGGGAGTGGGAATGACCTGCCCTGGAGCAGGCAGCCTATGCGAAATCTCGCTGGTCAGATACCTGGCGTCTCGCAGCTTTAGCACATCTTCTTCTATGACGGAGGAAGATATCCATCGGCCGTGCTGGTCGGAGCCGGACATCATTGAAGGTCCGAAGCACCTAAATCTGAAGCTTTGGGTGCTAGAACTCGAAGCGCGAGGCGAACTCGATGGAGGGTGTAAAAAGAAGAGGGACTTGGTCTCATTATAAAGAGGTTGAATACCAAGGGCCCACCCTGTGGTCAATTAGGACTCGCCTTTGATAGAGGCGTGCGGCGAACGCGGTTGGGTTACCGACGTCCGTATTGATGGGAATCCCGGAATAAGGGGCACGATCTATGCTTTGATAAGGCGTGCGGAAACCGCCTCACTAAAGCTGAGGTGGAACAGTAAAACGATTCATATAAAGGCCTGGCCGTGGTGTGATGTCATGCCACGGAATACGTCGGCAGATCTGTGCAAAGTTATTCTCTCTACGGTGGTATGTGGAACTTGTTTTGCAGAGCCAGACACTATCCTGGTGTTCAAAACCTTCTATGAAGTATTCGGAGGAGGAACCCGCCTTGCAATGCCGAAGACAATATCGCGCCGGACTCGTCGTCATTGAAGCCTGGTTCGGGGGCTCTTGAGGAGTCTGGACTAGGGGTGTCCGGATAGCGAACTATCATCACGGCGGACTCTAAGGCGATGAAGATACAAGATTGAAGACTCCGTCCCGTGTCCGGATGGGACTTTCCTTGGCGTGGAAGGCAAGCTTGGCGATACGGATATGTAGATCTCCTACCATTGTAACCGACTCTGTGTAACCCTAACCTATCCGGCATCTATATAAACCGAAGGGTTTTAGTCCATAGGACGAACAACAATCATACCATAGGCTAGCTTCTAGGGTTTAGCCTCCTTGATCTCATGGTAGATCCACTCTTGTACTACCCATATCATCAATATTAATAAAGCAGGAGTAGGGTATTACCTCCATCGAGAGGGCCCGAACCTGGGTAAAAACATCGTGCCCCTTGTCTCCTGTTACCATCCGCCTAGACACACTGTTCGAGACCCCCTACCCGAGATCCGCCGGTTTTGACACCGACACCCACCATGGCCGTCGCCCACGAAGGACTTGCCTCACTAGCGGTAGATCTTCAGGAAGTAGGCGATCTCCTTGCCCTTACAAACTCCTTGGTTCAACTCCACAATCTTGTCGGAGGCTCCCAAGTGACACCTAGCCAATCTAGGAGACACCACTCTCCAAGAAGTAACAAACGGTGTGTTGATGATGAACTCCTTGCTCTTGTGCTTCAAATGATAGTCTCTCCAACACTCAACTCTCTCTCACAGGATTTGGATTTGGTGGGAAGAAGATTTGAGTGGAAAGCAACTTGGGGAAGGCTAGAGATCAATATTCATATGGTAGGAATGGAATATCTTGGCCTCAACACATGAGTAGGTGGTTCTCTCTCAGAAAATGGATGCTGGAAGTGTAGGTTCGTTCTGATGGCTCTCTCCACGAATGAAGAGTGGGTGGAGGGGTATATATAGCCTCCACACAAAAACTAACCGTTACACACAATTTACCAATCTCGGTGGGACCGAATTGAAAAACTCGGTCAGACCAATTTAGCAAATCTAGTGACCGTTAGGATTTTCGGTGGGACCGACATGCAACTCGGTAGGACCGATATGGTTAGGGTTAGGGCATAACGTAATCTCGGTGAGACCGATTACACAAACTCGGTGAGACCGATTTTGGTAATAAGCTAACCAGAGAGTTGGTCAGGCAAACTCGGTGAGACCGATTACACAAACTCGGTGGGACCGATTTTTGTAATAAGCTAACCAACGAGTTTGCATTGTAATCTCAGTAGTACCGATTACTTAAACTAGGTGAGACCGAATGTGGTAATGGACATACACAGAGAGATTACAATCCCATCTCGGTGAGACCGAGATCCCTATCGGTGAAACCGATTTGCCTAGGGTTTGTGGTAGTGGCTAAGACATCTGAACTCGGTGGCGCCGGATAGAAAGAATCGGTGGGGCCGAGTTTGACTTTTGGTTTAGGACATATGTGGATGTGAGAAAGTAGTTGAGGGCTTTGGAGCATATCAATAAGCACTGTAGAGCAAGAGACTCATTAAGCAACACCTCATCCCCTCTTGATAGTATTGACTTTTCCTATAGACTCAGTGTGATCTTGGATCACTAAAATAGAAAGTGTAGAGTCTTGATCTTGAGGCTTGAGCCAATCCTTTGTCCTTAGCATCTTGAAGGGGTTCCACATCCTCTAGTCCATGTCACTCCACTGTTGAACTTGTCTGAAACATACTAGATAAAAGTATTAGGCCAACAAGAGATATGTTGACATTAATTACCAAAATCACCCAGGGAGCACTTGTGCTTTCACACGTGATGATCAGACATGGTTTAGTTGATATGGATCACGTGATCATTTAGATGACTAGAGGGATGTCTATCTAAGTGGGTGTCGGCATTCTGGGAACGGGGGTACCCAGACTTGCCTGCCTGCTGCGTGGCTCGAGGGGTGGCCCAGTACGGCCCATCTTCATCAGCACAAGCTCAAGACCCTTGCGAGGGGCCAAGCCTCGCGGGGCGGACGACAGGAAGCTTCCTTAGGCACGGCCTCGTCAGGCTGGCTCGCGAGGAGGCGGAGAGATTAAGGCGGGGTACCTCACGAGATGCCCATGACGCAAGCCATGACGACCAAGGGCGCCAGGCGGGCGCCAGCCCGCGCAGTGTCCTCATTTCCTCTTTGGTGCAAAGGAGGCAAGCGCAGACGAGAGCATCAAGCAAAGGCAACCATTTCGGTGCAACGAGACCAAGACCAACACAACGGCAGGAAGGAGGTCATCATGGAGCCCAAGCCGGCGTCATCGTCACAACCTTTGGCAGGCGAGGACCAACTTTAGTCAGGATAAGTGTATTAGATGTTCCCCTTCAAAATGGCCAATTGTTGGCGCCCTTCTTGCTCAATATTTGGGAAGAGGCCCAGGGCCTCTGCCTATAAATAGGACTAGCCACCCACAGGGTAGAGGCATCTGGAATAGAGCTAGAGATCAATCTCGAATATATAGAGAGAGAGAGAGAGAGAGAGAGAGAGAGAGAGAGAAGCGACCGAACTCCCCCTATCAGTTCGTCGCACCAGCCAAGAACAGACCCTCACGAGGCTGTTCTTCCTTGTACTGTTCATCATCAGCCCCTGAGGCAATCCACCACACCACACACTGGAGTAGGGTATTACACCACAATGGTGGCCCGAACCAGTATAAACCTTGTGTCCCTTGTGTTGATCTTTGTGTAGTTTTAGATCCTTGCGAGGTGACGAGGTGTAGGTAGGCTGGAGGTGAGATCTCCACGTGCACCCCAGAGTTCGAACCTAGAGGGTTTGACGGAACCAAAAATCCGACATTTGGCATGCCAGGTAGGGGTGCGCCGGAATCCGCCTTCTGCCGCCTGACGCCCCTTCGCATCGTCAACATTATGTCCGGCGACCCAACGGGCAACCCTGATCCCTGGGCGGCCTGGCCCGCCCACGCAGAGCCGATTGCCCCGGGCGACCTCAACCCCATGCCCCAGGCAGCCCGTGGTCCGCAGGGCGCTGCGGGCCGCGGGCGACACGGTCAGGTAACGTCAGCTCTCACGCCACGACAGGTGCGGTCGGCGGCGAGGGCCTCGAACCACGCCGCGGCCACGGCGCGGTACACCCAACGGGAGTAGGCGAACTCAAGGGCCGCGCTCACGGTGGCCCGAGAGCTACTGCAGTGCTGGCTGCTGGAAGGCGGCCACGACGTGCTGCTGGAGCGGGTGGCAAAGCTCCTGGGCTTCGCCGCATCGGGGGCTCACCCCTTCTGCATCCAACTGCCACCTCAGGTCCAGGGCGGGCCACACAGAGGCCCCATGTGCGCCCGCACAGCTCCAAGCAGTCTCCAAGGCCACTCCAACACCAACCAGGCCGTCAGCACCGGGCTAACAGCGGCGCTGCCTCCGCCCCCGGCCAGCGAAGGAGGACTCGCCACAGCCTACGGCCCCAGTGGGCCGCCGCGCTACCACCCCCAGGTGGGCGCCTCGAGTAGGGCTGCGTGGCACACGGGGCACTACGGCGAAGCATTCGGGGTGGCGGCCCCGGAAGAGTATGTGCCCCACATGATGGACCAAGGGCACGCGCAGGAGGACGAACATGGCTCACTCCTTGGCCCAAGCTGGGGGGACGAGGCACCCGAAGCTGAGCTCTATCAGGAGCCTCGGGAAGGCCCCGTCGACTGCGCTGGAGGCAGCGATTATCGGGTACCGCTAATTCCTCAGGAGCAGGCATACACTAACCATGGATCGCAGGAGGTACAGGTCGTCGCGGCGGATGGCTGCCCCAATCCAGCAACTTCCTACCCCTTAGGAGGAGGGCGCCGGGGGCTGCAGGAGAGGGGCCGAGATCTGGCATCACCATCGTGGCATTCGGAGCAAGGCGTCCTCAGGAGGTAGGCCCTCTGCCGGGGAGGTGCCTAAGGGCCTACCCCCGGCAGAGGACCCGTGGTCGTCGGGGGAACCGCTGGCGACCGCTCTACCCCATCGGCGGCGTCCTCGGTCTCCGGCCGTCGTCGAAGGCACTAGAGTGTGGCGCAAGGCGGGGCCCTCGTCTGGCGATATGAAGCAAGTCCGGTACCTGTGAAGAAGGCCCAGTGCCTGTGAAGCTCGCCGTCCCGTGACACTCTCACGTAATAATGAGTGGGGCTGTACGCCCGGAGTCTCGAGCGCCCGGCCTCGAGGCCCCGGGCTTCCTCCCATGCCCAGTGGCAGCACTTAGCTCCGCGCTGGTGAGAAGACGTCCAAGACTAGACTAGGTGCCGGACGCGGCTTTTTTCTGCTTTCCTTGCTCTTCCCCTTGGCTGTCGTGTTTCACCCCATTTGGATTTAAGTTGGATTTGAGCTTGAGATTTGTGTGTGTTCGGGGAAGGGGTGTTTAGTCTCGTTCGAGCAATCTCTCGCGTTCTGGTTACCACTTTGCCTCAGCTGCCTCCCCTCGTGAGCCCCTCGCGAGCCGGGCCAGGCCTAGCATGCGTGCAGCCCGGACCGCCGTCACCACGCCCTCTCAGGAGGTTCTCATTACAGGTTCAATGAGCTCGTTCAGGAGGCACTCGGGACACCACAGCCCTCCGCAGGCTATCTCGGGGCCCACGCGGGTCGAAGGTAAACAAGCCAGCCAGCTCGTCGCAAGGCCAGCCACTTGGCGTAGATGTACGGGTGATATCGTATCTACTAATAGGCTAACTGCAAGTTTTTACACGAGGGGCTCCCCCTCCCAAAATGCTCTTACAACCTTCAGGGCCAAGCCCGAACTCTATCTGCGCAGGGTAGAAAGCGGGAACAACATGCAGTCAATCGGATAAATCCCCCAATGCATCCTCAAGGGCACCTCCTGAATCGTCGCTGGCCTCGCCATCGCCCTCCGCGTCACCGTCGGCGGCGTCAGGGCCGTTCACGACGCCGCCTTCATCAGCAGCCACGACCACGCCGTCGTTGTCAGTAGTGAAGGCCCTGACGAGGGCATCCACGTTGTCTTCCACCCAATGCGCCAGGTCGTCCCGGATGGCCTGTGGTACCGGGGCGATGGCGGCGGCATCAAAGTCAAAGTGGGGATCCATGTCCCGAAGATGGCTGAAGACGCGAGAAAAAGCACGCCCGAGCAGGGCACGGCTCCTCTCCTCCACCAACCTGTTGGCTCTGCCTGACTGCGTCTCCAGCTGCGTCACCACATCAGTGAAGAACTGGAGGTTACCAGCATAGTTAACCGCATGAGGCTCGCCAACGGCCGCCTCGCAGATGTTGCCCAAGGCTGTGTTAGCTCTTTCCCGGAGCGTGCGGAGCATAGGGCCATGCTCGTGCTCCAGGATCTGCCGCTGGCGTATCTCTTCCTCGTTCCGCCGTGCAACGGCCTCAGCTGCGTCCACCCGTTGACGGAGAAGAAGCACCTCAACGCGGGAGGAAGTCAGCTCCTCCTGTGCCGCACCAAGGGCGGCCCGGGAAGCATCAGCCCGCGCGTCACTTCATCCAGCTTGGCCCTCAGGGTGGCGGTCCTACCTTCTGCTTCGGCCCTGATCAACTCTAGCCTCTCCTCGAACTCACGCTCGAGGTTCGAGCGGGCCGCCGCCACCCGGCGATCAGCCTCTTCCAGGACTCGGCCCTCCCGTGCAGCGACATCGTCCTCCGCCTGCGCCACCAAGCGCTCTCTCGTCTCCAGCTGCTCGAGGTCACGGGCGCGCTCGACAGCTTCCAGCGTCAATGCCTCCTCACGTCTCTGGAGCTCCGCCTGGTCGACCGAAGCCCCCTTCATCGATGCAAGGGCCGTCTCAACGCAGCTCCACCTGCTGCTCCAGGGAATTGCTCCAGGCCTGGAGCTCCCGCGCCCGCTCCTCCGGCGCCTCACGCCGCCGGTCAGCCTCCCGGGCCTCCTCGACGGCCCGGGAACGGGCCTCCCGAGAAGCCGCCAGCGTCACCTCGGCTTTCTCATTGTCGAGGTCACGCTGGTGGCGCGCAAGGGCAACAACCACCTTCAGCTTGCGCCTCTCTTCAGCTAGGCGCAGGCCCTTAGCTTCGAGGCGCGCGTCTTCGTCAGCGAGCTCTACACCAAGCTGGCTCACTGCGTCAGCCGCCCTCCGGAGGAACCCTTGGTGAAGGGCGCGGCGCTCCCGGGCACGCTCAAGCACGTCTTCCGTGTCGTCCTCCGCCCCAGGTGTGCGCGGGGGGCCACGAATCAGCACTCCCCCTCTGGGCAGGGGGTTAGGGTCTGGCGCCCTCGCGGTGGCCGGGCACGCCGCTGAGCCCGCCCGAGCCGCTCACCCTCAAGGGAAGAACGCAGGGCCGACCTCAGCCAATCGCCTCCACGACCAATCAAAGAGACCAAGGCAGGCCGGCTATACCCCGGGAAGGCTCGCGAAGGAGGGTCGCGAGGTGCACAGAACCATGATGCATCGCAGGATGGCTCACCTCTCCAACTGGCCTCACCCCGAGGGCGGTGCTTGAGCTCGAAGCGCCTGGGGACGGTGGAGAGGGCGAGGCCTGGGGGGATGGCTCCTCAGCCATCTCCGTGAGCTCGGCAGGAAGGGCCCTGCAGAGCAAGGATCAGCCGAAGCAACGGGAAAATAAGGAACTAAGAAAGGGGAAGGCTTACTCATCAATGGCGAAATACTTCCTGCGCTTCAGTAGGCGGCAAGGGTAATCATCACCCAAGGCCTCCTTTCTCTTTCGGAGAGCCTCAAAGTCCACGCGGAAGCGGCCCAGGAGCTTGGCGCAGGGGTCAGCCTGCGACGAGGAAGAAGCGCCAAAGTGATGTTGGGGAACGTAGTAATTTCAAAAAATTTCCTACGCACACGCAAGATCATGGTGATGGCATAGCAACTAGAGGGGAGAGTGTATGTCCACGTACCCTCGTAGACCGTAAGCGGAAGCGTTATAACAACGCGGTTGATGTAGTCGTACGTCTTCACGATCCGACCGATCCAAGTACCGAACGCACGGCACCTCCGAGTTCAGCACACGTTCAGCTCGATGACGATCCCCGGGCTCCGATCCAGCAAAGCGTCGGGGATGAGTTCTGTCGACGACGGCGTGGGACGATGATGATGCTCCACCGACGCAGGGCTTCGCTAAGCTCATGACGATATGACTCTATCGGCGCGAGGCTTCGCCTAAGCTCCATGACGATATGACCGAAGTGGAATATGGTGGAGGGGGCACCGACACGGCTAAGGAACGATCCGTAGATCAACTTGTGTGGCATGGGGTGCCCCCGCCCCGTGATATAAAGGAGCAAGGGGGGGATGCGGCCGGCCCTAGGGGAGGCGGCGGAGGAGTCCTACTCCCACAGGAGTAGGACTCCCCCTTCCTAGTTGGATTAGGACTTGGGGAGGGGGAAGAGGGGGGCGCCCCCTCTCCTTGTCCTATTCGGACTAGGGGGGGGGCGCGCCTGCCTGGCCGCCCTCCTCTTCTCCCTTATGGCCCATCAAGGCCCATTGACCCCCGGGAGGGTTCCAGTAACCCCGGTGTTCGTAAAATCCTGATTTCAACGGAACCTTTCAAGTCCAAACATAGGCTTCCAATATATCGATCTTTATGTCTCGACCATTTGAGACTCCTCGTCATGTCCGTGATCACATCCGGGACTCGAACAAACGGTACATCAAAACTTATAAACTCATAATAAACTGTCATCGTAGCGTTAAGCGTGCGGACCCTACGGGTTCGAGAACTATGTAGACATGACCTAGAACTATTCTCGGTCAATCACCAATAGCGGAACCTGGATGTTCATATTGGTTCCTACATATTCTACGAAGATCTTTATCGGTCAAACCGCATAACAACATACGTTGTTCCCTTTGTCATCGGTATGTTACTTGCCCGAGATTCGATCGTCGGTATCCAATACCTAGTTCAATCTCGTTACGGCAAGTCTCTTTACTCGCTCGTAATACATCATTTCATAACTAACTCATTAGTTACAATGCTTGCAAGGCTTAGGTGATGAGTATTACCGAGAAGGCCCAGAGATACCTCTCCGAGCAATCGGAGTGACAAAACCTAATCTCGAATTATGCCAACTCAACATATACTTTTGGAGACACTGTAGAGCACCTTTATAATCACCCGATTACGTTGTGACGTTTGGTAGCACACAAAGTGTTCCTCCGTGAACGGAGTTGCATAATCTCATAGTTGCAGGAACTTTGTATAAGTCATGAAGAAAGCAAAAGCAACATACTAAGCGATCAAGTGCTAAGCTAACGGAATGGGTCAAGTCAATCACATCATTCTCCTAATGATGTGATCCCATTAATCAAATAACAACACATGTCTATGGTTAGGAAACATAACCATCTTTGATTAATGAGCTAGTCAAGTAGAGGCATACTAGTGACTGTATGTTTGTCTATGTATTCACACATGTATTATGTTTCGGTTAATACAATTCTAGCATGAATAATAAACATTTATCATGATATGAGGAAATAAATAATAACTTTATTATTGCCTCTAGGGCATATTTCCTTGATCTCCCACTTGCACTAGAGTCAATAATCTAGATTACACAAGAATGATTCTAACACCCATGGAGTCTTGGTGCTGATCATGTTTTGCTCGTGGAAGAGGCTTAGTCAACGGTCTGCAACATTCAGATCCGTATGTATCTTGCAAATCTCTATGTCTCCCACTTGGACTTGGTCCCGAATGGAATTGAAGCGTCTCTTGATATGCCTGGTCCTCTTGTGAAATCTGGATTCCTTTGCCAAGGCAATTGCACCAGTATTGTCACAGAAGATCTTCATTGGTCCCGATGCACTAGGTATAACACCTAGATAGGAAATGAACTCCTTCATCCAGACTCCTTCATTTGCTGCTTCTGAAGCAGCTATGTACTCCGCTTCACATGTAGATCCCGCCACGACGCTTTGTTTAGAACTGCACCAACTTACAGCTCCACCGTTTAATAAAAATACGTATCTGGTTTGTGATTTAGAATCGTCCGGATCAGTGTCAAAGCTTGCATCGGCGTAACCCTTTACGACTAGCTCTTTGTCACCTCCATACACGAGAAACATATCCTTAGTCCTTTTCGTATTTCAGGATGTTCTTGACCGCTGTCCGTGATCCACTCTGGATTACTTTGGTACCTTCCTGCCAAGCTTATTGCTAAGCATACGTCAGGTCTGGTACACAGCATTGCATACATGATAGAGCCTATGGCTGAAGCATAGGGAACATCTTTCATTTTCTCTCTATCTTCTGCTGTGGTCGGGCATTGAGTCTGACTCAATTTCACACCTTGTAATACAGGTAAAAATCCTTTCTTTGCTTGATCCATTTTGAACTTCTTCAAAACCTTATCAAGGTATGTGCTTTGTGAAAGTCCAATTAAGCGTCTTGATCTATCTCTATAGATCTTGATGCCCAATATGTAAGCAGCTTCACCGAGGTCCTTCATTGAAAAACTTTTATTCAAGTATCCTTTATGCTATCCAGAAATTCTATATCATTTCCAATTAACAATATGTCGTCCACATATAATATTAGAAATGCTACTGAGCTCCCACTCACTTTCTTGTAAATCTGAGGCTTCTCCAAAAGTGCAGATAAAACCATATGCTTTGATCACACTATCAAAGCGTTTATTCCAACTCCGAGAGGCTTGCACTGGACCATAGATTGATCGTTGGAGCTTGCACACTTTGTTAGCTCCTTTAGGATCGACAAAACCTTCGGTTGCATCATATACAACTCTTCTTCCAGAAATCCATTCAAATGCAGTTTTGACATCCATTTGCCATATTTCATAATCATAAAATGCGGATTGCTAACATGATTCGGACAGACTTAAGCATCGCCACGGGTGAGAAGGTCTCATCGTAGTCAACTCCTTGAACTTGTCGAAAACCTTTTGCAACAAGTCGAGCTTTATAAACGATAACATTACCGTCGGCGTCGGTCTTCTTCTTAAAATCCATTTATTCTCTATTGCTTGCCGATCATCAGGAAGTCAACCAAAGTCCATACTTTGTTCTCATACATGGATCCCATCTCAGATTTCATGGCTTCAAGCCATTTTATGAATCTGGGCTCACCATCGCTTCTTCATAGTTCGTAGGTTCACCATGATCTAGTAGCATGACTTCCGAATAGGATTACCGTACCACTCAGTGCGGATTTTATTCTGGTTGATCTCTGAAGTTTAGTGACAACTTGATCTGAAGTTTCATGATCATTATCATTATCTTCCTCGCTAAGCTGGTGTAGGTGTCACGAAACCGATTTTGTGATGAACTACTTTCCAATAAGGGAGCTGGTACTGTTACCTCATCAAGTTCTACTTTCCTCCCACTCACTTCTTTCGAGAGAAACTCCTTCTCTAGAAAGGATCCATTCTTAGCAACGAATGTCTTGCCTTGGATCTGTGATAGAAGGTATACCCAATTGTCTCCTTTGGGTATCCTATGAAGACACATTTTTCGATTTGGGTTCAAGCTTATCAGGTTGAAGCTTTTCACATAAGCATCGCAACCCCAAACTTTCGAAACGACAACTTTGGTTTCTTGCCAAACCATAGTTCATAAGGTGTCGCCTCAACGGATTTTGATGGTGTCCTATTTAACGTGAATGCGGCCGTCTCTAAAGCATAACCCCAAAACGATAGCGGTAAATCGGAAATAGACATCATAGATCGCACCATATCTAGTAAAGTACGATTCTGACGTTCGGACACACCATTACGCTGTGGTGTTCCGGTGGCGTGAGTTGCTGAAACTATTCCGCATTGCTTCAAATGTAGACCAAACTCGTAACTCAAATATTCTCCTCCACGATCAGATCGTAGAAACTTTATTTTCTTGTTACGATGATTTTCAACTTCACTCTGAAATTCTTTGAACTTTTCAAATGTTTCAGATTTATGCTTCATTAAGTAGATATACCCGTATCCGCTTAAATCATCTGTGAAGGTGAGAAAATAATGATATCCGCCACGAGCTTCAACATTCATCGGACCACATACATCGTATGTATGATTTCCAACAAATCTGTTGCTCTCTCCATACAACCGGAGAACGGTGTTTTAGTCATCTTGCCCATGAGGCACGGTTCGCAAGTACCAAGTGATTCATAATCAAGTGATTCCAAAAGTCCATCGATGGAGTTTCTTCATGCGTTTACACCGATATGACCTAAACGGCAGTGCTACAAATAAGTTGCACTATCATTATCAACTCTGCATCTTTTGGCTTCGACATTATGAATATGTGTATCACTACTGTCGAGATTCAACAAGAATAGACCATATGACCATAAAAGATATTACTCATATAAATAGAACAACCATTATTCTCTGATTTAAATGAATAACCGTCTCGCATTAAACAAGATCCAGATATAATGTTCATGCTCAACGCTGGCACCAAATAACAATTATTTAGGTCTAAAACTAATCCCGAAGGTAGATGTAGAGGTAGCGTGCCGACCGCGATCACATTGACTTTGGAACCGTTTCCCACGCGATCGTCACCTCGTCCTTTGCCGGTGCGTGTTTATTCCGTAGTCCTGTTCGAGTTGCAAATATTAGCAATGTAACCAGTATCAAATACCAGTGCTACTACGAGCTCTAGTAAGGTACACATCAATAACATGTATATCACATATACCTTTGTTCACCTTGCCATCCTTCTTATCCGCCAAATACTTGGGGCAGTTCCGCTTCCGGTGTCCGACCGCTTGCGGTAAAAACACTCAGTTTCAGGCTTAGGTCCAGACTTGGGTTTCTTCTCTTGAGTAGCAACTTTCTTGCTGTTCTTTTTGAAGTTTCCCTTTTTCTTCCCTTTGCCCTTTTTCTTGAAACTAGTGGTCTTGTTGACCATCAACACTTGATGCTCTTTCTTGATTTCTACCTCCGCGGCTTTTAGCATTGCGAAGAGCTCAGGAATTGTCTTAGTCATCCCTTGCATATTATAGTTCATCACGAAGCTCTTGTAGCTTGGTGGCGTGATTGGAGAATTTCATCAATGACACTATCATCCGAAGATTAACTCCCGTTGAATCAAGTGATTATTATACCCGGACATTTTGAGTATGTGCTCACCGTGTAACTATTCTCCTCCATCTTGCAGCTATAGAACTTATTGGAGACTTCATATCTCTCAATCCGGGCATTTGCTTGAAATATTAACTTCAACTCTGGAACATCTCATATGCCCCATGACGCTCAAAACGTCGTTGAAGACCCGGTTCTAAGCCGTAAAGCATGGCACATCGAACTATGGAGTAGTCATCAGCTTTGCTCGCCAGACGCTCACAACTTCGGCGCGTTGCTCTGCAAAGCAGTTCGCACCCAGCGGTGCTTCCGGGGCGTAATTCTTCTCATGCAGCAATGAGGATAATCCTCGTTACGGACCCAGTCCCGTAATTGCTACCATCATCTTTCAACTTTGCTTTCTCAAGGAATGCATTAAAATTCAACGGAACAACAACACGAGCCATCTATCTACAAGAAACATAGACAAGCAAAATACTATCAGTACTAAGTTCATGATAAATTTAAGTTCAATTAATCATATTAAAAACTCCCACTTAGACAGACATCTCTCTAGTCATCTAAGTGATTACGTGATCCAAATCAACTAAACCATAACCGATCATCACGTGAGATGGAGTAGTTTTCAATGGTGAACATCACTATGTTGATCATATCTACTATATGATTCACGCCGACCTTCGGTCTCCGTGTTCCGAGGCCATATCTGCATATGCTAGGCTCGTCAAGTTTAACTCTGAGTATTCTGCGTGTGCAAAACTGGCTTGCACCCGTTGTAGATGGACGAGAGCTTATCACACCGATCATCACGTGGTGTCCGGGCACTACAAACTTTTAGCATTGGTGCATACTCAGGGAGAACACTTCTTGATAATTTTTAGTGAGAGATCATCTTATAATGCTACCGTCAATCAAAGCAAAATAAGATGCATAAAGGATAAACATCACATGCAATCAATATAAGTGATATGATATGGCCATCATCATCTTGTGCTTGTGATCTCCATCTCAAGCACCGTCATGACCACCATTGTCACCGGCGCGACACCTTGATCTCCATCGTAGCATCGTTGTCGCCTCGCCAACTATTGCTTCTACGACTATCGCTATCGCTTAGTGATAAAGTAAAGCAATTACATGGCTTTTGCATTTCATACAATAAAGCGACAACCATATGGCTCCTGCCGATTGCCGATAACTTCGTTACAAAACATGATCATCTCATACAATAAAATATAGCATCACGTCTTGACCATATCACATCACAACATGCCCTGCAAAAACAAGTTAGACGTCCTCTACTTTGTTGTTGCAAGTTTTACGTGGCTGCTACGGGCTGAGCAAGAACCGTTCTTACCTACGCATCAAAACCACAACGATAGTTTGTCAAGTTGGTGCTGGTTTAACCTTCGCAAGGACCGGGCGTAGCCACACTCGGTTCAACTAAAGTGAGAGAAACAGACACCCGCCGGTCACCTTTAAGAAACGAGTGCTCGAAGCGGTGAAACCAGTCTCGCGTAAGCGTACGCGTAATGTCGGTCCGGGCCGCTTCATCTCACAATACCGCTGAACCAAAGTATGACATGCTGGTAAGCAGTATGACTTATATCGCCCACAACTCACTTGTGTTCTACTCGTGCATATGACATCAACGCATAAAACCAGGCTCGGATGCCACTGTTGGGGAACGTAGTAATTTCAAAAAATTTCCTACGCACACGCAAGATCATGGTGATGGCATAGCAACGAGAGGGGAGAGTGTATGTCCACGTACCCTCGTAGACCGTAAGCGGAAGCGTTATAACAACGCGGTTGATGTAGTCATACGTCTTCACGATCCGACCGATCCAAGTACCGAACGACGGCACCTCCGAAGTTCAGACACGCTCAGCTCGATGACGATCCCGGGCTCCGATCCAGCAAAGCGCGGGATGAGTTCTGTCAAGACGACGGCGTGGGACGATGATGATGCTCCACCGACGAGGGCTTCGCCTAAGCTCCGCGACGATATGACTCTATCGGCGCAGGGCTTCGCCTAAGCGCCACGACGATATGACCGAAGTGGAATATGGTGGAGGGGGGCACCGCACACGGCTAAGGAACGATCCGTAGATCAACTTGTGTGTCCAATATATCAATCTTTATGTCTCGACCATTTCGAGACTCCTCGTCATGTCCGTGATCACATCCGGGACTCCGAACAAACTTCGGTACATCAAAACTTATAAACTCATAATAAACTGTCATCGTAACGTTAAGCGTGCGGACCCTACGGGTTCGAGAACTATGTAGACATGACCTAGAACTATTCTCGGTCAATAACCAATAGCGGAACCTGGATGTTCATATTGGTTCCTACATATTCTACGAAGATCCTTATCGGTCAAACCGCATAACAACATCGTTGTTCCTTTGTCATCGGTATGTTACTTGCCCGAGATTCGATCGTCGGTATCCAATACCTAGTTCAATCTCGTTACCGGCAAGTCTCTTTACTCGTTCTGTAATACATCATTTCATAACTAACTCATTAGTTACAATGCTTGCAAGGCTTAGGTGATGAGTATTACCGAGAAGGCCCAGAGATACCTCTCCGACAATCGGAGTGACAAAACCTAATCTCGAATTATGCCAACTCAACATATACTTTTGGAGACACCTGTAGAGCACCTTTATAATCACCCGCCACGTTAGACGTTTGGTAGCACACAAAGTGTTCCTCCGGTGAACGGGAGTTGCATAATCTCATAGTTGCAGGAACTTTGTATAAGTCATGAAGAAAGCAAAAGCAACATACTAAACGATCAAGTGCTAAGCTAACGGAATGGGTCAAGTCAATCACATCATTCTCCTAATGATGTGATCCCATTAATCAAATAACAACACATGTCTATGGTCAGGAAACATAACCATCTTTGATTAATGAGCTAGTCAAGTAGAGGCATACTAGTGACTGTATGTTTGTCTATGTATTCACACATGTATTATGTTTCCGGTTAATACAATTCTAGCATGAATAATAAACATTTATCATGACATGAGGAAATAAATAATAACTTTATTATTGCCTCTAGGGCATATTTCCTTCAAGTGACCAGCGTAAGGAGCGTCGTCCTGGCGCACGCCTCCAGTCACCTCACCAAGAAGGGTGGCCGGGGCCTCAGGGGCCTCTGCCACGGGAGCCGCGGGCTGCGGCTCAACGCCTTCAGCCGCCGCAGGGCAGGCCACAGGAGCTGCCGCCCCAGGAGTGCCGCCTGGCGCCGTCATCCCGGCGGAGACCCCCTTAGCCCCCGGTGACCTTGCCTCCCTACTCCGCCACTCGAGGAAGGACTGCCCTGGGCAACCGGAAGGGCAACCACCACAACTGGGTTCTCACGAGGTCCCATGAGGCGTGCGGGGCGCAGCCCCCATTCGTCGAAGCTGGGCATCTGCTTCACGAAATCACCCCTATTCGAGCAAAGGTACAACAGGGCACCCCCTAGCCAGATGCTGCCAGGGGAAGGGTCCCCAGTCAGGATCATGAGAACCTTCCTCAAAGACTTCAGCGCCGGTCCTCCTCCTGGAGCCTCATGCGGTCTTCATGCCCGCCGAAGGCCCACATCCGGCGGGAATGGCGCTGGAGTGGGGCAATGTGGCATAGGAGGAACTCCTTCACCACCTTGGGCGCCGTCACGTCGAGCGCCCTCAAGCACTGTGGCGATGCAGAGATTTAAGACGAGCCGGGGGCTTGTGAGCGTCTCCTGGCCCCAGCCCGAATTGGGGATAGCGGGTAATGTTGGCTCCGAAAGCAGGGGGCTGGGCACCCCGACATCCACATACAGCCACCGCTCGCGGAACCCAGGCGCGGGCGGAGGAAGGCTGAAATCAATTCCTGAAGCCGTTGTTTCTGGTGCGGCAATGAAGCTCACGCACCCCGAGCATTGGGTGGGGTCGCTGAGTCACAAAGAGAAGAAGTGGCGCAGCAAGGCAACTGAAGGAGGAATGCCCATCATCGCTTCGCAGAAAAAAGCGAAAACGGCAAGAAGAGTAATGGATTCGGGACCCAAATGCATCATGTGGATCTGGTAATGGGAAAGCACAACGTTGAAGAAATTGGAAAAGGGGGGAACCAGTCCCGCCCACAGGGCGTCGGCAAAGTACCGGACCTCGGTGACTATTCTGTCAATGGAGAAGTGAGACGCAGGCCAGACCATCGTCCTCCCGCACTCGTTGAAGATGTTGGTGAGGGCAGAACTGACCTTGTCCAAGCCTTGTCGGTTGAGTATGATCGACCGATCGACAGCAGGAGCCGTCGGTGATGGCGAGCGGGGTGGAGGCACAGGCTTTTTCCCTTTCCCCTTCTTCGTCGGAACCATGGCGACAGGATGGGGGAGGATTCGAGATCGGATTGGAAGTGGAGACTGGAGCTCGAGAGGAGGAAGAGCAGGAGACGCTCGAGCGGCGAGAAGAGGGATGACTGTGTGCAACCAAGGGTCCGCCTAGCTGGGCGCAAAATAAGGAGGCGTGGGGAAACAGGGACGCCCACGTCCAATCAACCGCCACGTGGCGCCCAAGGCCGCAGGCTGTTAGGGCCCGCGGCGCTTCACACTTGCCCCTTCGCTTCTCTGCTAAGCCAAGTCCAGGCGCGCCTTGGGCCCGGGGGCTACTATCGGCGTTCTGGGAACGGGGTACCAGACTTGCTCGCTGCGGCTCAAGGGCGTGGCTCAAGGGGTGGCCCAAGACAGCCCATCTTCATCAAGACAAGCTCAAGACCCTCGCGAGGGGCCAAGCCTCGCGTGGCGGACGACAGGAAGCTTCCTCAGGCAGGGCCTCATCAGGCTGGCTCGCGAGGAGGCGGAGAGATCAAGGCGGGGTACCTCACGAGGTGCCCATGACGCAAGCCATGATGACCAAAGGCGCCAGTGGCGCCAGCCCGCAGCAAATGTCCTCATTTCCTCTTTGGTGCAAAGGAGGCAAGCGCATGCGAGAGCATCAAGCAAAGGCAACCATTTCGGTGCAACGAGACCAAGACCAACACAACGGCAGGAAGGAGGTCATCGTGGAGCCCAAGCCGGCGTCATCGTCAGAGCCTTTGGCAGGCGAGGACCAACTTTAGTCAGGATAAGTGTACTAGATGTTCCCCTTCAAAATGCCCAATTGTTGGCGCCCTTCCCGCTCAATATTTGGGAAGAGGCCCAGGGCCTCTGCCTATAAATAGGACTAGCCACCCACAGGGTAGAGGCATCTGGAATAGAGCTAGTGATCAATCTCGAATCCAGAGAGAGAGAAGCGACCGAACTCCCCCTATCAGTTCGTCGCACCAGCCAAGAGCAGACCCTCGCGAGGCTGTTCTTCCTTGTACTGTTCATCATCAGCCCCGAGGCAATCCACCACACCACACCTTTGAGTAGGGTATTACACCACAATGGTGGCCCAACCAAGATAAACCTTGTGTCCCTTGTGTTGCTCTTTGTGTAGTTTTAGATCCTTGCGAGGCGACGAGGTGTAGGTAGGCTGGAGGTGAGATCTCCGCGTGCACCCCAGAGTTTGAACCTAGAGGGTCTGCCGGAACCCGAAATCCGACAGTGGGAGTTCTTAAGTAATATGATTAATTGAACTTTAATTTATCATGAACTTAGAACCTGATAGTTTTTGCATGTCTATGTTGTTGTAGATCAATGGCCCGTGCTACCGTTCCCTTGAATTTTAATGCATTCCTAGAGAAAGCTAAGTTGAAAGATGACTGTAGCAACTACACGGACTGGGTCCGTAACTTGAGGATTATCCTCATTTCTGCACAGAAGAATTATGTCCTGGAAGCACCGCTAGGTGCAAGACCCGCTGCAAGAGCAACTTCGGACGTTATGAACGTCTGGCAGAGCAAAGCTGATGACTACTCAATAGTTCAGTGTGCCTTGTGATGAAGTCATGTACCTAGGGTAGGGTCATGGACCTGTCCAAGATACCCTCCCCAAGGACATCTCTTAAATAAAACACCTTTCAGTCGACCGGGAAGGATTCCACTCGACGGACCTGAAGACACTCGACCACCAGCCAACCACTTGACTGCCAGAAGATCTACAGTCAGTCTGCACGCAAACGGTCGGGCATTAAGTGGCTTTATGGCTATCATAGCACTTTATGTGAGACGTTACCAGTAACTCCCTATCTTAATGTACCTTAATCCCTGCATAACTAAGGGCGGGAGGGGCCTGGCGAACTCTATATAAGCCACCCCCTCCTCAGTATAAAGGGTTCGCACCCCTGTAACTCATACGCTTTCCACAACCGACTCAGGTATACCGAACTCCCATTCAGAATCTAGCAGCTGCAGCCCGTATAGCAGAGTCCATTCATCCTTCCCAGTCGGAGGCTGGTAGAGGCTTACTCCAGATCAGAGATTTGCTCCGGGCAGCAGGAGATCAAAATTCAGCTGTATCGCGATCATGAACAGATTCACAAAGAGATCCACATCGCTGCGAATCTGATCCGGTCGGCACATAGCCCAAGATCGCCCCCGAGGCGTGAGGGACATGGATGCCGGCGTGATCAGTATGAGGACCGATTCGATCGTGATGATCGACGTTGAGTGCCCACTCCTCCCCTAAGGGGTGGGTCATATGCGCCTCGGCAACAAGATGACAGACGCCAGCACAGTGTTGGGCAAAGGATTCCAGTCGACCCCAGGGAACCAGGCTTTGATGCGAGATCCTCATCGTTCAAGGTCTGGTCGACAGGAACAGAGCTAACCGAGAAAGCCATGACAGAAATGCGCCCATCAGCAGCAGAGTACACGTCTCAGGACCAGAATGTTTTAGCAGAGCCATCAGAGCCGCGGTGATTCCTCCCAACTTCAGGGTGGCGACTGGAGTCAGTAAGTTCACTGGTGAGTCCAAGCCGGATACCTGGCTTGAGGACTACCGAATGGCTGTCCAGATTGGCGGCGGCAACGATGAAGTGGCCATGAAACACCTGCCTCTTATGTTGGAGGGATCGGCCAGAGCATGGCTGAATCAGTTAGCACCCAGCAGCATTTACACTTGGGAAATTCTTGCCGAGTGTTTATCAGGACATTTGAAGGAACTTGCAAGCGGCCAGCAGTGTTGACGGAGTTGCAGTCGTGTGTGCAGAAGTCGAATGAAACTCTGAGGGATTACATCCAGAGATGGATCACTTTGCACCACACAAGAGAGAATGTATCGATCATCGAGCGATCGTGCCTTCAAGGAAGGCGTTAAAACAGAGAGTTGAGTCTGAAATTGGTCGGACGGAGACATGACCACCGAGTCGAATGATGGAGATTGCCACCAAGTACGCCAATGGTGAAGAAGAGGATCGGCTCCGGAGTGGCAAGTACAAGTCAACCGCTAATGAAACCGGGGGAGGGAACTCCAGTCGGAAACAGAAGCGGAAAGCCGAGCCAGCTGCTCCTAGAGAAGCCTTGGCCGTGACTCCAGGAAAGTTCAAGGGGAAATCCAAGGGGCCTTGGAACCCCAAGAAAGTGAAAGACCAAGATGGAAATCATGTGTTGGACTTGCCATGTCACATTCACACGAAGAAAGATGAAGAGGGTAAACTCATTTACCCAAAGCATACCACTCGACAGTGTCGGCTCTTGATTCAGCAGCCCAGGAAGCAGCCCAAGGACAAGGAGAAGGAGTCGGACAAAGTTGAGGACAAGGAAGATAGTGACGGTGGATACCCCCAGGTCAATTCCACTCTGATGATTTTTGCTGACATTGAAAGCAAAAGTCGATTGAAAGTTATCAACTGAGAAGTGAATATGGTTGCTCCGGCGACACCCAGTTATCTGAAATGGTCGCAGACCGCCATCATGTTCGACCATTCTGATCACCCGACACACATAGCCACTCCTGGGAGGCAAGCGTTGGTGGTCGACCCAGTCGTCGAAGGCACTCGACTAACTAAGGTTTTGATGGATGGTGGCAGTGGCTTGAACATACTGTATGCAGAGAAGTTGAAAGGGATGGGCATTCTGATGTCCAGACTTAGCACCAACAACATGAGCTTCCATGGAGTAATTCCTGGAAAGAAGGCTGAGTCGCTCGGCCAAATTGCTCTCGATGTGGTTTTTGGTGACTACAAGAATTTTCGTAAGGAAAAGTTGACCTTTGAGGTCGTGGATTTCCAGAGCGCTTATCACGCTATCCTGGGGAGGCCGGCATATGCTCGTTTCATGGCTCGACCATGTTATGTGTACCTCAAACTGAAGATGCTAGGTCCCAAAGGTGTGATCACTGTCACTGGCAATCGGAAGAAAGCAGAAGAGTGTTTTCAGAAAGGCTCTAAGATCGCTGATGCTTAGATGGCAGTGGTAGAGCTGCAAGAGTACCAGAAAACTGCAGACCCGAGTGATTTGTTGCGAGCCAAGAAGCCCGCTACGGAGTCAGCATTTCAGTCGTCCGGGGAAACGAAACCGATTCATATTCATCCGACTGATCCCAATGCTGCTCTGACTCACATCTCAACAACACTCGACTCCAAATAGGAAGAAGCGCTCATCCAGTTCCTCCGTGAGAACTGGGACATCTTCGCATGGAAGCCTGCTGACATGCCGGGTGTTCCCAGGGGACTGGCTAAGCATCTTCTATGAGTCGACTCAAAAGTTAAACCTGTCAAAGAACATCTTCAACGGTCCGCCGTCCAGAAGAGAAAGGCCATTGGCGAGGAGGTGGCTCGGCTTTTAGCAGCAGAGTTTATCCGAGAGATTTACCACTCCGAGTGGCTCGCCAATGTTGTCATGGTCCCTAAGAAGGACAAGTCACTTCGCATGTGCATCGACTTCAAACATATCAATCGGGCCTGCCCGAAAGATCATTTTCCTCTCCACCGCATCGACCAAATAGTTGACTCGACTGCGGGATGTGAGCGGTTGTATTTCTTAGACGCCTATTCCGGGTACCATCAGATCCGTCTGTATGGACCCGACGAGATCAAAACAGCTTTCATCACTCCATTCGGGTGCTTCTGTTATGTCACCATGCCATTCGGCCTCAAGAATGCCGGAGCCACGTTCATGAGGATGATTCAGAAGTGTTTGCTCACTCAAATCAGTCCGAATGTGGAAGCATACATGGATGACATTGTGGTCAAGTCACGAAAGGTTCCGACCTGTTGGTGACCTTGCTGAAACATTTGCCAATCTCGGGAGGTATGATATCAAGCTTAATCCATCAAAGTGCACATTCAGAGTTCTGGCGGAAAGTTACTCGGTTTTCGTTTCGAGCGAGGAATCGACGCCAACCCGAAAAAGTTGGCACTATACTCCAATGAAACGCATACTGGCGTGCACGATGTCGAAGCTTCTTGGATGCTTGGCGCTTTAAGTCGATTCATCTCTCACCTCGGTGAAAAGGCATTGCCTCTTTCTCGGTGATGAAGAAGTCGACAAGTTCGAGTGGACTCTGAAGCTGATGCAGCGTTTGCGAGCTCAAAGCTCGCTCTCCAACCAGCCGGTGCTTGCTGCCCCAATCAGCAAGGAGCTGTTGCTGCTTTACATTGCAGCCACAGGACAAGTCGTCACTACAAAGATTTTACGGTCGGCGGGAAGAGGAAGGAAAGGCCTTCAAAGTTCAGCGCCAAAGATATTATCTTTCAAGTATTAACCCCATCAAAGCAAAGATACCCTCATTATCGTAAGCTTGTGTATGGGATTTATATGACCGCCAAGAAGGTTGCTCATTACTTCTTCTCGATCATTCCATTACGATCGTCGTGACGCCCATTATCGAGATTTTGCACTGTGAGACACAACTGGTCGAGCGGCGAAATGGGCGATTGAACTTCTTCCCCTTGATATCAAGTTTGAGGCAAAGAAAGCCATCAAGTCCCAAGTAATAGCAGATTTCATCACCGAGTGGATTGAACAACGATTATCGACTCAAGTTCACTCGGACCTTTGGACTATGTTCATTGATGGTTCCAAGATGCTGAATGGTTCCTTTGGGGTAGTATTGGTTTCCCCCCGAGGAGATAAGCTCAGATATGTGCTCCAGATTCACTTTGATTCTTCCAACAATGAAGCAGAATATGAAGCACTATTGTATGGGCTGCGTATGGCCATTTCACTCGGCGTCCGTCGCCTCCTGGTCTACGACGACTCAGATTTAGTGGTTAATCAAGTGATGAAGGAGTGGGACGTCAGAAGTCCAGCCATGACTGGTTATTGCAATGCAGTGAGGAAGCTAGAGAAGAAGTTCGAGGGGTTAGAGCTTCATCATATACCCCGACTAAAAAATCAAGCTGCTGACGATTTGGCGAAAATAGGATCCAAGAGGGAAGCCATTCCCAGTGATGTGTTTTTGGAGCACATCCACACACTGTCAGTTCAAGAGGATCCTTTCACCGAAGAAGCTCCGCAGCCAAAAAGTGCCACTGATCCATCTGAAGTTGAGGTCCCAGCTGTGTCGACCTGGTCATGGAAGTCGTGGTCATCACTCCCGACTGGACGGTTCCGTACGTCACGTATATCCTAAGGAAAGAGCTCCCGGAGAACGAAGAAGAGGCTCGACAGATCGTCTGCCGATACAAGGCCTTTACTGTGATCAAGGGACAGTTATACAGAGAAAGCGCGACTGGAGTCGGTCAGAAATGCATAACGCCAGAAGAAGGTCAGATAATTCTTGATGATATCCACTCGGGGACCTGTGGTCACCATGCGTCCTCTCGGACCATTGTGGCTAAAGCATACCGGCGGGATTTTCTTGGCCAAAAGCAAATGAAATGGCAAAGGAAATAGTCGACAAGTGTGAAGGATGTCAGTTCTACTCCAATATGTCACACAAACCCGCCTCAGCATTGAAGACCATTCCACTCATCTGGCCTTTCGCTGTTTGGGGGTTGGATATGATTGGACCACTGAGAATTGGCAGAAGCGGTTTCACTCATTTTCTAGTGGCAGTCGACAAGTTTACGAAGTGGATCAAAGCTAAACCTATCAAGAACCTCGATGCGTGCACTGCTATCAGTTTCATCAGAGAGTTGATATTCAGATATGGAGTTCCACACAGCATCATCACTGACAATGGGTCAAACTTCGATTCTGACAAGTTCAAAGCCTTTTGCGCCTCTCAGGGCACGCAAGTCGACTATGCTTCAGTTGCTCACCCCCAGTCGAATGGACAAGCAGAACAAGCAAACGGTCTAATTCTCAAAGGACTGAAACCTCGGCTGATGCGCGATCTCAAGCATGCAGCAGGAGCGTGGGTCGACGAACTTCCGTCGGTTCTTTAGGGATTGAGGACCACTCCTAATCGGTCGACTGGGAGAACTCCATTCTTTCTGGTCTATGGAGCTGAAGCAGTTCTGCCGAGTGACCTGCTTCACATCGCACCCCGAGTCGAACTCTACTCTGAAGATGAAGCGGAGCAAGCCCGACAAGATGCAGTCGACCTCCTTGAAGAGGAGAGAGAGATGGCCTTGATCCGCTCGACCATCTATCAGCAGGACTTGCCTTGATTCCATGCTAGAAATGTGAAGAGCCGAACCTTTCAAGAAGGGGACTTGGTCCTCCGAGTGGATCAACAGAAACCACACAAGCTCGCTCCCACTTGGGAAGGTCCCTTCATCGTCACCAGATTTCTCCACAATGGAGCTTACCATCTTTACAACGTCGATCACCAGATTGATGAGCCTCGAGCTTGGAATGCGGAGTTGCTCCGCCCCTTTTACACTTAAGTACTCACTCGGGTGAGATGTAATAAAAGTACCTCTGTAGTTTGTTTATTCAAAGACAAGAATGTTATAATTTTCCCAGTGATAATTATTACTTTTCGTTTACATAAGAAATTTCCCCCAGTGGGTGGCTTAGCCGCTAAACCGTTTCGCCTAAGTTTGTAAAACAAATCCCTGCCGAGGGGAGAGCCAGCCTCCCACTCGGGGGCTTAGCTGCAATTCGTTTCGCCTAAGTTTGAAAATCCTACCGAGTGAGGAGCCAGCCTCCCACTCGGAGGCTTAGCTGCAGTCCAAGTACTCGCCTAAGTGTCTATAATCCTACCGAGTGGTGAGCCAGCCTCCCACTCGGGGGCTTAGCTGCAGTCCAAGTACTCGCCTAAGTTTGAAAAATCCTACCGAGTGGTGAGCCAGCCTCCCACTCAGGGGCTTAGCTGCAGTCCAAGTACTCGCCTAAGTTTGAAAATCCTACCGAGTGAGGAGCCAGCCTCCCACTCGAGGGCTTAGTTGCAGTCCAAGTACTCGCCTAAGTATTTAATACAATGTGCACTTTGCAAGGACGACAAGGTACAGGTCAACTGTTGCCTTCCCCTTCAGAGCTACGACACAAAAATCCTCCTCTGAGGCTTAGCTGCAGTCCAGTACTTGCCTAAGTTTGAAAAATCCTACCGAGTGGAGAGCAAACCTCCCACTCGGGGGCTTAGCAGCAGTCCAAGACTACGCCTAAGTTTGAAAAATCCCACCGAGTGGAGAGCAAACCTCCCACTCGGGGCTTAGCAACAATCCAAGACTTGCCTAAGTTTGAAAAATCCTACCGAGTGGAGAGCAAACCTCCCACTCGGGGGCTTAGCAGCAGTCCAGTACTCACCTAAGTTTGAAAAATCCTACCAAGTGGAGAGCAAACCTCCCACTCGGGGGCTTAGCAGCAGTCCAGTACTCGCCTAAGTTTGAAAAATCCTACCGAGTGGAGAGCAAACCTCCCACTCGGAGGCTTAGCAGCAGTCCAGTACTCGCCTAAGTTTGAAAAATCCTACCGAGTGGAGAGCAAACCTCCCACTCGGGGGCTTAGCAGCAGTCCAGTACTCGCCTAAGTTTGAAAAATCCTACCGAGTGGAGAGCAAAACTCACACTCGGGGGCTTAGCTGCAGTCCAGTACTCGCCTAAGTATCCGAAAATCCTACCGAGTGGAGAGCAACCCTCCCACTCGGAGGCTTAGCTGCAGTCCAGTACTCGCCTAAGTACGAAATCCATTCCAATCCGCAAGGATGACGAGGTGCAGGTCGACCGTTACCTTCTCCTTTGAAGCTGCGCCACAAGTACAACGTGCGCTCCATGCCAATCCACAAGGATGACGAGGTGCAGGTCGACTGCTACCTTCTCCTTCGGAGCTGCGCCACAAGTACGATGTGCGCTCCATCCCGATCCGCAAGGACGACGAGGTGCAGGTCGACTGTTACCTTCTCCTGCGGAGCTGCGCCATAAGTACAATCCGAACTCCATCCCTGCCTGCAAGAACAACGAAGTGTAGGTCGATTGAATTTTCCACCTCAGAAGCTGCATCTCAAGCACCGAAGCATAATCCGATTGAAGAACAAAGTTCACTCGAAGGCAAACAAAAGCATATTTCGACGATAAGTAAAGTTTGGATAACATCCTACGGATGCAGAAGTACCCAGGCCTCAAGCCTGTTAAAGTTTATCGGTTACAAGATCACTCGGCATTCCGAGGCAAATTTAAGACGAATCATAGAAGTTTTTTACTCCTCAGGTGGAGGACTTAGGCGCAATGAACTGGTCCAGGTCGATCCCATCAGCGATCCGGGTGGCAGCACCAATGAAAGTCTCCATGAAAGATCGGAAGTCATACTTCTTGGTATTGGCAACTTTGATGGACGCCAGCCTTTCCTCTCGCGCCTCCTTGCAGTGAACGCGGACCAGAGACAGAGCAACATCGGCACCGCATATGGCAGAAGACTTTTTCCATTCCTGCACTCGACTTGGAACGTCATTCAGTCAAGTCTTTAAATACTCAAGGTCATTTTGAAGTGTTTCGCCTGGCCAGAGTGTCGAGTCAATCCACGACACCGCAACCTTCAGTCGAGGGAGGTAGTCCACCACAACAGCGACACGAGACTCCAGTCCGAGCACATTCACGGCGGCTTCATCCTTCACGGGGGAGTTAATGGGGTCCAGGTTTGTCTCCACTCGACTAGTCTCTTCCTCGAAGTTCTGACAGAATTCTGCAAACACAACTCGAGTTCAAGCTAATGGTTCTATGATGAGTCAGTGATAACAAGTCAGTCGGATAAGAGGAATTACCTTCAAGCATGAGGAATAACTTCTTGGCAAGCCCTCCCAGATAAGCCTCTAGATCATTCCTCTTCCCCGCTAGTTCGCCAGCCTTGTCGCTCAGAGCTATCTTGTCATTCTTCAGTCAGCTAACCTCCTTGTTGGCCGCGTCGAGAGCAGCTTTTAGATTGGCATTCTCTTCTTCAAGTTTTCCGACTGAAGACAGCTTCTCTTCCGCGATCTTGGTTTTGTTCAAAGCCGTTTTCTGCGCCTCGGCAAGGTCATGATCCTTCTTCTTCAAAGCCTCCTCCATTTTGTTTGCAAAATGACAGTGAGATCAGAATTAGGAAGGGACAGAAAGACAAAGACAGTCGTCAAGTTCTCACCAGCCATACCTTTTGCTTCGTCTCTCGCCTTCTGCAAGTTCTCCTGAGCAAGCTTCAAGTCAAGGTTGAGCTGGATCTGTTTGTTTTCCAATTCAGTATAGCAAGCCACAAGCTCACAGGATTTCTGCGAAGAATCAATCGACAGATATCAAAGATAAGTTACTTCCGAGTGTCTAAGAAAAATCATTGCGTTTCTAAGACTACAGCCGAATCAAAATATTCGACAGTAGTCTCGGGGACTACACCCAGTGGGTGCACTTTGCGTGCCCCCACTGGTCTTACCGACTCGGTTCGATCAGTTGACCGAAAGAGAAAAAAAGGTTATGATCCTACACCACAGCTAACTGTCAGCAGTCAGCCTTGGTATCATAAAAAAAGAGTTCTTCAGACTATGGTCGACTGCCAGCAGTCCACCATAGTCTCGGGATTACACCGGTGGGTGCACTCAGCGTGCCCCACCGGTTTCAAGATTCCATTCGACATGGTCCGACCAGACCGAGTGAAGAAGTTATCAAACAAATACAAAGTATAAAGACTACAATGACCGCCGCCATCCACCATAGTCTCGGGACTACACCGGTGGGTGCACTCAGCGTGCCCCCACCGGTCCAAAAATTCAGTCGACACACCCGGTGGGTGTACTGAGATCTGAAGATCTTGTAAAGAATAGTTTTTCATGTAGCATATCCTAACAGAACAAGTGGTGATCAACTAACCTGGACGTTGCTCTGAAGAGCTGAGCTGGCATCATAGGCCACCTGGTTGGCTTCCCGGACCACCTTCATTTGCTCCATCATGATCCCCGCTTGGCGTATAGCCTCCTTAGTAGCACCCACTTGGTCCTCTGGGACGTGGTGCGTGGCGAAAAGGGAGGGCGGATCATCAGTCGACGATGAAGGCCGGATACTCGTCAGCGGCACAGCGAAAGACACGGAAATCCGAGTGATGTTGCCACCCTCATGGACCAGCACCTCAGGCACTGATGCAACCTGACCAGTCTTGCCAGCAGGCGCCTTCTTAGTCCTCCTCCGCCTCAACGGCGCCTCATCATCATCATTGGGGAGATCAATGACATGAGGAGGGATTACATGAAAGATTCAAATTTAAAAACGGAAATCCAGTCGACCAAAAGAGAAACTACAGAGATCATACCAAGGTTAGAGGTGGCAGCATCTTCCATCTCCTGGTCCTCATTTCTAACTGAGGTCTCGGAGGTAGCAGCGCTGCAGGTTTCAGAAATCAGTTGATCAGTCAACAAGTCGACCAAAAATGTGTCCGCGCCAAACAAGAAAACACGAATTTTGTTGTACCCGGAAATGGTGGGAATGGCCATCCTCATCTTGGGCAAAGCCTTCGTCGGCTTTGATGGCGTCACTCGGGGTTGCTCTGGTGCTTTTTTAGTCGGCGCCGGAGACGTCGTCCGAGGGTGTTTCGTTGACTGCCCAACAGGCGTGATAGCCTTGCCACGCTCGACCGCGGTGTCATGGGTGAGCTTGGATCGCCTTTCCATGCGAGGAGGGTCGACTTCTTCCTCCTCTTCCTCCTCCTCCTCTTCGCCGGAGCTGTCATCATCTTCGTCCTCCGCACCATCGGATTGCCATTCCTCCTGGCTTTCACCTCCGCTCCCTTCCTCCACGACTGGTTCTTGCGCCTCGTTGGGCATCGAATACATCTCAGTGGTGGCCTGGAAGAAACCAAACAAGACAAAGTCAATCGACTGATTTGAAGCAAACAAGATGGATAAAACAGGATAACAACCGAAGATGCAGGAATGGACCTTGTCTACTTCGTAGGACTGGTCGAGTGGAGGGATCCTCCCGCCCCTCGAGGGTTGTCCTTGTTTCTGTGATGCCCCAAGACATCTTTCCAGCATGGCATCCTCGATCTCCTCCGGGTGGATCCGAGTGGTGTCCTCAGTGCCGGAGTACAACCACATCAGATGGTCTCGGGCTTGAAGCAGCTGGATGCGTCGTCGAAGGAAGACCTCCAAGAGATCCATGCCTGTTACCCCGTCTCGAATAAGCTGGATAACTCGTTCGACCAACAAATTCACCTGCGCCTTCTCTTCCGTGATCACTTTCAAAGAAGACGGTTTGCTCACTCGGTCCATGGGAAAACGAGGGAGTCCAGTCGACTGCCCTGGCGTTGGCTGGTCCTTGCAGCAGAACCAAGTCGACTGCCATCCACGAACCGACTCGGGTAAGACCATGGTCGGAAAAGAGCGTTTTCCTCTCATTTGGACCCCAAGACCCCCACACATTTGAATCACTTGAGTTCTCTTGTCACTCGGATTGGCCTTTTTCACCGTTTGGGAGCGACAAGTGAAGATGTGCGTGAAAAGGCCCCAATGAGGCCGGTGAGGGAGTCCTGGATTAGGGGGTGTCCAGATAGCCGGACTATAGCCTTTGGCCGGACTCCTGGACTATGAAGATACAAGATTGAAGACTTCGTCCCGTGTTCGGATGGGACTTTCCTTGGCGTGGAAGGCAAGCTTGGCGATACGGATATGTAGATCTCCTACCATTGTAACCGACTCTGTGTAACCCTAACCCTATTCAGTGCCTATATAAACCGGAGGGTTTTAGTCCATAGGACGAACAACAATCATACCATAGGCTAGCTTCTAGGGTTTAGCCTCTCTGATCTCGTGGTAGATCTACTCTTGTACTACCCATATCATCAATATTAATCAAGCAGGAGTAGGGTTTTACCTCCATCGAGAGGGCCCGAACCTGGGTAAAAACATCGTGTCCCTTGTCTCCTGTTACCATCCGCCTAGACGCATAGTTCGGGACTCCCTACCCGAGATCCGCCGGTTTTGACACCGACATTGGTGCTTTCATTGAGAGTTCCTCTGTGTCGTCATCTTTAGGCCCGATGGCTCCTTCGATCATCAACAACGATGCGCTCCAGGGTGAGACTTTTCTCCCCGGACAGATCTTCGTATTCGGCAGCTTTGCACTGCGGGCCAATTCGCTTGGCCATCTGGAGCAGATTGAAAGCTACGCCCCTGGCCATCAGGTCAAATTTGGAAGTCTGAACTACACGGCTGACATCCGCAGAGACTTGATCTTCGACGGGTTCGAGCCACAGCCAAGCACGCCACACTGTCACGAGGGGCATGATATAGCTCTGCCGCCGAACAGTGTCCTCGAGGCCGCACCAGAGTCCGCTCCGACCTTCAGCTCGGAGCCGGCCGCACCGATCGAGGACGGGTGGCTGGACACCGCCTCGGGGGCTGCGATCTCTACGGCGATTGAGCCGTACACCTACCCCGTCCTTTGCGAAGCTCGTAACTCCAAGGTGCCGGACTCCTCTCCGGACTTCGAGCCTTCCGCGCCCCTGCCAATCAAATCCGATTGGGCGCCGATCATGGAATTCACTGCCGCGAATATCTTTCAGCACTCTCCCTTTGGCGACATTCTGAATTCACTAAAGTCTCTCTCTTTATCAGGAGAGCCCTGGCCGGGTTATGGTCAGGAAGGTTGGGATGCGGACGACGAAGAAAATCAAAGCCCACCCACCACCCACTTCGTAGCCACTGTTGATGATTTAACCGACATGCTCGACTTCGACTCCGAAGACATCGACGATATGGACGACGATGCAGTAGACGACCAAGAACCAGCGCCCACAGGGCACTGGAAGGCCACCTCGTCATATGACATATACATGGTGGACATCCCAAAAGATGGATTGGCGATGGAACGGCGGAGGATAGCCCCTCCAAGAAACAGCCTAAGCGTCGGCATCAACGGCGCCACTTTAAATCCCGCCACATCAAAAACGGTGATTCCAGCACAGGAGACAATAACACCCCGGACAGTGCCGAAGATAACCCCCTCCAGCATAATTCAGCACAGGAGGATGGAGAAGCCAGCCCTCATGAGAGAGCGGCAGAAAGAGAGGTAGAGGAAGATAATTACATGCCTCCCTCTGAAGATGAGGCAAGCCTCGGCGACGACGAATTCGTCGTGCTCGAGGATCCCGTCGAACAAGAGCGTTTCAAATGCAGGCTAATGGCCACGGCAAGCAGCCTCAAGAAAAAGCAGCAGCAGCTTAGAGCTAACCAAGACTTGCTAGCTGACAGATGGACTGAAGTCCTTGCGGCCGAAGAGTATGAACTCGAGCGCCCCACCAAGAGCTACCCAAGACGCAGGCTGCTACCCCGATTAGAGGAGGAAGCACCCAAACCTACATCACCAGTGCATGATTGAAGGAAATATGCCCTAGAGGCAATAATAAAGTTATTATTTATTTCCTCATATCATGATAAATGTTTATTATTCATGCTAGAATTGTATTAACCGGAAACATGATACATGTGTGAATACATAGACAAACATATAGTCACTAGTATGCCTCTACTTGACTAGCTCATTAATCAAAGATGGTTATGTTTCCTAACCATAGACATGTGTTGTTATTTGATTAATGGGATCACATCATTAGGAGAATGATGTGATTGACATGACCCATTCCGTTAGCCTAGCACTTGATCGTTTAGTATATTGCTATTGCTTTCTTCATGACCTATACATGTTCTTGTAACTATGAGATTATGCAACTCCCGGTTACCGGAGGAACACTTTGGGTGCTACCAAACGTCACAACGTAACTGGGTGACTATAAAGGAGTACTACAGGTGTCTCCAAAGGTACATGTTGGGTTGGCGTATTTCGATATTAGGTTTTGTCACTCCGATTGTCGGAGAGGTATCTCTGGGCCCTCTCGGTAATACACATCACATAAGCCTTGCAAGCATTGCAACTAATAAGTTAGTTACGAGATGATGTATTACGGAACGAGTAAAGAGACTTGCCGGTAACGAGATTGAACTAGGTATTGGATACCGACGATCGAATCTCGGGCAAGTAACATACCGATGACAAAGGAACAACGATGTCGTTATGCGGTTTGACCGATAAAGATCTTCGTAGAATATGTAGGAACCAATATGGGCATCCAGGTTCCGCTATTGGTTATTGACCGAGAATAGTTCTAGGTCATGTCTACATAGTTCTCGAACCCGTAGGGTCCGCACGCTTAACGTTACGATGACAATTTATTATGAGTTTATAAGTTTTGATGTACGAAGTTTGTTCGAGTCCCGATGTGATCACGGACATGACGAGGAGTCTCAAATGGTCGAGACATAAAGATTGATATATTGGAAGCCTATATTTGGATATCGGAATGGTTCCGGGTGAAATCGGGATTTTACCGGAACATCGAGGGGTTACCAGAACCCTCCCGGGGGATAATGGGCCTTAGTGGGCCATGAGGGAGAAGAGGAGGGCCGGCCAGGGCAGGCCGCGCGCCCCCTCCCCCCCTAGTCCCAATAGGACAAGGAGGGGGCGGCGCCCCTTCCTCTTTCCCCTCCCCCTTTCCTTCTCCAACAAGGCAAGAGGGGGGAGTCCTACTCCCGGTGGGAGTAGGACTCCTCCAGGCGCACCCCTTGGGGGCCGGCCGCACCTCCCCCTCCCTTCTTTATATACGGGGGCAGGGGCACCCCATAACACACAAGTTGATCTACGGATCGTTCCTTAGCCGTGTGCGGTGCCCCCCTCCACCATATTCCACCTCGGTCATATCGTCGCGGAGTTTAGGCGAAGCCCTGCGCCGGTAGAGCATCATCATCGTCACCACGCCATCGCGGTTGTGGAACTCATCCCGACACTTTGCTGGATCGAGTCCGGGATCGCCATCGAGCTGAACGTGTGCTGAACTCGGAGGTGCCGTGACGTTCGGTACTTGGATCGGTCGGATCGTGAAGACGCACGACTACATCAACCGCGTTGTCATAACGCTTCGCCACGGTCTCACGAGGGTACGTGGACATACACTCTCCCTCTCGCTTCTATACCATCACCATGATCTTGTGTGTGCGAGGAATTTTTTGAAATTACTACGCTTCCCAACAATGGCATCCGAGCCTGGTTTTATGCGTTGATGTTATATGCACGAGTAGAACACAAGTGAGTTGTGGGCGATACAAGTCATCTGCTTACCAGCATGTCATACTTTGGTCGGGCGGTATTGTGAGATGAAGCGGCCGGACCGACATTACGCCAGACGCTTACGCGAGACTGGTTTCACCGCCGCGAGCACTCATTGCTTAAAGGTGTTGGCGGGTGTCTGCTCTCTCACTTTAGTTGAACTGAGTGTGGCTACGCCCGGTCCTTGCGAAGGTTAAAACAACACCAACTTGACAAACTATCGCTGTGGTTTTGATGCGAGGTAAGAACGGTTCTTGCTCAGCCCATAGCAGCCACGTAAAATTTGCAACAACAAAGTAGAGGACGCCTAACTTGTTTTTGCAGGGCATGTTGTGATGTGATATGGTCAAGACGTGATGCTATATTTTATTGTATGAGATGATCATGTTTTGTAACCGAAGTTATCGGCAATCGGCAGGAGCCATATGGTTGTCGCTTATTGTATGAAATGCAACGCTATGTAATTGCTTTACTTTATCACTAAGCGGTAGCGATAGTCGAGAAGCAATAGTTGGCGAGACAACAACGATGCTACGATGGAGATCAAGGTGTTGCGCCGGTGACAATGGTGATCACGACGGTGCTTGGAGATGGAGATCACAAGCACAAGATGATGATGGCCATATCATATCACTTATATTGATTGCATGTGATGTTTATCCTTTATGCATCTTATCTTGCTTTGATTGACGGTAGCATTATAAGATGATCTCTCACTAAATATCAAGAAGTGTTCTCCCGAGTATGCACCGCTGCGAAAGTTCTTCGTCTTTGAGACACCACGTGATGATCGGGTGTGATAGGCTCTACGCTCAAATACAACGGGTGCAAAACAGTTGCACACGCGAATACTCAGGTCAAACTTGACGAGCCTAGCATATACAGATATGCCCTCGAACACGGAGACCGAAAGGTCGAACGTGAATCATGTAGTAGATATGATCAACATAGTGATGTTCACCATTGAAACTACTCCATCTCACGTGATGATCGGACATGGTTTAGTTGATTTGGATCACGTAATCACTTAGATAACTAGAGATGTCTATCTAAGTGGGAGTTCTTAAGTAATATGATTAATTGAACTTAAATTTATCATGAACTTAGTACCGATAGTATTTTGCTTGTCTATGTTTCTGTAGATAGATGGCTCGTCTTTGTTGTTCCATTGAATTTTAATGCTTTCCTTGAGAAAGCAAAGTTGAAAGATGATGGTAGCAATTACACGGACTGGGTCCGTAATCTGAGGATTATCCTCATTGCTGCACGTAAGAATTACGCCCTGGAAGCACCGCTGGGTGCCAGCCTGCTGCTGATGATGCAACCGACGACGTTAAGAACGTCTCGCGAGCAAAAGCGATGACTACTCGATAGTTCATGTGCCATGCTTTACGGCTTAGAACCGGGCTTCAACGACGTTTTGAACGTCATGGAGCATATGAGATGTTCCAGAGTTGAAGTTAATATTTCAAGCAAATGCCGGATTGAGAGATAAGAAGTCTTCAATAAGTTCTATAGCTGCAAGATGGAGGAGAATAGTTCGTCGGTGAACACATACTCAAAATGTTCGGGTATAATAATCACTTGATTCAACCGGGTGTTAATCTTCCCGATGATAGTGTCATTGACAGAATTCTTCAATCACGCCACCAAGCTACAAGAGCTTCGTGATGAACTATAATATGCAAGGGATGGACAAGTCTATTCCCGAGCTCTTCGCAATGCTAAAAGCCGTGGAGGTAGAAATAAAAAGGAGCATCAAGTGTTGATGGTTAACAAAACCACCAGTTTCAAGAAAAAGGGCAAAGGGAAGAAGAAGGAACTTCAAGAAGAACAGCAAACAAGTTGCTGCTCAAGAGAAGAAACCCAAGTCTGGACCTAAGCCTGAAACTCGAGTGCTTCTACCGCAAGCGATGGACCTTTGAAGCGGAACTGCCCCAAGTATTTGGCGGATAAGAAGGATGGCAAGGTGAACAAAGGTATATGTGATATACATGTTATTAATGTGTACCTTACTAATACTCGCAGAGTACCGGTATTTGATCTTCGGTTACATTGCTAATATTTGCAACTCAAACAGAACTACGGATTGCGAAGATTGGCTAAGGACGAGGTGACGATGCGTGGGAAATGGTTCCAAAGTCGATGTGATCGCGGTTGGCACGCTACCTCTACATCTACCATCGGGATTAGTTTTAGACCTAAATAATTGTTATTTGGTGCCGCGTTAAGCATGAACATTATATCTGGATCTTGTTTGATGCGAGACGGTTATTCATTTAAGTCGAGAATAATGGTTGTTCTATTTATATGAATAATATCTTTTATGGTCATGCACCCTTGAAGAGTGGTCTATTTTATTGAATCTCGATAGTAGTAATACACATATTCATAGTGTTGAAACCAAAAGATATAGAGTTGATAATGATAGTGCAACTTATTTGTGGCCTTGCCGTTTGGGTCATATCGATTGTAAAACACATGAAGAAACTCCATCTCGATGGGCTTTTGGAATCACTTGATTATGAAACACTTGGTACTTTGAACCGTGCCTCATGGGCAAGATGACTAAAACGCCGTTCTCGGAACTATGGAGCGAGCAACTGATTTGTTGGAAATCATACATACCGATGTTTGTGGTCCAATGAATGTTGAGGCACGGCGGGTATCGTTATTTTCTCACCTTCACAGATGATTTGAGCAGATATGGGTATATCTACTTGATGAAACATAAGTCTAAAACATTTGAAAAGTTCAAATAATTTCAGAGTTAAGTGGAAAATCATCGTAACAAGAAAATAAAATTTCTACGATCTGATCGTGGAGGAGAATATTTGAGTTACGAGTTTGGTTTGCATTTGAAACAATGCGGAATAGTTTCGTAGCTCACGCCACCCGGAACACCACAACGAAATGGTGTGTCCGAACGTCGTAATCGTACTTTAATAGATATGGTGCGATCTATGATGTCTCTTACTGATTTACCGCTATCTTTTTGGGGTTATGCTTTAGAGACGGCCGCATTCACGTTAAATAGGGCACCATCAAAATCTGTTGAAACGACACCTTATGAACTATGGTTTAGCAAGAAACCAAAGTTGTCGTATCTTAAAGTTTGGGGTTGCGATACTTATGTGAAGAAACTTCAACTAGATAAGCTCGAACCTAAATCGGAGAAATGTGTCTTCATAGGATACCCAAAAGAGACTATTGGGTACACCTTCTATCACAGATCTGAGGGCAAGATTTTCGTTGCTAAATTCGGATCCTTTCTAGAAAAGGAGTTTCTCTCGAAAGAAGTGAGTTGGAGGAAAGTAGAACTTGATGAGATAATCGTATCTGCTCCCTTATTGAAAATAGTTCATCACAAGAACCGGTCCTCGTGACAACTACACCAATTAGTGAGGAAGCTAATGATATTGATCATGAAACTTCAGATCAAGTTTCTACCGAACACGAGGTCAACTAGAGTAAGATCCGCACTGAGTGGTACGGTAATCCTATTCGGAAGTCATGTTACTTGA
Source organism: Aegilops longissima (assembly GCA_021605205.1). Taxonomy (NCBI): domain Eukaryota; kingdom Viridiplantae; phylum Streptophyta; class Magnoliopsida; order Poales; family Poaceae; genus Aegilops; species Aegilops longissima. The sequence goes on along the minus strand of CM038682.1, from coordinate 655,143,353 downwards.
CCATGGCGAACCTACAAACTATGAAGAAGCGATGGTGAGCCCAGATTCGCAAAATGGCTGGAAGCCATGAAATCTGAGATGGGATCCATGTATGAGAACAAAGTATGGACTTTGGTTGACTTGCCCGATGATCGGCAAGCCATTGAGAATAAATGGATCTTTAAGAAGAAGACCGACGCGATGGTAATGTAATCTGTCTATAAAGCTCGACTTGTTGCGAAAGGTTTTCGACAAGTTCAAGGGGTTGACTACGATGAGACTTTCTCACCAGAAGCGATGCTTAAGTCCGTCTGAATCATGTTAGCAATTGCTGCATTTTATGATTATGAAATTTGGCAAATGGATGTCAAAACTGCATTCTTGAATGGATTTCTAGAAGAAGAGTTGTATATGATGCAACCAGAAGGTTTTGTTGATCCAAAAGGTGCTAACAAAGTGTGCAAGCTCCAGCGATCAATTTATGGTGCAGTGCAAGCCTCTCGGAGTTGGAATAAACGCTTTGATAGTGTGATCAAAGCATATGGTTTTATATGAGACTTTTGGAGAAGCCTCAGATTTACAAGAAAGTGAGTGGGAGCTCAGAGCATTTCGATATTATATGTGGACGATATATTATTGATTGGAAATGATATAGAATTTCTGGATAGCATAAAAGGATACTTGAATAAAAGTTTTCAATGAAAGACCTCGGTGAAGCTGCTTACATATTGGGCATCAAGATCTATAGAGATAGATCAAGACGCTTAATTGACTTTCACAAAGCACATACCTTGATAAAGTTTTGAAAAGTTCAAAATGGATCAGGCAAAGAAAGGATATTTACCGTGTTACAAGGTGTGAAATTGAGTCGGACTCAATGCCCGACCACAGCAGAAGATAGAGAGAAAATGAAAGATGTTCCTATGCTTCAGCCATAGGCTCTATCATGTATGCAATGCTGTGTACCAGACCGACGTATGCTTAGCAATAAGCTTGGCAGGAAGGTACCAAAGTAATCCAGAGTGGATCATGGACAGCGGTCAAGAACATCCTGAAATACCCGAAAAGGACTAAGGATATGTTTCTCGATATGGAGGTGACAAAGAGCTAGTCGTAAATGGTTACGCCGATGTAAGCTTTGACACCGATCCGGACGATTCTAAATCGCAAACCGGATCGTGTTTTTATTAAACGGTGGAGCTGTCAGTTGGTGCAGTTCTAAACAAAGCGTCGTGGCGGGATCTACATGTGAAGCGGAGTACATAGCTGCTTCGGAAGCTGCAAATGAAGGAGTCTGGATGAAAGAGTTCATTTCCGATCTAGGTGTCATACCTAGTGCATCGGGACCAATGAAGATCTTCTGTGACAATACTGGTGCAATTGCTTTGGCAAAGGAATCCATATTTCACAAGAGGACCAAGCATATCAAGAGATGCTTCAATTCCATCCGGGACCAAGTCCAGGTGGGAGACATAGAGATTTGCAAAATACATCCGGATCTGAATGTTGCAGACTCGTTGACTAAGCCTCTTCCACGAGCAAAACATGGTCGGCATCAAGACTCCATGGGTGTTAGAATCATTACTGTGTAATCTAGATTATTGACTCTAGTGCAAGTGGGAGACTGAAGGAAATATGCCCTAGAGGAAATAATAAAGTTATTATTTATTTCCTCATATCATGATAAATGTTTATTATTCATGCTAGAATTGTATTAACCGGAAACATGATACATGTGTGAATACATAGACAAACATATAGTCACTAGTATGCCTCTACTTGACTAGCTCATTAATCAAAGATGGTGATGTTTCCTAACCATAGACATGTGTTGTTATTTGATTAATGGGATCACATCATTAGGAGAATGATGTGATTGACATGACCCATTCCGTTAGCCTAGCACTTGATCGTTTAGTATATTGCTATTGCTTTCTTCATGACCTATACATGTTCCTGTAACTATGAGATTATGCAACTCCGTTTACGGAGGAACACTTTGGTGCTACCAAACGTCCACAACGAATCGGGTGATTATAAAGGAGTACTACAGGTGTCTCCAAAGGTACATGTTGGGTTGGCGTATTTCAAGATTAGGTTTTGTCACTCCGTTTGTCGGAGAGGTATCTCTGGGCCCTCTCGGTAATACACATCACATAAGCCTTGCAAGCATTGCAACTAATAAGTTAGTTACGAGATGATGTATTACGGAACGAGTAAAGAGACTTGCCGGTAACGAGATTGAAATAGGTATTGGATACCGACGATCGAATCTCGGGCAAGTAACATACCGATGACAAAGGGAACAACGTATGTCATTATGCGGTTTGACCGATAAAGATCTTCGTAGAATATGTAGGAACCAATATGGGCATCCAGGTTCCGCTATTGGTTATTGACCGAGAATAGTTCTAGGTCATGTCTACATAGTTCTCGAACCCGTAGGGTCCGCACGCTTAACGTTACGATGACAGTTTATTATGAGTTTATAAGTTTTGATGTACCGAAGTTTGTTCGGAGTCCCGGATGTGAACACGGACATGACGAGGAGTCTCGAAATGGTCGAGACATAAATATTGATATATTGGAAGCCTATATTTGGATATCGGAATGGTTCCGCGTGAAATCGGATTTTACGGAACACCGGGGTTACGGAACCCTCCCGGGGATAATGGGCCTTAGTGGGCCATGAGGGAGAAGAGGAGGGCGGCCGGGGCAGGCGCGCCCTCCCCTAGTCCGAATAGGACAAAGAGAGGGGGCGGCGCCCTTCCTCTTCCCTCCCCTTTCCTTCTCCAACAAGGCAGAGGGGAGTCCTACTCGGTGGGAGTAGGACTCCTCCAGCCACCCCTTGAGGCCGGCCGCACCTCCCCTCCCTCCTTTATATACGGGGGCAGGGGGCACCCCATAACACACAAGTGGATCTACGGATCGGTCCTTAGCCGTGTGCGGTGCCCCCCTCCACCATATTCCACCTCGGTCATATCGTCGCGGAGTTTAGGCGAAGCCCTGCACCGGTAGAGCATCATCATCGTCACCACGCCGTCGTCGACGGAACTCATCCCGACACTTTGCTGGATCGAGTCCGGGATCGTCATCGAGCTGAGCGTGTGCTGAACTCGGAGGTGCCGACGCTCGGTACTTGGATCGGTCGGATCGTGAAGACGCACGACTACATCAACAGCGTTGTCATAACGCTTCGCCACGGTCTCACGAGGGTGCGTGGACATACACTCTCCCCTCTCGTTGCTATACCATCACCATGATCTTGCGTGTGCGTAGGAATTTTTTTGAAATTACTACGTTTCCCAACAATGATATGGCTGACCGGCCACCTCGTGGCCGCGACAGTGAGGCCTCTCGGCCCTCAACTCAAGCCGCACCCCGTCGCCGCTCAAAAAATACAAAGGCGCGGGGAAATGCGCCAGACCTGCGAGATATATTGGAGGACAAGGCAAGGCAGACAAGATCGATCTACGGATCGCGCGGGCGCCCCATGACACGTGACGATAACCGTCACGCCAGATATGACAACTCCGGCCGGGCCGAACACAGTAGACAAAGCTCATTTGAGCTGCGTCGTGATATAGCCCAATACAGAGGCGCCACACACCCACTATGCTTCACAGATGAAGTGATGGATCATCAAATCCCTGAGGGTTTCATGCCCGTAATCATTGAATCATACGATGGCACAACAGATCATGCGGTTTGGATCGAGGACTATCTCCTTCACATCCACATGGCCCGCGGTGATGATCTACACGCCATCAAATACCTCCCACTCAAGCTTAAAGGACCAGCCCGACATTGGCTTAACAGCTTGCCAGCAGAGTCAATTGGTTGTTGGGAAGACACGAAGCCGCATTCCTCGACAATTTCCGGGGCACATATGTGCGACCACCGACGCCGATGACCTAAGCCACATAATTCAGCAGCCGGAGGAATCGGCGGACAATTTCGACACGGTTCCTAACCAAGAAAAATCGAATCGTCGATTGTCCGGATGCCGAGGCCCTTGCAGCCTTCAAACACAACATCCGCGACGAGTGGATTGCCCGGCACCTAGGACAGGAAAAGCCGAAATCCATGGCAGCCCTCACAACACTCATGACCCGCTTTTGCGCGGGAGAGGACAGCTGGCTAGCTCGTAGTAACAACATGACCAAGAGCCCTGGTAATTCGGATACCAAGGACAGTAGTGGCAGGACGCGTGGCAACAAGCACAAGCGCCGCATTAACGGCGATAATGCTGAGGATACGGCAGTCAATGCCGGATTCAGAGGATCTAAACCCGGTCAGCGGAAAAAGGCATTTAAATTAAATACTTCGGGCCCGTTCAATTTGGACCGAATACTCAATCGCTCGTGCCAGATACATGGCACCCCCGAAAAGCCAGCCAATCACACCAACAAGGATTGTTGGGTGTTCAAGCAGGCAGGCAAGTTAAATGCCGAAAACAATGACAAGGGGCTGCATAGCGATGACGAGGAGGAGCCCCGGCCGCCGAACAATAGAGGACAGAAGGGCTTCCCCCCGCAAGTGCGGACGGTGAACATGATATACGCAACCCACATACCCAAAAGGGAGCGGAAGATTGCACTAAGGGACGTATATGCGATGGAGCCAGTCGCCCCAAAGTTCAACCCATGGTCTTCCTGCCCGATCACTTTTGATCGAAGGGACCACCCCACCAGCATCCGCCATGGCGGATTCGCCGCATTGGTTCTAGACCCAATCATTGACGGATTTCACCTCACTAGAGTCCTAATGGACGGCGGCAGTAACCTGAACCTGCTTTATCAGGATGCAGTGCGCAAAATGGGCATAGACCCATCAAGGATTAAACCCACAAAGACGACCTTTAAAGGCGTCATACAAGGTGTAGAGGCCAACAGACAGGCTCGTTACACTTGAAGTGGTCTTCGGATCCCCGGGTAACTTCCGAAGCGAGGAGTTAATCTTCGACATAGTCCCGTTCCGTAGCGGCTATCACGCACTGCTCGGACGAACAGCATTTGCAAAGTTCAATGCGGTGCGGCACTACGCATATCTCAAGCTCAAGATGCCAGGTCCTCGAGGAGTCATTACGGTCAATGGAAACACCGAACGCTCTCTCCGGAGGGAGGAGCATACGGCGGCCCTCGCGGCGGAAGTACAAAGCAGCCTCTTAAGGCAATTCTTGAGTCCGGCTATTAAACGTCCGGACACCGTCAAGCGCGCCCAGAGTAACCTACAATAAGACCGCCTAGCACGTTCCGAGCACGGATAGCAATGCGGCCCAAGCCCCAGCCCTCGCAAAATTGCGAAACCAGTACTACGCGTACATAATTACGCTCTGGAAATACCATGGGCATAGGGGAAGGGGCACGACCACGGTATGCCCAGAATGCGGATCAACCGCACCAGGGGCTCCCGATTGTGTCATTCTTTTCTTCTTTCTTTTTACTTTCAGGACTCCGTTCTCACGAAGCCCTGTCCGGCATTAGAATCACCGAACAGACGATGCAACAACTAGGGAAGCAGAAAGCTTCGTCGAGTGTCCAGGTGGTCTCTATTACGAGCAATATATCTGTTTTACACACCATCCCGCGGCTTACCCACGGAGGGAGACATGTTAAAAGTCCGTCCCTTGCTTATCGTGACTATTTGTATCGCTCGCTCTTCATCGCAGCCCTTTTGAATAAACAATATATAGCTTCTCGCCTATTATTGAATTCCCTTTTTTCTATATATATATGTTCATTTATGACATTGTGCAACCGTACACTTTGGTGCAGGCAATACGCCAGGCTTAAGTACCCATAACATGGTGTGATAAGTCCGAACACTTTCACAAGTGCGGCACCTCGAACTTATAGCATTATATGCATCGGCTCGAATCATGTCTTGGGTCAATAGTTGGGTTTACCCAAAACCCCTTTAAAAAAATTTTTTTAAAATTTTAAAAAAAAAATTTTTGAAAAACCATTTTAAAATTTTCCCCGGGGTTTTTTTTTTTTTTGGGGGAATTCCCTTGGGGTTTTTTCCAAATTTTTTAAAATTAAGGGTTTTAAATTTCCCATGGGAAACTTTTGGAAATTTTGGTTTGGTTTTTTCCCCCCCGGGGGTTTTTTTTGGCCCGGGAAAAAAAATTTTTTTGGGGTTTTTCCTTTTAACCCCCTTTTTCCCCCCTTTTTTTTTTTAAAAAACCCCCTTTTTCCCCTTTAAGGGGGGGGAAAAAAACCCCTTTTGGGGGTTTTTTGGGGCAAGGTTTGGTTAAGGGGTTTCCTTTTTTTTTCCCCCCCCCCGGGGGGGGGGGGAAAAAAATTTTTTAAAAAACCTTTTGGGTTTGGAAAGGTTTGGTGGGGAAACCCCCGGGGGGGGTTTTTCCCCCCGGGAAAAAGGGGGGTTTTTGAAAAGGCTTAAATTACTTGCTGCGGTAGCTGAACCCCTTGATCCTTGCATGACCTGTCATTCCACAGTAATTAGATGAAACCCACTAGCATGAGTAGGAATTGCTTGAGCCATGTTGTGCCTACTCATTTATGCTTGTTTGTCATGCTTGCTACTGCTTAGAGTTGAGTCGGGTCTGATTCATCGGGAATGAATTGGAATTGTTATGAACATGTCCTACTATGTGTGAGCTAAGTGTGTGAACACGATTTGGTAAAGGTAGCGGTGAGAGGCCATGTAGGAGTACATGGTGGGTTGTCTCATTGCAGCCGTCCTCAGGAACTGAGATATGTGTTTGTGATCCATGAAACAGTTACTATCACGCATTGGGATCCTTAATTGACCCTCTCGGCTTCTTGACCACCCTTGTCCTCAGTCCGGGAGTTGCAAGTAGTTTCTGGTGTTTGTAGCATGTTTGGGCACGCAACGCTGACCTTAGGGGTGGGTTGTGTTGCGGTAGGCACTGTGGTTCGTGTACCGAAAGTGCCCGCTTGGTATCTCGGGAACCCTGCACACATCGCTCGGGCTGTATGGGAAACCTCGGCCGGACTCTCTGCGGATGGAACCCTAATAGGCGATAAACCTGGACTAGGGACTTGAGTGTTTAGGTAGGCCGTGGCCGACACCCACGCTGGGCTTCCGCTGAAGGTTGCCGAGTACATGTCGTAAACGGCGGTAAGTGGTGAGCGTGTGTGAAGAAGTACACCCCGCAGGTTTTAATATGATCTATTGAATAGCCGTGTCCACGGAGAAGGACTTCGGGTTGCCTATATCAGTTCATAGACAAGTGAAAGTGGATACTCTAAAATGCGCAAGATAAGCGTGAGTGCTATGGATGGCGTTCTCGTAGGGAGACGGAGCGGGTCCATAGTGGTGTATTGATATGGTGAATGTGGACTCGTGCGCCACCTCAAAAGAGTTACTTGCAAATGTAGTTCAGGATAGCCACCGAGTCAAAGCTGGCTTGCTGCGGCCAAACTCCACCACCCCCTTTGATAATGATGCATATGTAGTTAGTTCGATGTAAGTCTTGCTGAGTACAATTGTACTCACGCTTGCTTATTTTATGTTTTGCAGAGAGACGCGGTCTCGCTTAGTAGTTCCGCTTGGACTTCGACGTTTAGCTTGTTACCTCAGCTACGCTCTTGTGCCTCGGCAGATCTGGTAGATAGTCGCTTCTCAGCCTTTTTCATTTATAATTGTCGTACTGCACATGTTTAGCTTCCGCTTGTGCTTTGACTTGTATGTTTCGAGTGTTGGGTCATGAGACCCATGTTTGTAATATCTCGCTCCTCGGAGCCTAATGAATAATATTTTGAGTCGAGAGTTATGTTGTGATGCCATGTTGTATCTACACATATTGAGCATATTGTGTGTATGTTTGAAATGCTTGGTATGTGTGGGATCCGACAAACTAGTTGTTTATCCTTGGCAGCCTCTCATATGGGGAAATGTAGTCTCGTGCCTCCGAGCGATAGTAGTCCGCTACTGCCCGGTTCATCGAGTCCTGCTAGCCCAAAGACTACCGCTTGGACACTTGTCTGGCCGGCATGTGTTTCACGCCGTTCCTATGTCCGTCCTTCGGGAAATGTCACGCGGTGTTATTCGAGTCCTGCTTAGCCTGCTACAGCCGGGATACCGGAGTCTGTTAGCCCAAATGCTACAGCCCGAATACATACGTTGATGACCGACATGCTCGATGTGATTCATGTATGCCTGTCCCCATGGGTTAGCGCCGCTTTGGGTTCACGACTAGCCATGTCGGCCCGGTTCTTTGTCATATGGATGCTAGCGACACTATCATATACGTGAGCCAAAAGACGCAAACGGTCCCGGCCATGGTAAGGCGACACCGTGGGAATACCGTGCGTGAGGCCGCAAAGTGATATGATGTGTTACATGCTAGATCGGTGTGGCTTAGGATCGGGTCCCGACAGCGTTGGTATCGAGCCTCGATGCTCAGAGGATTACCAAGCCAAACTGGTGAAGTTGTGTCTAGAAATGCTTTAGTTATGTAAGGGAATTGATTGTGGAAGGAACGAAGGCTCTTTTTACTCCTTATACCTCATGGCCTTCGATCCGAGTCATCCTCTCTCTTCTACGGGTTTAAGAACTAGGCTTCTCATCTATCTATCGGGATGACGTGTTACTAATCCCTAGACCTTTAAGATTGCTTGTTTCAATCCCCAGTTCAGTTCCTACTATTTCTGTATGATAACTGTTGATCCCAGAATCTTGTTATGATGCTGTTGAGTGGTTATGCCACCATTTTTTTTCAGGACGTCTCAAATCATTTTGAGCATTTACAGCCGTTGTGCTGTCCGAGTCATCCCAGGTCTCTAAATAGTCTGATGCATTTGCAAATCCTTTCCTTCCGCTTCCGATGTCCTTTTGGTCGAATAAGCACACTAACGGTGCGTTGGGGTAATTTATTGCCTTGACATATATGTTGGAACTACTATTATGACCCTAGGTGTTTAGGAAGTCACCTAGCAATTTAGCAATGCTTTTGTATCCCAAGTGTGATGATTCTGGCCATCATTTTCGAAAGCATCCCGTGATGCCATCTAGTAGTAGGTATTATACTCCTGGGTTTCTGAACCCGAGATTCATCCTACTTCATGTTGTTAGTATTTACTAGTGCCTATAGGATGTTAGTAACCTTGCGATAGTTCTTGAGGCCCGTGGTATTTCCTTCTTCCAAATACTACGAACCGCTTGTGGCAGAAGTTCCTTGTTGAACCAAAACATCACAATAAGAGTGCTCTTGAGGAGTTCTCCATTCATAATTGTGAATCTGCCAATTCTACCTTTCTCGCATGGATTATCCGGAAGAAATGTTGAGCTTGCTCGACATACTAATCTGTGCATCCACAACTCGAAAGTTATATGTTCCTTGAGTTGTTCCTCTTTAGTCGATTCGACCTTCATCTATCAATTGATAGCCAAGGGTATGTGTGCATTTGTGTTCATCGATGCATTTTATCCTTGTGGTCCGTCAAGCCATTCTATTTCGGAATGACTAGGAGAAACAAACTCCAGTACCTCATCCATATCCAGGATTGGGTCAAAGCAGTTGTATTCCGCAGATCAAAATGCCAATCCAACTTTTGTTCTGTTCTACCCTGAAGTATTGCCATCTTATGTCAAGAATGTCATGGGAATTGCACAACCTCTTAGGAATTCTTGACGCAGTGATACTTCTCGCCATCACTATCCATTCCTCGGTTCCGTGTTGTTGTAACCGGAATGCCGGCAAGTGAATTGTGATGTGCGAAATCAATACCCCGAGCAACTTGTTGCTTGGTAGTGAATGGACAATATTCTCATTCTTAGCGTGTTGGTTATTAAACCATCATCCTAAGATTGCTCGTGCTACCTAGTCCTTATTCCCGGTGCACTCTTCGATTGATGAGTTAGGATTGTGTCAAGTCCTCACTCATTTGATCATATCGTCTTGCCCTGAAAAGCAAGATTGTTCTCGAGCTTAGTAACATACGGTGGGTCGTGACTTTCCAAATATCTTCCTGGAAGTGTTACCGGGTTGTTTCCTGACTGTTATGTTGAGCTCGTGATCAAGTGGGTTCCCTGTGGACCACCCTTTCTCCAAGAATCTGTGTTGGATATCCCTGAGCTAGTTGGTTAAGCTAGACAACAACTTGGAGAGTTGGAAGATAAAAGCTTGCCTAACCTAGTTCGATCCAATGGGATATTCTTGTGTAGTGTGTGTCGAAGAAAGATGATATCTTCATCGATTGGTCCTCGTGATCAGTTGTTGGATCTATTGTCCTACCAATTCTTTGATTTGAGTATGGGCCATTGTCAAGTCAAATCAGAACCAACGATATTCGTAATGTTGTCTTACTCGTGGTTAATCCCTCGAGCATATCCATTACATCTTTGGTCGACCAATGCTATCAACGTGTTCACATGATGGTGGAAGTCCAAAGGATATGGAAATTCGATAAGTTCTGTTGAGCCCATCAAGAGCATTTTGTCTCCCCATGAGTCATGTTGAGCATCAATCTAGTGTTGGAAACTTGTGTAAGCATTTCTTCGTGTTTCGTTCATGAAGCATATGTTTGGATGAAAGTAGTGACTTCCTCTAGTTCATGTGCATCTGATGTAAGTTGCCGCCATGAACTTGAGAAAGGTTTGTTTTGCCTCCTGTGGAATCATCCCAAGTCCGTCATGCATGTGCAAAGTATTCCATGGTTTGATAGACTGATCATCTTCATTCCATATGTATCCCTAGCACACCAAGCCACTGATTGATTTGTCCGAGGAAAAGGAGTTCTTTCATAACAACTAGTCATGACTTATGATAGGACTTCGTTATCCTCGATGATGGTTCCCAACCTGAACTCGGTAGTATTTTTATCATAAGACTACTACGTGGTCATGCTTGCCTTGGACAGCGGGTTCATGGGTTTGTAGCAGAACCAGCTCATGTTTTGGAGCTTGCTATCGTAGTTCTTATCCCGAGAATCTCGCAACGCCATCTCGTCAAATTGTGTTGCAACTTTTCCTTTTCAGACGTGCTGAGTCTGAAATATCCTAACACCAACCAGATCTGAATCAAAGCGGATATGATGGTTGGAACATTCAACAGTTGCATTTCGTTCCCAGCTTGCACCGTCCTTGTGCTATCTCGCTATAGACTGTCTTCTTAGCAATTCTTGTCCAGGTTTATCTTCAAATGTGGACTTACCATGGGTCCCCCACCTTCGATGATAAGCAAAATCATCCATTGCGTTGTCTTCAACAAGGTAGTCCACATCATCCATTCTAGTCCGGTGTACCATCCTTTGCATTCCACCAAATGATCGCTTGTGATTGCCTTTAGGCTGGTATAAGAGTTCCAATGATCTATGGATCAAAAGTAATTCTTTTGCCACTTAAGGAATAGTTCTTTGCGCCACCTTTCTCGAGGTGCCCGTTGTTGGATCATGGCAAATATTTTCTCACCACCTTGACACCATCCACCATCTTCCTAAAGCGTGGAATTGTTGCCACTAATCAAACCTCGTTGTTGTTCTTCCATCCTCTCGATGCATTTTGTGTCTCAACTCGAGATGTGTCACCGCCTCGATCCGTGAGTCGATCATGTTTACTTGATCATCGTGAAGATCGAATCATGTAGGGTTTCCCCCTTCTCTCTGTTGTCGTGTCGGGTGAAGATCTCGAAGACGTCAAGACCAAGATGATGGAATGAATCAACATCTTCGAGGAAGGCAAATGGATCATGAAGATTGTGATAGTTGCGACTCCCCTTTTCCTCTTACCTCACATCTTGAATCTCGGGGCCAGATTCTTGTTTAGTGGGGGTGAGCTGTCACAACCCAGATCAGCCCTAGAGCTTGCTTGTAACTAGTAGCATTGCATCCATGCATCATGTTTAATTTCCATGAAAATTGAAATGGGGATGACCAAGCCCTAGCACCAAAAACAATTCAAATAGGTTCAACTAAGAGATATTTTCAATGAACCAAATGGACTTCAAAATGTTCCTCATATCGGAAAAATGCTTTGAAACATAACCAGGGGTGATGCACATTTTTCCATGACATTTGGACTTTGGAGTTAATTCATATGGTATTTGCATTTGGGCATTTAACTACTATAAAATATTTTAAATGCTCAAATAATCATAAACTTAAATGTTTGCTGTTGGATAATTTCCAAACAGTAGACCTGAACAAGTTTCATGATTTTTGGGGTAGCATTAGTATTTTTAATAAAGCCCTAAAGTTACAGAAAATTAGAAAACTAAAACAAATAAAAGAGAGAGAGAGAAGGACTACCTGGCGCTCACCTGGCAGCCCACTTACACAGCCTTCTTCTCAGATTGGCCCAGCCCACCACCGCAGCCATCCCTCGCTGCCTTCCTCCTCGGACAAGTGGCGGGGCGTGCCCGGCCCTGGCGTGGCCACACGCCGCCACCTCCTCCCTGCTGGCTGCCTCCTACTCCCCTAGACGCTTCCCAACGCCACGCACCCCCATCGATCCCCTTCTCCCTCGCCGTGGCCTCTCCTCCTCCGCCCTCTCCCTCACGCTGACCGAGCGGAGCTGCCGCCGCCGCCGCCGCCACCACCGCGCCTGTGGCCTCCTCGCCCCCAACTAGCCCACCAGCTCCGCCACTCCATCCTCGCCTCCCCGCCATCACACGCGACCGAGAAGCCCCAGGCGCCGCCCGCCGTTCTTCCCTCTTTGGACCGCCGGTCGCCGCCGACGACCTGTCGGCTCCGGCCGCCCCGACCTCGCCGAAGCGCCCCATCGTCGCGCGGTGAGCTCCTCGCGCCTCGCCTCTCTCCCGCCGACGCGCCCGTTTTCTAGCCCGATCCCCAACTTTGACCAAACACACCGCCACGGCCATGGCGTAGCCGTGCACACAATCACAGCATGCTCGCTCCCGAGCTCACCACCGCCTCACCGCACTCACGGAGCGCAAAACGCCACTCACACAGCGCCTCGCCGTGCTCCCTAGCACTGTGTTCGACCTCGGCCGAACTCCGGCTGTCAGATAGGTCGCCGCCGGGCGCCGATTCCGCCACCCGACCCTGCTAACCCCACCAAGAGCTTGGCTCCTCCCGGCTACCCTAGGTGCCTCCGACCCATTTGGTGGCGGAATGGCAGATTGCACTTGCGCCGCCTGGGCGGGCTCGGCCGCGGGCTAAACGCCGCGCCACGACCCACTGACCGGCGTGGGTTGACCCACCGCCGGTTTGACCTCCCCTCTCCCCATCGACATGCGGGCCCCGCCTGCTAACTAATCTAGTTTAGGTTTAAACTAATTTAACTTAACCTAGGTTAGTGCTAATTAACTAGGTTAGTTTAGTTAGTCATCGACGTGTGGCCCCACACGCCAGTTTGACCTGGGCGCCTGTTGACCCACGACGTCACATTGACGTCAGTCGACATAATAACTAGGTTTCTAGATTTAATTTAATTCAGTAAATTCAGAAAATGCTCTAAACTTCTAAAATCATATAAATTCAACCGTAATCGGATTGAAATAATTTATATATGAAAATGATCAGAAAAATATGAAGAATCTGTTTATGCCATGATCATGCATGTTTGAACAAGTTAACCTCACTGAATAGGATGAATCATGATTAGGTAATTTATGAAATAGCATTTGGAGTTGGAATTCAACCTTGTTTGAATTCCACTTCAACTAACTTGGATTATTATTGCATTAGGTGAATTCAGTACCTTAACATGATCATGCATCATATATGTGCATTGCATTGATTGTGTTCTTCTTGTTTGCGGTAATTGTCCCTCCGGTAGACTATGTACCGACGATGATTATTCGATGACACCGATGAAGAACTATTATCTTCGAAGTGCCGTGCAAGCAAAACCCCTTGTTCATTCCGATATAATCCCACTCTCTCGCTCCTGCTCTATTTTACTGCATTAGGACAACAACGACTCATGTGTTACTTGCTGCATGTAGCTGAACCCCTTGATCCTTGCATGACTGTCATTCCACAAGAATTAGATGAAACCCACTAGCATGAGTAGGAATTGTTTGAGCCATGTTGTGCCTACTCATTTATGCTTGTTTGTCATGCTTGCTCTTGCTTAGAGTTGAGTCGGGTCTGATTCATCGGGAATGAATTGGAATTTTTATGAACATGTCCTACTATGTGTGAGCTAAGTGTGTGAACACGATTTGGTAAAGGTAGCGGTGAGAGGCCATGTAGGAGTACATGGTGGGTTGTCTCATTGCAGCCGCCCTCGTGAACTGAGATATGTGTTTGTGATCCATGAAACAGTTACTACCACGCATTGGGATCCTTAATTGACCCTCTCGGCTTCTTGACCACCCTTGTCCTCATCCGGAGTTGCAAGTAGTTTTCGTGTTTGTAGCATGTTTGGGGGCCGCACGCAACGCTGACCTTAGGGGTGGGTTGTGTTGCGGTAGGCACCGTGGCCCGTGTACCGAGTGCCTGTTTGGTATCTCGGAACCCGCACACATCGCTCGGGCTGTATGGGAAACCTCGCGGACTCCTGCGGATGGAACCCGAATAGGCGATAAACCTGGACTAGGGACTTGAGTGTTTAGGTAGGCCGTGGCCGACACCCACGTTGGGCTTCCGCTTGAAGGTTGCCGAGTACATGTCGGTAAACGGCGGTAAGTGGTGAGAGCGTGTGAAGAAGTACACCCCGCAGGGTTTAATATGATCTATTGAATAGCCGTGTCCACGGAGAAGGACTTCTGGGTTGCCTATATCAGTTCATAGACAAGTGAAAGTGGATACTCTAAAATGCGCAAGATAAGCGTGAGTGCTATGGATGGCGTTCTCGAGGGAGACGGAGCGGGTCCATAGTGGTGTATTGATATGGTGAATGTGTGGACTCGTGCGCCACCTCAAAAGAGTTACTTGCAATGTAGTTCAGATAGCCACCGAGTCAAAGCTGGCTTGCTGCGGTCAAACTCCACCACCCCTTTGATAATGATGCATATGTAGTTAGTTCGATGTAAGTCTTGCTGAGTACAATTGTACTCACGCTTGCTTATTTTATGTTTTGCGAGAGACGTCGGTCTCGCTAGTAGTTCCGCTTGGACTTGACGCTTAGCTTGTTACCTCAGCTACGATCTTGTGCCTCGGCAGATCTCGGTAGATAGTCGCTTCTCAGCCTTTTTCATTTATAATTGTCGTACTCTGCACATGTTTAGCTTCCGCTTGTGCTTTGACTTGTATGTTTCGAGTGTTGGGTCATGAGACCCATGTTTGTAATATCTCGCTCCTGAGCCTAATGAATAATATTTTGAGTCGTAGAGTTATGTTGTGATGCCATGTTGTATCTACACATATTGAGCATATTGTGTGTATGTTTGAAATGCTTGGTATGTGTGGGATCCGACAAACTAGTTGTTTATCCTTGGCAGCCTCTCATATGGGGAAATGTAGTCTCGTGCCTCCGAGCGATAGTAGTCCGCTACAGCCCGGTTCACGGAGTCCTCGCTAGCCCAAAGACTACCGCTTGGACACTTGATGGCCGGCATGTGTTTCACGTGCCTTATACATCCTTCGGGAAATGTCACGCGTGTTATTCGAGTCCTGCCTAGCCTGCTACAGCCCGGGATACCGAGTCCTTAGCCCGTGCTACAGCCGAATACATACGTTGATGACCGACATGCTCGATGTGATTCATGTATGCCTGTCCCCATGGGTTAGCGCCGCTTTGGGTTCACGACTAGCCATGTCGGCCCGGTTCTTTGTCATATGGATGCTAGCGACACTATCATATACGTGAGCCAAAAGACGCAAACGGTCCCGGCCATGGTAAGGCGACACCGTGGGAATACCGTGCGTGAGGCCGCAAAGTGATATGATGTGTTACATGCTAGATCGGTGTGGCTTAGGATCGGGTCCCGACAGCGTTGGTATCGAGCCTGATCGTCAGAGGATTACCAAGCCAAACTGGTCGGAAGTTGTGTCTAGAAATGCTTTAGTTATGTAAGGGAATTGATTGTGGAAGGAACGAAGGCTCTTTTTACTCCTTATACCTCATGGCCTTCGATCCGAAGTCATCCTCTTCTCTTCTACGGGTTTAAGAACTAGGCTTCTCATCTATCTATCAGGATGACGTGTTACTAATCCCTAGACCTTTAAGATTGCTTGTTTCAATCCCAGCTCAGTTCCTACTATTTCGTATGATAACCGTTGATCCCGAATCTTGTTATGATGTTGTTGAGTGGTTATGCCACCATTTTTTTCAGGACGTCTCAAATCATTTTGAGCATTTACAGCCGTTATCTGTCCGAGTCATCCTGTGTCTCTAAATAGTCTGATGCATTTGCAAATCCTTTCCTTCCGTTTCCGATGTCCTTTTGGTCAGAATAAGCACACTAACCGGTGCGTTGGGGTAATTTATTGCCTTGACATATATGTTGGAACTACTATTATGACCCTAGGTGTTTAGGAAGTCACCTAGCAATTTAGCAATGCTTTTGTATCCCAAGTGTGATGATTCTGGCCATCATTTTCGAAAGCATCCCGTGATGCCATCTAGTAGTAGGTATTCTACTCCTGGGTTTCTGAACCCGAGATTCATCCTACTTCATGTTGTTAGTATTTACTAGTGCCTATAGGATGTTAGTAACCTTGCGATAGTTCTTGAGGCCCGTGGTATTTCCTTCTTCCAAATACTACGAACCGCTTGTGGCAGAAGTTCCTTGTTGAACCAAAACATCACAATAAGAGTGCTCTTGAGGAGTTCTCCATTCATAATTGTGAATCTGCCAATTCTACCTTTCTGCATGGATTATCCGGAAGAAATGTTGAGCTTGCTCGACATACTAATCTGTGCATCCACAACTCAGAAAGTTATATGTTCCTTGAGTTGTTCCTCTTTAGTCGTATTCTGACCTTCATCTATCAATTGATAGCCAAGGGTATGTGTGCATTTGTGTTCATCGATGCATTTTATCCTTGTGGTCCGTCAAGCCATTCTATTTCGGAATGACTAGGAGAAACAAACTCCAGTACCTCATCCATATCCAGGATTGGGTCAAAGCAGTTGTATTCCGCAGATCAAAATGCCAATCCAACTTTTGTTCTGTTCTACCCTGAAGTATTGCCATCTTATGTCAAGAATGTCATGGGAATTGCACAACCTCTTAGGAATTCTTGACGCAGTGATACTTCTCGCCATCACTATCCATTCCTCGGTTCCGTGTTGTTGTAACCGGAATGCCGGCAAGTGAATTGTGATGTGCGAAATCAATACCCGAGCAACTTGTTGCTTGGTAGTGAATGGACAATATTCTCATTCTTAGCGTGTTGGTTATTAAACCATCATCCTAAGATTGATCGTGCTACCTAGTCCTTATTCCCGGTGCACTCTTCGATTGATGAGTTAGGATTGTGTCAAGTCCTCACTCATTTGATCATATCGTCTTGCCCTGAAAAGCAAGATTGTTCTCGAGCTTAGTAACATACGGTGGGTCGTGACTTTCCAAATATCTTCCTGGAAGTGTTACCGGGTTGTTTTCTGACTGTTATGTTGAGCTCGTGATCAAGTGGGTTCCCTGTGGACCACCCTTTCTCCAAGAATCTGTGTTGGATATCCCTGAGCTAGTTGGTTAAGCTAGACAACAACTTGGAGAGTTGGAAGATAAAAGCTTGCCTAACCTAGTTCGATCCAATGGGATATTCTTGTGTAGTGTGTGTCGAAGAAAGATGATATCTTCATCGATTGGTCCTCGTGATCAGTTGTTGGATCTATTGTCCTACCAATTCTTTGATTTGAGTATGGGCCATTGTCAAGTCAAATCAGAACCAACGATATTCGTAATGTTGTCTTACTCGTGGTTAATCCCTCGAGCATATCCATTACATCTTTGGTCTGACCAATGCTATCAACGTGTTCACATGATGGTGGAAGTCCAGTGATATGGAAATTCCGATAAGTTGCTGTTGAGCCCATCAGTAGCATTTTGTCTCCCCCATGAGTCATGTTGAGCATCAATCTAGTGTTGGAAACTTGTGTAAGCATTTCTTCGTGTTTCGTTCATGAAGCATATGTTTGGATGAAAGTAGTGACTTCCTCTAGTTCATGTGCATCTGATGTAAGTTGCCGCCATGAACTTGAGAAAGGTTTGTTTTGCCTCCTGTGGAATCATCCCAAGTCCGTCATGCATGTGCAAAGTATTCCATGGTTTGATAGACTGATCATCTTCATTCCATATGTATCCCTAGCACACCAAGCCACTGATTGATTTGTCCGAGGAAAGGGAGTTCTTTCATAACAACTAGTCATGACTTATGATAGGACTTCGTTATCCTCGATGATGGTTCCCAACCTGAACTCGGTAGTATTTTTATCATAAGACTACTACGTGGTCATGCTTGCCTTGGACAACGGGTTCATGGGTTTGTAGCAGAACCAGCTCATGTTTTGGAGCTTGCTATCGTAGTTCTTAACCCGAGAATCTCGCAACGCCATCTCGTCAAATTGTGTTGCAACTTTTCCTTTTCAGACGTGCTGAGTCTGAAATATCCTAACACCAACCAGATCTGAATCTCAGGCGGATATGATGGTTGGAACATTCGAACAGTTGCATTTCGTTCCCAGCTTGCACCGTCCTTGTGCTATCTCGCTATAGACTGTCTTCTTAGCAATTCTTGTCCAGGTTTATCTTCAAATGTGGACTTACCATGGGTCCCCCCCCACCTTCGATGATAAGCAAAATCATCCATTGCGTTGTCTTCAACAAGGTAGTCCACATCATCCATTCTAGTCCGGGTGTACCATCCTTTTGCATTCCACCAAATGATCGCTTGTGATTGCCTTAGGCTGGTATACAGAGTTCCAATGATCTATGGATCAAAAGTAATTCTTTTTGCCACTTAAGGGAATAGTTCTTTGCGTCACCTTTCTCGAGGTGCCCGTTGTTGGATCATGGCAAATATTTTCTCACCACCTTGACACCATCCACCATCTTCCTAAAGCGTGGAATTGTTGCCACTAATCAAACCTCGTTGTTGTTCTTCCATCCCTCTCGATGCATTTTGTGTCTCAACTCGAGATGTGTCACCGTCTCAGTCCGTGAGTCGATCATGTTTACTTGATCATCGTGAAGATCGAATCATGTAGGGTTTCCCCCTTCTCTCTGTTGTCGTGTCGGGTGAAGATCTCGAAGACGTCAAGACCAAGATGATGGAATGAATCAACATCTTCGAGGAAGGCAAATGGATCATGAAGATTGTGATAGTTGCGACTCCCCTTTTCCTCTTACCTCACATCTTGAATCTCGGGGCGAGATTCTTGTTTAGTGGGGGTGAGCTGTCACAGCCCCAGATCAGCCCTAGAGCTTGCTTGTAACTAGTAGCATTGCATCCATGCATCATGTTTAATTTCCATGAAAATTGAAATGGGGATGACCAAGCCCTAGCACCAAAAACAATTCAAATAGGTTCAACTAAGAGATATTTTCAATGAACCAAATGGACTTCAAAAATGTTCCTCATATCTGGAAAAATGCTTTGAAACATAAACAGGGGTGATGCACATTTTTCCATGACATTTGGACTTTGGAGTTAATTCATATGGTATTTGCATTTGGGCATTTAACTACTATAAAATATTTTAAATGCTCAAATAATCATAAACTTAAATGTTTGCTGTTGGATAATTTCCAAACAGTAGACCTGAACAAGTTTCATGATTTTTGGGGTAGCATTAGTATTTTTAATAAAGCCCTAAAGTTACAGAAAATTAGAAAACTAAAACAAATAAAAGATAGAGAGAGAAGGACTACCTGGCGCTCACCTGGCAGCCCACTTACCTGGCCTTCTTCTGTAGCGGCCCAGCCCACCACCGCAGCCATCCCTGTCGTCTTCCTCCTCGGACAGTAGGCAGGGGCGCGTGCCCGGCGCGCGTGGCCACACGCCGGCCACCTCCTCCCTGCCTGGCTGCCTCCTCCTCCCCCTAGACGCTTCCCCGAACGCCACGCACCCCCACCGATCCCTTCTCCTCGCCGTGGCCTCTCCTCCTCGCCCTCTCCCTCACGCTGACCGAAGCGGAGCCGCCGCCGCTCGCCACCACCGCGGCCACAGGGCCTCCCTCGCTCCCCCAACTAGCCCACCAGCTCCGCCACTCCATCCTCGCCCTCCCCGCCATCACACGCGACCGGAGAAGCCCCGAGGCGCCGCCCCGCCGTTCTTCCCCTCTTCGGACCCGCCGGTCGCCGTCGACGAATTCGTCGGCTCCGGGCCGTCCCCGACCTCGCCGAGCGTCCCATCGTCGCCGCGGTGAGCTCCTGCGCCCCTCGCCCCTCTCCCCGTCGACGCGCCCGTTCTCTAGCCCGATCCCCAACTTTGACCAAACACTCGCCCGGCCATGGCGTAGCTGTACACAACACAAGCATGCTCGCTCCCGAGCTCACCACCGCCCTCACCGCACTCACCGGGCGCGCGAACGCCACTCACAGCCTCGCCCGTGCTCCCTAGCACTGTGTTCGACCTCGGCGAACTCCGGCGGCCAGATAGGTCGCCGCCGGCGCCGATTCCGCCACCCGACCCGGCTAACCCACCAAGAGCTTCGGCTCCTCCCGGCTACCCCTAGGTGCCTCGCGACCCATTTGGTGGCCGAATGGCAGATTGCACTTGCGCCGCTGGCGTGGCTCGCCCGGCGGCTAAACGCCGGCGCCACGACTACTGACCGGCGTGGGTTGACCCTTGCCGGTTTGACCTCCCCTCCCCATCGACATGCGGGCCCCGCCTGCTAACTAATCTAGTTTAGGTTTAAACTAATTTAACTTAACCTAGGTTAGTGCTAATTAACTAGGTTAGTTTAGTTAGTCATCGACGTGTGGCCCCACACGCCGGGTTTGACCAAGGGCGCCCTGTTGACCCGCCGACGTCACATTGACGTCAGTCGACATAATAACTAGGTTTCTAGATTTAATTTAATTCAGTAAATTCCAGAAAATGCTCTAAACTTCTAAAAATCATATAAATTCAACCGTAACCCGGATTGAAATAATTTATATATGAAAAATGATCAGAAAAATATGAAGAATCTGTTTATGCCATGATCATGCATGTTTGAACAAGTTAACCTCACTGAATAGGATGAATCATGATTAGGGTAATTTATGAAATAGCATTTGGAGTTGGAATTCAACCTTGTTTGAATTCCACTTCAACTAACTTGGATTATTATTGCATTAGGTGAATTCAGTACCTTAACATGATCATGCATCATATATGTGCATTGCATTGATTGTGTTCTCTCTTGTTTGCGGTAATTGTCCCTCCGGTGAGCGATGTACCGACGATGATTATTCGATGACACCGATGAAGAACTATTATCTTCAGAAGTGCCAGGCAAGCAAAACCCCCTTGTTCATTCCGATATAATCCCACTCTCTCGCTCCTGCTCTATTTTACTGCATTAGGACAACAACGACTCATGTGTTACTTGCATGTAGCTGAACCCTTGATCCTTGCATGACTGTCATTCCACAAGAATTAGATGAAACCCACTAGCATGAGTAGGAATTGCTTGAGCCATGTTGTGCCTACTCATTTATGCTTGTTTGTCATGCTTGCTACTGCTTAGAGTTGAGTCGGGTCTGATTCATCGGGAATGAATTGGAATTGTTATGAACATGTCCTACTATGTGTGAGCTAAGTGTGTGAACACGATTTGGTAAAGGTAGCGGTGAGAGGCCATGTAGGAGTACATGGTGGGTTGTCTCATTGCAGCCGCCCTCAGGAACTGAGATATGTGTTTGTGATCCATGAAACAGTTACTACCACGCATTGGGATCCTTAATTGACCCTCTCGGCTTCTTGACCACCCTTGTCCTCGGTCCGGAGTTGCAAGTAGTTTCGTGTTTGTAGCATGTTTGCACGCAACGCTGACCTTAGGGGTGGGTTGTGTTGCGGTAGGCACACCGTGTTCGTGTACCGAAAGTGCCTGTTTGGTATCTCGGGAACCCCGCACACATCGTTCGGGCTGTATGGGAAACCTCGGCGGACTCCTGCGGATGGAACCCGAATAGGCGATAAACCTGGACTAGGGACTTGAGTGTTTAGGTAGGCCGTGGCCGACACCCACGTTGGGCTTCCGCTTGAAGGTTGCAGTACATGTCGTGTAAACGCGGTAAGTGGTGAGCGCGTGTGAAGAAGTACACCCCGCAGGTTTTAATATGATCTATTCAATAGCCGTGTCCACGGAGAAGGACTTTGGGTTGCCTATATCAGTTCATAGACAAGTGAAAGTGGATACTCTAAAATGCGCAAGATAAGCGTGAGTGCTATGGATGGCGTTCTCGTGGGGAGACGGAGGCGGGTCCATAGTGGTGTATTGATATGGTGAATGTGTGGACTCGTGCGCCACCTCAAAAGAGTTACTTGCAAATCGTAGTTCGGGATAGCCACCGAGTCAAAGCTGGCTTGCTGCGGTCAAACTCCACCACCCCTTTGATAATGATGCATATGTAGTTAGTTACGATGTAAGTCTTGCTGAGTACAATTGTACTCACGTTTGCTTATTTTATGTTTTGCGAGAGACGCGTCGGCCTCGCTAGTAGTTCCGCTTGGACTTGACGTTTAGCTTGTTACCTCAGCTACGCTCTTGTGCCTCGGCAGATCTGGTAGATAGTCAGGCTTCCCAGCCTTTTTCATTTATAATTGTCTGTACCTGCACATGTTTAGCTTCCGCTTGTGCTTTGACTTGTATGTTTCGAGTGTTGGGTCATGAGACCCATGTTTGTAATATCTCGCTCCTCGAGCCTAATGAATAATATTTTGAGTCGAGAGTTATGTTGTGATGCCATGTTGTATCTACACATATTGAGCATATTGTGTGTATGTTTGAAATGCTTGGTATGTGTGGGATCCGACAAACTAGTTGTTTATCCTTGGCAGCCTCTCATATGGGGAAATGTAGTCTCGTGCCTCCGGCGATAGTAGTCCGCTTCTGCCCGGTTCACGGAGTCCTGCTAGCCCAAAGACTACCGCTTGGACACTTGATCTGGCGGCATGTGTTTCACTTCGTTCCTATGTCTGTCCTTCGGGAAATGTCACGCGGTGTTATTCGGAGTCCTGCCTAGCCTGCTACAGCCCGGGATACCGGAGTCCTGTTAGCCCAGTGCTACAGCCCGAATACATACGTTGATGACCGACATGCTCGATGTGATTCATGTATGCCTGTCCCCATGGGTTAGCGCCGCTTTGGGTTCACGACTAGCCATGTCGGCCCGGGTTCTTTGTCATATGGATGCTAGCGACACTATCATATACGTGAGCCAAAAGACGCAAACGGTCCCGGGCCATGGTAAGGCGACACCCGTGGGAATACCGTGCGTGAGGCCGCAAAGTGATATGATGTGTTACATGCTAGATCGGTGTGGCTTAGGATCGGGGTCCTGACAGCGCCGAAATTTAAAATTATAGAATTCTATGGCTAAGTGAGAGTGTTCAAGCATTATAGTCTGGTTGCCTTGTTCGTTGCGTTGAGCGCCTCCCTCGAAGGACCCAAGAATGGGAACAAGAGCGCTCAAGTTTATCCCAAACACCCCAGCACTCGTGGCATGGGGGCTGAAGCCGACGACTCGCCATCTCTCAAATTTAATAAACGACCGCACTGAAGGTAATATTTTAAATTCAAAAGTGTTGCTTCAGCAGATATGAACAAGTTTTCAGCAAGACGGGATAACAAATGCGAGTCTACTAAAAATTATATCTTTGGAGCATTCATACGCTATAAGGCAGGCACCCTTCAGACGCCTCATAATACATTTCAGGCTTGCGATGCTCCTTCTTGGTGGTGGTCCGTCCGTCACAAGCTTCTCAGCGTCCATCTTTCCCTAGTGCACCTTAGCAAGGAAAGGGCCCACGGCACCTTCGATGCGAATGAGCGCTTGATGACTTCAACCCATGGACAGTGTCCACCAGCCGCCTCACCAGCCCAAGTAGCTCCTGTGCATGGCTTCCTTAGGCCACAGCCGAACTATGAGGCCCTTCATGGCCTGTTCGGCCACCTTATGGAGCTCGACCAGCTGCTTCAACTGGTCGCTTAAGGGCACCGAGTGTCCGGCCTCAGCATACTAAGACCAGAACACCTTCTCCGTCAAGCTTCCCTCCTCGGCTCGGTAGAATGCGGCAGCATCAGCCACATTGCGGGGCAGATCTGCGAATGCTCCTGGAGAGCTCCAGATTCGGGTAAGTAACATATAATTCACTTTCACATGCTTGCTTTGCATATAGAATGCCTTACCCGCCGCTATCTTCTTCATCACCTCAATCTCCTGGAGGGCTTTTTGGGCTTCGGCCTTAGTGGCCTTGGCGCTCTCAAGGGCCGAGGCGAGCTCGGACTCTCGAGTCTTTGAGTCACGCTCCAAGCTCTCGTTTTTCCATGAGAGCCTGGAGCTCTTGCCGCACCTCCGCCACCCGCGCCTCCTGCTTCTCTCGCTCGGTGCGCTCCGCAGCCACACTGCTTTCGGCCTTGGACACCGCTTCCTTCAGGGTCGCCACCTCGCTCGTGGGCCCCGCAATATTCACGTTATTCTGTCATTTTTGCAAACACATCTTTTAAATACTCCCATAAGGTATTACTTACCTTCGTTGTCCTCGAGCTGCTTTTTGGCAAGTCCGAGCTCGTTCTCGGACCGCTCGAGGCTCTGCTTTAATGCATCAACCTCCGCAGCCAGTGCGACAGAGGTCAGCAGTGCAGCCTGCATTCCCATATTGACATACTTATGTTAGACTCCTGCGTATATCTTTTTAGATCCTCAGTTCGGTTATTTCTTTCCGAACAGCAAACTGAGCATCAGGGGCTACTGTCTATGCGGTTATATTTTTACATATCTTAAATACATACCTCAAAGCCTGTTAGAAGGCTGGCACAGGCTTCAGTCAGCCCGCTCTTGGCGGACTGAAATTTCTGGATCACCGCACTCATAACAGTGCGGTGCTCCTCGTCGATGGAAGCGCCGTTAAGCGCCTCCATCAAATCATCCGGTGCCTCCGGTTGGACGGAGGTCACCGCCGTCGCAGTCTTTCCCTTCTTACGAAGGGGTCGCCTGTCAGACTCCGGAACCACTTAAGGTTCCGGTACGGAGTCCGGCACAGGGCCGGACTTGAAGCCCTTCGGGGTTTCATCCCCTTTGAGCCCGGGTTCCGGGAGGTCGCCTTGCGACGCCTCCAGGGCCACCTCCTCCTGGCTGGGCCCTTTTTGGGACTCCACCCCGGCGTCATCCACGGCGGGAGGAGACGAGGCGGTCGGAAGTGAGGTGCTATTCACCTCCGACGAATCCAGGGAGCCGCTCTACGAATCGTCGAGCCCGTCCTTGGGCGGGCTGCACGGTTATACTTGGCATTACAAGATGCTGTGCGACAAATGGAACGCCATGAGTCATTCTGGTATCTGGACACTTACGATTTCGCCAGGGGCTTGGTCCTTGGTGCCCACCCCTCTTCATCATCGTCGGCATCGGCGGTGTAGTCCGGAGGAAGGGTCCTTCCCTTCTTGGACCCTCCGCCTCCCCAGTTGGGGCGGCCTTCCTTTTCTTCTCTCCCCCCGCTGGGGGAGAGGCCTCTTTTTCCTCCTCCTCGTCTTCGCGGGGGGAGTCCGCCTCGGAGTCATAGGACGATGAGTCCGATAGCACCACGTGAGGTGCCGGAACCAACAGCCCCGTCAATCGGGCATCCACTGGGTCTTCTGGCAAGGGAGCCGGACAGTCAACCTGTCCGGACGTCTTCGACCAGTCCTGACAAAGGTGAGGGAGTTTTAGATCCCGCAAATAGTCAAACTATGAAAAAAGAGTCCCGTAAAGGGTAAAATAACTTACCTCACTGGCTTGATGCTACGAGCTGAATCCGCGATCTTCGGTAGCGGATGCGGGAGCTTCGGCGCCCTTGAACAGCACCTTCTAGGCATCTTCGTACGTAGTGTTGAAGAGCCGACTCAAGGTTCGGTGCTGTGCCGGATCAAACTCCCACAAGTTGAAGGCCCGTTCTTTGGCATGGGAGAATCCGGCGGATGAGCATCACCTGGATTACGTTGACAAGCTTGAGATTCTTATCCACCAGGTTTCGGATGCGGGTTTGGAGTCCGGTCAGCTCTTCCGAATTACCCCACGTCAGGCCCGTCTCTTTCCATGAGGTGAGCCGTGTAGGGAAGCCAGATCGAAATTCGGGGGCCGCCGCCCATTGAGAGTCGCGCGGCTAGGTGATGTAGAACCACCCCAATTGCCACCCCTTTACGGTCTCCACAAAGGATCCCTCGAGCCATAGGACGTTGGCCATCTTGTCCACCATGGCACCTCCGCACTCAGCTTGGCGGCTGCCCACTAGCTTCGGCTTGATATTGAAGGTCTTCAGCCATAAGCCAAAGTGGGGCTGGATGCAGAGGAAGGCCTCGCACACGACGATAAACGCCGAGATGTTGAGGATGAAATTCGGGGCCAGATCATGGAAATCTAGGCCGTAGTAGAACATGAGCCCCCGGACGAATCGGTGAAGTGGAAACCCTAGTCCGCGGAGGAAGTGGGGGAGGAACACCACCCTCTCATGGGGCCTGGGGGTGGGGATGAGCTGCTCCTTGTTGGGGAGCCTATGTGCGATGTCGCCGGACAAGTATCCGGCCTTCCGCAGCTTTTCGATGTGCCCCTCCGTGACAGAGGAGGCCATCCACTTGCCTTCCGCTCCAGACATAGTTGGACAAGGTTGAGGTGGGATGTGCGGACTTGGGCGCTGGAGCTCGAGTGCGCGGAAATGGATAGGCAAAGGAGGAAGAAGGCGTGTGTGAAAAAGTGGATCCTTATCCCCTTATATGGACAGACAAAGCTATGCGTCCCCACCGGCCTGATAAAACTCGCTTATCTCCCAAGCGCCGTAATCAATGGCGCGGTTGGGTTACGCCCGTATTGATGAGAATCCTGGAATAAGGGACATGATCTGCTTTGACAAGGCGTGCCAAGAAACGCCTCGCTAAACGCGCTGAGGTTGGACAGTAAAGCGATTGAATAAAGGCTTGGGCGTGGTGTGATGTCACGCTGCGAATATGTCGGCAGATTGAACTTGTGTAAATATTATTGTCTCTACGGTGGTATGTGGAACTTATTTTGCGAGCGGACACTGTCCTTGTGTTCAAAATCTTCTATGAAGTATTAGGAGGAGGAACTCGCCTTGCAATGCCGAAGACAATATCGCCGGACTAAATCGTCATTGAAGCCTGGTTCGAGGGGCTCTTGAGGAGTCTGGATTAGGGATGTCGGGATAGCGGACTATAGCCTTGGCGGACTCTGGACTATGAAGATACAAGATTGAAGACTTAGTCCCGTGTCCAGGATGGGACTTTCCTTGGCGTGGAAGGCAAGCTTGGTGATCTGAGATATGTAGATCTCCTACCATTGTAACCGACTACGTGTAACCCTAACCTATTGGTGCCTATATAAACCGGTGGGTTTTAGTCCGTAGGGCTAACAACAATCATACCATAGGCTAGCTTCTAGGGTTTAGCCTCTCGATCTCGTGGTAGATCTACCTTGTACTACCTCGATTGTCAAACCAGCGGATCTTGGGTAGGGGGTCCCGAACTGTGCGCCTAGGCGGATGGTAACAGGAGACAAGGGACACGATGTTTTTACCCAGGTTCGGCCCTCTCGATGGAGGTAATACCCTACTCCCGCTTGATTAATATTGATGATATGGGTAGTACAAGAGTAGATCTACCACGAGATCAAGGAGGCTAAACCCTAGAAGCTAGCCTATGGTATGATTGTTGTTCGTCTCTATGGACTAAAACCTCCGTTTATATAGATACCGGATAGGGTTAGGTTACACAGTAGTCGGTTACAATGGTAGGAGATCTACATATCCAGACGCCAAGCTTGCCTTCCACGCCAAGGAAAGTCCCATCCGGACACGGGACGAAGTCTTCAATCTTGTATCTTCATAGTCTAGAGTCCGCAAAGATGATAGTTCGCTATCCGGACACCCCCTAGTCCGGACTCCTCAAGAGCTCCCTCGAATCAGCTTCAATGACGATGAGTCCGCACACATATTGTCTTCGCATTGCAAGGTGGGTTCCTCCCAATACTCCATAGAAGGTTTTGAACACCAAGATAGTGTCCGCTCGCAAAACAAATTCCACATACCATCAAGAGAGAATAACTTTTGCACAGATCTGCTGATGTATTCCGGGCGTGACATCACACCACGGCCAGCCTTTATATGAATCGCTTTTTATCGCTCCACCTTAGCGATTAGCGAGGCGGTTTCTTGGCACGCCTTATCAAAGCATAGATCGTGCCCCTTATTCCGGGATTCTCATCAATACGGACGTGGTAACCCAACTGCGTTCGTTGGCACGCCTCCTCTATCGAAGGTGAGTCCTAATCGACCACGGGAGGGCTCTTGGTATTCAACCTCTTTATAATGAGACCAAGGCCCTCTTCTTTTTCCACCCTCCATCGAAGTTCGCCTCGCCGAAGTTCTAACACCCAAAGCTTCAAATTTAGGCGCTTCGGACCTTCGACGATGTCCGGCTCCGACCAGCTTGGCCGATGGATGTCTTCTTCCGTCACGGAAGAAGATGTCCTAAAGCTGCGAGACGCCAGGTATCTAACCGGTGAGATTTAGCATAGGCTGCCTGCTCCAGGGAAGGTCATTCCCACTCCTGAGCCCGGCGAGAGCGTGGTGTTCGTGTCACACTTCCTTCGGGGTTTAGGCTTCCCGACGGATTCCTTTGTGCGGGGGCTCATGTTTTATTATGGTCTGGATTTCCATGACTTGAATCCAGAGTCCATCCTCCATATCTCGTCATTCATTGTCGTATGTGAGGCCTTCCTCCATATTACCCCTCACTTTGGATTGTGGTTCAAGACCTTCAAGGTGGAGCCGAAGATGATCGAGGGGCAACTAGCAGAGTGCGGAGGGGCGGTCATAAGCAAGTGTGCTGATGCTCCGTGGCCCGAGGCTCTTTTCAAGAGGAGCTTGGTTTGTGGCAACGGGAGTGGTTTTATATCACCGCTCCTGTGGGCACCAAATGGGTGGCGCCTCCGCCTTCCGCCAGTCCACCACAGCGGCTGGCGCCAACAAGGCTCGACTGGGGCCGCCCAAGGACGTTCCTCTGTTGCAGGGCCGATTCGAGACCTCCAAGAAAGAGAGATCAATCTGGTCGCAGTGGGCGCAGGTTATGTTGATTGGCGCCTTCTGCCTCAAGAACGCCGCCTCCGTCTGTGGGAATTCAATCCGAGGGACCACGAGCTCCAACATTTTATGGGTACAACGCCATGGAGATGTATAAACTGTTCTTCGGATCACAAGAGAAGTGTCCGGTCCTGACTGAGGACGCAGGACTAAGCTGCAATTGCCCAGATACTCAAGTAAGTAATCCTGTATCCGGAGAGGCTGTCTGTTCATTTATCATAGACTTGCCCTTAAAGGAGCTGTTTCTTGAACATGAGTGGATAGCGAAGGCAAAGTTAATAAGGTGTCCGGCTCCCCTCCTAGAAACCACGCCGGATCCCATGCTTACCAAGATTTGAAGGCCGCGCCTTTTAAAGAAGGCGAAGGGGGGAGCAGGGAAGCAACTGCCTCCACGAAGGAGGCTTTTGAGGAAGGAGGGATCAAAAGTCCCACCCTCCAAGGAGAGAAGAGGACCGCTTCGGAAGATCCGGAGGTCAGGGCCTCAAAGAGGGGAAAGAAATCTTCGTCAGAGAGTCCGGCGCTGGGAAGTATCCCAGCCGCCCTATTTCCCCAAGGGGATCAGCCCTCCAGCGAGCCGTAAGTAAAAATAAGGGGTCTTGTAAATAAGGAACATCCCTACATTTATTTCTAAAGATAACCGAAATTGTACCTTGTAGTTTGGATCTCAGCCCTTCTCAGCAGAGCTCGTCTTCGAGGGATCTTCTTCTGGAGATGATGGAGAGCGAAACGCCTCCACCTGTCGCACCCTCATGCGACGCGGACGACCCTGAGGTGTCGTCGCAGAGGGTTTCCTCAAGTCTGGCGGGGTCGGAAGGTCCAACGCCAACTGGCGTGCGGTCGGAGGAGCTGAAGGATATGCTCGGGCGAGCGGCTATCTCAGAAGATCACCGCGCGCTAATGGGTACGGTGATTGAAAGAATTGCATGCGCTGAGAGCAGATTGCATGAAGCCGTCAGAAGCTTACTGGCGGGGTTTGAGGTACGCAAAAATGATGTACCTTCTGACAGTTATGCATATAGAATGCGCCCTGTATAGATAGTAGCCCCTGAGACTCGGTATGTTGTCAAAATTGACAGCGTGCCGAGGATCATAATCTCAGTTATAACATATCGCCGCTCCTAAATAGGTGGCGGGGCATTCGGTGGCCAGCCGGACTGATGAATATGCCGAACTAAAGCGGCAACTTGACGAGGCGGATGCGGACATCGCGCTGGTCAATAAACGGTTTGACGAGTCACAAGGTATGCGACTTATACGCGGACACCTGGTAAGGGAGCTTGACGCCCATGCCTTACCACTTGTATGCTTAATGCAGGTGGTGCCGCTGCTGTGGAGGAGCTGCGGGCGGAACTCGCCCGAGCTAAAGAGCAAGCCAGAAATAGTAATGCGGCCGCTTTAAGGGCGGCCGAAGAGCTAAAAGCTGAACGGGCTGCTCAATGCCGAAGCAAAGAGGAAATGGCCGATATGGCCATAAAGTTGAAGAATACTACCGACCGCTGCGAGGTTCTTGAAAAAGAACGTCAAGCGGAGCAAGAGGGCCTGAAAAAGGCCACCTCCGAATCCAAGGATGCCCGTTCCGCTTTGAGAGCTGCCAAGGAGGAGCTGAGTCAGGCCGGGGCTATTGCGCTGAAAACCATTTCGCTAAGGAGGAAATATACGGATCCCAAGTATGCTCGCTGGACAAGTTGTGGAGTTCGGAGGATGCTTATCCGACTTAGCGGTGAGCGCCATGACGCGATTGAGCACTTCCGAGGCCGGAAGGGGCATGAAGGGAAGAGCTATATTGGTCGCAATTCCATAGTCCGGAGCGTCCTCTTCCGTTGACCGATAGGTTGGCCAAATGGGCTGAGCTGAATCGATTATCCGGACTTGCCATGAAGCATGTCATGACTCATTTGTGGCCAGGCGGACCCCAGCCGAAGTGTTATTTTGGTTTAGTGCAGCAGTTCCTTGGTGCGGTACCGCGTATCGACACAATGAAGCGGTCGGCGTGTATTGAGGGAGCGCAGATGGCTCTGGCCCGTGTCAAGACATACTGGGCGGAGATGAAGGCCACCAACGTTGCATCCCAAGATTCGGACAGAAGCCGAGTACCTGCCGAGCACTATTTTGAGGAAGTTCTGCAGGCGCTGCTTAATAGAGACGCAGTGTTTCAAGGATATTATGTTTAAATGATATGTATGATTTGTGAAAGCAATGTTTCAATATAATGTAAGAGCTTTTTATACTTGTGCGCTCAAGTAGTAAACTACTCCCTCAGGCGGCCGTTGATGTATATGTATATATAACCTGAAAGATGGCAGTCCTTGGCTTCAGCCCCCACGCACATAGTGCGGGGGTGTTTGCAAAGAAGGCGCTTTTCACACTTGATCCAACGTCTTGGTCCTATTAAGGAGGTGGTAGCGTAGCAAACTAGGCAACCGGACTATAATGCTTTATCACTTTCACTTAGCCATAGGAGTTCGAGGGTGGGGCTACTATATAGCCCCTGGGGGCACCGCACTCTCCCGAATTCGGGCTGCGTATGTGCCTGACCGAAAAAAGGTCCTTCGTTAATGCGGAGGAATTCTAAACATTCCGGTGAGTCATCGAGTGGTTGACCAGTCTCTCGCTATATCATGACAGTCAGTTTTCAGCTTTCTGTACTGAGGTGCTCGCCCGGCCGAACCGGGGCACAATCGCAGTAGTTCTCCTGGTGCCGTGTTAGCCGATAAAACGGAACGTAAGGCAGCAAAACACAGGAGCCGGGCAAACCCAACATTTGACCAAAGACAGGATTCGGAGCTGATGCATATAAGGCCTAACTCGCGACGCCGAACACTCCCTAAGGTATTCGGTCTTTATAAAAACGGGCAGAATAATGCCCTAAACCCCTGGTGTCCAGGTACGCGCAAAAATTCTGGTGCGGCCAATGCCAAAATGCCAGCCTCCTCCTCGGTTATAGTAAGAAACCGGGGGATGTATATCAACAAGAGACAGTAAAAAAGGTTTACGCAGGGTCTTAATCTGAAAAGAATCCTTGCAACGGGTCCCTACTGCACGTCTGCGCATGTGTCTCCGTTGTGCCGTATCCTGGACGGGTGTAGGACGTTGTTCATCTGTAAAAGAGAGGAACTTAGTTTAAAAGAAAAAAGATCATGCGAAAAATGTACTTTTATATTAAATAAACAGAGTACGATTTGAAGAAGTGAATAAAATTGATCTTTATTGTCTCTTGTTGTACATGCGTGCAGCCCGTTGTATGGGGGTATGCCGCTAGTAGGCGCCGGACTCGTCTAGCCGTGTCCGGGGTTTGAATGACCTATTCAGGTGCTTTGATTAGCGTAGCCGGATTGGTGTGAGGCTGTCAAGGCAGTCTCACGTTCTTCCGTGCTCGAGTAACACTTAATACTCCCTTTTAATGAGATGATGCCGCGTGGACCGGGCATTTTAAGTGTAAGAGATGCATAATGTGGTATTGTGTTAAAGCGGGTGAAAGCTTCACGCCCCAGTAGTGCTTGATAGCTACTTTCGAATGGGGCGATGTGGAAGGTTAACTTTTCGCGGTGGAAGTTGTCGGATGAGCCGAACACAACTTCTAGCAGTAGGGAGCCCCTGTAATGGGCATACAGGCCTGGCATTACCCTTTGAAGGAGGTGTTGCTATGGCGAATTTTGGTTGGGTCTATCCCCATCCTCATGGATTGTGTCCCGATATATCAGGTTTATGTCATCGCCGCCATCCATGAGGACTTGTGTAAATTGGAACCGTCGATTATAGGATCCAATATCAAGGCAGTCCATCCTGCGCTCCGGATACTTTCAAGTAGTCCTGATTGTCGAAGGTGATTGGTTTTGACAACCAGTGTTGGTACTCCGCTAGGGTAGTGTGTCTGGCGGCGACGCCTTAATGGGCGCCCACTGTTTTTCCTTTTATCACATGAAGTGAGTTTACTGTTTTAACCTCTTGTGGGAAATTCTTTGTTTTCCGGTGCTCGCTTGTGGGGTTCGCCATCATCCTCACTTGGTGTGTCGAGCCCTTGTGTTCGGGCGCTTAGTCTGCGGACTGTTTGAAGACCCAACAATCTCTGTGGGTATGGTTTGCGTGCTTCCCAGACTCATCGTGAATTTGACATATCTTGTCCAAGATTTTGTTTAAGTTGGATAGCTCATCGCTATTGTCCTTAAGGGGCAGTTTTTTATTGTTCTGCCGTGAGCTTTTGAATTCGGCGTTGACTGCCGCGCTCTTTGGACCGATCCCCTTAATCCGGCGCTGGTCCTTGTTGCGCCGTGGTTTCCCATTTCCATCCCTGACTTTGGATGTACTTGGGTCGCTGGTGCTGCATCTTGCTAGCCAGCTATCTTCTCCCGCGCAAAAGTGGGTCATGAGGCTTGTTAATGCGGCCATGGTTCTTGGCTTCTCCTGGCTGAGGTGTCTGGCGAGCCATTCGTCTCGGACGTTGTGTTTGAAAGCTGCTAAGGCTTCGGCGTCCGGACAGTCGACTATTTGGTTCTTTTTGGTGAGGAACCTGTTCCAGAATTTGCGGGCTGACTCTCCGGTTTGTTGAGTTATATGACTTAAATCGTCTGCATGTGGAGGATGGTCATAAGTCCCTTGAAAATTTGCCCGAAAAGCATCCTCGAGCTCTTCCCAACTTCCAATGGTATTTTCAGGGAGGCTTTTGAGCCAATGCCGGGCTGGCCCTTTGAGTTTGAGGGGTAATTATTTTATGGCGTGGAGATCATCTCCTCTAGCCATGTGTATGTGGAGGATATAGTCCTCAATCCAGACTCCAGGGTCTGTTGTTCTGTCGTATGCCTCTATGTTTACGGGCTTGAATCCCGCTGGAAATTCATGATCCAGCACCTCATATGTGAAACATAGGGGGTGCGCGGTGCCCCTGTATTTGGGTGTGCCGTGATGTTCGGATATTTGACGTGTTGAATTGCTTTGAAGAGCTTGCTTTCTCGGCCCATAGATGGACCTAACTGGGCCATCCTTTTGATGTGAATCCTTATGCGGATCGCGTACCGGCTTGTGTGCGGCACCATTTGCCGCTCTCTTTTTGCCGTGAGGTCTTGCATCCGACCGATGGCCTCTTGTTTTTTGATTGTGGGGTTTCTAAGGCCTCCTCATCAAATTCGGGCAGTAGTTTCTCTTTGGGTAGTTTTTGTTCGGCGATCGTCGCCAGATTTGTCTATGTGTTGAATACTTTGCTCCATCCGATTCTGAGTGCATCTTCCGCTGTTTTGAGCTTCCGCTTTGCTTTTTCAGGCGCGCAGGGATGGCGTGAGCCTTTGTGGAGGTTCCTCTGCTCCAACAATTTGTCCGGCGTGAGGTCGTCCGGACTGTTGTCTTCGCCGGGGACGGGTTGTTTATCCAAGTTGTCCTGTTCGGACGGTTGCTCAATAGCATGTTCGTCGTCCATCGGTTCGCCCTGCTCTATGGCTGGGTCTTTGTTGAGGCGGGACTTGGTGCGGCGTTTACGTTGCCGTTTTGACTGCTTTTCGAGGGATTTATCCTTTGTAGCGTCCCGCTGTTCCTCGTCATCACTTCCTTTAGGTGTATCCACCATGTATACATCATGGGATTAGGTGGTTGTCCAGCATCCTATAGGTGCTGGTTCGTGGTTGTCTCCTACATCGTCGTCCATACCGTCGATGTCTTCGGAGTCGAAATCGAGCACGTCGTGTAAGCTTTCGACAGTGGCTACAAAGTGGGTGGTGGGTGGGCGTTGAATTTCTTCGTCGTCCGCATCCCAACCTTCCTGACCGTAGTCCGGCTAGGGCTCTTCGGATAAAGAGAGAGACTTTAATGAATTCAGGATGTCGCCAAAGGGTGGGTGCTGAAAGATGTCCGCGGCAGTGAACTCCATAACCGGCGCCCAATCGGATTCGATTGGCAGGGGCGCGGAGGGTTCGGAGTCCGGAGAGGAGTCCGGCACCTTGGAGTCACGGTCTTCGCAGCGACAGGGATTGTGTTCGCCTACCACCGTGATAGATTTCAGCCCCCGAGGTGGTGTCCAACCAACCATCCTAGATCAGCGAGATCGGCTCCGAATCAATGTTCGGAGCGGACACTAGTGCGGCCTCCAGGACACTGTTCGGCGGCAGAGTTAGGTAATGCCCATTGAGATAGTGCGGCGCGCTTGGCTGCGGCTCGAATCCGTCGAAGATCAAGTCTCCGCGGATGTCGACCGTGTAGTTTAGACTTCCAAATCTGACCTGATATCCAGGGGCGTAGCTTTCGATCTGCTCCAGATGGCCATGTGAATTGGCCCGCAGTGCAAATCCGCCGAATACGAAGATCTGTCCGGGGAGAAGAGTCTCACCCTGGACCGCGTCGTTGTTGATGATCGAAGGAGCCATCGGGCCTATAGGTGACGACACAGAGGAACTCTCAATGAAAGCACCAATGTCGGTGTCAAAACCGCGGATCTCGGTAGGGGGTCCCAACTGTGCGCCTAGGCGGATGGTAACAGGAGACAAGGGACACGATGTTTTTACCCAGGTTCGGGCCCTCTCGATGGAGGTAATACCCTACTCCCGCTTGATTAATATTGATGATATGGGTAGTACAAGAGTAGATCTACCACGAGATCAAGGAGGCTAAACGCTAGAAGCTAGCCTATGGTATGATTGTTGTTCGTCCTATGGACTAAAACCCTCCGGTTTATATAGACACCGATAGGGTTAGGGTTACACAGAGTCGGTTACAATGGTAGGAGATCTACATATCCAGACGCCAAGCTTGCCTTCCACGCCAAGGAAAGTCCCATCCGGACACGGGACGGAGTCTTCAATCTTGTATCTTCATAGTCTAGGAGTCCGGCCAAAGATGATAGTTCGGCTATCCGGACACCCCCTAGTCCGGGACTCCCTCACTACCCATATGATCAATATTAATCAAGTAGGAGTAGGGTTTTACCTCCATCGAGAGGACACGAACCTGGGTAAAAACATCGTGTCCCTTGTCTCCTGTTACCATCCGCCTACACGCACAGTTCGGGACCCCCTACCCGAGATCCGCCGGTTTTGACACCGACAGCCGGCAACCCAAGAAATTCTCACACAGCGACACAAAAGCAGCAAGATACATGATGGAGTTGGGAGTGAAGTGGTGAAGTTGTGCCCCAAAGAAGTTCAGAAATCCCTGAAAGAAAGGGTGAGGCGGCAGAGAAAACCCGCAGTCGACATGGGTGGCCAAGAGAACGCACTCACCCTCCACAGGTTGTGGCGTCCACTCCTTCCCCGGGAGCCGCGCCGTTCCATGGAGGATTCGTCCTTCATTGGCCATGTCATCGAGGTCCTTCTGGCTGATCGTTGAGCGGATCCACGCTTCGATCTAGCTCGCGCAAGCCGCCTCGACGAGGATCCGCCCGGTCGTCGCTTCCCTTCCTTCGCCGACACCTTCTTCACCCGCCCAAAGCTGCCATCTTGTCCTTCACCATTGTCGCCGACGAGACGCGCACGGAGCAGCAACGTGGAGGAGGAATCGCACGCGCGGATGAATCGAGAAGGGAGGTGGAAACGGGAACACACTGCTCAAAAACCCCGCCCGAGGCCTTATATGAGGTTGCTTCCGAGTGATCGATCGTAGGCCCGGACGATTCATCAAATCCGCGCAAATAGCCGCCGCGCGATACGTGGAAAAAATGTGGCGCGGAGATCGAGGCGCCCCTGCCTTATCCCGTCCGACATCGCGGCTTCCCACGCCCTTGCTTCCGAAAAATTAATCCCGCTAAATCCACGCGCCGCAGAGCAAATCGCCGACGTAAGATTTCTCCGCCCCGTCACTCGGAGTTCACCAAGTACAAAAACACACTCGACAAATACAAAGAATGGATCAAGGCGATCAAAAGAAGTTGAAGCCGCCACCTAAGCTTATTGATCCAGATGGGACGTGCTCATCACACAAAAAGTGGGTGGGAAGATTCTCAACTCCTTCCCCACTCAAACCTCGATCCATTCGGGGCTAATGATGAAGTCATGTACCTAGGGTAGGGTCATGTACCTGTCCAAGATACCTCCCAAGGACATCTCTTAAAGAAAACACCTTTCACCGACCGAAGGATTCAACTCGACGGACTGAAGACACTCGACCACCAGCCACCCACTCGACCGCGGAAGATCTACATATCGACCGACGCAAATGGTCGTGCATTAAGTGGCTTTACGGCTATCATAGCACTTTATGTGGGCGTTACAAGAACTCCCTATCTTAATGTACCTTAATCCTGCATAATCGAGGGCAGGAGGGGCTGTCGAACTCTATATAAGCCACCCCCTCCTCAAAGATAAAGGGTTCGCACTTCAGAACTCATACGCATATAATACAGTCGACCGCCTCCGGGCTCCGAGACGTAGGGCTGTTACTTCTTCCGAGAAGGGCCTGAACTCGTAAACATCTTGCGTATACAACTACTCCATAGCTAGGATCTTTCCTCTCCATACCTACCCCCCATTCTACTGCCAGACTTAGAACCACGACACCATGCTTTATGGCTTAGAATTGGGACTTCAAAGACGTTTTGAACGTCATGGAGCATATGAGATGTTCCAGGAGTTGAAGTTAATATTTCAAGCAAATGCCTGAATTGAGAGATATGAAGTCTCCAATAAGTTCTATAGCTGCAAAATTGAGGAGAATAGTTCTGTCAGTGAACATATACTCAGAATGTCTGGGTACCACAACCACTTGACTCAACTGGGAGTTAATCTTCCTAATGATAGTATCATTGATAGAGTTCTTCAATCACTGCCACCAAGCTACAAAAGCTTTGTGATGAACTATAATATGCACAGGATGGATAAGACAATTCCCAAGCTCTTCGCGATGCTAAAGGCTACGGAGGTAGAAATCAAGAAGGAGCATCAAGTGTTGATGGTTAACAAGACCACTAGTTTCAAGAAAAAGGGCAAATGAAGAAGGGGAACTTCAATAAGAATGGCAAGCAAGTTGCTGCTCAAGTGAAGAAGCCCAAGTCTGGACCTAAGCCTGAGACTGAGTGCTTCTACTACAAAGGGACTCGTCACTGGAAGCGAAACTGCCCCAAGTATTTGGCGGATAAGAAGGATGGCAAAGTGAAAGGTATATTTGACATACGTGTTAATGATGTGTACCTTACTGATGACCCACAAGTATAGGGGCTCTATCGTAGTCTTTTTGATAAGTAAGAGTGTCGAACCCAACGAGGAGCAAAAGGAAATGATAAGCGGTTTTTAGCAAGGTATTCTCTGCAAGTACTGAAATAAGTGGTAACAAATAGTTTTGTGATAAGATAATTTGTAACAAGCAACAAGTAATAAAAGTAAATAAAGTGCAACAAGGTGGCCCAATCCTTTTTGTAGCAAAGGACAAGCCTGGACAAACTCTTATATAAGGAAAAGCGCTCCCAAGGACACATGGGAATATCGTCAAGCTAGTTTTCATCATGTTCATATGATTCGCGTTCGGTACTTTGATAATTTGATATGTGGGTGGACCGGTGCTTGGCTGCAGTTCTTACTTGAACAAGCATCCCACTTATGATTAACCTCTATGGCAAGCATCCGCAACTACAACAAAAGTATTAAGGTAAACCTAACCATAGCATGAAACATATGGATCCAAATCAGCCCCTCACGGCAACGATAAACTAGGGTTTAAGATTTTGTCACTCTAGCAACCCATCATCTACTTATTACTTCCCAATGCCTTCCTCTAGGCCCAAATAATGGTGAATTGTTATGTAGTCGACGTTCACATAACACCACTAGAGGCTAGACAACATACATCTCATCAAAATATCAAACGAATACAAAATTCACATGACTACTAATAGCAAGACTTCTCCCGTGTCCTCGGGAACAAACGTAACTACTCACAAAGCATATTCATGTTCATAATCAGAGGGGTATTAATATGCATATAGGATCTGAACATATGATCTTCCACCAAATAAACCAACTAGCATCAACTACAAGGAGTAATCAACACTACTAGCAACCTACTAGTACCAATCCCGGACTTGGAGACAAGAATTGGGTACAAGAGATGAACTAGGGTTTTGAGAGGAGATAGTGCTGGTCAATATGTTGATGGAGATTGCCCTCTCCCGATGAGAGGAGCATTGGTGATGACGTTGGCGATGATTTTCCCCTCCCGGAGGGAAGTGTCACCGGTAGAACAGCTCTGCCAGAGCCCTAGATTGGTTCCGCCAAGGTTCCGCCTCGTGGCGGCGGAGTTTCGTCCTGAAAGGTTGCTTATGATTTTTTCCTTGACGAAAGACCTCATATATTTTTATTATTTCCCAAAATGACTTTTGTTGGGTTTCAGGACTTTTGGAGTTGTGCATAATAGGTCTCTAATATTTGCTCCTTTTCCAGCCCAGAATTCCAGCTGCCGGCATTCTCCCTCCTTATGTAAACCTTGTAAAATAAGAGAGAATAGGCATAAGTATTGTAACATAACGTGTAATAACAACCCATAATGCAATAAATATCAATATAAAAGCATGATGCAAAATGTACGTATCAAATCCCCCAAGCTTAGAGTCGCTTTTCCTCAAGCGAAAGCCGATAATGATAAATATGTCCCCATGTTTAGTGGTAGAGGCGTCGATAAAAAATAAAATACGGACATGAAGGCATCATGATTATTCTTATAACAGCAACATATATAGATATTGCCATATGATTTCTTATGTTCAAGTAATAATCCATTCACAATGCAGAGTACGAATCATAAACTTTTTTGAGAACCAACAAATATAATCTGAGTCATTGAAGCAATTGCAATTTATCATAACATCAGAAAGAGTCTATGTCAGAGCTTAATAGCAAGTCCACATACTCAACTATCATTTAGTCTTCTATAATTGCTGACACTCACGCGATACTTGTGGTTACGGAGTTTTAATCGGACACAGAGAAAGATATGGGCTTATAGTTTCGCCTCCCAACCTTTTACCTCAAGGGTAATGTCAACAATAATAACTCATGCCCCCCTACATCCAATTAGATATATCAATCAGGATCTTTCCAACATACTGTGCTTGCCAAAGGATAAAATGTAAAAAGGAAAGGTGAAGGTCACCATGACTCTTGCATAAGATAGAGGATAATAGTAGAAGATAGGCCCTTCGCAGAGGGAAGCAGAGGTTGCCATGCACTTTTATGGTTGGATGCACAAAATCTTAATGCGAAAGAACGTCACTTTATATTGCCCCTTGTGATATGAAACTTTATTATGCAGTCCATCGCTTTTATTTCTTCCACATCACAAGATCGTATAAAGCTTATTTTCTCCCACACTAATAAGTCATACATATTTAGAGAGCAATTTGTATTGCTTTGCACCGATGACAACTTACTTGAAGGATCTTACTCAATCCATAGGTAGATATGGTGGACTCTCATGGCAAAACTGGTTTAAGGGTTTTTGGAAGCACAAGTAGTATCTGTACTTGGTGCTGAGAATTTGGATAGCATGAGGGGGAAAGGCGAGCTCAACATGTTGGATGATCCATGACAATATACTTTATCTCAGATATAAGAAAACATAACCCATTACGTTGTCTTCCTTGTCCAACGTCAACTCTTTAGCATGTCATATTTTAATGAGTGCTCCCAATCATAAAAGATGGCAATAATAGTATATTTATATATGAACCTCTCTTTCTTTATTACTTCCTATTAATTGCAACGATGACCAAAGCTATGTTTGCCAACTCCCAACAACTTTTAATCATCATACTCTTTCTATGTGAAGTCATTACTCTCAACAAGATCAATATGAACTCTTTGTTTCTTTTTATTCTTTTTCTTCTTTTCTCTTTCTTTTATTTTATTCACCCAAGATCATGGCAAAACAATCAAGCCCTTGACTCAACACTAATCTTTATTATATAGCTCACAGACTCGATTACAAAGAGAGATCATAAAGCAAAACTCAAAACTAAATCATGCCATAAACTTTATTCTACTAGATCAAGAAACTACTAATAGGATCGAACTAAGAAAAGCGGTAAAGATAGGAGATGTGATTGTGATACGATACCGGGGCACCTCCCCCAAGCTTGGCAGTTGCCAAGGGGAGTGCCCATACCCATGTGATTATATCTCCTTTGCAGGTGAAGGTGGAGGTGTTGTTGATGCCGCGGGCTTGTCATCCATCTTCCAAGGCATGGGCTCACCATCATAGAAGGATGATCGAGTCTCCGGGATCCTCAAATCTGCAGCCAAACTCATCCTTTTGAATCTATATTCATACTCACAATTTTGGTTTTGCAGGTCATAGATTTGGGCTTGAAGGTGTTCGATCTTCTCGTGAAGCTTGAAGATGGTCTCCCCGATGTTGTCGGCATCCAACTTGTGTTTGTTGGTAAATTCCGCGATCATCATGTGGTTGGAGTTGAGTCCACGTTCCACCATCCCCTGGCACTTAAAAACTTGTTGCTCCATTGCTTCGAGCCTCGTCTCCATGCTTCCAGTCCCCTTGGGTCCCTCAACATCGCGGATGTGCAGCAACCCATCACGCATCTCAACGGTTTGAGGGTGTCGCAGCACCTCCGCGAGGTAAGGGTTGATGACCTTCTCGAAGAACTTGTCCTTGGAGGCACATGGGGACGTCATTGATAATCTAGATCTGTCAGAAAAATAGCTCGAAACAAGAACAGAGGATAATTGCATGATACAGGGGCAAAACCTTCGGGAGAATATATAATGAATTTTTACCGACCAGAATACATATCGTGCAAGAAAACGGAGTCCGGAAGGCACACGAGGTGCCCACGAGGTAGGGGGCGTGTCCAGGGGGTAGGGCGCGCCCTCCACCCTCGTGGGGCCCTCGTGTCCTTCCCGGACTGGTACTTATTTTTTCATTTTTCTAAATATTCCAAAACGGAGAAATATTGCCTTAAAAATTGTTTTGGAGTCGGTTTACTTACCGTACCACATACCTATTCCTCTTCGGAGTCTGAAATGTTCCAGAAAGTGTCCCTTATGTATTCCTCCGGGGTTACACTTTCAATAACATTGGTTTCAACATTTATAGGATTACCTGAGATATAGTGTTGATTCTTTGACCGTTTACCACCTTCGGATTTGTGCCTTCCAAATTGTTGATTTTTATGGCACCAGAATGATAGACCTCCTCGATAACGTAAGGGCCTTCCCATTTAGAGAGTAGTTTTCCTGCAAAAAATCTTAAACGAGTGTTGTATAGCAATACATAATCACCTACATTAAACTCACGCTTTTGTATCCTTTTGTCATGCCATCTTTTAAGTTTTTCTTTAAACAACTTGGCATTTTCGTAAGCTTGGGTTCTCCATTCATCAAGTGAGCTAATATCAAATAACCTCTTCTCACCGGCAAGTTTGAAATCATAGTTGAGCTCTTTAATAGCCCAATATGCCTTATGTTCTAGTTCGAGAGGTAAGTGACATGCTTTTCCATAAACCATTTTATACGGAGACATACCCATAGGATTTTTATATGCAGTTCTATAGGCCCATAATGCATCATCAAGTT
Source organism: Aegilops longissima (assembly GCA_021605205.1). NCBI lineage: Eukaryota > Viridiplantae > Streptophyta > Magnoliopsida > Poales > Poaceae > Aegilops > Aegilops longissima. The sequence continues at coordinate 655,100,761 of CM038682.1, read as the reverse complement.
TCTTGGACCAATTCTTTCTAGACCTATTGACTGTCTTTTGCAAAATTAATTTGAGTTCTCTATTACTCAATTCTACTTGACCACTAGACTGAGGGTGATATGGAGATGCAATTCTATGATTAACATCATACTTAGCAAGCATTTTTCGGAAAGCACCATGAATAAAATGTGAACCACCATCAGTCATTAAATATCTAGGGACTCCAAACCTCAAAAAAATGACTTCTTTAAGCATTTTAATAGAAGTGTTATGATCAGCACTACTAGTTGGAATAGCTTCTACCCACTTAGTAACATAATCAACAACAACTAAAATGTGTGTATGTCCATTAGAGGCAGGAAAAGGTCCCATATAATCAAAGCCCCAAACATCAAATGGTTCAATAACAAGCGAATAATTCATAGGCATTTCTTGACGTCTACTAATATTACCAATTCTTTGACATTCATCACAAGATAATACAAACTTACGGGCATCCTTGAAGAGAGTAGGCCAATAAAAACCAGATTGCAATACCTTATGTGCAGTTCTATCTCCAACGTGGTGCCCTCCATAAGCTTCGGAGTGACACTTGCGTAGGATCTGTTCCTGTTCATGCTCAGGTACACAACGTCTAATAACACCATCTACTCCTTCTTTATAAAGATGTGGGTCATCCCAAAAGTAATGTCTCAAATCATAGAAAAACTTTTTCTTTTGCTGGTATGTGAAACTAGGTGGTATAAATTTAGCAACAATATAATTAGCATAATCAGCATACCAAGGAGTACTACGAGAGGTACTTATAACATTTAATTGTTCATCAGGTGTCGGGACCCCGATCCTAAGTCACACCGATCTAGCATGTAACACATCATATCACTTTGCGGCCTCACGCACGGTATTCCCACGGGTGTCGCCTTACCATGGCCGGGACCGCTTGCGTCTTTTGGCTCACGATATGATAGTGTCGCTAGCATCCATATGACAAAGAACCCGGCCGACATGGCTAGTCGTGAACCCAAAGCGGCGCTAACCTATGGGGACAGGCATACATGAATCACATCGAGCATGTCGGTCATCAACGATATATTCGGCTGTAGCACTGGCTAACAGGACTCCGTATCCCGGCTGTAGTGAGCTAGGCAGACTCGAATAACACGCGTGACATTTCCCGAAGGACGTATATAGGAACGAAGTGAAACACATGCCGCCATCAAGTATCCAAGCAGTAGTGCTGGGCTAGCAGGACTCCGGTGAACCGGGCTGTAGCGGACTACTATCGCTCAGAGCACGAGACTACATTTCCCCATAAGAGAGGCTACCAAGGATAAACAACTAGATTGTCGGATCCCACACATAGCAATACAAGTTACACGTACGCATAACATGCAAGTATGTGTTGTACAACATGGCATCACAACATAACGCAAACTCATATAGATAAAGGCTCAGAAGAGCCACATAGCAATAAGTACAAACAGGGGTCACATGACCCATCATTCAGAGCATACAAACAACAAGCGGAAGCATTACACGTCTGAGTACAGACAACTACAAAAGAAAAAGGCTGAGAAGCGACTATCTACAAGACTCTCCCAAGGGTGCAAGATCGTAGCTGAGGTAACAAGCTACTCGTCAAGTCCAAGCGGAACTACTAGTAAGACCAAGTCTCCGCTGCAAAACATAAATAAAGCAACGTGAGTACAAAGGTACTCAAGAAGACTTACATCAGATCCTATCATACATGCATTAGTGTCAAAAGGTAATGTGGAGTTTAGTTGCAGCAAGCCAGCTTTGACTCTGTGGCTATCCCTGTTCTACGACTACAAGAAACTCTTGAGGTGAGACAACGACACGAGTCCACTAATCACCACATCAATACACCACTACGGATTCATTCCCGTCTCCATACGAGAAGGCCATCCATAGCACTCACACTTGTCTTGAGCATTTTAGAGTATCCACTTCAAGTTGTCTATGTACCATGTAAGCATCCAAGAAGTCCATAACCGAGGACACGGCTATTGAATAGATCATGATAACCTGCAGGGTGTACTTCTTCACACACGCCTCGCCACTTACCGCCATATACACATCATGTATCTCGCAACCTTCAAGCGGAAGCTTTGGCGAGGGTGTCGGCCACGACCTGACTAACCATTCAAGACTCTAGTCCAGGCTTATCGCCTATTCGGGTTCCATCCGCAAGGAGATCCGGCCGGGGTGTCGCTCACGGCCCCAAACGATGTGAGCAGGGTTCCCAAGCCCACCATCCGGTGCCACTTGGTACACCGTGCCACACTGTGTTTAGTCTGTCCCAAGCCCACCTCGCCGGGTGCCACTTGGTAGAAAATTAGCACACCTACAAACACCAGAAACTAGTTGCGACTCCTGGACAAAGATCAAGTTGGTTAATAAGTCGAGAGGGGTCGAGTTACGGAACCCAATGTGTGGTAGTATCGAGTCATTGGACAACATACATAGAACTCAAGTGCTTAAGGACGGTTCCGGTGAGACAACCCACCATGTACTCCTACATGGCCTCTCACCGCTACCTTTACCAAATCGTGTTCACACACTTCACTCTCAAAGATCGAACATAGAACTGTACTCCAATTCATTCCCAATGAATCAGACTGACACAACTCTAAGCAATAGCAGGCATAGCATGGTAGGAACACAACATGGCTCAATCAACTCCTACACATGCTAGTGGGTTTTAACTATTTACTGTGGCAATGACAGGTCATGCAGAGGAATGGGTTCAACTACCGCAGCACAAAGTAGCAGGTGAATCGCTGTTGTCCTAATGCAATAACTGAGAGCAGGAGCGAGAGAGTAGGATTGTATCGGAATGAACAAGGGGATTTGCTTGCCTGGTAAATCAACAAGGGAGGCACCGCTTCATAGACAGTACTGCACGCCTCCTGAGCAGGACCTATCGAGAAGGAACGGTGCCGCAATCAATACACAATCATATGCAACAATATGATGCATGAACATGGCATGTAGATGTGATGCTGTTTGAGTTAATGCAACCTGGTATTCGATTTGAATGAAGTCCATTTGAACCAAAGGTTCAAATGCAATTCCAAGGTAAGCTCTTATAAATGCCATTTTAGAGTTTCACTTATACAGCATGTATAAGTTGTTTTGTCATGCATGAAACTAGTACAGATGGATAGATTGAATTTTTCTGATAATTTTCATATAAAATTATTTCAATCTGAGCTATGGTTGAATTTCTATGAATTTTGAAGTTTTGAATATATTCGGAATTTCCTGATTTAATTAAATCCAGAAAATATAATATTGCGCAAGACCTCGCGCAAGCATGACGTCGCAGGTCAATGCGGCTGGTTGGAGTCAAACTCGACGTGTGGGGCCCACACGTCAGTGTCTCAGTTAGTTAACAGAGGGGGTTTGATTCTAATTAAGTCAGGTTAGTGGCGCTGGGGCCCACGGTCAGCGTCAGGGGGGGGGGGGTAGGTTAGTTGGTGATTAGCTTAAGCTAATCACCTGACGAGCCGGACCCACGTGGCAGGGCTCAGGCGACGGGCTCGTCGCCGGCGACCTCCGGACGCGGCGGAGTCCGTGCCACAGGCCACGGGGGTGGCGTCTGAGAGCACCGGGGCGTAGCCCGGGCTCTCGCGCACCGTGGAGCAAAGCGAGAAGAGCTGGGGGCAGGGGCTCGCGGAGCGGAGCTCATGGCGGGCGGCGGAGCTCGCTCAAGCGGGCGTGTGGCTGCGGTGTGCAAGGGCGAGAACGAAGGGGGAGAAGGAGCAGCAGCTCACGGCGGTTCTGATTTAACGGGTCGGCGAGGTCGGGGAGGAACCGAAGCGGTCGTGGCGGCGGAGGGGATCTCCGGCGACCGGAGACGGAGACGATGGCGATGGCGGCGCTCCAAGGCTTCCCGCGTCACGTGGCTCGACGGGGAGGTAGCGGACGGCGGCGCGGATCTTGCAGACACGGAGAGAGAGCGAGGGGGAGACGGTGGCCACGGCGGCGAGCAGCGGCGCTCTCGGGTGCGGTCGGTGAAGAGAGGGGGAGGAACCAGAGGAGGAGGGGAAAACGAGAGAGTGGGGAAGGACCGGGGCGGCGCGTGGCGTCGCGCGGGACCATCCAGAGCGGCGAGGGGAGGACAGGCAGGTAGGGAGGAGGAGGAGGTGGCTGGCGGGCGTGCGGTGCTGCCGGGCACGTGCCCGTCCTCCTGTCGGGGAGGAAGACGACAGAGGAGGGAGGCGGGCTGGGCCGGGGCTGGCCAGCTGGGCCGGCCAGGCCGCAGGTAAGTCAGGTAAGTTTTATCTATTTTGTTCCTTTTTAAAATATTCTGACATTTGTTTTGAGTTATTTAAAATACCAAATCACTTTATTTAATTATGCCAATTTTTATAGGAGCTATTTATATTATTCCAGAGCTCCTCAACAAAAGGCACCATTTTTGGACAAAATTTTATATATATATAATAATATATATCCAATGCAATTAGGTATGTATTAATTCCAAATGCCCAAATATAAATACTTATGAACTCCCAAAAATATTGGTTTGATTATTATCTCTGTCCAATATTTTCAGAGGGCCACATGAGCATTTTCTTGGACCTTTTGGAGCAATTTTTATTTAGGTCATTTCCAAAAGTTATTCTGAGGGTTTCACAAATCCCCATTTCAAAATTAAATGGAATTTAAACATGATGCACAATGACTAGCTAGCCTTGAGCATACCAGCACTAGGGATGTGACAACTCGCCCCCACTTGAAAGAATCTCGTCCCGAGATTCAGGGGTCGACGGAAAGAAAGCGGGGTACTCCAGTCGAAGACGATCTTCTCGCTCCCAGGTAGCTTCTCTCTCGTAATGATGAGACCACTGAACCTTGAGAAACTTGATATTCGACGTCGAGTAACACGCTCGCTTGATCAAGAATGCGAACCGGTACTCTCGGTATATGAGGTTATCTTGGAGATCAAGCGTTTGTGGTCCACTCATGGATAGGATCCGAGAAGCAACGCTGAGTTGAGAGACGTGGAAGACATCATGAACTCGAGAAAGATGTGGGGTAGTTCCAACTGGTAGGCAACCTCTCCTCGCTTAGCGAGAATGCGAAGGGGCCAATGTAACGAGGAGCCAACTTGCCCTTGATATCAAACGATGGGTACCCTTTAGAGGAGTAACCGAAGGTAAGCCTTGTCGCCAACTTCATAAGCCACTTCCTTATGACGACGGTCATATTGGCTCTTTGACGAGATTGGGCTGTTTTCAAATTCTCACGAATGATGCGAACTTGCTCTTCCGCCTCCGGATCATGTCCGTCCAAAGAATTGTCTTTCACCGTTTCCGACCAGTTCAAAGGTGTTCGACATCTTCGCCCATAGAGAATCTCAAAGGAGCTTTCTTGAGACTGGATTGATAGCTATTGTTATAAGCAAACTCGGCGAAAGGAAGACATTTCTCCCAACCCATACCGAATGAGATAACGCAAGCTCTAAGCATGTCTTCGAGAATTTGGTTGACCCTTTCCACCTGACCACTTGACTGAGGGTGGAAAGCGGTACTGAAGAAAAGATGGGTTCCCATGGCAGTTTGGAAACTCTCCCAGAAATGAGAAGTGAAAAGACTACCACGGTCTGAATTGATCTCTAGTGGAACACCATGGAGTGACACTATTCGAGAATGTATAAGTCAGCGAGCTGACTAGCAGTGATACTCTCTCTAGCAGGAAGGAAGTGAGCCACTTTGGAAAGACGATCAACGACTACGAAGATAGCATTATTCCCTTTCTTGGTCCCGGAAAGCCGGTGATGAAATCCATACCAACTTTATCCCATTTCCACTCAGGAATAGCTAAGGGCTGAAGGGTGCCAAGAGGCCTTTGATGCTCGCTTAACGCGACGACAAACGCCACGATTAGCAATAAACCGAGCGATTTCTCTCTTCATCCTAGTCCACCGTAACCTCTCCGCGAGGTCCCGATACATCTTAGTACTACGGGATGAATTGTGAGAGGAGATTCATGCGCCTCCTTAAGAATCAGTTGTCGAAGATGTTGCTTCTTGGGGACCACCAGGCGGTGCCCAAAGAAAACGACACCTCGATCATCTATAGAGAAATTACCAGCAATACCCTTGGCAATGTTTCTCTTGATCCGGTTAATCCCCGTATCATGCTTCTGGGCTCCTATGATATGATCCACAAGAGTAGGTTTCGCCACCAAGGTAGAAAGGAACCCGTGAGGAGCAATGTGAAGATTAAGCTTACAAAATTCCTCATGGAGAAGTGGTTGGCCTTGCTGCAACATGAGATTGTTGCAATAGTATTTACGGCTTAACGCATCAGCCATGACATTGGCTTTGCCTGGGGTGTAGGTAATCCCTAGATCATAATCTGTGATCAACTCCAACCAACGTCTTTGTCTAAGGTTCAAATCTGGTTGGGTGAAGATATACTTGAGACTCGGTGATCGGTGTAGATCTCGCAACGTTTACCAAGAAGGTAATGTTGCTGTGTCTTGAGTGCATAGACTACGGCTGCAAGCTCTAGATCATGTGTAGGATAATTCTCCTCATGTGGATGCAATCGACGAGATGCATAGGCAATCACATGACGATCCTGCATAAGAATGCAACCTAGTCCCTGTCGTGAGGCGCCGCAGAGATAACAAAGTCTTTAGTGAAACCGTGGCACTAGTATGGGAGCAGAAGTCAGCGCCTTTTCAGTTCCTGAAAACTGTACTCACACTGTGGGGACCACTCAAACTTTTTATCTTTCTTGAGAAGTTCCGTGAGGGGTTTAGCTACTTTGGAGAAGTTTTCAACAAAGCGGCGGCAATAGCTGGCTAGACCAAGGAAACTCCTAACTTGTTTAACGGTTTCAGGTGGAGTCCAATCAAGAACGGCCTGAACTCTATCGGGATTGACAGCAATGCCCTTACCAGAGATTACGTGGCCTAGGTAGGTCACTTCTGGCAACCAAAATTCACACTTGGAGAACTTGGCATAAAGGCGGTGCTCTCTGAGTTTTTCTAGCACAAGTCTAAGATGTTCGGCATGCTCTTCCTCATTCTTCGAGTAAATAAGAATATCATCGAGGTAAACCACGACAAATTTATCTAAATACTCCATGAAGATCGAGTTCATCAAGCGGGAGAATGTAGCTGGAGCGTTGGTTAGACCAAAGGACATGACGGTGTACTCATACTGGCCATAACGGGTGACAAAGGCTGTTTTGGGAATGTCTCCATTCCTGATCTTGATTTGGTGGTAGCCTAACCTCAAATCCATCTTGGAAAATACTGAGGATCCAGCGAGCTGATCATACAGGTCGTTGATCCTGGGGAGCGGATACTTGTTCTTTATCGTGACCAAATTAACGGGACGATAATCTACAACCATCCGGTCCGTACCATCCTTCTTCTTGACGAAGAGGACGGGCAAGCCCAAGGAGAAGAACTAGGACGGATGAAACCCTTTGCAAGGACTCATCAAGTTGTTTCTTAAGCTCGGCTAGTTCTAAGGGTGCCATCTTGTAAGGTCTCCTAGAGATTGGGGCGGTTCCGGAATAAGATCTATGATTTAACTCTACATCTCATCGCTGTGGAACACCGCAGCTCCTCCGAAAAACGTCCGGAAAGTCACGGACTACCGGGATATCTTCAAGGTCTGGAAGAGGGCTGGTATTAAGAGAATAGAGTTGACGCTTTGCAACTCTAGTGGAGACAGTGACCATCTTGCCGATGGGTGTGTAAGCTGAATGCACCTAGTGAAACAATCAATCTTGGCATGATGAGCTGTCATCCAGTCCATACCCAAGATGATGTTAATATCTGAAGACTTGAGGGCTACAAGTGAGGCAAGGAATACAAGTCTGTCAACAAGGATTTCGTTACCATGGCTTATACAAGAAGTTTGCCATTTGGATCCGGGAGTTTGAATGACTAGCGGAGAGGGCATATCACAAAATGATATGTTGTACAAGTTAGCATAGCTTTCATAAATGAAGGAATGAGATGCTCCAGTATCAAATAGAACTGAGGCGGGATGACAATTGACAAGGAGTGAACCAAGAACGACATCCGGATCATCATGAGCGTCTTTTAGCTGAGACGTGATGCACACATCCACGTTCAGCGGAGCTGACTTGACACCGATCATCTTGCGTGATGGCTTAACACAGCCAACAAAGCTTCTCGGCTGGGGTGGAGCATAAGCGGCTTGAGAGCGATCACGTGCATAGTGTCCGGCTCTCCGCATGTGAAGTAAGTCCACGAAGTTGGACGTGGACCCGCATTGACAAGTGGTCTACCAATAGTCTGGGTGGAGCATGTAATCGAATCGGGTGAGGCGCCATATGGAATGGCTTCGTGAATATCCGGTGGAAGAGCAGAGTTCGAATCCAAATCCGCGCTTCGCGAACTAGAACCGGGAAGAAACCAATTCACGGTGGTGCTTACGAGACTCCTCGTAAGTGAGCTGAGCTGTCTCGCATTAATGGCCTTGTTCACAAGAGCCTGGAATGTATCACAATGGTGCAGTGGAGGTCACGGCGCAACTTGGGGTTGAGACCCTTCCGAACCTAGCTCGCTTCTTGGCGTCCGTGGACACTTCTTACGTGGCATAACGGGCAAGGTTCTCAAACTCTCTCTGTAAGCATCAACAACCATCTCACTGGGTGAAACTATAGAACTCTTCTCTCTTGCGATCGATGAGGGCTTCAGAATGTGATGCTCATGAAAAGCCTCGGTGAAATCTCTCCGTGTTGGAATCGACCAGCTGGAAGCATAGCCTCATAGTTCTGCCACCAAAGACTAGCATGACCTTCCGGTGGTATGCAGCATAGGTGACCTTGTCATCTTCAGATACGCTTATGAACGCAACTTATGAGTGATGCTAAGGTTACCATCGGCATCGAGTGGCTCGATGGAGTGATGGAAGGTGGGTGGGTGTTTAATGAAGTCATGAATGGTTGCAAACCCTTTGGACTGATGTGCGGTGTTCTCCTCGACACGTGCCAACAAACGGTTAGACTCACGCTTGTTCCTCTCCATTTCTAACATGAACCTGTCAATGAAGGCTGGTGGGAGGATCCTCATCCTTCCATCTCCGTGGTTCGGCTACGAGCAATGTAACTTCGCTTAACCGATGACATCCCGAGAAACGAAACCAAGGACGGAATCACATCTCTACATACCGAAAATGTAGGACACCGAAATTAGTAACTCTCGAACTCCGGGCAATTCCGGCAGCATAACGGCAAGAAATGTTCAAAATGAGACATTACGCAAAATGGGGTAGCACCATACTCAACATCATCATTCAAAGGTTCGGGATAATACTAAACATGCTATACCGAGGGTACTGAAAACTGGGTAAGACTCGATCAACCAATCCTATGGGACTACGGAAATAGTAACACGTGATCCCGATAGATGTAAGAGATAGCCTAGTTCCTTAACCCGTAGGGAAAGATAGGACGACTCAGATCAGAGGCCATGAGGTAAAGGAGTAAAAGAGCCTTACGCTCCCTTCCACAATCAATTCCCTATATAACTAAAGCATTTCTAGACTCAACTTCGATCAGGTTGGCTTGAAATCCTACAGCGATCAAAGCTCGATACCAAAGCTGTCGGGACCCGATCCTAAGTCACACCGATCTAGCATGTAACACATCATATCACTTTGCGGCCTCACGCACGGTATTCCCACGGTGTCGCCTTACCATGGCCCGGGACCGCTTTGCGTCTTTTGGCTCACGATATGATAGTGTCGCTAGCATCCATATGACAAAGAACCGGGCCGACATGGCTAGTCGTGAACCCAAAGCGGCGCTAACCTATGGGGACAGCATACATGAATCACATCGAGCATGTCGGTCATCAACGATATATTCGGCTGTAGCACTGGCTAACAGGACTCCGGTATCCCGGCTGTAGCAGCTAGGCAGGACTCGAATAACACGCGTGACATTTCCCAAGGGACAGACATAGGAACGAAGTGAAACACATGCCGCCGATCAAGTATCCAAGCAGTAGTCTTTGGCTAGCAGGATTCCGTGAACCGGGCTGTAGCGGACTACTATCGCTCAGAGCACGAGACTACATTTCCCCATAAGAGAGGCTACCAAGGATAAACAACTAGATTGTCGGATCCCACACATAGCAATACAAGTTACACGACGCATAACATGCAAGTATGTGTTGTACAACATGGCATCACAACATAACGCAAACTCATATAGATAAAGGCTCGGAAGAGCCACATAGCAATAAGTACAAACAGGGTCACATGACCCATCATTGAAGCATACAAACAACAAGCGGAAGCATTACACGCCCGAGTACGCATAACTACAAAAGAAAAAGGTGAGAAAGCGACTATCTACAAGACCCTCCCAAGGGTGCAAGATCGTAGCTGAGGTAACAAGCTACTCGTCAAGTCCAAGCGGAACTACTAGTAAGACCAAGTCTCCGCTGCAAAACATAAATAAAGCAACGTGAGTACAAAGGTACTCAAGAAGACTTACATCGATCCTATCATACATGCATTAGTGTCAAAAGGTAATGTGGAGTTTAGTTGCAGACAAGCCAGCTTTGACTCTGTGGCTATCCTGTTCTACGACTACAAGAAACTCTTGAGGTGAGACAACGTACACGAGTCCACTAATCACCACATCAATACACCACTACGGATTCATTCCCGTCTCCATACGAGAAGGCCATCCATAGCACTCACACTTGTCTTGAGCATTTTAGAGTATCCACTTCAAGTTGTCTATGTACCACGTAAGCATCCAAGAAGTCCATAACCGAGGACACGGCTATTCGAATAGATCATGATAACCCGCAGGGTGTACTTCTTCACACACGCCTCGCCACTTACCGCCATATACACATCATGTATCTCGCAACCTTCAAGCGGAAGCTTTGGCGAGGGTGTCGGCCACGACCGACTAACCATTCAAGACTCTAGTCCGTGCTTATCGCCTATTCGGGTTCCATCCGCAAGGAGATCCGCCGGGTGTCGCCACGGCCCCAAACGATGTGAGCAGGGTTCCCAAGCCCACCATCCGGTGCCACTTGGTACACCGTGCCACACTGTGTTTAGTCTGTCCCAAGCCCACCTCGCCGGGTGCCACTTGGTAGAAAATTAGCACACCTACAAACACCAGAAACTAGTTGCGACTCCTGGACAAAGATCAAGTTGGTTAATAAGTCGAGAGGGTCGAGTTACGGAACCCAATGTGTGGTAGTATCGAGTCATTGGACAACATACATAGAACTCAAGTGCTTAAGGACGGTTCGGTGAGACAACCCACCATGTACTCCTACATGGCCTCGCACCGCTACCTTTACCAAATCGTGTTCACACACTTCACTCTCAAAGATCGAACATAGAACTGTACTCCAATTCATTCCCAATGAATCAGACTGACACAACTCTAAGCAATAGCAGGCATAGCATGGTAGGAACACAACATGGCTCAATCAACTCCTACACATGCTAGTGGGTTTTAACTATTTATCGTGGCAATGACAGTCATGCAGAGGAATGGGTTCAACTACCGCAGCACAAAGTAGCAGGTGAATCGCTGTTGTCCTAATGCAATAAGCGAGAGCAGGAGCGAGAGAGTAGGATTGTATCGGAATGAACAAGGGATTTGCTTGCCCGGTAAATCAACAAGGAGGCACCGCTTCATAGGCAGTACTGCACGCCTCCGAGCAGGACCTATCGAGAAGGAACGGTGCCGGCAATCAATACACAATCATATGCAACAATATGATGCATGAACATGGCATGTAGATGTGATGCTGTTTGAGTTAATGCAACTGGTATTCGATTTGAATGAAGTCCATTTGAACCAAAGGTTCAAATGCAATTCCAAGGTAAGCTCTTATAAATGCCATTTTAGAGTTTCACTTATACAGCATGTATAAGTTGTTTTGTCATGCATGAAACTAGTACAGATGGATAGATTGAATTTTTCTGATAATTTTTCATATAAAAATTATTTCAATCTGAGCTATGGTTGAATTTCTATGAATTTTTGAAGTTTTGAATATATTCTGGAATTTCCTGATTTAATTAAATCCAGAAAATATAATATTGCGTCGACCTTCGCAAGCATGACGTCAAGCAGGTTAATCGCGGCTGGTTGGAGTCAAACCGACGTGTGGGGCCCACGTCGGTGTCTCGCTTAGTTAACGAGGGGTTTGATTCTAATTAAGTCAGTTAGTGGCGCCTGGGGCCCACGGTCAGCGTCGGGTAGGTTAGTTGGTGATTAGCTTAAGCTAATCACCGACGAGCCGACCCACGTGGCAGGGCTCAGCGACGGGCTTGCCGCGGCGACCTCCGGACGCTGGCGGAGTCCGTGCCACAGCCACGGGTGGCGCTCGAGAGCACCGGGCGTGGCCGGGCTCGCGCACTGTGGAGCAGGCGAGAAGAGCTGGGGGGGCCGGGGCTCGCCGGAGCGGAGCTCGCGGCGGCGGCCGGAGCTCGGCTCAAGCGGGCGTGTGGCTGCGGTGTGCAAGGGCGAGAACGAAAGGGGGGAGAAGGAGCAGCAGCTCACGGCGGTTGCGACGAACGGGTCGGCGAGGTCGGGGAGGAACCGAAGCGGTCGTGGCGGCGGAGGGGATCTCCGGCGACCGGAGACGGAGACGATGGCGATGGCGGCGCTCCAGGGCTTCCCGCGTCACGTGGCTCGACGGGGAGGTAGCGGACGGCGGCGCGGATCTTGCAGACACGGAGAGAGAGCGAGGGGGAGACGGTGGCCACGACGGCGAGCAGCGGCGCTCTCGGGTGCGGTCGGTGAAGAGAGGGGGAGGAACCAGAGGAGGAGGGGAAAAACGAGAGAGAGTGGGGGAAGGACCGGGGCGGCGCGTGGCGTCGCGCGGGACCATCCAGAGCGGCGAGGGGGAGGACAGGCAGGTAGGGAGGGAGGAGGTGGCGCGGCGCGGCGGTGCGCGCGTCGGGCACGTGCCCGTCCTCCTGTCGGGGAGGAAGACGACAGAGGAGGGAGGCGGGCTGGGCCGGCCAGGCCGCAGGTAAGTCAGGTAAGTTTTATCTATTTTGTTCCTTTTTAAAATATTCTGACATTTGTTTTGAGTTATTTAAAATACCAAATCACTTTATTTAATTATGCCAATTTTTATAGGAGCTATTTATATTATTCCAGAGCTCCTCAACAAAAGGCACCATTTTTGGACAAAATTTTATATATATATATATAATAATATATATCCAATGCAATTAGGTATGCATTAATTCCAAATGCCCAAATATAAATACTTATGAACTCCCAAAAATATTGGTTTGATTATTATCTCTGTCCAATATTTTCAGAGGGCCACATGAGCATTTTCTTGGACCTTTTGGAGCAATTTTTATTTAGGTCATTTCCAAAAGTTATTCTGAGGGTTTCACAAATCCCCATTTCAAAATTAAATGGAATTTAAACATGATGCACAATGACTAGCTAGCCTTGAGCATACCAATTACTAGGGATGTGACATCGGAAAGCTATCATCAATAGGTAGTGGGTCATCAAGAACATTTTCTAACCTAGACAAGTTGTCTGCAACGGGGTTCTCAGCTCCCTTTCTATCAAAAATATGCAAATCAAATTCTTGCAGCAATAGAACCCATCTAATAAGTCTAGGTTTAGCATCTTTCTTTTCCATCAAATATTTAATAGCAGCATGATCAGTGTGAATAGTTACTTTAGAATCAACAATATATGGTCTGAACTTATCACAAGAAAATACAACTGCTAAGAATTCCTTTTCAGTAGTAGCATAATTTCTATGAGCATTGTCTAAAGTTTTACTAGCATAATGGATAACATTTAATTTCTTATCAACTCTTTTCCCTAGAACAGCACCTACAGCATAATCACTAGCATCACACATAATTTCAAAGGGTAAATTCCAATCAGGTGGCTGAACAATAGGTGCGGAAACCAATGCTTTCTTAAGTATTTCAAATGCTTCTACACAATCATCATCAAAGACAAATGGTATATCTTTTTGTAATAAATTAGTCAGAGGCCGAGAAATTTTTGAGAAGTCCTTAATGAACCTCCTATAAAATCCGACATGACCAAGGAAACTTCTTATACCTTTGATGTCCTTGTGACATGGCATCTTTTCAATATCATCAACCTTGGCTTTATCAACATCAATACCTCTTTCAGAAACTTTATGCCCCAAGAAAATACCTTCATTAACCATAAAGTGGCACTTTTCCCAATTCAAGACAAGATTAGTTTCTTCACATCTCTGCAAAACTCGATCAAGATTGCTCAAGCAATCATCAAAAGAGGATCCATAGACAGAAAAGTCATCCATGAAAACCTCACAAATCTTTTCACAAAAGTCAGAGAATATAGCCATCATGCATCTTTGAAAGGTAGCAGGTGCATTACATAAACCAAAAGGCATACGTCTATAAGCAAAAGTACCAAAAGGGCATGTAAAAGTAGTCTTTGATTGATCCTTAGCCGACACAGGTATTTGAGAGAAACCAGAATAACCATCTAGAAAGCAATAATGTGTATGTTTGCATAATCTTTCTAGCATTTGATCAATAGAAGGTAAGGGGTAATGATCTTTCTTAGTGGCCTTATTTAATTTAGGGAAATCAATTACCATCCTATAACCTGTAATAATTCTTTGCGGAATCAATTCATCTTTATCATAGGGAACAACAGTAACACCTCCCTTCTTGGGGACACAATGGACAGGACTTACCCACTGACTATCAGCAACGGGATAAATTATACCTGCCTCCAGAAGCTTTAGTATTTCTTTTCTTACCACTTCTTTCATCTTAGGATTCAGCCGTCGTTGATGATCACGAACCGGTTTGGCATCTTCTTCCAAATTTATTTTATGTTGACATAGAGTGGGACTAATGCCCTTTGTTGGGGAACGTTGCAGAAAATTAAAATTTTTCTACGGTTTCACCAAGATCTATCTATGAGTTCATCTAAGCAACGAGTTACTAGAGAGAGTTTGCATCTACATACCACTTGTAGATCGAGTACGGAAGCGTTCGAGGGAGTGGTGATGATGAAGACGTTCCCAACGTGATTCCGATCACCGATGACCAAGTGCTGAACGGACAGCACCTCCGCGTTCAACACACGTACGGGACGACGGCGTATCCTTCG
Organism: Aegilops longissima; assembly: GCA_021605205.1. NCBI lineage: Eukaryota > Viridiplantae > Streptophyta > Magnoliopsida > Poales > Poaceae > Aegilops > Aegilops longissima. Next base: position 655,085,614 of record CM038682.1, on the reverse strand, counting down.
TCTTGATCCAGCAAGGAGGAAGGAGAGGTTGAGGAAGATCACTCCAATGGCAGCACGACGGCGTGATGCGGATGGAGGGATCAGACTCCGCAGGCTTCGCCAAGCGTGATGCGGAGGAGGAGAGGTGTTGGGAGGGAGGGCTGCGCCTTCAATGGTGTTTGCAGCCCTCCCTCACCCTTGTATTTATAGGGAAGGAGGAGGGCGGCCCCTCTAGATGCATCTAGAGGGGGCGGCGGCCAAGGGAGGGGGCTTGCCCCCAAGGGGCGCCCCTTAGGGTCCCCCCTCAACCCTAGGCGCATGGGCCAAGGGAGGGTGCGCCCAGCCCATGAGGGGCTGGCTGCCTCCCACGCAGCCCAAGTGGCCCCCCAAAAGGGGTGGCCCCTCCCGGTGGTCCTCCGGAACCTTTCCGTGGACCCTCCATAATACCGACATGACCAAACTTTTCGGTGTCCGCTTGACGACTTCCCATATATAAATCTTTACCTCCGGACCATTCCGAACTCCTCGTGACGTCCGGGATCTCATCCGGACTCAACAACATTCGCAATCACATACAAGTCTTCCTATTAACCCTAGCGCCACCGAACCTTAGTGTGTAGACCCTACGGGTTCGGGAGAAATGTAGACATGACCGAGACGCTCTCCGGTCAATAACCAACAGCGGATCTGGATACCCATGTTGGTTCCTACACGCTCCTCGATGTTGTCATCGGATGAACCACGATGTCGAGGGTTCAAGCAACCCGTATGCTATTCCCTTTGTCAGCGGTATGTTACTTACCCGAGACTCGATCGTCGGTATCCCAATACCTCGCTTAGTCTCGCATCGGAAAGTCACTTTACTCGCATCGTAATGCATGATCCCGTGACGGACACTTGGTCACTTTGAGCTCATTATGATGATGCACTACCGAGTGGGCCCAGTGATACCTCTCCGTCATACGGAGTGACAAATCCCTGTCTCGATCCGTGTCAACCCAACAGACACTTTCGGAGGTACCTGTAATGCACCTTTATAGTCACCCAGTTACGTTGTGACGTTTGGTACACCCAAGGCATTCCTACGGTATCCGGGAGTTACACGATCTCACGGTCTAAGGAAGAGATACTTGACATTGGAAAAGCTCTAGCAAAACGAACTACACGATCTTTGTGCTATGCTTAGGATTGGGTCTTGTCCATCACGTCATTCTCCTAATGACGTGATCCCGTTGTCAATGACATCTGATGTCCATAGTCAGGAAACCATGACTATCTGTTGACCAACGAGCTAGTCAACTAGAGGCTCACTAGGGACGTATTGTGGTCTATGTATTCACACATGTATTACGATTTCCGGATAATACAGTTATAGCATTAATAAAAGACAATTATCATGAACAAGGAAATATAATAATAATGCTTTTATTATTGCCTCTAGGGCATATTTCCAACAGTCTCCCACTTGCACTAGAGTCAATAATCTAGTTTACATTGTGATGAATCGAACACCCATAGAGTTCTGGTGTTGATCATGTTTTGCCCGTGGAAGAGGTTTGGTCAACGGATCTGCGACATTCAGATCCGTATGCACTTTACAAATTTCTATGTCTCCATCCTGAACATTTTCACGGATGGAGTTGAAGCGACGCTTGATGTGCCTGGTCTTCTTGTGAAACCTGGGCTCCTTGGCAAGTGCAATAGCTCCAGTGTTGTCACAGAAGAGTTTGATCAGCCCCGACGCATTGGGTATGACTCCTAGGTCGGTGATGAACTCCTTCACCCAAATTGCTTCATGCGCTGCCTCCGAGGCTGCCATGTACTCCGCTTCACATGTAGATCCCGCCACGACGCCTCGCTTGCAGCTGCACCAGCCATCGCTCCACCATTCAACATATACACGATCCGGTTTGTGACTTAGAGTCATCCAGATCTGTGTCGAAGCTAGCGCCGACGTAACCCTTACTGATTTAACTCTTCATCACCTCCATAAACGAGAAACATGTCCTTTGTCCTTTTCGGTACTTCAGGATATTCTTGACCGCTGTCCGGTGTTCCTTGCGGGATTACTTTGGTACCTTCCTACCAAACTTACGGCAAGGTTTACATCAGGTCAGTACACAGCATGGCATACATAATAGATCCTATGGCTGAGGCATAGGGATGACACTCATCTCTTCTTTATCTTTTGTCGTGGTCGGGCATTGAGCTGAGCTCAATCTCACACCTTGCAAAACAGGCAAGAACCCTTCTTGGACTGATCCATTTTGAACTTCTTCAAAATCTTATCAAGGTATGTGCTTTGTGAAAGACCTATGAGGCGCCTCGATCTATCTCTATAGATCTTGATGCCTAATATATAAGCAGCTTCTCCAAGGTCCTTCATTGAAAAACACTTATTCAAGTAGGCCTTAATGTTGTCCAAGAATTCTATATCATTTCCCATCAAGTATGTCATCTACATATAATATGAGAAATGCTACAGAGCTCCCACTCACTTTCTTGTAAACGCAGGCTTCTCCATAAGTCTCAAGATAAACCCAAACGCTTTGATCATCTCATCAAAGCGAATGTTCCAACTCCGAGATGCTTGCACCAGCCCATAAATGGATCGCTGGAGCTTGCATACTTTGTCGACATTCTTAGGATCGACAAAACCTTCGGCTGCATCATATACAGCTCTTCCTTAAGATATCCGTTAAGGAACGCTGTTTTGACGCCCATCTGCCATATCTCATAATCATAGTATGCGGCAATTGCTAACATGGTTCGGACGGACTTAAGCTTCGCCACGGAGAGAAAGTCTCATCGTAGTCAATCCCTTGAACTTGCCGATAACCCTTAGCGACAAGTCGAGCTTTATAGATGGTGACATTACCATCCGCGTCCGTCTTCTTCTTAAAGATCCATTTGTTTTCTATCGCTCGCCGATCATCGGGCAAGTCACCAAAGTCCACACTTTGTTTTCATACATGGATTCTATCTCGGACTTCATGGCTTCTAGCCATTTGTTGGAATCTGGGCCCGCCATCGCTTCTTCATAGTTCAAGGTTCATTGTTGTCTAACAACATGATTTCCAAGACAGGGTTGCCGTACCACTCAGTGCGGAACGTGTCCTAGTGGACCTCTGGGTTCAAGAGCAACTTGATCCAAAGTACCTTGATCATCATCATGAATTTCCTCTTGGTTGGTGTAGGCATCACAGAACATTTTCCGAGGTGCACTACTCTCTGCTCAAGAGGTAGTACTTCATCGAGTTCTACTTTCCTCCCACTTACTTCTTTCGAGAGAAACTCTTTTTCCAGAAAGGTTCCGTTCTTGGCAACAAAGATCTTGCCCTCGGATCTTAAGTAGAAGGTATACCCAATGGTTTCTTTAGGGTATCCTATGAAGACGCATTTTCCGACTTGGGTTCGAGCTTTTCAGGTTGAAGTTTCTTGACATAAGCATCGCATCCCCAAACTTTTAGAAACGACAGCTTAGGTTTCTTCCCAAACCATAATTCATACGGTGTCGTCTCAACGGACTTAGATGGTGCCCTATTTAAAGTGAATGTAGCTGTGTCTAGAGCGTATCCCCAAAATGATAGCGGTAAATCGGTAAGAGACATCATAGACCGCACCATATCCAATAGAGTGCGATTACGACGTTCGGACACACCATTACGCTGAGGTGTTCCAGGCGGCGTTAGTTGTGAAACGATTCCACATTTTCTTAAGTGTGTACCAAATTCGTGACTTAAATATTCTCCTCCACGATCTGATCGTAAGAATTTTATCTTTCGGTCACGTTGATTCTCTACTTCATTCTGAAATTCCTTGAACTTTTCAAAGGTCTCAGACTTGTGTTTCATCAAGTAGACATACCCATATCTACTCAAGTCATCTGTGAGAGTGAGAACATAACGATACCCTCCGCGAGCCTCAACGCTCATTGGACCGCACACATCGGTATGTATGATTTCCAACAAGTTGGTTGCTCGCCCATTGTTCCGAGAACGGAGTCTTGGTCATCTTGCCCATGAGGCATGGTTCGCATGTGTCAAATGATTCATAATCTAAAGACTCCAAAAGTCCATCAGCATGGAGCTTTTTCATGCGCTTGACACCAATGTGACCAAGGCGGCGAGTGCCACAAGTATGTGGGACTATCATTATCAACTTTACATCTTTTGGTATTCACACTATAAACATGTGTAATACTACGCCGAGATTCATTAAGAATAAACCATTGACCATCGGAGCATGACCATAATACATATCTCTCATATAAATAGAACAACCATTATTCTCGGATTTAAATGAGTAGCCATCTCGCATTAAACGAGATCCGGATACAATATTCATGCTCAAACTTGGCACCAAATAACAATTATTAAGGTTCATAACTAATCCCGTAGGTAAATGAAGAGATAGCGTGCGACGGCGATCACATCGACTCTGGAACCATTCCCGACGCCAAGATCGTCACCTCGTCCTTTGCCGGTTTCGCTTATTCCGTAGCTCCTGCTGTGAATTACAAATATGAGCAACGGCACCGTATCAAATACCCAGGAGTTACTACGAGTAATCGGCAAAGTACACATCAATTACATGTATATCAAATATACCTTTGGTGTTGCCGGCCTTCTTGTCCGCTAAGTACTTGGGGCAGTTCCGCTTCGGTGACCCCTCCTTGCAATAAAAGCACTCGGTCTCGGGTTTGGGTCCATTCTTTGACTTCTTCCCGACAACTTGTTTACCGGGCGCGGCAACCTCCTTGCCGTCCTTCTTGAAGTTCTTCTTACCCTTGCCCTTCTTGAACTTAGTGGTCTTATTGACCATCAACACTTGATGTTCTTTCTTGATCTCAACCTCGCTGACTTCAGCATAGAGAACACTTCAGAATGGTCTTTACCATCCCCGCATGTTGTAGTTCATCACAAAGCTCTTGTAGCTTGGTGGGAGCGATCGAGGATTCATCAATGACCGCCTCATCGGGGAGGTTAATATTCAGTGGGTCATACGGTTGTGCAACCGGACATCTTCGAATATGCTCACCGACGTAACTGTTTTCCTCCATCTTACAACTATAGAACTTGTCGGAGATGTCATATCTCTCGACCGGCGTGAGCTTGGAAAACAAGTTTCAGCTCCTCTAACATCTCATATGCTCCGTGATGCTCAAAACGCTTTTGTAGCCCCGGTTCTAAGCTGTAAAGCATGCCGCTTTGAACGAGGGAGTAATCATCAAGACGAGACTGCCAAGCATTCATAATGTCTTGGTTCTGCAGGGACGGGGCGCCACCTAGCAGTCCTTCTAGGACATATTGTTTCTGGCAGCTATGAGGATGATCTCAAGTTCGGACCCAGTCCGTATAGTTGCTGCCGTCATCTTTCAGCTTGGTTTTCTCTAGGAACGCGTTGAAGTTCAAGTTGACATGAGCGTTGGCCATTTGATCTACAAGACATATCATTCAAAAGTTTTAGACTAAGTTCATGATAATTAAGTTCATCTAATCAAATTTAAATGAACTCCCACTTAGATTAGACATCCCTCTAGTCATCTAAGTGTTACACGATCCGAGTCGACTAAGTCGTGTCCGATCATCACGTGAGACGGACTAGTCATCATCGGTGAACATTCTCATGTTGATCGTATCTTCTATACGACTCGTGTTCGACCTTTCGGTCTCCGTGTTCCGAGGCCATGTCTGTACATGCTAGGCTCGTCAAGTAAACCCTAAGTGTTTTCGCGTGTGTAAATCTGTCTTACACCGTTGTATGTGAACGTAAGAATCCATCACACCCGATCATCACGTGGTGCTTAGAAACGATTTAACTTTGGCAACGGTGCACAGTTAGGGAAACACTTCTTGAAATTGTTGTAAGGATCATCTTATTTACTACCGTCGTTCTAAGTAAACAAGATCTATAAACATAATAAACATCACATGCAATTATATAGTAGTGACATGATATGGCCAATATCATAAAGCTCCATTGATCTCCATCTTCGGGCTCCATGATCATCTTGTCACCGCATGACACCATGATCTCCATCATCATGATCTCCATCATTGTGCCTCCATGAAGTTGTCACGCCAACGACTACTTCTACTTCTATGGCTAACGCGTTTAGCAATAAAGTAAAGTAAGTTACATGGCGTTCTTCAATGACACGCAGGTCATACAAAATAAAGACAACTCCTATGGCTCCTGCCGGTTGTCATACTCATCGACATGCAAGTCGTGATTCCTATTACAAGAACATGATCTCATACATCACAATATGTCATTCATCATTCATCACAACTTGGCCATATCACATCACATGTCAATTGCTGCAAAAACAAGTTAGACGTCCTCTAATTGTTGTTGCATCTTTTACGTGGCTGCAATTGGGTTCTAGCAAGAACGTTTTCTTACCTACGAATAACCACAACGTGATCTTGTCAACTTCTATTTACCCTTCATAAGGACCCTTTTCATCGAATCCGCTCCAACTAAAGTAGGAGAGACAGACACCCGCCAGCCACCTTATGCAACTAGTGCATGTTAGTCGGTGGAACCGGTCTCACGAAGCGCACGTAAGGTTGGTCCGGGCCGCTTCATCCCACAATACCGCGGAAGCAAGATAAGACTAGTAGCGGCAAGTAAATTGACAAGATCCACGCCCACAACTAAATTGTGTTCTACTCGTGCAATAGAGAACTACGATAGACCTAGCTCATGATGCCTTTGTTGGGGAACGTTGCAGAAAATTAAAATTTTTCACGGTTTCACCAAGATCTATCTATGAGTTCATCTAAGCAACGAGTTACTAGAGAGAGTTTGCATCTACATACCACTTGTAGATCGAGTAACGGAAGCATTCGAGGGAGTGGTGATGATGAAGACGTTCCCAACGTGATTCCGATCACCGATGACCAAGTGCTGAACGGACAGCACCTCCGCGCTCAACACACGACGGGATGACGCGTCTCCTTCGCCTTGATCCAGCAAGGAGGAAGGAGAGGTTGAGGAAGATCACTCCAATGGCAGCACGACGGCGTGATGCGGATGGAGGGATCAGACTCGGCAGGCCGCCAAGCATATGCGGAGGAGGAGAGGTGTTGGGAGGGAGGGCTGCGCCTTCAATGGTGTTTGCAGCCCTCCCCTCACCCTTGTATTTATAGGGGAAGGGAGGAGGGGGCCGGCCCCCTCTAGATGCATCTAGAGGGGGGGCGGCGGCCAAGGGGAGGGGGGCTTGCCCCCCAAGCAAGGGGGGCGCCCCCCTTAGGGTTCCCCCCCTCAACCCTAGGCGCATGGGCCAAGGGGAGGGGGTGCGCCCAGCCCATGAGGGGCTGGCTGCCTCCCACGCAGCCCAAGTGGCCCCCCAAAAGGGGTGGCCCCTCCCGGTGGTCCTCCGGAACCTTTCCGGTGGACCCTCCATAATACCGACATGACCCGAAACTTTTCCGGTGTCCGTTTGACGACTTCCCATATATAAATCTTTACCTCCGGACCATTCCAGAACTCCTCGTGACGTCCGGGATCTCATCCGGACTCAACAACATTCGGTAATCACATACAAGTCTTCCTATTAACCCTAAGCGCCACCGAACCTTAAGTGTGTAGACCCTACGGGTTCGGGAGAAATGTAGACATGACCGAGACGCTCTCGGTCAATAACCAACAGCGGGATCTGGATACCCATGTTGGTTCCCACACGCCTCGATGTTGTCATCGGATGAACCACGATGTCGAGGGTTCAAGCAACCCCGTATGCTATTCCCTTTGTCAGCGGTATGTTACTTACCCGAGACTCGATCGTCGATATCCCAATACCTCGCTTAGTCTCGTTACGGAAAGTCACTTTACTCGCACCGTAATGCATGATCCCGTGACCGGACACTTGGTCACTTTGAGCTCATTATGATGATGCACTACCGAGTGGGCCCAGTGATACCTCTCCGTCATACGGAGTGACAAATCCTGTCTCGATCCGTGTCAACCCAGCAGACACTTTCGGAGGTACCTGTAATGCACCTTTATAGTCACCCAGTTACGTTGTGACGTTTGGTACACCCAAGGCATTCCTACGGTATCCGGGAGTTACACGATCTCACGGTCTAAGGAAGAGATATTTGACATTGGAAAAGCTCTAGCAAAATGAACTACACGATCTTTGTGCTATGCTTAGGATTGGGTCTTGTCCATCACGTCATTCTCCTAATGACGTGATCCCGTTGTCAATGACATCTGATGTCCATAGTCAGGAAGCCATGACTATCTGTTGACCAACGAGCTAGTCAACTAGAGGCTCACTAGGGACGTATTGTGGTCTATGTATTCACACGTGTATTACGATTTCCGGATAATACAGTTATAGCATGAATAAAAGACAATTATCATGAACAAGGAAATATAATAATAATGCTTTTATTATTGCCTCTAGGGCATATTTCCAACACCCTTAAGATCATGAAGATTATATCCAATAGCAGCTCGGTGCTTCTTCAGAGTTTTCAATAATCTCTCTTCTTCATGCTCTGAAAGGTTAGCACTAATAATAACAGGATATATCTTCTTTTCATCAAGATAAGCATATTTAAGATTATCAGGCAACGGTTTAAGCTCAAACACGGGATCACCCTTGGGTGGAGGAGGATCCCCTAAGATTTCAACAGGCAAATTGTGTTTCAGAATAGGTTCCTGTTTAAAGATACTTCATCTATTTCCCTTCTTTCATTCAGAAACATATCATTTTCATGGTCTAGCAAATATTGCTCTAAAGGATCAGTAGGAGGTACGGCAATAGAAGCAAGACCAATAATATCATCCTTACTAGGCAATTCTTCTTCACGGTGTTGTCTACTAAATTTAGAGAAATTAAACTCACGAGTCATATCACCCAAGCCAATAGTAACAACATTCTTTTCGCAGTCTATCTTAGCATTAACAGTGTTCAAGAAGGGTCTACCAAATATAATGGGACAAAAGCTATCTTGTGGAGAACTAAGAACAAGAAAATCAGCAGGATATTTAGTTTTCCCACACAAGACTTCAACATCTCTAACAATTCCCATTGCTGATATAGTATCTCTATTGGCAGGTTTAATTGTAACATCAATACCTTCTATCTCAGCGGGTGCAATATCATGCATAATTTCTTTATACAAGTCATAAGGTATAACACTAGCACTAGCACCCATATCACATAAGCCATGATAACAATGATCTCCTATTTTAACAGAAATAACATGCACGCCTACCACAGGTCTATGTTTATCTTTAGCACAGGGTTTGGCAATTCTAGCAGTTTCACTGCAGAATTGAATAACATGCCCATCAATATTATCAGCTAAGAGATCTTTAACAATAGCAACATTAGGTTCAACTTTAATTTGCTCAGGAGGTGTATAAGTTCTAATATTACTTTTACGAACTACAGTTGAAGCTTTTGCATGATCCTTTATTCTAACAGGAAAAGGTGGTTTCTCAACATAAGAAGTAGGAACAACAGGATCATTATAAGTGACAATCTTTTCTTCAACTTTAGTAGGTGCAGCTACTTTTACTTATATGGGAGGATGATATTTAAACCACTTCTCTTTGGGGAGATCAACATAAGTAGCAAAAGATTCACAGAAAGAAGCTACTATCTCAGAGTCAAGTCCATATTTAGTGCTAAACTTACGGAAAACATCAGTATCCATAAAAGACTTAACACAATCAAACTTAGGTGTCATACCTGACTCCTTACCTTCGCCGAGATCCCAATCTTCAGAGTTGCGTTTAATTCTATCCAATAAATTCCATATGAATTCAATAGTCTTCATCATAAAAGAGCCAGCACAAGAAGTATCGAGCATGGTGTGATTGTTTTCAGAAAGCCGAGCATAAAGATTTTGAAGAATTATTTCTCTTGAGAGCTCATGATTGGGGCATGAATAACATTGATTTAAGCCTCCCCCAAGCTTGAGCGATGCTTTCTCCTTCGCGAGGCCAAAAATTATATATGTAATTGCGATCACGATGAACAAGATGCATAGGATAATACTTCTGATGAAATTCCAATTTCACTCGTTTATAGTTCCATGACCCCGTGTCATCACATAGCCTATACCATGTCGATGCATCTCCCTTCAAAGATAAAGGGAAGAACTTCTTCTTAACAACATCATCGGGTATACCTGCAAGCTTAAATAATCCACAAACTTCATCCACATAGAGTAGATGTTCATCAGGATGCTTTGTTCCATCTCCTGTAAAAGTATTAGCTAGCAGTTTTTCCATCATACCTGAAGGAACTTCAAAGGGAATATTTTCATGTTGAGAGGTTCGATGAGGTTGGGGAGCAACTCTTGTTTCTCTTGGTCGGGTGAAGATACCCGAACAAGCCCTGAGAGGATTACTTTCCATAGTAACAAGTGACAGTAAATTTCAGCACACTATATAAATTTTTCCTTACCAAATTCCACCTACCAAAGGCGCTTCACTCCCGGGCAACGGCGCCAGAAATTCTTCTTGCTATCTCTTGAGCTTGCGTTGGATTTCCCCAAAGAGGAGAGGATAATGCAGCAGAGTAGCGTAAGTATTTCCCTCAGTTTTTGAGAACCAAGGTATCAATCTAGTAGGAGGCCACGCGCAAGTCCCTCGTACCTACACAAAACAAATAGCTCAATGCAACCAACGCGATTAGGGGTTGTCAATCCCTTCACGGTCACTTACGAGAGTGAGATCTGATAGAGATGATAAATAATATTTTTGGTATTTTTGGTATAAAGATGCAAAGTAAGATAAAAATCAAAGTAAAAAAGCAAAGTAATAATAAAGTGATAGAAGATTGATATGATAGAGAATAGACCCGGGGGCCATGGATTTCACTAGTGGCTTCTCTCAAGAGCATAAGTATTTTACGGTGGGTGAACGAATTATTGTTGAGCAATTGATGTAATTGAGCATAGTTATGAGAGTATCTAGGTATGATCATGTATATAGGCATCACGTCCGAGACAAGTAGACCGACTCCTGCCTGCATCTACTACTATTACTCCACTCATCGACCGCTATCCAGCATGCATCTAGAGTATTAAGTTAATGAAAACAGAGTAACACCTTAAGCAAGATGACATGATGTAGAGGGATAAATTCATGCAATATGATAAAACCCCATATTGTTATCCTCGGTGGCAACAATACAACACGTGCCTTGCTGCCCTTACATCCTTTGGGAAAGGACACCGCAAGATTGAACCCAAAGCTAAGCACTTCTCCCATTGCAAGAACTACCAATCTAGTTGACCAAACCAAACGGATAATTCGAAGAGACTTGCAAACATAACCAATCAGCGGGCTCCTGCCTGGGATCCTCCTAACTACTCCTGGTCGTTGTCAGCGGGCTGCACGTAGTAGTAGGCACCTCCGGTGTAGTAGTCGTCATCGACAGTGGCGTCTGGCTCCTGGGCTCCATCGTCTGGTTGCAGCAATCGGGTAAAGAAAGGGGGGAAAGGGGGGAACAAGGCAACCGTGAGTACTCCTCCAAAGTACTCGCAAGCAAGGAGCTACACTACATATGCATGGATATATGTGTAATGGGCCATATCGGTGGACTGAACTACAGAATGCCAGAATAAGAGGGGGATAGCTAATCCTATCGAAGACTACGCTTCTGGCAGCCTCCGTCTTGCAGCATGTAGAAGAGAGTAGACTGAAGTCCTCCAAGTAGTATCGCATAGCATAATCCTACCCGGCGATCCTCTCCTCGTAGCCCTTGTAGAGAGCGACCACCAGGTTGTATCGGCACTTGGAAGGGTGTGTTTATTAAGTATCCGGTTCTAGTTATCATAAGGTCAAGGTACAACTCCAAGTCGTCCTGTTATCAAGATCACGGCTATTCAATAGATTAACTTCCTGCAGGGTGCACCACATTACCCGACACGCCGATCCCATTTGGCGGACACACTTTTCTAGTCATGCCCGCCGCGGAAGATCAACACGCCGCAGCCCCACCTAGGCATAACGAGAGAGGTCAGACACGCCGGTGTAAACCTATGCGCACAGGGTGCAGGCCCATCGCCTTAGCACACCTGCACGTTGCGGGCGGCCAAAGCGACCTAGCCTAGTGGCGTTCGGTCCAATCCAGCGGCGACGCTCGATCACGACGTCCTGAAATGCTTCGGTTGATACCACAACGCCGGTTGCCCATATCTTGTCCCACGTGGTTGTTAGTGCGTATAAGGTCAACGACCCAACTCAGATCAAATACCAAGATCTCTTTAAGCGTGTTAAGTATCCGCGAACGCCGAACAGGGCCAGGCCCACCTCTCACCCAGGTAGTCTCAACCTGCCCTGCCGCTCCGCCACAAAGATCCACACAGAGAGCCGTTGGGACAAAGGTCCTTTCAGCCCCCAATCCGTGAATCACTCGCGGGTGCTCCACAAGCCGACCCGACTTTAGTCACCACATGTATCATGTATAAAGTATATAGTATATACCTGTGATCACCTCCCGGGTGATCACGGCCCGATAGTATAGCATAGCAGACGGACAAGAATGTAGGGCCACAGATGGAATACTAGCATCCTATACTAAGCATGTAGGATTGCAGGTAAAGGTAACAACAGTAGTAGCAAGGACAAGCTATGTATCAGGATAGGTATAACGGAAAGTAGTAACATGCTACACTACTCTAATGCAAGCAGTATAGAGTAGAATAGGCGATATCTGGTGATCAAGGGGGGGCTTGCCTGGTTGCTCAGACAAGAAGGAGGGGTCGTCGGTGACGTAGTCGACCATAGGGGCATCAGCATCGTCACGGGGTCTACCGGAGAGAAGAGGGGGAGAAAACAGTAAATACATAGCAAGCAAGTGCATAACAGGACAACAAGCAGAGCTAGACGTGTTCTAACGCGGTATGAGGTGATACCGGTGAAGGGGGGGAAACATCCGGGAAAGTATCCCCGGTGTTCCGTGTTTCCGGACAGATGAACCAGATGTGAAATGTTGCAGGTTCACTATGCTAGGGACGCGTGGCGGATGAACGGGCTGCTTATCCGGATTCGTCTCATCGTTCTGAGCAACTTTCATGTAGAAAGTATTTTCATGTGAGCTATGGTTTATTTTATATTAATTTTAAAAGATTTAAATTATTTTTAGGATTATTTAATTATTTTAAAACAACATTATCGTAAGCAGTGTTTGTCGACGTCGTGATCAATGAGGTGTTGGTGGTCGGTGACATGCGGGTCCCGTTCGTCATACTCTGTTAGTTAATTAACAGTAGTTAATTAGGTTAATTACTCATTAGGTTAATTAATCATAATTAGTTAATTTAATTAGAGTGAATTAATTAATTAATTAATTAATTAATTAATTTTATTATTAATCATTTATTTATATATATTTTTATTCTCTTTTTTAAACGTTCGGGCGGGCCCATATGTCATAGGCCCCTGGGCATAAAGGGCGTGGTGCGGGTGGCCTGAACGGGCGCCACGGCACCGATCCATGAGAGAGGCCATGGCCCGACGCGGCTGGGGGCCGGCGGCCAAGGCGCCGGCCAAGGGAGGCAGCGGAGGTGGCCGCGGGGCGCGGCGATGAGGAGTAGCGCGGGGAGGAGGAGGCCGCGGGTGGTGGCCGGAGTGGGGACCGGACCGGCGAGCGGGAGGCACGGGCAGCAGGGGGCTTCGGCGGTGGCCGTGGCCGGTGACGGCAAGCGCGGGTGCCGGCGCGCTCCAGGGAAGCGCGGGCGTGGACAGAGCTCAGGGGGGGTGGTTCGCAGCGGGCGTCGCCCGGCGAAGGTATGAGGGAGAATCGAGGGCGGGCGCGTGTGGTGTGCCTACTGGAGCCAAGAGGGCGGTGACCACGACGGGATAGCGCGGCGAAGCGTACACGCACGGGCGAGGGGCGACGGTGAGTGAGCGTGTGCGCGTGCGGAGAACGGTGACCGCGACGACGGGGAGAGAGGGAGATGGGGGTGGCGCTCACGGAGGGATGTAGGGTCCAGGGCAGTGGTGCTCGTGGTGGAGGCCGAGGACGACGGCGGCGTGGAAGAGGCAGGCCGGCGGAGAGGAGGAGGCAGTCCGGTGGGGGAGCTCCGGGCGCCGGCATCGACATCGGGTGGTGTGGTGGCCTCGGATGCGGTCGAGGACAAGCGGCGATGGGTTCGGGGCGCTGCGTCACCGATCTAGATCCAGGGGAGGAGAGGGGGTGCGAGGGGGGCTCGTCGGGGACGAGGACGGCGGCCGGCAAGGCGGCTCCAGGCGAGGGCCACGAGGCCATCCCCGATCCGATCTGGATCGGGGGAAGAGGGAGACATGGGGAGTGGGGCGGAGTGTGCGGTTAGGGTAGGGTTTGGTCGCCAGGGGGTTAAGGGAATGGGATAGGTGGGCCGGCCTGTTGGGGCGGCCGGCTGGTCTGGGGTGGTCAGTTGGGCCACTTGGTCCATGGGAGAGAGGGGGGTTCTTTTTGTTTTCTTTTGTTCTTTCCCTTTTCTGTATTTACTATTTTCTGTTCTATTTTAGTTACACCTATTTTACTTTATTTATAAAAATACAAAACAAACTCCTAAAGTATTGTTATAATATAGGCGAGTACCTCAAAAAGTTTGGTGTAGTAATAATTACTTGATACATTTTTATTATTTAAAAGGTATTTAAATATTTGTTTTTAGCCACAATTTTCTTTACTTTAGTGCATCTAAATACTTTATAAAGGTGTGGTCTCTCCACCAACATGGTCTATGAATTTTTTGACACATTAGGAACAATTTAGTTTTGACTTTTGAAAACCTTAATGGTTTTAACTTAAATTCAAATTTTGAATTTGAATCGTTTCGAACTAACGCGAGATTATCAATAGTAATCGAGGTGACGTGGCACCATTAGCGGAGGGTTACTGTAGCTTAATTATCGGGGCGTCACAATTCTCTTCCCCTACAAGAAATCTCGTCCCGAGATTTAAGAGGGGAGTAAGGGGGAGGGATTGGGTTACGAAAAATCTAACGGATCTTCTCGGTCTTGGTTGCTCTTCTCGAACAGGTCGATCCATTACGTTGACGTCTTCATTTCTCTGCTTCAGGTCATCATGGTGAAGTCGTCCTTTTCTTTGGGAACTCCAACGTACTTACGAATACATAAGGGGTAACTGCGGAAGAACGGACCTTACAAGGTCGGCTATCTAGCAGATAACTCCGGGAATGTGGTAGAAAGTAACTCTCGAATAGATACTTAAGAAAATATCGAGAGTAAAGTAAGAAGGTACCATGAGAAGCTTCAAAATGGATAGGCAATCGTTCGATGTCTGAAACAACATGCGAAAGGGGGTCTAGAGCAACGAGATTGAGTATTGCGTCTGATACCAGATTGATGATCTCACCGGAAGGTGGCTCGTGAATTACACACGAGGCCACGCGTGAGGAATAACTTTGGGAACAGGGGGTGTACAGGAGAGTCAGGTTTCGATCCTGGGAACTATGGGTTATGGGCCCACCATGTGGGTTAAAGCAGGAAGGGGGCCGACATCTTGCACGGTCACGATAGTAAGGCGTGTCAGAGGGCAGCCTATCAGTTATGTCGGCAACAACATCGATACCAAGGGTGAGGGACGAAGAGAACCATTTTCCTGCTCGTTAAACGAGGCGGACCAATAGGCAAAGTTCTCGTCCATCGGTGGTTACCGGAATGTCATCAACAATAGTAACAGGGTCTGACTGATAAGATGGTACACCGAGGTGTTTTCGTAAGCAGGATAATTTTACTGCTTAGATCTTATAGATCACCAGAGAGGTTAAACCAAACAATGGAAAGGAGTATATCATTATCAGATTAGAAAGAACAATGGAAAGGAAAACGTGTTAGAACACATATCCCATGGGTATATCCTTCCCAAGGGCAAGCAGAGCGTGATATCCATGACAGGATATAATGTAGGAAACTCTCTAGGTACGGGAGAGAATTTTCATGACATTACCCATACAAGGTTGTTTGGATAATTGAGCGGGAAACGTTTAGCATTGGCTTCAAATGTTCTTGTTGAAAATCGGAGTACCATAGACATGCTTCGAGATAGCATTGACATGGTCTTCAAGCAAAAGTCGGACTTTGGATATTCAATGGACTCATCAGGAACAACTTATAGAATAAGTCTTTCAATTTCCTCATGGAAGAATGGATAACCTTATTTAAAAAAGAAATTATAACAATAGGTCCTCCGGCCAGGTGTGTTAGGCATGACATCACCTTACCGGGTAATATAAAGGCCAAAGTTATAACTCTTGGAAATATGTCCCAACCATCATACCTGACCGAGATTCAGATCTGATTGGTGTCAGGATACCTCAGACTCAGGATGCCTGAGGAGAAAAGTGCAACTCAAATTGTCGAGATGACATTGTAAGATTCTCGGGAATTGAACTATGGAAGCGAGTTTCGAAACAAGAGTTCATCATTAAATCAAGGAGAGAATGAGGAGGTGGCTGATGAACTCAGCGACAATTCAATGAGATTTCCAAAAGATGGATTTCCACAATTATGTGAACAATGAGATAACATTTTTCAGATCAAATGACATAATGATGTATGCTCGAGGGAAACATACACAATTTAAACATTGGTTGAAAGGTGCGCCCGAAATATGGGTTGGGCTGCACGACCAATGTCAGAATGGTGGTTCAATAATCAATAGTCTAAGAATGAATGGCCGACCATTAACTTCAAAGCAATAGGGTTGCTAGATGAGCAGAATCCAAACAGCACCGTTCACTTGTTGGTACCCCGGTTAGAACCAACACTGGGACCAAGAAAGAATGATGATGGGGAGAAGCATCACTATACCAAGAATTCTTAAGAGGTGGAGCAACCTCATGACATTCCTGACATAAAAGACGGTAATACTCCAAGGTAAGGAAGAACTCAGGCTGAATAGCAAGGAACTCAAGGAATAACACAGAACACGAACAAGTTTGTGTTGGAGGGAAGGCAATAAAGTGGTCGATGACAACAAAAATCATCGAGGGCAAGTATGGTATTTCTCATCATGAATTCAATGTACGTCTCGGAAGAAGTTAGAATGTTGACGATGATCATGACACATTTATCGAGAGGTTTCGAGAATATGTAAACGATCGGCGAAGACATCACATCAAGGGAATGGTGAAGTAAAAGGTTACTATGACCATAGTAAGATGTCATCTCAGAATTCGGGGTTGTCTCTCAAGACAAACAATATGATGCGGAAAGTTTGATGTAAGCTTAGAGCAATGTCGGGATTGTGTCCCGGGGATGAAGGACATTGGTAGAATGGTCAAGCAGTCAGACGGACGATGATGATGTAGTCAATCCGTTGCGAATGACATGATCAAGTGCAAACTCGTAAGCAATGAAGATTACTAAAAGTTGTTGAATCGCAGTGCGGACTCAGTCCACTATTCGTTGTTCTCGGTTGCGATAACCCAGAACTCGTGGGGTGACTATGACAGGGAAAGGTATTACTCCATTACAAACTCATAAGATGTAGTGCAATGGCATGATATCCTCGTGATACCAGGTGGATAATACTCGAAGGCATATCAAATTAAAGGCTAAAGTGGGGTGTATTGTTCTATAGAAGACAAGGGCTTTATCTTGTCTGAGAAATGGAATCAAAGGAAGAAATTATGGTCGGAACCACAATCATAAATGATCAAACCATGGATACAAGATGAACTCATAACAAGGGGGTAATTATTTTCATGAGCAGCTTCCATGATAAGTTCTACATCGTGTCCATGGGCATGAACGCAAAGTTCAAGGTCGACTCCCACTTCTCCAATGCATAACCTTTCATTCACTCCTCAAAATAAAAATGATTTCAGTGTCAGAACCTACCTGGTGCATTACCAGAGGAGTATGACCCGTGAAAACTTTCGGGTTCACACAGATTATGGAAGGCATAGGTTCAACCCGTCGGGGCATCTTAGAACATGTACCATGAACTTTAGGGTCAATTAACACGTGCTCGAAGCAGAGCATGGTTGACAAGGCATAGGATATAACTTGCCAAAGGAAGAAGACATAATTTACCAAAGGCATTATGTATCAGGGGAGGAACTCTCAAGGTTATTGGAAATGAAGGACACGGTCGGATAATAATCAAGCAAATGGTCTCGCGGACCACAAGGAACCTCATGTGAGTATCGGTACTCAACCAGAAGGGAAAAGAATGCAAATGCAACAGGTTATGGAATCATCTGAATAATTTGAAGCTTAAAAGCAAAGGAATTATGATTCCAAATCAAAGGATCAGAAGCAGACGCTATGATTAATCATGGATAAGTTGAGTAGGCTTAGGGGTACAATCGACGACAAATTGATTGGTCGATAACCAGCTCAGGTTCAAAATGACATCTGAGCTGGAAAGATAATTTATAAGGATCAACCGATGATTGCGGGCACTCGCACTCATGTTGAATCAATAGGATCAAAAAGACGGGGTCAACGGAGACTAATGAATATAGCCAGACATATGGGAAGCATCCATGATGCAAACAGACAAGTATTTGCAGAGCAATAAGTTGCTAAGGATTTTCGGAGGATCAAATAGTATTTTGAAGACTTTTGTGAAACAGAAGAACAACTGGGGAGAAACGAATCCTCGGTATGTGTGAGGATTAATTTGTAGGTGTATTCAGGCGAGAAGAAACTGCAAGGCAGTAGGCACAAGGGATTCTCGGAGCAATAGAGAGAATTTCGGGGTATCTTGTAATAACAAGATCAATGGGGAATGATTATATGAATGGCAAGTGTATGCAGTTTTCATAGGGGTTGACGGTGGGAGGAAATCGCAAATGCGATGGCACAAAGACTCGAGAGAACATCGTAGAGTAACTTCGGAATCTTCTAGTGCAGCAGGCGATCATCTGAAGTGAGGGGCTCTCCGGGAGAAAGTACTTGTGAGAACCTAAAGTTAGTTTTGTTTTTAGCAAAATCGTTTAACCCGAATAGAAGAGAGCTCAGAGTCCCAGAGTAAAGATCGAGGAGTAAAAGATGCTAATACCACCCAATGGCGACGTGGGCCCGTAAGGCACACAACCATGTTAGTAAAAGTTTTGCAATGACTAGACTCGACTTGCCAAGGAGTATGGAAGGGGATTCCTACAGCAAATCGGCTCGATACCAACTTGGATGCCCCTGATTCAATCGTACACTAATCATGCACGCATACGCGTGCGATCAAGATCGAGGACTCACGGAAGATATCACAACACAACTCTAAAACCTAAATAAGTCATACAAGCATCATAATACAAGCCAGGGGCCTCGAGGGCTCGAATACAAGTGCTCGATCATAGGCGAGTCAGCGGAAGCAACAATATCTGAGTACGACATAAGTTAAACAAGTTGCCATAAGGTGGCTAGCACAAAGCTGGGACGATCGAAGAGGCGCGGGCCTCCGCTGGGATCCTCCTAACTACTCACGGTCGTCGTCGTGGGCTGCACGTAGTAGTAGGCACCTCCGGTGTAGTAGTAAATCATCGACGGTGGCGTCTGGCTCCTGGGCTCCATCGTCTGGTTGCAGCAATCGGGTAAAGAAAGGGGGGAAAGGGGGGAACAAGGCAACCGTGAGTACTCATCCAAAGTACTCGCAAGCAAGGAGCTACACTACATATGCAAGGGCCATATGCAAGGGCCATATCGGTGGACTAAACTGCAGAATGCCAGAATAAGAGGGGGATAGCTAATCCTGTCGAAGACTACGCTTCTGGTAGCCTCCGTCTTGCAGCATGTAGAAGAGAGTAGACTGAAGTCCTCCAAGTAGCATCGCATAGCATAATCCTACCCGGCGATCCTCTCCTCGTAGCCCTGTTAGAGAGCGACCACCAGGTTGTATCTGGAACTTGGAAGGGTGTGTTTTATTAAGTATCCGGTTCTAGTTGTCATAAGGTCAAGGTACAACTCCAAGTCGTCACATTATCAAGATCACGGCTATTCGAATAGATTAACTTCCCTGCAGGGTGCACCACATTACTCGACACGCTTTCGATCCCATTTGGCGGACACACTTTTCGGGTCATGCCCGCCGCGGAAGATCAACACGTTGCAGCCCCACCTAGGCATAAAGAGAGGTCAGACGCGCGGTCTAAACCTATGCGCCGGAAGTGCAGGCCCATCGCCCTTAGCACACCTGCATGTTGCGTGGGTGGCAGCAGCGAACCTAGCCTAGTGGTGTTCGGTCCAATCCGGCGCGCACCGCTCGATCGGCCGACGTCACGAAATGCTTGGTGATACCACGGCGCGGTTGCCCATATCTTGTCCCACGTGGCGGTTAGTGCGTATAAGGTCAACGACCCAACTCAGATCAAATACCAAGATCTCGTTAAGCGTGTTAAGTATCCGCGAACGCCCGAACAGGGCCAGGCCCACCTCTCACCCAGTTGTCTCAACCTGCCTGCCGCCCGCCACAAAGATCCACACAGAGAGCCGTTGGGACAAAGGTCCTTTCAGCCCCAATCCGTGAATCACTCGCGGGTGCTCCACAAACCGACCCGACTTTAGTCACCACATGTATCATGTATAAAGTATATAGTATATACCCGTGATCACCTCCCGAGTGATCACGGCCCGATAGCATAGCACAATGAGCATGCACAAGAATGTAGGGCCACGGATGGAATACTAGCATCCTATACTAAGCATGTTGGATTGCGGTAAAGGTAACAACTTGATGAGTAGCAAGGACATGCTATGCATCAGGATAGGTATAACGGAAAGTAGTAACATGCTACACTACTCTAATGCAAGCAGTATAGAGTAGAATAGGCGATATCTGGTGATCAAGGGGGGGGGCTTGCCTGGTTGCTCAGACAAGAAGGAGGGGTCGTCGGTGACGTAATCGACCACAGGGGCATCAGCATCGTCACGGGGTCTACCGGAGAGAAGAGGGGGAGAAAACAGTAAATACATAGCAAGCAAGTGCATAACAGGACAACAAGCAGAGCTAGACGTGTTCTAACGCGGTATGAGGTGATACCAGTGAAGAGGGGGGGAACATCCGGGAAAGTATCCCCGGTGTTCCGTGTTTCCGGACAGATGAACCGGAGGTGAAATGTTGCAGGTTCACTATGCCAGGGACACATGGCGGACGAATGGGTTGCGTATCCGGATTCGTCTCATCGTTCTGAGCAACTTTCATGTAGAAAGTATTTTCATCTGAGCTACGGTTTATTTTATATTAATTTAAAAGATTTAAATTATTTTTAGGATTATTTAATTGTTTTAAAACAACATTATCCAGAACAGTGTTTGCCGACGTCGCCAGATCAATGAGAGGTGTTGGTGGTCGGTGACATGTGGGTCCCGTTCATCATACTCTGTTAGTTAATTAACAGTAGTTAATTAGGTTAATTACTCATTAGGTTAATTAATCATAATTAGTTAATTTAATTAGAGTTAACTAAGTTAATTAATTAATTAATTAATTAATTTTATTATTTATTATTTATTTTTATATATATTTTTTATTCTCTTTTTTTAAACGTTCTGGGGCGGGCCCATATGTCATAGGCCCTGGGGCATAACGGGTGCCGGGTGCGGGGTGGCCCGAACGTGTGCTACGGGCACCCGACCGCAGGCAGAGGCCATGGCCCGACGCGGCTGGGCGTCGGCGGCCAAGGCGCCGGCCAAGGGAGGCAGCGGAGGTGGCCGCGGGGCACGGCGATGAGGAGTAGCGCGGAGAGGAGGAGGCCGCGGGTGGTGGCCGGAGTGGGGACCGGACCGGCGGCGGGAGGCACGGCAGCAGGGGCTTGGCGGTGGGCGTGGCAGTGGCAACAGCCTTGGTGCGGCAGCGCTGGAAGCGCGGGCGTGGGCCAGAGCTCGAGGGGGTGGTGGAGCGATGGCGTCGCCTGCAGCGAAGCGGGGCGCGCGAGGGAGAAGTCGGGGACGGGCGCGTGCGGTGCGCACACGCTGGAGCCGAGAGGGGCGGTGACCACGACGGGACAGTCGGTAGCGTGTACGCACTGCAGGCGGCGACGGTGAGTGAGCGTGTGCGCGTGCGGAGAACGGCGACCGCGACGACGGGGAGAGAGGGAGATGGGGGTGGCGCTCACGGAGGGATGTAGGGTCCAGGGCAGTGGTGCTCGTGGTGGAGGCCGAGGACGACGGCGGCGTGGAAGAGGCAGGCCGGCGGAGAGGAGGAGGCAGTCCGGTGGGGGAGCTCCGGGCGCCGGCATCGGCGTCGGGAGGTGTGGTGGCCTCGGATGCGGTCGAGGACGAGCGGCGATGGGTTCGGGGCGCTGCATCGCCGATCTAGATCCAGGGGAGGAGAGGGGTGCGAGGGGGGGCACGTCGGGGACGAGGACGGCGGCCGGCGAGGCCGCTCCAGGCGAGGGCCACGAGGCCATCCCCGATCCAATCTGGATCGAGGGAAGAGGGAGACGTGGGAAGTGGGGGGGGGAGTGTGCGGTTAGGGTAGGGTTTGGTCGCCAGGGGGTTAAGGGAGTGGGATAGGTGGGCCGGCCTGTTGGGGCAGCCGGCTGGTCTGGGGTGGTCAGTTGGGCCACTTGGTCCATGGGAGAGAGGGGGGTTCTTTTTGTTTTCTTTTGTTCTTTTCCCTTTTCTGTATTTACTATTTTCTGTTCTATTTTAGTTACACCTATTTTAGTTTTTTTATAAAAATACAAAACAAACTCCTAAAGTATTGTTATAATATAGGCCAGTACCTCAAAAAGTTTGGTGTAGTAATAATTACTTGATACATTTTTATTATTTAAAAGGTATTTAAATATTTGTTTTTAGCCACAATTTTCTTTACTTTAGTGCATCTAAATACTTTATAAAGGTGTGGTCTCTCCACCAACATGGTCTATGAATTATTTGACACATTAGGAACAATTTAATTTTGACTTTTGAAAACCTTAATGGTTTTAACTTAAATTCAAATTTTGAATTCGAATTGTTTCGAACTAACGCGAGATTATCAATAGTAATCGAGGTGACGTGGCACCATTAGCGGAGGATTACTGTAGCTTAATTATCCGGGCGTCACAATCAACTGGGCGTATCAACGGGAGATGCCCAACAATAGATATCAATGTGAGTGAGTAGGGATTGCCATGCAACAGATGCACCAGAGCTATAAGTATATGAAAGCTCAACAAAAGAAACTAAGTGGGTGTGCATCTGACTCGCTTGCTCACGAAGACCTAGTGCAATTTGAGGAAGCCCATCATTGGAATATACAAGCCAAGTTCTATAATGAAAAAATCCCACTAGTATAAGAAGGTGACAAAATGAGAGACTCTCTATCATGAAGATCATGGTGCTACTTTGAAGCACAAGTGTGGTAAAAGCATAGTAACATTGTCCCTTCTCTCTTTTTCTCTCATTTTTTGTGAATGAACCTGCGCAAACAGGATGAGAAAAGTGCATATAATCCATGGACTCAACATTAGTCATAAAGAAATCATATACTTATTGCAAAAATCTACCAGTTATCAAAGCAAAGTATTACGCGCATGCTCCTAGGGGGATAGATTGGTTGGAAAAGACCATCGCTCGTCCCCGACCGCCACTCATAAGAAAGACAATCAACAAATAAATCATGCTCCGACTTCATCACATAACGGTTCACCATATGTGTATGCTACGGGAATCACAAACTTTAACACAAGTATTTCTCAAATTCACAACTACTCAACTAGCATGACTCTAATATTACTACCTCCATATCTCAAAACAATTATCAAGCATCAAACTTTTCTTAGTATTCAACACACTCAAAAGAAAGTTTTACAAATCTTGAATACCAAGCATATTATTATTATTAAGCAAATTACCATGCTATTTAAGACTCAAAATAATCTAAGTGAAGCATGAGAGATCAATAGTTTCTATAAAACAAATCCACCACCGTGCTCTAAAAGATATAAGTGAAGCACTAGAGCAAAACTATATAGCTCAAAAGATATAAGTGAAGCTCATAGAGTATTCTATCAAATTCCAATTCGTGTATGGCTCTCTCAAAAGGTGTGTACAGAAAGGATGATTGTGGTAAACTAAAAAACAAAGACTCAAATCATACAAGACGCTCCAAGCAAAACACATATTATGTGGTGAATAAAAATATAGCTCCAAGTAAAGTTACCGATGGAAGTGGACGAAAGAGGGGATGCCTTCCGGGGGCATCCCCAAGCTTTGACTTTTTGGTGTCCTTAGATTATATTGGGGTTTCCATGGGCACCACCAAGCTTAGGCTCTTGCCACTCCTTGTTCCATAATCCATCAAAAAAATTCACCCAAAACTTGAAAATTTCACAACACAAAACTCAACAGAAATGTCGTGAGCTCCGTTAGCGAAAGAAAACAAAAGACCACTTCAAGGTATTGTAATGAACTCATTCTTTATTTATATTGGTGTTAAACCTACTGTATTCCAACTTCTATATGGATTATAAACTATTTTACTAGCCATAGATTCATCAAAATAAGCAAACAACACATGAAAAACAGAATCTGTCAAAAACAGAACAGTCTGTAGTAATCTGTAACTAACGCAAACTTCTGGAACCCCAAAAATTCAGACAAAATAGGACGACCTAGGAAATTTGTTCATTGATCAGCAACAATTGGAATCACTATTTTATCACGTTCTGGTGATTTTTAACAATTGTTTTCGTGAACCGAAAGTTTTTGGAAATTACAGCAAGATCAAATAACTATCATCCAAGAAGATCCTATAGGTTTAACTTGGCACAAACACTAACTAAAACATAAAACCAGATATAAAAAGAAGGTAGATGTATTATTTATTCCTAAACAGAAACAAAAACAAAAAACTAAAAATAAAATTGGGTTGCCTCCCAACAAGCGCTATCGTTTAACGCCTCTAGCTAGGCATAAAAGCAAGGATAGATCTAGGTATTGCCATCTTTGGTAGGCAATTCTTCAACGAGACATCTACCTTATTTAGAAATTTCTTTCTTTCTAGTAATTATCAAACTTTTAGGCAAAACATCAAAAAATTCATTCGTAGCAAATGGTTCCTTAATGATAGCAAAAAGATTAGGATGAATACTTATAGATTTAAGATCCGCGGTTTCCTTACTAGAGGATTCACCCTTATTTTTAGGAACATACATGAGCTTAGCAACTTTATTAGGTGGACTTGGATTATTTTTTACGGAAGAAAAAACGGTTCCCAAGTTGGTAATGATACCCTCAATTTTATCGATTCTAGAGGAATCTTGATATATTTTCTCATTAACTATGGGTTCCTTCTCCTTAATATTTTTCAAAGTTACTCCTACCTTAGATCCATATTGGGTAATTTGATTGTGGATATTTTTATCTAAATTTTCAATTAGCTCAACGGTAGCAACTTTATTTTCAATAATTTCAAGTCTTTGCATTAAATGCTCTAAAGTTAACATAGTTCCATTAACCAAAAGAGGTGGTGAGCCGAATAAATCTATCATAGCATTATAAGAATCAAAGGTATGGCTACCCAAAGAATTCCCTCCGGTAATGGTATCAAGTATATATCTATACCAAGGATTAGCACCTACATAAAAATTGCAGAGAAGAACTGAAGTAGATTGCTTCCTGGTAGATCTATTTTCAGCATTGCAAATTCTATACCAAGCGTATTTTAGATTTTCTCCCTCCCTTTGCTTAAAATTTAGAACTTCATTCTCGGGAGACAACAGAGAAGATATAAGACTAGCCATAACGACAAGAAAGCGAGAAAAAGGCAAACAGAAAAGAGAGGGCAAATAAAACGGCAAGGGTGAAGTGGGGGAGAGGAAAACGAGAGGCAAATGGAAAATAATGTAATGCGAGAGATAAGGGATTGTGATGGGTAATTGGTATGTTGACTTTTGCGTAGACTCCCCGGCAACGACGCCAGAAATGGCTCGTTGTCGGGAGTCCAAATCTTGACTTGACCTTGCGTAAGCCTCCCCAGCAACGGCGCCAGAAAAGAGTCTTGATGACCCACAAGTATAGGGGATCTATCGTAGTCCTTTCGATAGGTAAGAGTGTCGAACCCAACGAGGAGCAGAAGGAAATGATAAGCGGTTTTCAGCAAGGTATTCTCTGCAAGTACTGAAATAAGTGGTAACATATAGTTTTGTGATAAGATAATTTGTAACAAGCAACAAGTAAAAAAAAGTAAAAAAAGTGCAGCAAGGTGGCCCAATCCTTTTGGTAGCAAAGGACAAGCCTGGACAAACTCTTATATAAGGAAAAGCGCTCCCGAGGACACATGGGAATATCGTCAAGCTAGTTTTCATCACGTTCATATGATTCGCGTTCGGTACTTTGATAATTTGATATGTGGGTGGACCGGTGCTTGGGTGCTGTTCTTACTTGAAAAAGCATCCCACTTATGATTAACCTCTATTGCAAGCATCCGCAACTACAACAAAAGTATTAAGGTAAACCTAACCATAGCATGAAACGTATGGATCCAAATCAGCCCCTTACGAAGCAACGCATAAACTAGGGTTTAAGCTTCTATCACTCTAGCAACCCATCATCTACTTATTACTTCCCAATGCATTCCTCTAGGCCCAAATAATGGTAAAGTGTTATGCAGTCGACGTTCACATAACACCACTAGAGGCTAGACAACATACATCTCATCAAAATATCGAACGAATACCAAATTCACATGACTACTAATAGCAAGACTTCTCCCATGTCCTCAGGAACAAACGTAACTACTCACAAAGCATATTCATGTTCATAATCAGAGGGGTATTAATATGCATATAGGATCTGATCATATGATCTTCCACCAAATAAGCGAACTAGCATCAACTACAAGGAGTAATCAACACTACTAGCAACCTACTAGTACCAATCCGGACTTGGAGACAAGAATTGGGTACAAGAGATGAACTAGGGTTTTGAGAGGAGATGGTGCTGGTGAAGATGTTGATGGAGATTGCCCTCTCCCGATGAGAGGAGGCGTTGGTGATAGCGTTGTTGATGATTTCCCCCTCCGGGGAAGTGTCCCAGCGAACAGCTCTGCGGAGCCCTAGATTGGTTCCGCCTCGTGCGGCGGAGTTTCATCGAAAGGTTGCTTATGATTTTTTCCTTGACGAAAGACCTCATATAGCGAAGATGGCCATCGGAGAGCCAGCAGGGGCCCACGAGGTAGGGCGCGCCCCCACCCTCGTGGACAGGTGAAACCCCTCGGTGAACTTCTTCCGCTGGATATGTTTTATTATTTCCCGAAATGACTTCCGTGGAGTTTCAGGACTTTTGGAGTTGTGTAGAATAGGTCTCTAATATTTGCTCCTTTTCCAGCCCAGAATTCCAGCTGCCGGCATTCTCCCTCCTTATGTAAACCTTGTAAAATAAGAGAGAATAGGCATAAGTATTGTAACATAACGTGTAATAACAACCCATAATGCAATAATACCAATATAAAATCATGATGCAAAATGGACGTATCACTTACTAATGCCTGTAGTAGCGCCTGGGTGTTTGATACTGGTTCCATTGCTCATATTTGCAACTCAAAACATGGGCTACAGATTAAACGAAGATTGGCTAAGGACGAGGTGACGATGCGCGTGGGAAATGGTTCCAAAGTCGATGTGATCACCGTCGGCACGCCACCTCAACATCTACCGTCGAGATTAGTTTTAGACCTAAATAATTGTTATTTGGTGCCAGCGTTGAGCATGAACATTATATCTGGATCTTGTTTAATGTGAGACGGCTATTCATTTAAATCAGAGAATGATGGTTATTCTATTTATGTGAGTAATATCTTTTATGGTCATGCACCCTTGACGAGTGGTCTATTTCTGTTGAATCTCGATTGTAGTGATACACATATTCATAATATTGAAGCCAAAAGATGCAAGGTTAATAATGATAGTGCAACTTATTTGTGGCACTGCCATTTAGGTCATATTGGTGTAAAGCATATGAAGAAACTACATGCTGATGGGCTTTTGGAGTCACTTGATTATGAATCACTTGATGCTTGCGAACCATGCCTCATGGGCAAGATGACTAAAACTACGTTCTCGGAATAATGGAGCGAGCAACTAACTTGTTGGAAATAATACATACTGATGTATGCGGCCCGATGAATGTTGAGGCTCGCGGCGGGTATCGTTATTTTTTGACCTTCACAGATGATTTGAGCAGATATGGGTATATCTACTTGATGAAACAGAAGTCTGAAACATTTGAAGAGTTCAAAGAATTTCAGAGTAAAGTGGAAAATCATCGTAACAAGAAAATAAAGTTTCTACGATCTGATCATGGAGGTGAATATTTGAGTTATGAGTTTGGTCTTCATTTGAAACAATGTGGAATAGTTTCACAACTCACACTACTAAAGGATGCCGCTAACGCGACACTACGATCAGAGACCCTTCGACGAAACTGTGTGCGATGCAATAATCGCAAACGATGGTGTAAAAAAACTGTAAAAAGTGGTGCAAAACATTTGCAATGATGGATGCATCAAACACGGTTCAGATTTTAGATGCATGAGCGATTCAGGGCATACGGTTCAGTTCAATTAACCGTTTTCGATGAGGAGGAACAAAAGAAACGGGCAGCCAGATGAAGGTGTGTGCGAGGTAGAGCATATGGTTCACTCGGATGAACTGTTTGTGATTAGGAAACACAAAATAAACGGTCGGGTGTGTGTGATGTATAGCATACAGTTCACTCGGATGAACTGCTTTTGATTAGGCAACACAAAAGAAATGGTCAGCCAGATCAAGGTGTGCGCGATGTACGACATGCAGTTCACCCGGATGAACTGTTTGCGTTGAGGCAAGAGAACAGAAAAGGTTCAATATAACAAATACCATAAATATTACGAGGTTCAAATTCAAAGATTACAACACCCAAATTCAAACATTGCAATCCACGTCATTTCTGAAAAGGGATCAGCCGCTGACAAGTCGTGTATGGGTTTGACACAATAACTTCCAATTGCTTTGCCATATGCTCTTCCAATACGAAGTTTGGCATTTTTGGAGGCACTTCCATTCCGCAGTACCTACCGCCTCTGATAATCATACCAATGATCTTTCCTAATTAAATGCGTGTTCAACCTAGGTACCTCAGCACCTTTGCTCTGGCAAGAAAGAACCTGGCGAATGTAATCTCCGGTGGGATCCCTCGGTAGGAGTTCAAAGTAATATTTGAGAGATGCAGATGCAGGCATTCGATGTGATTGTCGTTATAAACATCTTCCACCAGGCCTAATATGCACTGCAAAAGAAGAGAACGTGTTAGTGCCTACATGCAGTTTTGAACACTGCTACACGCCCATTTGGTTTGTAGGATTTTTAAAATGCACCAACGTGCCATTAATATAGACCAGTGGGAGCGAGGCGGGCGGCGGTCCAAGGTTGTCTCGCTTCCCGGTGAGAACAACTGCTTAATCTCTAGTATAAATGAAATCTATGCTTAATTACTGAATTTTAGTTGCAAAAAATAGATAGTGATATTGATTTTTAGCTGCATATTTTGACAAATCGCAGTGTCTCTTGGCTTAGCGCCCAAGTCTGGCTTTAATTTGCATACCGTAATCTGAACCGTTTGTGTTGAAGAGATGCACAGATCCTCCGTTGAACAACTTGTACACTTCCCGGTGAGCCTGCGCACTGGACTGCGCTCGCACGCCTCCCGTTCAGTCAAGCAGTTGTCCACACGGCACCTCCTATAGCCATTAAAACAAAGACACGTGGCATCACGTGAATGGTTAACCGAACGCACACTGTTTGAATTATACAAACGTTTGACATATTAAAGTGGCAGCTATTTTTTTCAAAATGCCTTTGTTGGCTGTCATTATTCGAGTGCGCCTTCTCTCAAAATGGACACGAAAAACACCACAACATGTCAGGTGCCCTTCCATTATAGCATGCCAAGTTTCAAGAATTTCAGACGAGTTTTAGATTTACTAGAATTTAAAAACAAAGTATCTCAACATTTTGCCGGCAATCAACGGTGTCCTGGTGTTTGAATTTCATTCCCATTTCTTGCATGGGACCTAAGCATGCACCCAAGGACACTGATTTGATTTTTCAACCAATTTATATTCACTGGACCATGAGCATGTAGTTCAAATTTGAATTCTGCACATAAATGCAATAAAAACTTAGTTAATGCATAAAAATGTCCAAACGAACCCCGAAAAACCAGAAAAATTCACACAACACTCCTATTGTTCTATGTTGACACGAGAATTTTTTTTGAAAGCAATAAGAGGCAATGGATATCGTTTCATCCCCAAAGGTGGGGTGTTCCCTACCGAAAACCATCATGCTTGTTGTGAGAAGCTCCGGTTTGTGAGAAGCATATACCCAAACCTTCCCCAAATGGGACAAAAAATTTACCACGGCATGTTGATGCGGCTCCATGATAGCATGCCAAGTTTCATGACTTTCAGACGAGTTTTGGATTTCCTAGAATTTAAAAACCAGGCATCTCAACATTTTGCCGGCAATCAACGGTGCCCTGGTGTTTGAAATTCATTCCCATTTCTTGCATGGGACCTAAGCATGCACCCAAGGACACAGATTTGATTTTTCAACCAATTTATTTGCACTTGAGCATGCGCATGTAGTTCAAATTTGAATTATGCACATAAATGCATTGAAAACTCAGTTAATGCATAAAAATGTCCAAACGAACCCCGAAAAATCACAAAAATTCACACAACACTCCTGTTGTTCTATGTTGACATGAGAAAACAATTTGAAAGCAATAAGAGGCAATGGATATCTTTTCGTCCCCAAAGGTGGGGCGTTCCCTACCGAAAACCATCATGCTTGTTGTGAGAAGCTCCGGTTTGTGAGAAGCATATACCCAAACATGCCCCAAATAGGACTAAAAATTTACCACGGCATGTTGATGCCGCTCCATGATAGCATGGAAAGTTTCATGATTTTCAGACGAGTTTTGGATTTACTAGAATTTAAAAACAGGGCATCTCAACGTTTTGCCGGCAACCAATGGTGCCCTAGTGTTTGAAATTCATTCCCATTTCTTGCATGGGACCTAAGCATGCACCCAAGGACACAGATTTGATTTTTCAACCAATTTATATGCACTGGAGCATGCGCATGTAGTTCAAATTTGAATTATGCACATAAATGGATTGAAAACTCAGTTAATGCATAAAAATGTCCAAACGAACTCCCGAAAATCAGAAAAATTCACACAACACTCCTGTTGTTCTATGTTGACATGAGAAAAAAAATTTTGAAAGCAATAAGAGGCAATGGATATCGTTTCGTCCCCAAAGGTGGGGCGTTTCCTACCGAAAACCATCATGCTTGTTGTGAGAAGCTCCGGTTTGTGAGAAGCATATACCCAAACCTGCCCCCAAATGGGACAAATTTTTTACCACGACATGTTGATGCCGCTCCATGATAGCATGCCAAGTTTCCTGATTTTCAGACGAGTTTTGGATTTACTAGAATTTAAAAACCAGGCATCTCAACGGTTTGCTGGCAATCAATGGTGCACTGGTGTTTGAAATTCATTCCCATTTCTTGCATGGGACCTAAGCATGCACCCAAGGACAGAGATTTGATTTTTCAACCAATTTATATGCACGGGAGCATGCGCATGTAGTTTAAATTTGAATTATGCACATAAATGCATTGAAAACTCAGATAATACATAAAAATGGCCAAACAAACCCCGAAAAATCACAAAAATTCACACAACACTCCTGTTGTTCTATGTTGACACGAGAAAAAAATTGAAAGCAATAAGAGGCAATGGATATCGTTTCGTCCCTAAAGGTGGAGCGTTCCCTACCGAAAACCATCATGCTTGTTGTGAGAAGCTCCGATTTGTGAGAAGCATATACCCAACCTGCCCCAAATGGGACAATTTTTTTACCACGGCATGTTGATGCCGCTCCATGATAGCATGCCAAGTTTCATGATTTTCAGACGAGTTTTGGATTTACTAGAATTTAAAAACCAGGCATCTTAATATTTTGCCGGCAATATACGATGCCCTGGTGTTTGACATTCATTCCCATTTTTTGCATGGGACCTAAGCATGCACCCAAGGACACAAATTTAATTTTACAACCAATTTATATGCACTGGAGCATGTGCATGTCGTTCAAATTTGAATTATGCACATAAATGCATTAAAAACTCAGATAATGCATAAAAATGTCCAAACGAACCCCGAAAAATCAGAAAAATTCACACAACACTCCTGTTGTTCTATGTTGACACGATAAAAAAAATTGAAAGCAATAAGAGGCAATGGATATCGTTTCGTCCCCAAAGGTGCGGCGTTCCCTACCGAAAAACCATCATGCTTGTTGTGAGAAGCTTCGGTTCGTGAGAAGCATATACCCAAACCGGCCCCAAATGGGACAAAAGTTTTACCACGGCATGTTGATGCCGCTCCGTGATAGCATGCCAAGTTTCATGATTTTCAGACGAGTTTTGGATTTACTAGAATTTAAAAAACAGACATCTCAATGTTTTGCCGGCAATCAACGGCGCCCTGGTGTTTGAAATTCATTCCCATTTCTTGCATGGGACCTAAGCATGCACCCAAGGACACAAATTTGATTTTTTAACCAATTTATATGCACTGGAGCATGCGCATGTAGTTCAAATTTGAATTATGCACATAAATGCATTGTAAACTCAGTTAATGCATAAAAATGTCCAAACGAACCCCCAAAAGATCACAAAAATTCACACAACACTCCTGTTGTTCTATGTTGACACGAAAACAAAAATTGAAAGCAATAAGAGGCAATGGATATCGTTTCGTCCCCAAAGGTGGGGCGTTCCCTACCGGAAACCATCATGCTTGTTGTGAGAAGCTCCGGTTTGTGAGAAGCATATACCCAAACCTGCCCCAAATGGGACAAATTTTTTTACCACGGCATGTTGATGCCGCTCCATGATAGCATGCCAAGTTTCATGAATTTTAGAACGAGTTTTGGATTTACTACATTTTAAAAACCAGGCATCTCAATGTTTTGCCAGTAATCAACGGTGCCCTGGTGTTTGAAATTCATTCCCATTTCTTGCATGGTACCTAAGCATGCACCCAAGGACACAAATTTGATTTTCCAACCAATTTATATGCACTGGAGCATGCGCATGTAGTTCAAATTTGAATTATGCACATAAATGCATTGAAAACTCAGTTAATGCATAAAAATGTCCAAACGAACACTGGTGTGCGTCGGTCCTAAACAAACGGTTTGTAACCCCTTTCCACGACGACATTTGGAACCGTCGCCAAGTGAGTGTGTGCGATAGGGTGTCCTTCCCACACGACCCAAAAATCGTCGGGGATAGGCCCTCCTGGGACCCAGGCTAGGGTCTTTTGCGACCGGGCGAGGCATCGAAACCCAATCATTTCTGTAGGGATGTACATCCCACACGGTAATCCGAGAAAATCATTTCCGTAGGTATGTACATCCCACACGGTAATCCGAGAAAATCATTTCCGTAGGTATGTACATCCCACACGGTGAATCCCATAAAAACATTTCCGTTCGTATGTATATCACACACAATCAATCCAAGGAATACGTTTTTCGTTCTTATGTACATCCCACACAGTCAACCCAGGGAAAAAGTTTCCGTTCAGACGTACATCCCACACAGTTTTATGTGTAGGATCATTTGTGAAAGGTGTAACTATCACACACGGTCTTCCTTGGTTAATTGTTTGCTTTTATCAACTATATCACACACGATTTGATGAAGAAAACTGTGTGGCATTGGGCTATCCATCACAAGCGCTTTTACTGCTAGAACCGTTTGCAAAGGTCCATGACACATTTAGCAGGTTTATTAGTTTACAATTAATAATTCCAGTATTACGAAAATTCACATTTCATATCGAACAGTTGTTTGCCAATTTCATATCAGGCACATAAATATATTATAACATCACAGTACGGTAGCTACATGAAAACAACACATTACAACATATAGCTAGTTCAACTTCATAAGAACAATATATTCATTTCCCTAATAGAGATCATCCAGACTCGTCTTATCCACCACTGCTTTCAGTTCAGTAAGAACCCGTTTTGCACGGGCCAACTGGGAAAGTGCCTCCTCCTTCGCCAACACCATCTTAGCGAAGTATGATTGAAAAAATCTGAGCTCATTCTCCACCTTCAACTTTTTATCTCGCATCTTGAAATATGCTTCAGCGTTGACAAGACTTTCTCTAAGCCTACGTGTGTTCTCTTCCTCATACATGCTCCAGAGCTTCGTTAGGCACATCTTCAAAGACTGTGGCCACTCTTGATCAACCCACTCCAAGAACACTTCCGTTCATCCTATAATATTTAAAACTAGATCAGTAACAATTGTAGGGAAAATGGGTTTATTGCAACATAGAAAATCACCAATGCTTATTTTGAAAAACTGAAGAAACATGTTAATTATGACATATCTTCTAAAAAAGATCAATGTGCAAATGAAATAATTGGTACTGAGACAAAAACCAAATTCTGGAACATCAGAAGCTATAATTAACTACAGCGACGCTACAAGTTCTTACTCATGTACAATAAATAACAAATTGAACATTTTATGAGGAAGGTAAATATAACTGCAACAGCATAGCGATAGTGTTTGGATGACAACAAATTGATACTAACAGGTGTGTACATGCACAAATTTAGTAACATAGAACTAATAGCACTAAGGTTGTCCACTATGTATGCCAAAACTGGGGTAAAGACAACGTTTGCTACATCTCGCACCGGTGCCCTGCACTGGCGAGCCGATGTAGCGGAAAAAATTAGGGACCCGGACTCCAGAGCACGTAGTTTCTCTGATGCCCAGTTCCTTCGTGCCATAAAGATTTAGTATTTTACTGCTTGGCTGCTTGGATGTGTGGACCAAAGTTGGCTGCACAAACTGGTGAAGCGGTGCCAAATAATTTTCTAATGGCACCGCTGATGAGATGGCAACAATTTAAGGTATTAGGTACAAACTGTGTCTTAGGATGCATTTGGTTGAAGGTGTGGTATGAATGGGTTGGGACTGTGACAGTGTCTGAATCACATCTAACAAATGATTTGTAACAACGAAAGAGGGTCGAACCTTCTCTGCACATGCCAGAAACTTCCTCCCACTGTTCACAAAATCAAACACAACTAGCTTCACGCATGGAGATTGATGGTGACAACGAGCAGATAGATCTTCAGCCACCCCGCTCCATTCGTTGCCACTGATGGTCTTAGGGAGCTACAAGAGGAAGAAACGACTCAAATCGACCTCCGGGTAAAAATCCTTCATTCCAAGTCATAGCCCGAGAGAGAGAAGATAGGCATACCCGAGTGGTGAAGGAGTAGTCGCCGGAGGAGGAACCGCTGGAGATGTCTTTGAAGAAGACCATGGCGACCCCGGCGGTAGGATGCAAGACGTCGAGAGCAAGAAAGCGGTTATAGCTTAGCAAGGAAGGAAGGAAGGAGGAAATATGGGAAATGTGACTTGTGGTCAGGAAGAAAAGGAGGTGGGGAAGGGGCAAGGGGTAGATATTTTAGCGGTAGGCCAAATTTTTGGAAATGTGGAGGGAAACTTTGCGCGGTGCCGCCGGACCATTCACTTTGAATGATTGTGTGCATCGCAAACGATTCTTCTGCTTTACACGCATGGGATGAGTTTGATAATTCAAATCTTGGTCTCAAGGCATGGGCACATTCACTTTGAACGCGAGCGGTGCCGCCGGACCATTCACCTTGAACGATTGTGTGCATCGCAAATGATTCTTCTGCTTTA
Organism: Aegilops longissima; assembly: GCA_021605205.1. Taxonomy (NCBI): domain Eukaryota; kingdom Viridiplantae; phylum Streptophyta; class Magnoliopsida; order Poales; family Poaceae; genus Aegilops; species Aegilops longissima. Next base: position 655,049,912 of record CM038682.1, on the reverse strand, counting down.
CGCGCATGGGATGAGTTTGATAATGCAAATTTTGGTGGAAATTTACCTGCGTACGTCATTGCATAATTTAACATCGCTTGCTAATTTGGGCACACAAAAGAGCGTACAACTGACATACCACACTTACAGAATCGAGCAATTTTAGTAATTACACAGAGCCAGTTGACCTAAACATTGATCTAACAAAAGACCAGCATTAAAAACAAAGCCTAAGTACGCATAATTAAAAATCCGCCGCCGCGCCGGCCTATGCATCACCGGTGTGAGATGAGACGTCGATGACTTGTCCTGGTGACATGCCGCCGTTGGTGGACTCTGTGTCCCCCCTGCTGAAGTCGACCGCGTCCTCATCCTCGTCCTCGTCCTCGACGCCGCCCTCAAGGTTGTAGTACTCATAGTAGTGGCTGCGCCAGAGCTCGCGTTGGTACTCCACCGCCGATTACTCGACGGACAGACTCTTCTCTACCTCGACCTCGGCCACGCGCAACTCCTCCTCCCGGCGCTCCTCGATCTCCGCCGCCTCCTGCATCTCCAGCTCCCGCTCGGCGACCTCATGAGGAAGGAGGTGCTCCATGGCCACCGCCGCCTTTTCGAGCGTGGGTTGCATCTTGGAGTCGAGGTGGCCTGGAATATCTTGGCGTGTGCATCCTCGATCTTGCCGTGGATGGCCTCGACCCGGGCCAGGGCGACATCGGCGGCACGGACGGCAGCTCAAGCGCTCTCGACGTTTGCAGCCACCGTCGAAGCAGCAGTTGCAGCCGTCTCGGCTGCTGCAGTTGCCTTGTCGGTTACCGCAGACGCCCTCTCGGCGGAAGCGGTCGCGCTTAATGCGGATGCGGCGGCACTCTCGGTGTAGGCGGCCGCGCTCTCGGCGCAGGCGGCGGCGCTCGGGGGGGACGCGGCCATCGTACGAGCCTTCACGAAGCGTTTCCACGGCGTCATCTTTGCAAGAAGGGGGTGAGGGAATGGGGATCGGGATTCGTGGATTCGGGTGTTGCCGGCATTAGAGCAGACGAGCCGGCGAAGCTTAAGGAGGGAGACTTAAATAGACACAGATATTTTCATCGCAAACGGTTCCTAGAAAACAACTGTGTGTGATGTTGTAGATATTTTTTATTAGCTGTGAAAGACGAATTTGGAATAAAGTGCCAACGGATGGTGTTTTAAATTAACGAGAACTTTTGTAGTACTAATGCAACTGTCATGTGAAAATTTGGTAAATTTCAGGGGTCATTTGACCTTCTAAAGACATTTAAGTGATTTTCTAACCATTTAATGACTGTAATTTAAATTTGTACTACATGTACATGCAACGCCTCACCAAAACAATTTGAAAAATCATTTTTTTGTGTACTTGTGTGCGAGTTATGTAACATCCCCAGCATCACACTATAATAATCTCCCCCTAATGAAGGTCATGTCATCATGATCATCATGCCAAAATGCCACTTGTCCAAAATCTACTTCAAATTCAAATTCAAATTCAAATTGCATGTCAAATATTTGCTTCTTCTTTCATGCAATTAAAATAGTTCATCCTATGGCAAATAATCCCTAGATATTTGTCATTTTGAAGCCAACATTTTTGGAATTCCCAAATTGCCCATGGGAATTTATTATCCGATCCAGCAGGATTTAAGATGTCCTTTTCATTTTCTAAAAACGCTTCGACAACTCATGATGGCCCCAAACTTTTTGTGGCAGTGCCAAATACTAGAAAGAATTTAAGTGGCCTAGTCCCACATTTTTTCAAAGTATTTTGGTAGCCCAAACTTTTCCCTAGCTGTCTTTGATTTTAACATAAAAGAGAAATCAGAAAAAAGAAAAGGCAAAACAAAAACAAATGGAAACTGACCCCTCCCACTCGGCCAAACGGCCCAGCTGTCCGTCGGCCCACCCCAGCCGGCCCACTTCTCCTCCCCTGTCGCCTTACCCCTTCTCCTGTTCGACCGACCCGCGCCCGTGGTCTCCGTCGAACCTGCTCGTCGCCTCGCGCCTCGCTGACGAGGGGATAAGGATCCCCTCCCTATGTGTCGCCTCGATCCTCTCTCCCCACTCCCAGTTGTGCCTCTCCTCCCCCAGATCCACCTCTCCCCTCTCCTCTTGCTCGATCCCGAGCTCGGCCGCGCGAGCTCGTTGCCACCGATCGCTGTCAACATGGCCACCATCCTCGCCGCACCTCACCAATGCTTTCCCGAGCACAGCCGTTGTCTACTACGTCATATGCTCTAATCAGCGCAAGCCGGGAGCCACCGCAGCAAGCCCGACAACCTCTTCTTCCCCTACGGCCGTCTTCGCCTTCGTCGCCGTCGATCTTCCCCGAGCCCTCTTAAGGACAACTGCAGGCTCACTGTAAGCCCGCGCGACATTCCCCTCCCTCTCCCACGCGTTTCCGTCGCCGTAGCCACCGCTGCCATCACCGCCCCAACGCAGCTCCGCCGCATAGCTCACCGCCGTCGCTGTGGGCATCATCATGCTCACCCGAGCACACGAGCGTGCTCAGGGCTGCTCGTTGAGGCCGCCCGTGACACTTGCTTCCCTCCCCGTGACCCTTAGCACCTACCTCGACGAGCGCCCGAACGCGTCGCCGCCTCCGCTCGCCGACGGCATGCTTCCGGTGACCAAACGGTCATGGGCTCGCGACCGTTGGCTTCGCCGCAACGCGTACGCCTTGCCCAGCCTCTCAGTTTGCTCGCTAACGCACTGCATCGCCTTCGCCGTAGCTCGCCCGAGCGCATCGCCACCGGCGACGCCGTAGCTCCCAGCTCCGGCCACCCCAGCTGCTCCGGCACCACCATTCGACATGCGGTCGAGTGGCCGTTCGAACGCGCCTAGCCGCGCTCTTCCCCGTGCCCAGTAGGCTTTTTCTGACAACCCCCGTGGTCTCGACGTCGCGTTTCACCTCGCGAGCGTTACTCCGGCGATGGAGCCGACGTGGCATGGCTAGGCCCGCCTCTGGGTAACTGCCCGTGGGCCCCTGGCCCCAGTTGACCACGTTCACCATGGTCAACTGTGCTGACTGGGCACACAGTGTCGCTGACACGCGGGCCCCACCGCATATTTTGTTAAATAAAGATTTTTATATTAAAAATAATTATTTAAGCTAAATAGTCACTAACATGTGTGGCCCAACTGCTAATTAACCATGTTTAATTAAAATAACCCACTGTTAGCCCTCTATGTATGACAAGTGGGACCCACTAGTCAGTTTGACCTGGTCAACCGTCCTATTGACTGCTGACGTCACAATGATGTCATGCTGACGTAGTAATTCTTTTCTGCCAATTTAATTAATACCATGAAATGGTTTAACCTTTGAAAATTCATAGAAAATAAACCGTAGCTTGGATGGAAAAACTTTATACATGAATGTTGTTCAGAAAAATCCAACGAATCCGAATACGTGGTCGGTTCATTTGTCACATGCCCCTAGCATGCTGAACATGGAACATTCCCCCTCCGGTCATCTGTTTGACACATGTCCAGAACCAGGAAAACATTCCCGATTATTTTCCGCCTTTCCCCTTTTTCGTGCAGCACTGCGTTAGGTCGACCCTAGCTCTGCCTATCGTCATGTCATGCTTAGTGATGCATCTGTTTGCTTGTATTTACTGTTTCTTCCCCCTCTTCTCCTCGGTAGACCCCGAGACCGCTGCAGATGCCCGAGTGATCGACTACATCATCGACGACACTTCTTCCTTTTCAGCAGAGCTTCCAGGCAAGCCCCCCCTTTGATCATCCCGATATCGCCCATTCCATTCTCTCATGCTTGCATTAGATTTAGCTACTGTTATTATTTGCTCCTATTCTGATGCATAGCCTGCTTTTGTAACCTGCTTATTGTTACCTACCTATTTATCCTAAACTGCTTAGTATAGGTTGGTTAGTGTTCCATCAGTGACCCCCACCTGGTCCTTGTTGCCCCTGCTTCATCATCGATGACTCGATCAACGTGATCGACGACCAGAGCCCGACACCTCACATCATATCACGCCCCTTTTGTTGCTCGACTCTGCAGAGTTACCATCGAGTGCCGAGGGTGGAACCTCATACATCACTCCTGATGAGATATTTGTAGTGTAGCTATTCGGTCGTGGTCAGCGAGGGTGATTTCCTCCTTAACCACTTATGATACGACTCTGTCGTGCAACCCCTCAAGTGTGAACCTCGAGGGTGGATCCTCTTATGTTTACTTTGATGATTACATCAAGTGGAATTCACCGGGGGTGATTCCTCGGGTTTTCCCCTTGATGTTTGGACACACGGATACTTGGACTTTACAACTGTTACTTGAATAGGTGGGTGGAGCCACGAGTGTAACATTGAGTGATGTGGAGGCAGGTTGACTGGAGGGTACCGAGAGTTGAATCTGGCGTGGCGGGCATTCTTAGCCCTTGCCCCAAGTCCTTGAGACGGGGTGACGGGGTCACATCATTTGTGAGTCTCTGCTCATGAACGCACTACCAACACACTAACGGTTTGGATATTTGATCCGAGGGGCCTCTGTCCTGATAGCACTAACCATCACGTGGGCATAGTATGGGCGTTCTGCGTTGTATGCATCAGCCGAAGCTTAGTAGATGCCGGTGGTGGCTGGCGCGGGTTGGACTGGTAGCACCTGCCTTTTAAGGAGGTAGCTAGGTGCGCTCCTTGGCCGCCCTACATAGCGTGCAAGAGTTCGGCGATGGCCCAAGACCCCAGGGGCATAGGTTTAGTCTGGCGTCTGGCCTCTCTATTAAGCCTAGGTCGGGTTGCGGCGTATTGTTTGGCGAGGCGGGCATGACCCAGGAAAGTGTGTCCGCCGGAGTTAATCGGCGTGGTGGGTAAGTTGGTGCACCCCTGCAGGGAAGAAAACATATATCGATAGCCTGTCCTATGGTAACGGACACTTGGAGTTGTATCCCGATCAATACAACTAGAACTGGATACTTGATGTGATAACTGGATAGTATGGCTCTGGGATTACTTTCTCGCAGGGAGTCAAGAAAGGATCTCTGGCCGAGGTTGATAACACTACTACTACTTTACTTTATGCTACTCTTATCTCTCTTCTGATGCTGCAAGATGCTTGGTGCTGCTTGAAGATGCTAGTCTTCGATAGGCTAGGCTTTCCCCTTCTCTTCTGGCATTCTGCAGTTCACTCCACATATACTACCCATTTCGTTGACACCGATGCATATGTAGTGTAGATCCTTGCTTGCGAGTACTTTGGATGAGTACTGACGGTTGCTTTGCTCCCCCTTTTTCCACCTCTTTCCATTCTTCTCGGATGCTGCAACCGCATGCTAGAGCCCAGGATCCAGATGCCACCTTCGATGACGACTGCTACTACACTGAGGGTGCCTACTACTACGTGGAGGCCGCCAACGACCAGGAGTAGTTAGGAGGCTCCCAGGCAGGAGGCCTTGCCTTTTCGATCGATGTTTCTTTTGTGATAGCCTTCTTAAGGCAAACTTGTCTAACTTATGTCTGTACTTAGATATTGTTGCTTCCGCCGACTCGTGTTTTCGAGCTGATGTACTCGAGCCCTCGAGGCCCATGGCTTGTAATATAAAGCTTGTATTATTTTATTTGTGTCTAGAGTTGTGTTGTGATATCTTCCCGTGAGTCCTTGATCTTAATCATACACATTTGCGTGTATGATTAGTGTACGATTGAATCGAGGGCGTCACAAGTTAATTCCATGTGTAGTAAATTAGAAGGAAATTTCAAACATATTGGTGTCAAGGCATGGGCACATGCATGGAGTGCATGCCATGGCATTTTAATTCCAAAAAATTAAAAAATGATCAGAAAAACATGAAACCTTGCTTGATTTAATGTGGTAAAAAAATTGGCCCGTTTGACGAAAGTTTGGACACACACCCCTCACACACCGGAGCAACTCACTAGAAGGTTCGTGGTTCCAAGAGGGAACAATGCATGTTTGCTGACGGACGGGAGATAGCTTCCTCTTACGGCGTTCAAATTTTTTCCTACGTTTAACGTGTACTAATACAACTGTCATGTGAAAATTTGAAAATTTTCAGGGGTCATTTGACCTTTTAAAGACATTTAAGTGATTTTCTAACCATTTAATGACCGTAATTCAAATTTGAACTACATCTACATGCAATGCCTAACCAAAACGGTTTGAGAAATCATATTTTTGTGTACTTGTGTGCGAGTTAAAAAATCATCAGACGATTTAAATATCTGGTGTTCAAAAAAGAAAATATAAAGATCTGGCAAGACAACCGGCCCCCACACGATTGGCACTCCATCTCACGGCTCGAGGTTTGGTAGGTGATTGGCGGGGATCATTAATCAGACACGGTTCTGTATTGGAAACCGCCAGCTATTATGTTCACACACGGATTTGTTGCGGGAATTGTGTGTAATTCAAACTCAGTACTCGTAAATTTCGGCGACCGGGGTGTGTACTGTCCCCGTCGATCTAGATTCCGGATGCCAATAAAAACTACCTTGCTCACGTCGTCCCGCCTCCATTCTCATCTACATCCTCCCCTCGCTCTCTCTCTCTCTCTCTCTCTCTCTCTCTCTCTCTCTCTCTCTCTCAAATCTCTGCCATGGCACCACCGGTCTGCCCAGCGCCCAGCAGTCGCCACCCCGAGGGCCTTCTTTCGATTAGCAGCGACGAGGACCCCTACGCGCCGCCTGACGAGGTTGCGCCGGAACCCCCAACTTTGAATTGGTTTTGGGGCCAGTACAATCTTTGTCTGTGGAAGTCGCTGCCGTTGGCTGAGAAAGCCAGGAAAGTGGCGTTCAAGAAGGAGATGGCGGAGGAGGAAGCCAGGTACCAGGCGGCCTGTGAAGCCTGTGATGCCGCCTGGAAAAAGTAGGCGGCGGAGCTTTGGGGGCGGGCGCGTCGTCGTGCCGAGGAGGTGTATGAAGACGGGTACTTCGCGAGCAAGGTCATAGGCGCTGGGCGCCTCGTCGCTGTTTGGAGGTGGGCCGATAAGCTCCAGCGTGCCACCGACGAGGAGCTCCGATGGGCGCCCAATGAAATGGCAAGATCGGTCGCACGCGTCCGCCAGCAAAAGGCCGATCGGTACATCAAGCATTGTGAGGCGGAGGAGTCGGAGTACTGTCTCCGCACTGGGAAGACACCGTGCACCAGGGAGCTGCTGGCGAGGGGCTGCGGAATACTTGCCCCAGGAGGGATTATTTGTTTTAGTATTGTTCGTTTTCAATTTTATGCATTGTACCTAGTAGTTAAGTATCATCATGTATATATATATTCTGTGATGATCTAATGAACAATTAATATATATATATATATATATATATATATATATATATATATATATATTATGAATTCCATTTTCTATTTGTTTTGTATACTAATTTGAATCTAGCTGTTATCATCCACATATACAGAATGGAAAGCGTATATACACACATTGAAATAGAACATATAAGAATGGAAAACAGAGTACACACATTGAAACAGAGCAATACTATGATTGTTGTGAATACATAGCTATCCACGTCGAAACAATTTTTCAAAATAAAACGCATCCATGAGACCATGACCAGCAGCCCTTGCCTAGGGTAGCTCTTGGCTCTGCCTGAACTCGTGCAGGCGTTCGTCCAAGCGGTCGACACGCTCGCAGTACATCTGGAGCGCATTCTCGAGCTCCAAGTTGGCTATTTCATCGGAGATCACCAGCTCGAGGATGCGACGGCCATGTTCCTCTACTGCACCCAGGTGGACACCTAGGTCAAGGAGGCGGTCGAGCCTACGGACCAGCGCGTTGGCATCCAGCGGGCCGCGAACAAGGCAAACGGTGGCACCCATGCGAACAGCGCGGCGGGCGTCCAGTGCAAGTACGGCGCGGCCGGTCTCTGGTGCAAGTACGGCGCTGAGGGCCTCTGCCCACTCCTTGCGAGGAATGGGGGTACTAGCGGGACGTGTACCCAGCTGCGACGTCGTGTCGATAGCAAGCGAGCGCCGATGGATCCGCTCTTGCTGTGCGGCACGTCGCGCCTCTCGCTCTGCGGCGCTCCAATGGTCTCGCCGTGCGGCAAGCCGCAGCCTATCGGTGCGGACGCGCCTAGCTTGCTCTGCGGCGCGCCATCGATCATGTTGTGCGGCGAGCTGCAGCCTGTCAGCGTTGACATGGCTATCTTGATCCGCGGCGCTCAAGTGCCATGTGCGAAAGGTCTGCTCAATCCTGGCGATGACGCGCATCACGGCGTCATCCATCGCGTTGCCGGGAACGCCTCGGCCTCGACGGGCCGTGGCGCCTGTTCGTTTTCCTCGTCGACGAGGTTGATGGCAGAGGCGGCGCTTTGGTGGGTTGGCATGCTTGGAAAAGGTGGATGTGCTACAGGCTGCGCTTGTCGCCTCTGTGCGTCACGCGCCCCCTATGCGCAGTATAGCAGGGCCATCAATTAATGGAAACTTAGCATCGAGCTAGCACAAGAAGTAGATGATGATCAGATGAACACGGACCACACTAGGGAACCCGTCGGTGACGAATTCATCAATCCCAAATGGTTGAATACTAGCAAGCGTTTTCCCACAACACACACAGCCTATTCCATCACAAATAGGTCGGATGGATCAACTGTATGCCACGTATTGCACATTGTCAAAAATTAATGCGGTAGACCTTCTTTAACATGTGTTAAAAAAATAAAAATAAAAATAAAAACAAGGACCTCGAGGTTAGATTAGCTGAGGGAATGGGGCATTTCGGTCATTTGACCGAAATGACCCATCCCATCACCTAATTTAACATCGACACAACTTCCCATCCAATCACCCATCCGGTGGCTGCTCCAGCCTGAGCACACTTAACTTGATAGTTTTCTTACATGAGCTACTGCTGGAACAGCTAGTCCTTGCTGATAAGAATGCCTCCTGACATCCTTATGGCGTATCCGGATGACCGCCCGTCCCACAATGGCCAATAGATGTTGTGTAGACAAAGCATCTCACATACATCTTATTAGAAGCAATCGTCTGCATTATTATCGGTCTTCGCACACATTTCTGATTACAGACCTGGTTGCCGCGTATCACACACATCTTCTTATATTGAACCGTTTCTGTTCTCTTGCCTAATCACAAACAATTCATCCGAGTGAACCGTATGATGTACATCGCACACACCTTGATCGGGTTGACCGTTTCTTTTGTTTTGCCTAATCACAAACAGTTCATCAGAGTGAACCATATGATGTACATCACACACACCTTCATCTGGTTGCCTGTTTCTTTTGTTCCTCCTCATCGCAAACAGTTAATTGAGCTGAACCGTATGCCCTGCATCGCACATGCAACTAAAATCTGAACCGTGTTTGATGCATCCTCCATAGCAAACGTTTTGCACCTTTTTGACGGTTATTTTACACCACCGTTTGCGATTATGGCATCGCACACAGTTTCCTCGAAGGGTCTCTGATCGTAGTGTCGCGTTAGCAGCATCCTGCAGTAGTGGAACCCCGAAAAATCACAAAAATTCACACAACACTCCTGTTTTTCTATGTTGACACGAGAAAAAATTTGAAAGCAATAAGAGGCAATGGATATCGTTTCGTCCCCAAAGGTGGGACATTCCCTACCGAAAACAATCATGCTTGTTGTGAGAAGCTCCGGAGAAGCATATACCCAAACCTGCCCCAAATGGGACAAAAAAATTACCACGGCATGTTGATGCCGCTCCATGATAGCATGCCAAGTTTCATGATTTTCAGACGAGTTTTGGATTTACTAGAATTTAAAAACCAGGCATCTCAATGTTTTGCCGGCTATCAATAGTGCCATGGTGTTTGAAATTCATTCGCATTTCTTGCATGGGACCTAAGCATGCACCCAAGGACAAAGATTGATTTTTCAACGAATTTATATGCACTGGAGTATGTGCATGTAGTTCAAATTTTAATTATGCACATAAATGCATTGAAAACTCACTTAATGCATAAAAATGACCAAACGAACCCTGAATAATTCCAATTCTTTTATGATCACTGCAGATAAAAGGTCTAGCAATTCAAACACCGTCCATGGCAGTTGTGACCCCATTATGTAATTCAAATCAAGACGAAAAATCAAGTAGATCCCACACAGTTTATTATAACCAACCGTGTGAGATGCAGCACAAAATATCTTCGGACCGTGTTTGAATAAGGGGCCGTGTCTGATGACACTTTGCGCGCCAGTTTTTTGGCTGAAGCGATTCCAAATATTCGGCTTCCACAGAAATATCTACCTCCCCGCCCCTTCCCCTTACCAAAAGCCACATTCCCCTCTTTCCGCCTTCCTTTACAAGTTGAAACCTTCACTCCTTGCTTGCAGCGCCGCCGCCTCCTCGCCGGCGACCCTCCTTCACGCTTCTCGGCCTCGCCTATCCAGGCAGGTAATCCACACCCGACCCCCATCCTCCTCCTCCTTCCACATCCCACATGCCCCGACCGCCAGCGCGAGCGCGACACCTTCCACCAAATCACCGACCCCTCCACCAAATAAGCGCCGGCCTAAGCCATGGTGCACGCAGTATAGCCAGGACCTCAAGGAGCATTTAGCAGTGAAGAAGCAAATCGCGGCCGCACGTGCAGATGAGGTCGCGATGGCTGCCATTCGTGCCGACCCCCAGATCTTGGAGGAGCACCTCGCCGCCGAGGCCACCGTTGACGCCTCGCGCGCCGATGCCGCGACGCGGTTGGATGCTTTAAGCGACAGTTCGTGGCGTTTTCTCGAGGCCATCGTCGATGCCTTCGATGAAGACTACGAGGTGTTTTCTCAGCGTGCATGTGCTTACCTCATCTCGAGGGCCAGCAGGTTGGTGCCCAGAGCGGCTCAGGAAACTCACCACTACAACGAGGGCACCCACGACGCGGAGGCCTTGCCCTCTTCCATGTCCAAGGAGCCAATCGTCATCGATATCTCTGATAATGAGGAGTAGCTTGTCTTATTAGCTCACTATAAGGACCCATGTTCAGTTTGCTAGCTACTGCCTTTCCTTAACAAATTCTAGTGAATTGTCCTATCTACTTTTACCATGCAAACTTATGCTATAGTGTATATGTTCTATATGTCGTGCAATGTGGTGTTCAATTAACTGCTTGGTTCAATTCTGCAAATGTGATGTTCAATTCTTCAGGGTGCAATATTTCCAAGTTGTTAAGCATGCTTGGTTTGGTTAACTGTCTGATCTTCTATTAGGAGTATGTTATATTGTTCAATTGGTGTTTAGTTAACTGCTTGGTTCATTTGTTGTGGCTTGGTTCATTTGTTGTGGCTTGGTTCACTTGTTGTGGTGTTTAGTTAACTGCTTGGTTCAATTCTGCAATGCGATGTTCAATTGTTGTGGCTGCATTCTGTTATTGTATACCATGTGAGGAATAAATCAAATTTGGTTGTACTAAATACATGAGAAACAAATATAATTGCTATATTTCCAAGTTGTTAAGCACGCTTGGTTTGGTTAACTGTCTGATTTTCTATTAGGAGTATGTTATATTGTGCAATGTGGTGCTTAGTTAACGTTTGGTTCATTTGTTGTGGTGTTTAGTTAACTGCTTGGTTCAATTCTGCAATGCGATGTTCAATTGTTGTGGCTGCATTCTCTTATTGTATACCATGTGAGGAATAAATCGAATTTGGCTGTACTAAATACATGAGAAACAAATACAATTGCTATATTTCCAAGTTGTTAAGCATTCTTGGTTTGGTTAACTGTCTGATCTTCTATTAGGAGTATGTTATATTGTGCAATGTGGTGCTCGGTTAACGTTTGGTTCATTTGTTGTGGTGTTTAGTTAACTGCTTGGTTCAATTCTGCAATGCGATGTTCAATTGTTGTGGCTGCATTCTGTTATTGTATACCATGTGAGGAATAAATCGAATTTGGCTACACTTAATACATGAGAAACATATACAAGTGTTATATTTCCTAGTTCTTAATCATGCTTGGATTGGATAAATGGGTTTTCCGTGTGGCTTGAATTAATCTGATGAATCTGCAATGTGCTTATTTATCATCAACATATTTTACTGATAGCATGCGAACCCTTACTTAACCTGATGACTAACTACCTTATATGTGTTGCAGGAAAACAATGGGAAGCACTGAGGTTTACAAGATGGTACTAACTATTATACCTTGCCTTTTTGTATTCCTTTGCCCCATTTCCAATATAGAGAAGATATTTATGCACATCCTTATTTTCAGGCTTCACTGATGATTACCTCTCAAACCACCTCTGTGGTCAGGAGGCGAGGAAAGTTTTCATACAACCCACAGTTCAATATTGAAGTGTTCCTGAAGAGGTCGAAGGATGGACGGTTAATCATCCACAGGCACTAGCCTAAAGTTGCAAAGACCTTCAACATGAATGAAGGCTCAATATTTGCCTTCTGCTTCAGCAGTTTTCCAGATGAGATGCATATCTCTATGTACCGTCTATGATGCTAATTTCGAAAGGTTCTAGATGTTGCATGTGAAACTTGCTGCTCGTGCAGTTGTGTAATGGGGTAGTTGAGTGCTGAAGCTATATCATGTTGTACTCCGATGTATTTCAATTATGAAATCTTGCTTCCTTAATATGGAAATGGAATATATTATGTTCTTAATATGAATGTCAATTAGATTAGTAAATGGATTATTAATGATAGGCCAATTAGCCTGCTAATTGGGTTTTCCTATTGCAAATGGTTAATGAGAAACCACCGTGGGTGATGACCTCAGGCAACGCACACAGTTTTTAGGAATAAACCGTGTTGGATCAATGAACAATCACACACGACATTCTCCTCAAATCTGTTTGCGTTAGGCCACCTTGCGCAAATGTTTTCCTTGTAGTGACTGTGTGGGATGTATATACGAACAGAAACGTTTAGTGGTGACTGACTGTGTGGGATGTACTTATGACCGAAAATGATTTCGCCTGTATAATTGTATTTTTTGAGCACGACTGTATGTATTTCTGTATTTGAGTGCTCGCAACACGACTTCATTTTGCCGAGCGTGTGTGCTAGGAGGGCATATCCCCAACGGTTTCTGGGTCATGTGGGAAGGAGCCCTCTATCGCCCACACTCACTTGGCGACAGTTCCGAATGCCGTCGCGGAAAGGGGTTAAAAACCGTTTGTTTAGGACCGACGCGTACCAGTGTCACGCCACCTGGAACACCACAGCGTAATGGTGTCTCCAAACGTCGTAATCGTACTTTATTAGATATGGTGCGATCTATGATGTCTCTTATTGATTTACCACTATCATTTTGGGGTTATGCTTTAGAGACAGCTGCATTCACGTTAAATAGGGCACCGTCTAAATCCATTGAGACGACACCATATGAACTGTGGTTTGGCAAGAAACCTAAGTTGTCATTTCTTAAAGTTTGGGGCTGCGATGCTTATGTGAAAAAGCTTCAACCTGATAAGCTCGAACCCAAATCGGAGAAATGTGTCTTCATAGGATACCCAAAGGAGACTATTGGGTACACCTTCTATCACAGATCCGAAGGCAAGATATTCGTTGCTAAGAATGGATACTTTCTAGAGAAGGAGTTTCTCTCAAAAGAAGTGAGTGGGAGGAAAGTAGAACTTGATGAGGTAATTGTACCTTCTCCCGAATTGGAAAGTAATTAATCACAGAAATCAGTTCCAGTGATTCCTACACCAATTAGTGAGGAAGCTAATGATCATGATCATGAAACTTCAGATCAAGTTACTACCGAACCTCGTAGGTCAACCAGAGCATGATTCGCACCAGAGTGGTACGGTAATCCTATTCTGGAAGTCATGTTACTAGACCATGATGAACGTACGAACTATGAGGAAGATGATGAGCCCAGATTCCACGAAATGGCTTGAGGCCATGAAATCTGAGATGGGATCCATGTATGAGAACAAAGTATGGACTTTGGTTGACTTTACCGATGATAGGCAAGCAATAGAGAATAAATGGATCTTAAAGAATAAGACTTACGCTGACGGTAATATTACTGTCTACAAAGCTCGACTTGTTGCGAAAGGATTTCGGCAAGTTCAAGGAGTTGACTATGATGAGACCTTCTCACCCGTAGCGGTGCTTAAGTCTGTCTGAATCATGTTAGCAATTACCGCATTTCATGATTATGAAATTTGGCAAATGGATGTCAAAACTACATTCCTTAATGGATATCTTAAAGAAGAGTTGTATATGATGCAACCAAAAGGTTTTTTCGATCCTAAAGGTGCTAACAAAGTGTGCAAGCTCCAACAATCCATTTATGGACTGGTGCAAGCCTCTCGGAGTTGGAATATAAACTTTGATAGTGTGATCAAAGCATATGGTTTTATACAGACTTTTGGAGAAGCCTGTATTTACAAGAAAGTGAGTTGGAGCTCTGTAGCATTTCTAATATTATATGTGGATAACATATTGTTAATTGGAGATAATATAGAATTACTGGATAGCATAAAAGGATACTTGAATAAGAATTTTTCTATGAAAGACCTCGGTGTAGTTGCTTATATATTGGGCATCAAGATCTATAGAGATAGATCAAGACGCTTAATTGGACTTTCACAAAGCACATACCTTGATAAAGTTTTGAAGAAGTTCAAAATGGATCGATCAAAGAAAGGGTTCTTGCACGTGTTACAAGGTGTGAAGTTGAGTCAGACTCAATGCCCGACCACTGCAGAAGATAGAGAGAAAATGAAAGTCATTCCCTATGCCTCAGCCATAGGTTCTATCATGTATGCAATGTTGTGTACCAGACCTGATGTGTGCCTTGCTATTAGTTTAGCAGGGAGGTACCAAAGTAATCTAGGAGTGGTTCACTGGGCAGCGGTTAAGAACATCCTAAAATACCTGAAAAGGACTAAGGATATGTTTCTTGTTTATGGAGGTGACAAAGAGCTCGTCGTAAATGGTTACGTCGATGCAAGCTTTGACACTGATCCGGATGACTCTAAGTCACAAACCAGATACGTATTTATATTGAATGGTGGAGCTGCCAGTTGGTGCTGTTCCAAGCAGAGCGTCGTGGCGGGATCTACCTGTGAAGCAGAGTACATAGCTACTTAGGAAGCAACAAATGAAGGAGTCTGGATGAAGGAGTTCATATCCGATCTAGGTGTAATACCTAGTGCATCGGGTCCAATGAAAATCTTTTGTGACAATACTAGAGCAATAGCCTTGACGAAGGAATCCAGATTTCACAAGAGAACCAGACACATCAAGAGACGCTTCAATTCCATCCGCAATTGAGTCAAGGAGGGAGACATGGAGATTTGCAATATATGGATCTGAATGTTGTAGACCCATTGATAAAGCCTCTTCCACGAGCAAAACATGATCACCACCAAGACTGCATGGGTGTTAGAATCATTACTATGTAATCTAGATTATTAACTCTAGTGCAAGTGGGAGACTGAAGGAAATATGCCCTAGAGGCAATAATAAAGTTGTTATTTATATTTACTTATATCATGATAAATATTTATTATTCATGCTAGAATTGTATTAACTAGAAACTTAGTACATGTGTCAATACATTGATAAACAGAGTGTCCCTAGTATGCCTCTACTTGACTAGCTCGTTAATCAAAGATGGTTAAGTTTCCTAACCATAGACATGTGTTGTCATTTGATGAACGGGATCACATCATTAGAGAATGATGTGATGGACAAGATCCATCCGTTAGCTTAGCATAATGGTCGTTTAGTTTTATTGCTATTGCTTTCTTCATGACTTATACATATTCCACTGACTATGAGATTATGCAACTCCCGAATACCAGAGGAACACTTTGTGTGCTATCAAATGTCACAACGTAATTGGGTGATTATAAAGATGCTCTACAGGTGTCTCAGAAGGTGTTTGTTGAGTTGCCATAGATCGAGATTAGGATTTGTCACTCCGTGTATCAGAGAGGTATCTCTGGGCCCTCTCAGTAATGCACATCACTATAAGCCTTGCAAGCAATGTGACTAATGAGTTAGTTACGGGATGATGCATTACGGAATGAGTAAAGAGACTTGCCGTTAATGAGATTGAACTAGGTATGAGGATACCCACGATCGAATCTCGGGCAAGTAACATACCGATGACAAAGGGAATGACATATGTTGTTATGTGGTTAGACCGATAAAGATCTTCGTAGAATATGTAGGAGCCAATATGAGCATCCAGGTACCGCTATTGGTTATTTATCGGAGACGTGTCTCGGTCATGTCTACATAGTTCTCGAACCTGTAGGGTCCGTGTCGGTGTCAAAACCGGCAGATCTCGGGTAGGGGGTCCCGAACTGTGCGTCTAAGGATCGAAGGTAACAGGAGGCAGGGGACACAATGTTTACCCAGGTTTGGGCCCTCTCAACGGAGGTAATACCCTACTTCCTGCTTGATTGACTTTGATGAGTATAGGGGTTACAAGAGTTGATCTACCTCGAGATCTTTATGGCTAAACCCTAGGTGTCTAGCCTGTATGATTATGATTGCCTCTACGGACTAATCCCTCCGGTTTATATAGACACCGGAGGGGGCTAGGGTTGTACAGAGTCGGTTTACAGAGAAAGGAATCTTCATATCCGCACGCCAAGGAGAGTCCCATCCGGACACGGGGGAAAGCATTCCATCTTGTATCTTCACGGCCCATGAGTCCGGCCCATGTCGCATGGCCCGGACGCCCGAGGACCCCGTAATCCAGGACTCCCTCAGTAGCCCCTGAACCTGGCTTCAATGACGATGTATCTGGCGCGCAGATTTTATTCGGCATTGCAAGGCGGGTTCCTCCTCCGAACACTTCAAAGCAGCTATCTGAACAAGAGATCTATATCTGGCTCTGTTCAATAGGTTAACATTACAGCCATAAAAGCATAATACTCAGAATATATCCATTAATGGCCCTTTTCGGCGGAACGTCACATTCAACTCTGTTATCATCTTGAACCGTTTTTGGGCCTCCCGCTTCGCGTTTCAATACGCGACTTCCACTGACACGTCTTGTCAAAGCAGAGATCGTGTCCCCTCATTGCGGGATTCTCATTAATACAGATTTGGGTAATCCAACTGTGTCGTTCGCACGACCCCTTGGGAACAGGTGAGTTCTAAGGCTTGAGGGAGGGGGACGCTTGATATTCGCAGTCCATATAAGTGGATAGAATCCAACTCTTCCACCCTGCGCCTCATTCTCTCTCCGCCTTCCCATCCTTGAGCTCCAGCGCCCAAGCTCCAAGCTTTTCTCTCCTCAGCAACTCCTCCGACTATGGCCGGATCTCAAGGCAAGTGGATGGCCTCCTCTGTCACAGAGGATAACATCAAGGAGCTGCGGGACACGCGGTATCTAACCGCGGAAATCAAGCACAGGCTTCCTGATCCGGTGCAGGTCATCCCTACTCCGGAGCCCAGCGAAAGGGTGGTGTTCATCCCCCACTTCCTCCGCGGGCTCGGGTTCGCCCTCCACCCCTTCGGACGGGACTCATGTTTTACAACGGGCTGGATTTTCACGATCTGGCCCCAAATTCGTTCCTCCACATCTCCGCGTTTATCGTCGTGTGTGAGGCCTTCCTCCGTGTCCTCCACATTTCGGCTTATGGCTCAAGATTTTTAACATGAAGCCGAAGGTTGTCGACGGGTAACACGCGGAGTGTGGTGGTGCCATGGTGAGCAAGCTCCCCAAAGTCAATTGGCCAAAGGGAGTCTTTGTGGACACCGTCAAGATATGGCAACAGGAATGGTTCTATATCACAGATCCCCGCGGCTCCAAGTGGGCAGCCGCTCTAGCTTTTAGATCCGGACCCCCGCTGAGGCTCACATCCTGGACCGACAAGGGTCCGGACTGGGGTCGGTCCCTGAGGTGATGTCATTGCAGAAACGTGTCCAGAGCACGATAGCGAAGGATATTACCCTTGCCAATGTAATACAAGTGATGTTGATCCACTGAACACTTCCCTGCCAGCGGCGGCCCGTTAAGATGTGGGAGTTCAACCCAGAAGGGACGCGTACCATGCAATGATTCTACAACACAACTCATAAGGGGATCTGGAAACTGCTTTTAAGATGTGGGAGTTCAACCCAGAAGGGACGCGTACCATGCAATGATTCTACAACACAACTCATCGGACGACACCGGCCTCGACTGCAACCATCCGGCCTCTGAGGTAAATTCCAAAATCTCCGCACATTAGTAGATTCGTTGTTCCAAAGGAGAAGTATTTGAGTAATCCATTTCCTAACAGGTCTGGATCAAGAAGGCGGAGCAGATCCGGTGTCCGGCTCCGCTCCTCGAAGACCCAGCCAATCTTCTACTAATGAGGATGCTGGTCCCGGCGCCATACCAGGCGCCAGTAAAGAAGGACAAGAACAAGAAAAAGAAAGAGGAGGAGGGCCCTTCGGATGCAATGTCCGGAGAAGCTGATGCCCAGCCCTCTCACGAGGGCGACGACGATGAGGAGGAGGAGGAGGAAGAGGATCCTCCCCGTAGGGGCAAGAAGAGGGCGGCCTCTGAAGACCTGGAGGCCGAAGCCTCCAAGAGGGACAAAATCACCCTCCCCGATGACTCAGGGTCCGATGTTGAGGCCATCCCGAAGCATTCGTCGGACCAAACCCCAAGCCGACTCGTAAGTAGCCCGGGATTCTTCATATTCGCCCAATCTTTATGAACTGTGACGATAACTCTAAGTTCCATCTTTTTAGTTTGGCCCATAGTATTCCCCAGCCATCCTCATCCTCGGGGGATCTGCCGCCGGAGATGATGGAGAGCGGGTCGCCATCCCCGGCTTCCCCGCCGTCTAAGGCGGATGACCCTGAGGTGTCGTCCCATAGGCCCTCCCCGGGACTCGAAGAGACGCGGGGGGCGACCAAATGGCGCCTGAGGGCAACACCTCAGCTGCCGAAGGGCTGAGGGGTACGGCCCCCTTGAAGGCCGGCGACAGGGCCCCGACCCACAGCCGCATACTACTTCGGAGACCAATAAGGCTTCGGAGCCTAATCAGCGACCGCCCACAGGAGAGGGGGGTGCGGCGACCTTCGCTAATCCGCATGCGCCGAATACCATGGTGGACGTACTGCAAAGTGCATCCATCCAGGAGGAGCACCGCATTCTGATGGGTACAGTGGCTGAGAGGATTCAGTCCGCCAAAAGGGGGCTAAACAAAGCCTTTTCCAGCCTGTTGGCAGGCTTCGAGGTACGCAATGTAATAATTTTGTTTTTGTTTTTGTTTTTATTAGAAATATGCATGTATATAGGTAGTAGCCCCTGAGACTCTGTTCGGTTCTTTGAAAAAACGAGCAGAGGATCAATAATCAGTTTCAGGTGGTAACATACTTTTATCTGGATGAACGCAGGCTTCTTTGCTAGCGGGGATTGCCCAGTCAATGGAAGTTTCCAAACTCCAAAGGAAACTGGCACGGGGCGATGAGGACCTAGTCCTTGTTAACACACGGCTCGACCAGGCACAAGGTATGAAATACATCTTTACTGCATGCCTGTTTTATGTCCGTGTTTTATGGGAGTTCAAGAGCTGAAATGCGCGTACTAATGCAGATGGCGCCGCCGCGGTGGAGACCCTTAGGGGTGAGCTTGCGCAAGCCAAGGAGCAGGCAAGGGTAAGCAAGGCGGCTGCGGATAAAGCGGCTGCGAACTTAGTGGCCGAATAGACCGCTCGGCGCCATTTTGAGGAACGGGTGACCGAGATGGAGCAAAAGTTTAAAGACGTCGCCGCCAAGTGCGAGTCCTTAGAAAAGGAAAATAAGGTGAAGGAGACTGAACTCGCCAAGGCCCTGCAAGACGCGTCAGAGGCTTGATCCGCATCCTGCGCAGCATGCAAGGAAATCCATCAAGCCGGACAGATAGCAGCTGGTGAGCCCTTTCTTTTACAGGCTAGATTTGGGGATCGGAAGTATGCCTTGCTTAATCGACTGTGGAGTTCTCCAGACGTATATGCGGATCTGCCGAAGAGTGCTGCGTACGCCGCCCGATTCTTCCAGGCCCAAGAGGGGTATGCGACTGAGAAGCTCTTCTAGTCGCAGTTTGCAGGGCAGGAGTGTCCCGTACTGCTAAATGACCAGATGGCCCAATGGGCGGAGCTGCAGAAGATGTCCAGCACGGCCATGAAGGACGTCATAGTCCGGTTGTGGCCGACCGAAGTTATTCCGGACAGCTACTTCGGCCTCGTGCAGCGTCTTGTCGATGTGCTGCCCCGAATTGACACCGTTAAGAGGTGGTCTTGTATAGAAGGGGCGCGAATGGCCTTCGCCCGTGTCAAGACGCACTGGGGGAAGATGAAGGCTGAAAAGGTGGCTATCGAGGGTCCGCCTGAAAGCAAGGACCACCGCACCCCAGAGCGCTACTTTGAGGAAGTTCTCAAGGGTGCCCGCCTTGTAGAAGGCCAATGCTCTAAGGATGTAGTGTTCGAATGAACGAGTCCGAACTGTTCGGTAATTTGTATCATGAACTAAGTCATATGTAATATATTTCTTTGTTTATGAAGAGTGTTATCCTCCTGTGTGGCCGTTTTTATATCTGAGAGTTCCCAGTCGTCGGCTTCAGCCACCTTGTAGATACTACTGGGGTGGTCGGAATTGCACGTGACTACACTTAACCCAACGTCTTGGTCCATGAAGGAGGTGTCAGTGCAGTGAACCAGGCAATCGGACTATGCGGTTTTATTGCTCTCACTTAGCCGTAGGAGTTTGACGATGGGTCTACAAAGTAGCCCCTGGTATGTATGCGGCTATCCTAATTCAGATGCATTGCATAGGTGACCGGAGAACGGTCCTTCGTGTAATACGGAAGAAATCACTAAGGATTTTGATAAGTCGCTGAGTGGCTGACCAACTCTCGCCGCATCATGACAGTTAGTTTTAGGCTTTGTCTACTGAGGTGCTTAACCAGGTGAACCAGAAACACAATCGCAGTAATTCTCCCTTTACTACCCTAGCCGATCAGACGGAACGTAAGGTAGAAAACACAGGAGCCGGGCAACCCAACTATTGACCAAAGACGTGATGCGGAGCCGATGCATATAATGCCGAGCTCGGGACGCCGAATTGCACTATAAACTGTTTCGGACTTTTTGGGTGGCAACACATGTGTTGTCATATAGAGCCCCTGGCAGTTTTTGCCGAGGTGTGTGCGTGATGCAACTTGAAGGGACGGAATAAAGTCTATAAGTGAAGACGGTACCAAGGAAGAATTTGCTTCACTAAAATCTGATTGATACGTCAAAGCATAGTATTACAGAGGGTACCATAATCACCAAGGCTATTTTACATGCCAGGGGTCTTAAGGCTTAAAGAGAAAAGCTCTATACAGGTTCTTTGAGTGAAGTTATGGTCTAAAAGATCCTTTGCACTTTCATGCCGCACGTCTGCGCCGCTTTTGCCTGAGTAAGAGAAATTCCTTAAGAGGGATGGTCTTCGACTATTTGGATGGAACTGGGCTCGGAAAGAGTCCTTGTGAGTCCGTGGGATGAGGAGGTTTTAATTCACCTGTGGTAAAAGATGAGAAATAAGTAAAAACAAGGAGGAGACCATATAGGGTCAAACCGTACTATAGGCCTATCCGTATTTTGCCTCCGCTGATGCCCAAGGTACTTTCTGTGAGTAATTGTGCACGCGTGGGACGAATCTCGCTGAAGTACGTGGCAGTCGACGGAGGCAAAACTGCTAATCCGACCCTGGGATTGCCGGGCTGCCCGTATGCCGCACTGTCCGACCTTGCGTAATAAAGTCCGGCGGCTTGATAGCCGATGAGGTATGCGGCTTGACAGGGCCGCTTTGTACTTCGGCCGTGATGGCCTCGGTGTGCTCCTCGGTACGGAGGGAGCGTTCCATGTTTCCGTTGATTGTAATGACACCATGAGGACCGGGCATCTTAAGCTTTAGATAGGTGTAGTGCGGGACTGCGTTAAAGCGGGCGAAAGCGGTTCGTTCGAGCAGTGCGTGATAACCACTGCAGAATGGGACTATATCGAAGATCAAGTCTTCGCTTCGGAAGTTGTCCGGCGAACCAAAGACGACTTCCAACGTGATTGAGCCCGTGCAGCGGGCCTCTACACCAGGTATTACTCCTTTAAAGGTAGTTTTAGTCGGCTTGATTCTTGACGGATCGATGCCCATTTTGCGGACAGTGTCTTGGTAAAGTAGGTTGAGACTGCTGCCTCCGTCCATGAGGACTCGCGTGAGGTGGAATCCGTCGATGATTGGATCGAGGACCAGAGCTGCCAAACCTCCATGATGGATACTGGTTGGGTGGTCCTTTTGATCGAAGGTGATTGGACAAGCCGACCATGGGTTGAATTTTGGGGCGACCGGCTCTAAGGCATAGATGTCCCATAGTGCGCGCTTGCGTTCCCTCTTAGGGATATGTGTGACATATATCATGTTCACTGTCTCCCCTGTGTTGGTTGACAAGGCTCTTGGTCATCATCGTCGCTGGGCGACCCTTTCCCCTTATGTTCAGCGTTGAGTTTGCCGGTCTGCTTAAAGACCCAACAATTTATGTTGGTGTGATTGGCAGGCTTATCGGGGGTGCCATGAATCTGGCAAGGCCGCTCAAGTATTCTATCTAAGCTGAATGGGCCATCTCTGTTTTCCTTGATTGGCTTCTTCCGTTGACCGGGTTTGGAACCACTGAATCCGGCGTTGACCATCGTATCCTGGGTTTCTTCGTTGTTGTTTCGACGCTTGTGCTTGTTGTGTCGTGGCTTGCCATTGCCGTCCCTGAGTTCAGAGGTGCCAGGGTCGCTGGTGCTATTGCTTCTACGAGCAAGCCAGCTATCTTCTCCCATGCAAAGCCAGGTCATAAGTGCGGTGAGGGCTGCCATGGATTTTGGTTTTTTTTGGCCGAGGTGTCAGGCGAGCCACTCGTCTCGGACGCTATGCTTGAAGGCCACGAGGGCTTCGGCGTCCGAACAATCCACAATATGGTTCTTTTTGATGAGGAATCTGGTCCAGAGCTGCCGGGCCGATTCCCCGGGTTGCTGGATTATGTGACTAAGGTCATCGGCGTCTGGGGGCCCAACATAGGTGCCTTGGAAGTTGTCTCTAAATGCGTCATCCATGTCTTCCCAGCTACCAATAGAGCTTTCTGGTAGGCTGTTCAACCAGTGTCGTGCTGGCCCCTTGAGTTTTAGGGGGAGATATTTGATGGCATGTAGATCATCACCGCGTGCCATGTGAATGTGGAGAAGAAAATCTTCAATCCATATTGTGGGATCTGTTGTGCCATCGTATGATTCGATGTTGACGGGTTTAAACCCTTCTGGGAAGTGGTGGTCCATTACCTCATCGATGAAGCATAGGGGGTGTGCGGCGCCTCTGTATTGGGCAACATCACGGCGGATGAAGTCCGTATGCGGTTTCTGTTGGGGAACGTAGCAGAAATTCAAAATTTTCCTACGTGTCACCAAGATCTATCTATGGAGAAACCAGCAACGAGGGGAAGGATAGTGCATCTACATACCCTTGTAGATCGCTAAGCGGAAGCGTTCAAGTGAACGGGGTTGATGGAGTCGTACTCGTCGTGATTCAAATCACAGATGATCCTAGTGCCGAACGGACGGCACCTCCGCGTTCAACACACGTACAGCCCGGTGACATCTCCCACACCTTGATCCAGCAAGGAGAGAGGGAGAGGTTGAGGAAGACTCCATCCAGCAGCAGCACAATGGCGTGGTGGTGGTGGAGGCGTGGCAATCTGCGAGGCCGCCAAGCACTGCGGGAGAGGAGGAGGTGTCACGGAGGGAGGAGGCGCCAGGCTTGGTGTGGCTTCCTCCCTCCCTCCCTTTATATAGGTGCAAGAGAGGGGAAGGCGCAGCCTTGCCCCTTCCTCCAAGGAAGGGGTGCGGCCAAGAGGGGAGGAGTCCATCCTCCCAAGGCACCTCGGAGGTGCCTTCCCCTTGGACTCTTCCTCCCAAGTCTCCTTGGCGCATGGGCATCTTGGGGCTGGTGCCCTTAGCCCATATGGGCCAAGGCGCACCCCTACAGCCCATGTGGCCCCGGGCAGGTGGACCCCGGTGGACCCTGGACCCCTTTCGGCACTCCGGTACAATACCGATAATCTGTGAAACTTTTCCGGCGACCAAAATAAGACTTCCTATATATAAATCTTTACCTCCGGACCATTCCGGAACTCCTCGCGACGTCCGGGATCTCATCCGGGACTCCGAACAACATTCGGTAACCACATACAAACTTCCTTTATGACCCTAGCGTCATTGAACCTTAAGTGTGTAGACCCTACGGGTTCGGGAACCATGCAGACATGACCGAGATGTTCTCCGGTCAATAACCAACAATGGGATCTGGATACCCATGTTGGCTCCCACATGTTCCACGATGATCTCATCGGATGAACCACGATGTCAAGGACTCAATCAATCCCGTATACAATTCCCTTTGTCTAGCGGTATTGTACTTGCCCGAGATTCGATCGTCGGTATCCCGATACCTTGTTCAATCTCGTTTCCGGCAAGTCTCTTTACTCGTTCCGTAACACATCATCCCGTGATCAACCCCTTGGTCACATTGTGCACATTATGATGATGTCCTACCGAGTGGGCCCAGAGATACCTCTCCGTCAACCGGAGTGACAAATCCAGATCTCCATTCGTGCCAACCCATGAGACACTTTCGGAGATACCGTAGTGCACCTTTATAGCCACCCGATTCGTTGTGACGTTTGGTACACCCAAAGCATTCCTACGGTATCCGGAGTTGCACAATCTCATGGTCTAAGGAAATGATACTTGACATTAGAAAAGCTTTAGCATACGAACTACGATCTTTGTGCTAGGCTTAGGATTGGGTCTTGTCCATCACATCATTCTCCTAATGATGTGATCCCGTTATCAACGACATCCAATGTCCATGGTCAGGAAACCGTAACCATCTATTGATCAACGAGCTAGTCAACTAGAGGCTTACTAGGGACATGGTGTTGTCTATGTATCCACACATGTATCTGAGTTTCCTTTCAATACAATTATAGCATGGATAATAAACGATTATCATGAACAAGGAAATATAATAATAACTAATTTATTATTGCCTCTAGGGCATATTTCCAACAGTCTCCCACTTGCACTAGAGTCAATAATCTAGTTCACATCGTCATGTGATTAACACTCACACGTCACATCGCCATGTGACCAACATCCAAGAGTTTACTAGTGTCATTAAACTAGTTCACATCATCATGTGATTAAGACTCAATGAGTTCTGAGGTTTGATCATGTTATGCTTGTGAGAGAGGTTTTAGTCAACGGGTCTGAACCTTTCAGATCCGTATGTACTTCGCAAATCTCTATGTCATATTGTAAGTACTGCTTCCACGCTCCACTTGAAGCTATTCCAAATGGTTGCTCCACTATACGCATCCGGTTTGCTACTCAGAGTCACTCGGATAGGTGTTAAAGCTTGCATCGACGTAACCCTTTACGTCGAACTCTTTATCACCTCCATAATCGAGAAACATATCCTTATTCCTCTAAGGATAATTTTGACCGCTATCTGGTGATCCACATTCCTGGATCATTCTTGTACCCCTTGACTGACTCATGGCAAGGCACACTTTCGGTGCGGTACACAGCATAGCATACTATAGAGCCTATGTCTAAAGCATAGGGGACGACCTTCGTCCTTTCTCTATTTTCTGCCGTGGTCGAGCTTTAAGTCTTAACTTCATACCTTACATCTCGTGCAAGAACTCCTTCTTTGGTGATCCATCTTGAACACCTTCAAGATCATGTCAAGGTATGTGCTCATTTGAAAGTATCATTTAGCGTTTTGATCTATTCTCATAGATCTTGATGCTCAATGTTTAAGCAGCTTAATCCAGGTTTTCACTTGAAAACACCTTTCAAATAACCTGTATGCTTTCCAGAATTCTACATCATTTCGATCAACAATATGTCAACAACATATACTCATCGAAATTCTATAGTGCTCCCACTCACTTCTTTGGAAATACAAGTTTCTCATAAACTTTGTATAAACCCAAAATCTTTGATCATCTCATCAAAGCGCACATTCCAACTCCGAGATGCTTACTCCGGTCCTTAGAAGGATCGCTGAGCCAGCATACCTTTTAGCATCCTTAGGATCGACAAAACTTTACGATTGTATCACATACAACCTTTCCTTACGAAGGTGGTAAGGAAACTCGTTTTGACATCCATCTGCCAGATTACATAAATGCAACTAATGCTAACATGATTCCGACGGACTTAAGCATCGCTACGGATGAGAAAATCTCATCGTAGTCAACTCCTTGAAC
Organism: Aegilops longissima; assembly: GCA_021605205.1. Lineage (NCBI taxonomy): Eukaryota > Viridiplantae > Streptophyta > Magnoliopsida > Poales > Poaceae > Aegilops > Aegilops longissima. The sequence continues at coordinate 655,023,687 of CM038682.1, read as the reverse complement.
TTCTGAAAAACTCTTCGCCACAAGTCGAGCTTCATAGACGGTGACATTACCGTCCACGTCCGTCTTCTTCTTAAAGATCCATTTATCTCAATGGCTTGCCTATCGGGCAAGTCCACCAAAGTCCATGCTTTGTTCTGATACATGGATCCTATCTCGGATTTCATGGCTTCTAACCATTTGTTCGAATATGGGCCCACCATTGCTTCTCCATAGCTCGTAGGTTCATTGTTGTCTAGCAACATGACATTCAAGACAGGATCACCGTACCACTCCGAAGCAGTACGCGTCCTTGTCGTCCTACGAGGTACGTTAGTGACTTGATCCGAAACTTCATGATCACTATCATAAGCTTCTACTTCAATTGGTGTAGGTGCCACGGGAACTACTTCCTGTGCCCTGCTACACACTAGTTGAAGTGACGGTTCAATAACCTCATCAAGTCTCCACCATCCTCCCACTCAACTTTTCGAGACAAACTTTTCCTCGAGAAAGGACCCGATTCAAGAAACAATCCCTATTGCTTTCGGATCTGAATTAGGAGGTATACCCAACCGTTTTGGGTGTCCTATGAAGATGCATTTTATCCGCTTTGGGTTAGAGCTTATCACGATGAAACTTTTTCACACAAGCGTCGCAGCCCCAAACCTTTAAGAAACGACAACTTAGGTTTCTCCAGACCATAGTTCAAACGGTGTCGTCTCAACGGAATTACGCGGTGCCCTATTAAAGTGAGTGCGGTTGTCTCTAATGCCTAACCCATGAACGATAGTGGTAATTCGATAAGAGACATCAAGGTACGCACCATATCCAATAGGGTGCATCTATGATGTTTGGACACACCATCACACTATGGTGTTCCAGGCGGTATTAATTGTGAAACAATTTCCACAATGTCTCAATTGTGTACCAAACTCGCAACTCAGATATTCATCTCTATGATCACATCACAGACATTTTATCCTCTTGTCACGAAGATCTTCAACTTCACTCTGAAATTACTTGAACCTTTCAATAATTCAGACTTGTGTTTCATCAAGTAAATATACTCAACATCTACTCAAATCATCTGTGAAGTAAGAACATGTAACATCCCAAAATTCTAAATTTTGGAATGTTATATTAAATAAATAATTATGCTTGTTGTCTGATTGTTGGTTTGATTGATTGAGTGAAACTGAGTGAAATTTGAAACTTTTGAAAGTTGAATGAGTGGGAATGAAATGACTTTCCCAAAACTTTCTCCTTGCCTTTTGGATCTCAATGAATTCAAATTCATTCCAACACCAAAACCTAGAGTGAAGATGACATGACTTCTTCCATTTGGAATGAAAAGGGTTTTGGAAAAGATTTGAATATCATCTGGGAACATTTCAAATTCAAAGCTTTATGCAACTCAATGATTTTCATGAGGGAAGATAAAATGACTTCTTCAATTATATGAAATATGAGTTGGAAGTTGAAAAGTATCAAGTTGAAAGTCATTTGAAAGTGCTTTGAAACCCTCTTTCAAATTTTGAGTTTTGAATCTGAATTCAAACTTTGGAAAGTGGGAATCATTTCAAAAACTATGCCTGATAAATACTTGATCAACCGTATGAGAGGAGTAAACATGACACTCCAAAAATATCAGAGGAAACAATGCTAAAAAGTTTTGAATTCAAATTTGGGTTTTATTTGAATATTGGAAAAATGGAATTTTATAAAGTTTGGATTTTGCCTTTGGAAAAATGTTCAAATGATAGGGAATATTCCCTTGATCATTTTGGTATATATATGTCCTATATAAAATATTTATATTTATTAAGTTATTCTCTGTTTTTGTTTTATTAAAAAATCAAAAATAGAGACCCCCCAAGGCGCGGCCAGCCCCTGCCCAGCCGGCCCCGGCCACCCCAGCCAGCGCGCAGCCGCACCAGGAGGCCAGCCGACCGAGCCGGCCCAAGCCTGCCTCGCCGCCTCGCCTGAAACCCTTTCGCCCGGCCCCGCCGCCACCCCTCTCTCCCTCACCGACGCCTGACCCCACCCCCTTCTTCCTCCTCGCCACGCCATCGAAGCAGCGCCGCGCCGCCGGATCCCGTGGGATCCGGATCCCGATCCTCCCCGATCGCCTCCCTTACCCGACGAGGCCCCGCCTATATAAACCGGACCCCACCCCATTCCCCCTAGCCCCTCATGGGACCTCCTCCTCTCTCCCGAGCTCACGGAGCCCGAACCTCCCTTGCCGCCATTGTCGTCGCCGTCGCCGCGCCTAGCCACCCCGACTCCACCAAGAGCTTCCTCGTCGCCCCCCACCCGCCGGCCACTCCCGACCTCCCGACGACCGAGCCACTGGCAAGACCCTCATCGCCCGCCCGCCCGCCGGCCCGAACGCCGGTGAGTCACCGGAGACCCCCTCCCCCGTCCGATCCCCAACCAACGGCTAAGATTAGATCACCCCCGAAGGGGTATCTCTTTTAAAATAAACCGGACCGGCCCGGTTTAGTTCACGGTTTATTTTAATTAGGGTTTTTATTTATTAGCCGGCCCGTTTTAGTTTAACCCTAGGGCCCGTTTAGGTTATTTTACGCCCAGTGCGTAGTTTAGGCCCATTAGGCTTTTTTTTTCTTTTTTTTCTGTTTTCTGTTTTAACAGAATAGTTTCTGTTTTGAAAAATTCATATCTTTTATTCTGTTTAATATTTTTAGGTGATTCTTTTTTTATTGGGTTGCAAATTTTCTATAGTTTCTGTAGAATATATATTTAGCTATGTTAAAATTAATTAAAATTTCTTTAATTTAGTTTTAGTCAGAATAGTAAATCTGCTATAACTTGAGTTAGAAAAATTATTTTTGGATGATTCTTTTTGTCCCAACTTTATTTTGAAATTTCCAAACCACAGAAATTAATTTGGGTATTTTATGATTAATAAAAATATAGTTTTAAGCAGAATCTTGTTAATCCTAATTAATTAACTAGCTATTGTTTTCCTATTATTTTAATTAGTAAATAAATTTATTTTAACATGTGATTGATTATTCTAGGATAGTTTCTGTCACTTTATAGGATGAACTTTTATTTATAATAAATAAAAGTTTTATTTTATTTTCTTAATAGAAATTTAATTTGGCCTAATAGGAGTTTCATAATAGATTTTTTAATTAATTCTTTTTGCTCCTAGTTGCTTAATGAAATATTTTATGTTTAGTTAACATAAAACCATGATTAGGTTATGCTAAGAAAATTTTTGTGATATAAAACTATTCTAGTTGTTGTTTGAAGTAGGAAATTTTGAGTTGGATTTCTTTGAGTTTTCTTTTGGGTTTTGATTCGTTGTTTTGTTGTGTTATGTTACTATGCTATGGTTTTATGTGATCAAATGCTATGTGCTTATTATAGTTATTGTTTGCCTCGGTAGAATTTTCCGGAGTGCGAAGCTTGCTACTACGAATCCCTAGTTTTCGAAGATCGTCAACAAGGCAAGTTCACTTTGACCATGCTTTCATGCCTATGTTTTATTGCATTTAGTGACACCTTTGCAACCACCCCTCAGTAGTGTTATTGAATCCTTGTAGTTGAGTAGTATGCATGAGGTAGGAACCCACCCCCCTGTTACCAAGCCCGGACGATATTTTATTTAATGCTACGCTATAGTAGACGGGGTTTGGTATGAGTACTGGAGTGGTGTGAGAATGGAGGATTCTACGCCAATGACGATAACTCCATGATGGAATCTGCAAGGATCTGCATCTTCAAGGCCTCAAGACTTCAAGACTCGAGACAAGAATTCAATACACACTCTTTGGGTGAAGGATGGTTGACGGGCACCCTGGAGAAACCAGTGGTTGGCGGGATGCATGGAGAAGCGCCATGACATCTTGCGGAAAGCTTCACCCAGACTCAAGAGACGGAAGAATACTTCATGCCCGGAAGCTTACCGTGCAACCGCAAGTCATTATGGGCTCGCTTGGTTGACCTTAGTTGTGACTCTGGCTGGGACGGTACTAGCAGATGTAGAACTACGGTAGGATGGGTTGAGTACGGACAAGTGGTCGAGGAACTCTTTGGAAGACCATGTTTGGTCATCTTGTTCTCAAACACCTCGAAGTGCGAGAACGTAAAGAGAGGATCGAATCTTGCGGGTAAAGTGTACAAACCTCTGCAGAGGGTTAAAACCTAATCGATTAGCCGTGTCCCGGTTACGGACAATTTGAGCCTCGGACTTGGATCTATCTCGGAACTCTCAACACCGGATGATAACTTAATTGTGGGCAACTTATGATGAATTTGGGCTATGAGACATCGGTTGGCGGAACCATGTCATGATAGAAGACTCCATAGTACAGACTTCATTTATTCCTTTGATGTAGGGAAAATAAATCAGCTTTTACGCAAACAAAACTCAGATACAGAGCCACAAGCCAAATTGCATATAGTATAGTTTTACCATCTGTTTATTCTTATTGTGATTCTTGCCAGTACATTCAATGTACTGACCTACACGGCTGCAACGTATCATGTTGCAGATATTTTCCTCGACGAGTAAGAGTTACGATACAGGGTTACGGTCTACACTCAACCTGCCGATGGCGTTGATGGGACTCCACACCCGAATATTTGTTTCCGCTGTGACTTATGAGGTATATATCAGTTTTACGTTAATTTTACATGTGATTGCACTTTGATATATACATTGATGTCTTGTGTGCCAAGATACTGATCCGAGGATGGCACAGCAACACGTAGGCTTGACCGCTCGAGGTCGGGTTGCTCTGAGAACATAACGATATTCATCAGATGCCTCAAAGACTCATTGGACTGCACACATCGAATGTGTTACTTCCAACAAGTTGCTATCTTGTTCCATCTTATCGAAAACGAGGCTTTTCGGTCATCTTGCCCATGTGGTATGATTTTGCATATCTCAAGTGATTCAAAATCAAGTGAGTCCAAATGATCCATCTGCATGGAGTTTCTTCATGCGTATACACCAATAGACATGGTTCGCATGTCTCAAACTTTTCAAAACGAGTGAGTCCAAAGATCCATCAACATGGAGCTTCTTCATGCTTTTACACCAATATGACTTACATGGCGATTGCCACAAGTAAGTGGTACTATCATTACTATCTTATATCTTTTGGCATGGAAATGTGTATCACTACGATCGAGATTCAATAAACCATTCTTTTAGGTGCAAGACCATTGAAGGTATTTATTCAAATAAATAGAGTAACCATTATTCTCCTTAAATGAATAACCGTATTGTTAGACATAATCCAATCATGTCTATGCTCAACGCAAACACCAAATAATAATTTTAGGTTTAACTCCAATCTCGATGGTAGAGGGGCGTGCGATGCTTGATCACATCAACCTTGGAAACACTTCCAACACGTATTGTCACTCACCATTAGCTAGTCTCCGCTTATTCCGTAGCTTTTGTTTCGAGTTACTAACACTTAGCAACCGAACCGTATCTAATACCCTGGTGCTACTAGGAGTACTAGTAAAGTACACATTAACATAATGTATATCCAATATACTTCTATCGACCTTGCCAAACCTTCTTATCTACCAAGTATCTAGGGTAATTCTGCTCAAATGGCTGTTCCCCTTATTACGAAGCACTTAGTCTCGGGTTTGGGTTCAACCTTGGGTTTCTTCACCGAGCAGCAACTGATTTGCCGTTTCATGAAGTGTCCTTCTTGCCCTTGCCCTTCTTGAAACTAGTGGTTTCACCAACCATCAACAATTGATGCTCCTTCTTGATTTCTACTTTCGCGGTGTCAAACATCGTGAATACCTCAAGGATCATCATATCTATCCCTGACATGTTATAGTTCATCACGAAGCTCTGGCAGCTTGGTGGCAATGACTTTGGAGAAACATCACTATCTCATCTGGAAGATTAACTCCCACTCGATTCAAGTGATTGTTGTACCCAGACAATCTGAGTACAAGCTCAACGATTGAGATCTTCTCCCTTAGTTTGTAGGCTAGAAAACTCGTCGGAGGTCTCATACCTCTTGACGTGAGCACGAGCCTGAAATCCCAATTTCAGCCCTCAGAACATCTCACATGTTCCGTGACGTTTCAAAACGTCTTTGGTGCCTTAATTCTAAGCGTTTAACATTGCCGAACTATCACGTAGTCATCAAAACGTGTATGTCCGATGTTCGCAACATCCACAAACGATGTTTGGGGTTCAGCACACTAAGCGGTGCATTAAGGACATAAGCTTTCTATTGTCCGCATAATCGCTACTGTCAACTTTCAGCTATATTTTCTCTAGGAACATATCTAAACAGTGGAACTAAAGCGCGAGCTTACGACATAATTTGCAAAAGGTCTTTTGACTATGTTCAGGATAATTTAAGTTCATCTTATGAACTCCCACTCAGATTGACATCCCTCTGGTCATCTAAGTGATTACATGATCCGAGTCAACTAGGCCGTGTCCGATCATCACGTGAGACGGACTAGTCATCATCGGTGAACATCTTCATGTTGATCGATCTACTATACGACTCATGCTCGACCTTCGGTCTCGTGTTCCGAGGCCATGTCTGTACATGCTAGGCTCGTCAAGTTAACCCTAAGTGTTTCACGTGTGTAAATCTGTCTTACACCCGTTGTATGTGAACGTAAGAATCCATCACACCCGATCATCACGTGGTGCTTAGAAGCGACGAACTTTAGCAACGGTGCACAGTTAGGGGAGAACACATCTTGAAATTGTTGTAAGGGATCATCTTATTTACTACCGTCGTTCTAAGTAAACAAGATGCATAAACATAATAAACATCACATGCAATTATATAGTAGTGACATGATATGGCCAATATCATATAGCTCCATTGATCTCCATCTTCGGGGCTCCATGATCATCATCGTCACCGGCATGACACCATGATCTCCATCATCGTGTCTTCATGAAGTTGTCTCGCCAACTATTACTTCTACTACTATGGCTACCGGTTAGCAATAAAGTAAAGTAATTACATGGCGTTGTTTAATGACACGCAGGTCATACAATAAATAAAGACAACTCCTATGGCTCCTGCCGGTTGTCATACTCATCGAGATGCAAGTCGTGAATCCTATTACAAGAACATGATCAATCTCATACATCACATATCATTCATCACATTCTTCTTGGCCATATCACATCACATAGCATACCCTGCAAAAACAAGTTAGACGTCCTCTAATTGTTGTTTGCATGTTTTACGTGGCTGCTATGGGTTTCTAGCAAGAACATTTCTTACCTACGCAAAACCACAACGTGATATGCCAATTGCTATTTACCCTTCATAAGGACCCTTTTCATCGAATCCGTTCGACTAAAGTGGGAGAGATCGGCACCCGCTAGCCACCTTATGCACCAAGTGCATGTCGGTCGGTGGAACTGTCTCACGTAAATGCGTACGTAAGGTTGGTCCGGCCGCTTCATCCCACAATACCGTCAAACAAGATTGGACTAGTAACGGTAAGCATATTGAACATCATCAACGCCCACAACTACTTTGTGTTCTACTCGTGCAAAGAATCTACGCAATAGACCTAGCTCATGATGCCTTTGTTGGGGAACGAGCAGAAATTCAAAATTTTCCCACGTGTCACCAAGATCTATCTATGGAGAAACCAGCAACGAGGGAAGGAGAGTGCATCTACATACCCTTGTAGATCGCTAAGCGAAGCGCTCAAGTGAACGGGGTTGATGGAGTCGACTCGTCGTGATTCAAATCACCGATGATCCTAGTGCCGAACGGACAGCACCTCCGCGCTCAACACACGTACAGCCGGTGACGCCTCCCACGCCTTGATCCAGCAAGGAGAGAGGGAGAGGTTGAGGAAGACTCCATCCAGCAGCAGCACAACGGGCGTGGTGGTGGTGGAGGCGTGGCAATCCTGCAGGCCGCCAAGCACTGCGGGAGAGGAGGAGGTGTCACGGAGGGAGGAGGCGCCAGGCTTCAGGTGTGGCTTCCTCCCTCCCTCCCTTTATATAGGTGCAAGAGAGGGGAAGGGCGCAGCCTTGCCCCTTCCTCCAAGGAAGGGGTGCGGCCAGAGAGGGGGAGAGTCCATCCTCCCAAGGCACCTCGGAGGTGCCTTCCCCCTTGGACTCTTCCTCCCCAAGTCTCCTTGGCGCATGGGCATCTTGGGGCTGGTGCCCTTGGCCCATATGGGCCAAGGCGCACTTACAGCCCATGTGGCCCCGGGCAGGTGGACCCCGGTGGACCCCGGACCCCTTCGGCACTCCCTGACAATACCAATAATGCGCCAAACTTTTCCTACACCAAAATAAGACTTCCTATATATAAATCTTTACCTCCGGACCATTCCGGAACTCCTCGTGACGTCCGGGATCTCATCCGGGACTCGAACAACATTCGTAACCACATACAAACTTCCTTTATGACCCTAGCGCCATCGAACCTTAGTGTGTAGACCCTACGGGTTCGGGAACCATGCGAACATGACCGAGATGTTCTCGGTCAATAACCAACAGCGGATCTGGATACCCATGTTGGCTCCACATGTTCCACGATGATCTCATCGGATGAACCACGATGTCAAGGACTCAATCAATCCCGTATACAATTCCCTTTGTCTAGCGGTATTGTACTTGCCCGAGATTCGATCGTCGGTATCCCGATACCTTGTTCAATCTCGCTTCCGCAAGTCTCTTTACTCGCTCCATAACACATCATCCGTGATCAACCCCTTGGTCACATTGTGCACATTATGATGATGTCCTACCGAGTGGGCCAGAGATACCTCTCCGTCAACCGGAGTGACAAATCCCATCTCGATTCATGCCAACCCAACAGACACTTTCGGAGATACCAGAGTGCACCTTTATAGCCACCCGATTACGTTGTGACGTTTGGTACACCCAAAGCATTCCTACGGTATCCGGAGTTGCACAATCTCATGGTCTAAGGAAATGATACTTGACATTAGAAAAGCTTTAGCATACTGAACTACGATCTTTGTGCTAGGCTTAGGATTGTCTTGTCCATCACATCATTATCCTAATGATGTGATCCCGCTATCAACGACATCCAATGTCCATGGTCGTGAAACCGTAACCATCTATTGATCAACGAGCTAGTCAACTAGAGGCTTACTAGGGACATGGTGTTGTCTATGTATCCACACATGTATCTGAGTTTCCTTTCAATACAATTATAGCATGGATAATAAACGATTATCATGAACAAGGAAATATAATAATAACTAATTTATTATTGCCTCCAGGGCATATTTCCAACAGTTTCCGGCCCGAGCGTGGTTGTGCTTGTCGCGTCAGGCTTGATAGCTGTCCTCACACATCGGGGCGCGCCCCCGCGATCCGTATATTGATCTTGTCTGACCTGCTCTATTTTCCAGGTCTTGTCGTAGGTCATATGTGTATCCCCGAGCTGTTGTTTCTCTGCTTTTACGCCGAGTTGGCGCGGGCTGGTGTTCGGCTTGAGTTGCCATTCTGTCCCGGCCACGTGGTGGTCGGTCAGGTCCGTTAGCCGCGTTACGCGCGGGTAGTCCGGGCTCCAGCGCCTCGTCATCGAATTGGGGTAGCAGCGTACGCTTCGGGTAACTCTTTGTTGGGCGTTCAGGGCCATATTCTTCGGCCGCTAGGACATTTGTCCATCTGTCGTTGAGCAGATCTTGGTCAGCTTGAAGCTGATGCTGCTTCTTTAGGCTTCTAGCCGTGGCGATTAGCCGGCGCTTAAAGTGCTCTTGTTCGAGGGGTTCCTCTGGCATGATGAAATCTTTGTCGCCGAGGCTCACGTCGTCCTCAGAGAGTGGTAGATAGTTGCTATCCTCTGAGTCTTCGTTCCCTGCTTGCTTGTCAGGGTCAATTTTCCCATCCTCCCGATCATCCTATTCGGATGTTGGTTCGATGGGGTCTTCTTTGTCCTCGATATTCTCCAGAGTATCATTGTCTCCGGTGCCGGTATGGCTGTCTTTTCCGCGACGCGATTTAGAGTGGCGCCGCTGACGCCGATGCTTCAGTGGTATCTCAGGAGGTTCATCCTCGACTGGGTCCTTCTCGTCATCGTCGTTGCCTTCTTTAGGTGTGTCCACCATGTATACGTCGTATGAGGAGGTGGCCGTCCAGCGTTCGGTGAACGGCAGGTTTCGGGACTGCTCCTCTCCGGCATCATCATCCATACCGTCGATGTCTTCGGAGGCGTAGTCGAGCATGTCGGTTAGATCCTCGACAGTGGCTATAAAGTGGGTGGTGGGTGGGAAATAAAGTTCCCTATTTCCAGCCCTTGTCCGGGCTGGGCGCAATTAGGAAGCGGCTCCTCTGTGATGGCGAGGGACCGCATTAAATCCAGAGCCTTGTATAAGAGCGAGGTTTGTGCGGGGACTGGAGTTATGACGAGTCCTGGGCTAGTGTTTTGAAAAGAGTCCGGCTTTATGACGAGTGTTGGTGACACTATTCCCTCTGGTTTCCATGTTGAGCTCTGCAGCCGCAGAGAGTCCGGCGGGCTCTAGTCTCCCGTCCTCGGACCTGATGACGCGCTCCGGATCTAAGGCCGGAGCGGTGGTTGGAGCCGCGAACCCTTGGGAGATCAAGTCTCCTCGGATATCGGCGACATAATTCAGATTTCTGAAACTGATCTGATGACCAGGGGCGTAGCTGTCGATCTGCTCCAGGTGGCCAATGGAGTTGGCACGCAGTGCGAAGCCACCGAATACGAAGATCTGTCTTGGGAGAAAAATCTCGCTCCCGGCAGTATTGTTGTAGACGATCGATGGAGCCATCGAGCCTTTCGACGATGGCACAGCGGAACTCTCAATGAAAGCACCAATGTCGGTGTCAAAACCGGCAGATCTCGGGTAGGGGGTCCCGAACTGTGCGTCTAAGGTTCGAAGGTAACAGGAGGCAGGGGGCACAATGTTTACCCAGGTTCGGGCCCTCTCAATGGAGGTAATACCCTACTCCCTGCTTGATTGACTTTGATGAGTATAGGGGTTACAAGAGTTGATCTACCTCGAGATCTTGATGGTTAAACCCTAGGTGTCTAGCCTGTATGATTATGATGAGTATAGGACTAATCCCTCCGGTTTATATAGACACCGGAGGGGGCTAGGGTTGTACAGAGTCGGTTTACAGAGAAAGGAATCTTCATATCTGCACGCCAAGCTTGCCTTCCACGCCAAGGAGAGCCCCATCCAGACACGGGGGAAAGCCTTCCATCTCGTATCTTCACGGCCCATGAGTCTGGCCCATGTCGCATAGCCCGGACGCACGAGGACCGCATAATCCAGGACTCCCTCAGTCCGCACGCTTAATGTTCGATGATGATTTGTATTATGAGTTATGTGATTTTATGACCGAAGTTTGTTCGGTGTCCCGAATGAGATCATGGACATGACGAGGAGTCTCGAAATGGTCGAGAGGTAAAGATTCATATATTGTAAGGTTATATTCAGACATCGGAATGGTTCCGAGTGATCCGGGTATTTTTCCGGAGTACCGAGGGGTTACCGGAACCCCCCGGTGAAGTGTTGGGCCAACATGGGCCTAAGGGAGAGAGAGGGAAGCCCACAGGAGGTGGTCGCGCGCCCCCCTCCTTGGGAGTCCGAATAGGACAAGGAGGAGGGCCCCCCCTTCTCTTTCCCTCTCCCTCTCCTTCCTATTCCTCCGGTGGAAGAAAGGAAAAGGGGGGGGGCGAATCCTACTTGGACTAAGAGTCCAAGTAGGACTCCCCCCATGGCGTGCCCCTCGTAGATGACGGCCTCTCTCGCCCCCTCCTTTATATACGTGGCCAGGGGGCACCCCAAAGCACAACAGACAATCTCTTAGCCATGTGCGGTGCCCCCCTCCACAGTTTAACACCTCGGTCATATCGTAGTAGTGCTTAGGCGAAGCCCTGCGCCGGTAACTTCATCATCACCGTCACCATGCCGTCGTGCTAACGGAACTCTCCCTCAACCCTCTACTAGATCAAGAGCTCGAGGAACATCATCGTGCTGAACGTGTGCTGAACACGTAGGTGCCGTACGTTTGGTACTTGGATCGATTGGATCGTGAAGATGTTCGACTACATCAACTACATTACTAAACGCTTCCGCTTTCAGTCTACGAGGGTACGTGGACACGCTCTCCCATCTCGTTGCTATGCATCTCCTAGATAGGCCTTGTGTGATCGTAGGAATTTTTTTTTAATTACTACGTTCCCCAACAAGAACTAGACACAAGCCATGTGCCAGAGTAAAATTACACCGTTGCTGATTTTGTGAAGATGATATCAATGAAATATCCACTACCTGAGGTAACAAATAATGAAGCATATAATGTCTTTGTTTAGCAAGTTGCAGCCAAGGTACGTGAACTTCATGATGAAATAAAGAAGCTTTACAGTAAGTTACCAACTAAGCAAGAAGATGCTTTTGAACCTACTATAGAGGTTGAGATTGGATTGAATAAATTTAGTGTTTTATGTGATCTAGGGGCTAGTGTATCTGAAGGAAATATGCCCTAGAGGCAATAATAAATTTGTTATTTATATTTCCTTATATCATGATAAATTTTTATTATTCATGTTAAAATTGTATTAACCGGAAACTTAGTACATATGTGAATACATAGACAAAACAGAGTGTCCCTAGTATGCCTCTACTAGTCTAGCTCATTAATCAAAGATGGTTAAGTTTCCTAACCATAGACATGTGTTGTCATTTGATGAGCGGGATCACATCATTAGAGAATGATGTGATGGACAAGACACATCCGTTAGCTTAGCATAATGATCATTAAGTTTTATTGCTATTGCTTTCTTCATGACTTACACATGTTCCTCTGACTATGAGATTATGCAACTCCCGAATACCGGAGGAACACTTTGTGTGCTATCAAACGTCACAACGTAACTGGGTGATTATAAAGATGCTCTACAGGTGTCTCCGAAGGTGTTTGTTGAGTTGGCATAGATCAAGATTATGATTTGTCACTCCGAGTATCGAAGAGGTATCTCTGGGCCCTCTCGGTAATGCACATCACTATTAGCCTTGCAAGCAATGTGAGTAATGAGTTAGTTAAGGGATGATGCATTACGGAACGAGTAAAGAGACTTGCCGTTAACGAAATTGAACTAGGTATAATGATACCGATGATCAAATCTCGGGCAAGTAACATCCGATGACAAAGGGAACAATGTATGTTGTTATGCAGTTTGACCGATAAAGATCTTCGTAGAATATGTAGGAGCCAATATGAGCATCCAGGTTTCTCTATTGGTTATTAACCAGAGATGTGTCTCGATCATGTCTACATAGTTCTCGAACCCGTAGGGTCTGCACGCTTAACATTCGATGATGATTTGTATTATGAGTTATGTGATTTGATGACTGAAGTTTGTTCGGAGTCCCGGATGAGATCACGGACATGACGAGGAGTCTCAAAGTGGTTGAGAGGTAAAGATTCATATATTGGAAGGCTATATTCGGACATCGGAATGGTTCCGAGTGATTTGGGTATTTTTCGGAGTACCGGAGAGTTATGGGAATTCGCCGGGGGAAGTTAATGTGACTTATTGGGCTTTAGTGGAGAGAGGGAAGAAGGGCCACGAGGTGGCGCGTGCCTCCCCCCTGCCCAAACCGAATTGGACAAGGGGTGGGGGCGCGGCCCCCCTTTTCCTTCTCCCTCTCCCTCCTTTCCTTCCTTCATACTCTGAAAAGGAAAGGGAATCCTACTAGGACTTGGGAGTCCTAGTAGGACTCCCTACACTTGGCGCGCCCCTAGGAGGGCCGCCTCTCTCCCTCCCTCCTTTATATACGTGGGCAGGGGGCACCCCAAAGGCACTTGAAGATTTGTCTTAGCCCCCCTCCACAGTTACACACCTCGGTCATATCGTCGTAGTGTTCAGGCGGAGCCCTGCGCCGGTAACTTCATCAACACCGTCACCACGATGTCGTGCTGATGGAACTCTCCCTCGTCCTCAACTAGATCAAGGGCTCGAGGGACGTCATCGTGCTGAACGTGTGCTGAACACGGAAGTGCCGTACATTCGGTGCTTGGATCGGTTGGATCGCAAAGACGTTCGACTACATCAACCGCGTTACTAAACGCTTCCATTTTCGGTCTACGAGGGTACGTGGACACACTCTCCCCGCTCGTTGCTATGCTTATCCTAGATATATCTTGTGTGATCATCCGACAGTGGCATTCGAGCCAGGTCTATGCGTAGATGTTATATGCACGAGTACAACACAAAGAGTTGTGGGCTATAATAGTCATACTGCTTACTAGCAACGTCTTACTTTGATTCGGCGGTATTGTTGGATGAAGCGTCCCAGACCAACATTACATGACCGCGTTCGTGAGACTAGTTCTACCGATGTGCTTCGCACACATGTGGCTAGCGGGTGTCAGTTTCTCCAACTTTAGTTGAATCAAGTTTGACTATGCCCGGCCCTTGTTGAAGGTTAAAATAGCACACTTGACGAAAAATCGTTGTGGTTTTGATGCGTAGGTAAGAACGGTTATTTCTAGAAGCCTGTAGCAGCCACGTAAAACTTGCAACAACAAAGTAGAGGACGTCTAACTTGTTTTTGCAGGGCATGTTGTGATGTGATATGGTCAAGACGCGATGAGATATAAATTGTTGTATGAGATGATAATGTTTTTGTTAAAGTTATTGGCAACTGGCAGGAGCCTTATGGTTGTCTCTTTATTGCATAAGATGCAAGCACCATATAATTGCTTTAATTTATCGTTATGCGATAGCAATAGTTGCAAAAGCAATAGTTGGCGAGACGACCATGTGACGACACGTTGATAGAGATCAAGATGATGGAGATCATGGTTTCATGCCGGTGACGACGGAGATCATAACAGTACTTTGGAGATGGAGATCAAAGGCACAAGATGATGATGGCCATATCATGTCACATATTTTGATTACATGTGATGTTTATATTTTATGCATCTTATTTTGCTTAGTACGTCGGCAGCATTATAAGATGATCCCTCACTAAATTTCAAGGTATAAGTGTTCTCCCTAAGTATGCACCGTTGCGGTAGTTCGTCGTGCCGAGGCACCACATGATGATCGGGTGTGATAAGTTGTACATTCAAATACAACGGGTGCAAGACAGTTTTGCACATGCAGAATACTCGGGTTAAACTTGGCGAGCCTAGCATATGCAGATATGGCCTCAGAACACTGAGACCGAAAGGTCGAACGTGAATCATATAGTAGATATGATCAACATAGTGATGTTCACCATTGAAAGCTACTCCATCTCACGTGATGATCGGACATGGTTTAGTTGATATGGATTACGTGATCATTTAGATGACTAGAGGGATGTCTATCTAAGTGGGAGTTCTTAAGTAATATGATTAATTGAACTTTAATTTATCATGAACTTAGTCCTGATAGTATTTGCATATCTATGTTGTAGATCAATAAGCTCGCGTATAGCTTCCCCGTTTATTTTTTATATGTTCCGAGAGAAAAATAAGTTGAAAGATGATAGTAGCAATGATACGAACTAGGTCCGTGATCTGAGGATAATCCTCATTGTTGCACAGAAGAATTATGCCCTTGATGCACCTCTAGGTGACGGACCTATTGCAGGAGCATATGCAGACATTATGAACATTTGGCAAAGCTCGGTATGATGATAACTTGATAGTTTAGTGCACCATGCTTTACGGCTTAGAACCGGGACTTCAAAAATGTTTTGAATGCCATAGAACATATAAGATGTTTCAAGAGCTGAAAATTGTATTTCAGACTCATGCCCGAGTCGAGAGGTTTGAGACCTCTGACAAAGTACTTTGCCTACAATTAGGAGGAGAATAGCTCAGCTAGTGAGCATATGCTTAGAATGTCTTGGTACTACAATCGCTTGAATCAAGTGGGAGTTAATCTTCCAGATAAGATAGTGATTGACAGAGTTCTCTAGTCACTATCACCAAGTTACTAGAACTTCGTGATGAACTATAATATGCGAGGGATGATGAAAACGATTCCAAGCTCTTCGCAATGCTGAAATCAGCAAAGGTAGAAATCAAGAAAAAGCATCAAGTTTTGATGGTTAACAAGACCACTAGTTTCAAGAAAAGGGCAAGGGAAAGAAAGGGAAAACTTCAAAAGAATTGCAAGAAAGTTTCCACTCCCATGAAGAAGCCCAAAGCCAGACCCACGCCTGGAACTCAGTGCTTCTACTGCAAATGGAAATGGTCACTGGAAGTGGAACTGCCCTAGATACCTAGCGGATAAGAAGGATGGCAAAGTGAACAAATGTATATTTGATATACATGTTATTGATGTGTACTTTACTAGTGTTTATAGCAACCCCTCAGTATTTGATTTGGTTCGGTTGCTAAGAGTAGTAACTCAAACGGAGTTGCAAAATAAGCAGAGACTAGTTAAGGGCGAGGTGATGATGTGAGTTGGAAGTGATTCCAAGGTTGATAAGATCACCATCGCACACTCCCTTTACCTTCAGGATTAGTGTTGAACCTAAAATAGATGTTATTTAGTGTTTGCGTTGAGCATGAATATGATTGGATCATGTTTATTGCAATACGGTTATTCATTTAAGTCAAATAATAATTGTGTTCTATTTACATGAATAAAACCTTCTATGGTCATACACTCAATATAAATAGTTTATTGAATCTCGATCGTAGTAATACACATATTCATAATATTGAAGCCAAAAGATGCAAAGTTAATAATGATAGTGCAACTTATATGTGGCACTGTTGTTTAGGTCATATTGGTGTAAAGCGCATGAAGAAACTCCATACTGATGGACTTTTGGAATCACTTGATTATGAATCACTTGATGCGTGTGAACCATGCCTCATGGGCAAGATGACTAAGACTCCGTTCTCCTGAACAAGGGAGTGAGCAACTGACTTATTGGAAATAATACATACTGATGTATGCGGTCCGATGAGTGTTGAGGCTTGCGGCGGGTATCGTTATTTTCCGACCTTCACAGATGATTTGAGCAGATATGGGTATATCTACTTGATGAAACATAACTCTGAAACATTTGAAAAGTTCAAAGAATTTCAGAGTGAAGTGGAAAATCATCGTAACAAGAAAAAAAAGTTTCTACTATCTGACTGTGGAGGTGAATATTTGAGTTATGAGTTTGGTCTTCATTTGAAACAATGTGGAATAGTTTCGCAACTCACGCCACCTGGAACACCACAGTGTAATGGTGTGTCCGAACGTCGTAACCGTACTTTATTAGATATGGTGCGATCTATGATGTCTCTTACCGGTTTACCACTATCATTTTGGGGTTATGCATTAGAGACATCTGCATTCACGTTAAATAGGGCACCGTCTAAATCCGTTGAGATGACACTGTATGAATTGTGGTTTTGCAAGAAACCTAAGCTGTCGTTTCTTAAAGTTTGGGGTTGCGATGCTTATGTGAATTTTTTTTGGCCTGATAAGCTCGAACCCAAATTGGAGAAGTGCGTTTTCATAGGATACCCAAAAGAAACTGTTGGGTACATCTTCTATCACAGATCCGAAGGCAAGATCTTTGTTGCTAAGAATGGATCCTTTCTAGAGAAGGAGTTTCTCTCGAAAAAAGTGAGTGGGAGGAAACTAGAACTTGATAAGGTAATTGTACCTTCTCCCGAGTTGGAAAGTAGTTCATCACAGAAATCAGTTCCAGTGATTCCTACACCAATTAGTGAGGAAGTTAAAGATGATGATCATGAAACTTCAGATCAAGTTACTACCAAACCTCGTAGGTCAACCAGAGTATGGTCTGCACCAGAGTGGTACGGTAATCCTGTTCTGGAGGTCATGTTACTTGACCATGACGAACCTACGAACTATGAGGAAGCGATGATGAGCCTAGATTCCGCGAAATGGCTTGAGGTCATGAAATCTGAGATGAGATCCATGTATGAGAACAAAGTATGGACTTTGGTTGACTTGCCCTATGATCGGCAAGCCGTAGAGAATAAATGGATCTTCAAGAGGAAGACAGACGTTGATAGTAGTGTTACTATCTACAAAGCTAGACTTGTAAAAAAAGTTTTTGACAAGTTCAAGGTGTTGACTACAATGAGATTTTCTCACTCATAGCGATGCTTAAGTCTGTCCGAATCATGTTAGCAATTGCCACATTTATGAAATCTGGCAAATGGATGTCAAAACTGCATTCCTTCATGGATTTCTTAAAGAAGAGTTGTATATGATGCAACTAGAAGGTTTTGTCGATCCTAAAGGTGCTAACAAAGTGTGCAAACTCCAGCGATCCATCTATGGACTGGTGCAAGCATCTTGGAGTTGGAATATATGCTTTGATTATTTGATCAAAGCATATATTTTATATAGACTTGCGGTGAAGCCTGTATTTACAAGAAAGTGAGTGGGAGCACTACATCATTTCTGATAAGTATATGTGAATGACATATTGTTGATCGGAAATAATGTAGAATTTTCTGGAAAGCATAAAGGAGTGTTTGAAAGAATTTTTTCAAAGAAAGGCCTTGGTGAAGCTTCTTACATATTGAGCATCAAGATCTATAGAGATAGAACAAGACGCTTGATAAGTTTTTCCAATGAGTACATACCTGGACAAGATTTTGAAGTAGTTCAAAATGGAACAGACAAAGAAGGAGTTCTTGCCTGTATTGCAAGGTGTGAAGTTGAGTAAAGACTTAAAACCCGACCACGGCAGAAAATAGAAAGAGAATGAAAAGTCATTCCCTATGCCTCAGTCATAGGTTCTATAAAGTATGCTATGATGTGTACCAGACCTATTGTGTACCTCACCATGAGTTTGGCAAGAGGGTACAATAGTGATCCAAGAGTGGATCACTCGACAGCGGTCAAAATTATCCTTAGTGGAATAAGGATATGTTTCTCGGTTATGCAGGTGACAAAAAGTTCTCGTAAAGGGTTACGATGATGCAAGTTTTGACACTGATCCGGATGACTCTAAGTCTTAATCGGGATACACATTGAAAGTGGGAGCAATTAGCTAGAGTAGCTCTGTGGAGCATTGTAGACATAGAAATTTGCAAAATACATACGGATCTGAATATGGCAGACCCGTTGACTAAACCTCTCTCACAAGCAAAACATGATCACACCTTAATACTCTTTGGGTGTTAATCACATGGCGATTTGAACTAGATTATAGACTCTAGTAAACCCTTTGGGTGTTGGTCACATGGCGATGTAAACTATGGGAGTTAATCACATGGTGATGGGAACTATTGGTGTTAAATCACATGGCGATGTGAACTAGATTATTGACTCTAGTGCAAGTGGGAGACTGAAGGAAATATGCCCTAGAGGCAATAATAAAGTTGTTATTTATATTTCCTTATATCATGATAAATGTTTATTATTCATGCTAGAATTGTATTAACTGGAAACTTAGTACATGTGTGAATACATAGACAAAACAGAGTGTCCCTAGTATGCCCCTACTAGACTAGCTCGTTAATCAAAGATGGTTAAGTTTCCTAACCATAGACATGTGTTTTCATTTGATGAACGGGATCACATCATTAGAGAATGATGTGATGGACAAGACCCATCTGTTATCTTAGCATAATGATCGTTAAGTTTCATTGCTATTGCTTTCTTCACGACTTATACATGTTCCTCTGACTATGAGATTATGCAACTCCCGAATACCGGACGAACACTTTGTGTGCTATCAAACGTCACAATGTAACTTGCTGATTATAAAGATGCTCTACAGGTGTCTCCGAAGGTGTTTGTTGAGTTGGCATAGATCGAGATTGTGATTCGTCACTCCGAGTATCGCAGAGGTATCTCTGGGCCCTCTCGGTAATGCACATCACTATAAGCCTTGCAAGCAATGTGACTAATGAGTTAGTTACGGGATGATGCATTACGGAACAAGTAAAGAGACTTGCCGGTAACGAGATAGAACTAGGTATGATGATACCGACGATCGAATCTCGGGCAAATAACATACCGATGACAAAGGGAACAATGTATGTTGTTATGCGGTTTGACCGATAAAGATCTTCGTAGAATATGTAGGAACCAATATGAGCATCCAGGTTCTGCTATTGGTTATTGATCGGAGATGTGTCTCGGTCATGTCTACATAGTTCTCGAACCCGCAGGGTCCGCACGCTTAACGTTCAATGACGATTTGTATTATGAGATATGTGATTTGATGACCGAAGTTTGTTCGGAGTCCCGGATGAGATCACGGACATGATGAGGAGTCTCGAAATGGTCGAGAGGTAAAGATTCATATATTGGAAGGCTATATTCGGACATCGAAATGGTTCCGAGTGATTCGGGTATTTTTCGGAGTACCGGAGAGTTACGGGAATTCGCCGGGGAATTTAATGGGCCTTATTGGGCTTTAGTGGAGAGAGGGAAGAAG
Organism: Aegilops longissima; assembly: GCA_021605205.1. Taxonomy (NCBI): domain Eukaryota; kingdom Viridiplantae; phylum Streptophyta; class Magnoliopsida; order Poales; family Poaceae; genus Aegilops; species Aegilops longissima. Next base: position 655,003,323 of record CM038682.1, on the reverse strand, counting down.
GGCCACGAGGTGGCGCACGCCTCCCCCCTGCCCAAACCAAATTGGACAAGGGGTGGGGGCGCGGCCCCCCTTTTCCTTCTCCCTCTCCCTCCTTTCCTTGTTTCCTACTCCGAAAAGGAAAGGGAATCCTACTAGGACTTGGGAGTCCTAGTAGGACTCCCTACACTTGGCACGCCCCTAGGAGGGCCGGCCTCTCTCCCTCCCTCCTTTATATACGTGGGCAGGGGGCACCCCAAAGGCACTCGAAGATTTGTCTTAGCCGTGTGCGGTGCCCGCCTCCACAGTTACACACCTCGGTCATATCGTCATAGTGCTTAGGCGAAGCCCTGCGCCGGTAACTTCATCAACACTGTCACCACACCATATGCTGACAGAACACTCCCTCGTCCTCAACTGGATCAAGAGCTCAAGGGACGTCATCGTGCTGAACGTGTGCTGAACACGGAGGTGCCGTATGTTCGGTGCTTTAATCGGTTGGACTGCGAAGACGTTCGACTACATCAACCGCGTTACTAAACGCTTCCGTTTTCGGTCTACGAGGGTACGTGGACACACTCTCCCCGCTCGTTGCTATGCTTCTCCTAGATAGATCTTGCGTGATCGTAGGATTTTTTTTTGAAATACTTCGTCCCCAACAGTTTCTACTAGCCCTAAATATGTTTATGATAGTCTCAATCTAGGTCGATTATATTGAATATGGCTAATTCTACTTTTACCCAGGCAATAGGCATTAAGCATGGAGTTATAGTTCAAATTAATGATTGCCCTGTCATGATTGATCTTGTGATAGTATATATGCCTGAAGATCCTATTGCTCCTATAATTCTTGGTAGACCATTTCTAAGGACTATCAAAGCTATGATAAATGTGTTTGAGGGGAATGTGAGATTTGACTTACCAGCTAAAGATCCTTTTGTGAGGCATTACCCCAGGAAAAAGAAAATGAAGACCTATACAGGAGAAGGCATCATTGTGAATGCTAGAAGCTATGGTTTTAGTGTGTTTGCACCACCTTGATCACCACTACGGTCGAGCTAACCGACCGAAAACAACCGCTTCATGGGAGGAAACCCATAAAGTAGAGAAGTAAGTTTTTATTTTTGTTTGAATAAAAGAGTGATTGAAGTTCTAGTTAAAGAAGTAAGTTTGGAAGAGTTGTTCTAATGAAGGCTTTGCTATTTGCAAGTTAGATTATAAGTTGTATCGATTTTCGGATGCCTGGAAATATGTCTATCTATTGTGTTGGAACTAACCCCGGAGGAGAACAAAGAAAAAGAAAAGTTCCAAAAGAAACTGATCAAAAGACGGACCTTAAAATGACCGCATCGGTCATTTGGGTGATCGCATGGTTTCCTGGAGGTTCCAACGCAAAACAACTAGAGACATTAGGGTGATTGACGGTGTTCCATATGGGCGCACGCGCTCGTTTGAGTGGTCATTTGAAACCTTTGAAGAAAACAGAAAGGAGTCTAGAGCATATGACGATGTTCTATATGGGTGCATCCTCAGCCGGAAGAAGAAACTAACTAGAGCATTCAATGATGTTCCATATGGTTGTCACCGCCCATTTCAGCGGTCGTATGAGGTATCCACAGGCGCGGGTAAGCTACCAAGGTAAAGAACGGTATTTCATTCGAGCGCTTGCACTCGTATGGACGGTCATATGGACCCCTGGCGGCCACAATAAGCCCGAGGAAGGAGGTAAATCTCCCCCCATCTCTCTCTTTTCTTCTCCTTCCTCAAAACCTCTCCAAACCCTAGCAAAACTTCACCCGATCTCTCTACCCGCTCGATTTCAGTTCAAATCCTTCTATGTGACCAGTGTACGGTATGTTTCTACTCTGATCCCCAATTTATTTTCCGCGAATCCATGTTCTACATGCCTAGCATTGCCATGACTAGGATATTTTTGATCCAAATTTAAGTTTGGCTTGGATTTCGTTGGTGTTTTTAGAGGAGTATGATGTTGTGACTACCGTAGGATCAATATTTTTTAATTGTATTGGACTAAAAAATTGTTTTGTAGATGTCTACAAGGAGAACCACCCGCGTACGCGGTGCTTCGAGTTCATCCATCGCACTGCCACAACAAGTTTTCACTCAAGGGATCGTCCTCACCGACCGTGAAGCAAAAATGAAATTCCAAAAGCTCAGTACAAGGAAGATCAAAGCATCCAAGTGGGCTTGTGCGACAACACCCGCCAAGCTAGGTATTACTAATGAATAAAAATTTCAATTTGCTTTGCCATAATGCCAGGTTGCATCATTTTGTTTATCAGGGATGTGAGACATATGAACACATGACGCTTGAGTTTCTTAGTACTCTCTCGCATAATGTTGGTTTGATGCCAAATACATATGAGGAGGAGAAGATCGCTTTCCTTCTCTTGGACTAAGACTTCGACATCACTTTTCAAGAGTGGTGTAATTACTTTGGCTTCCCCAACAACGATGAAGACATCCGTTATGTTTATGAGTTCACTGACCCGCACCCAAGGTAATCCTTCAATGAGATGAGCATTCGTGGCTCAAGTGCCAGTTCTATTGAAAGTCCTGCTATACATTATTTCTATTATGTTATTGTTGGGGAACGTAGTAATTTCAAAAAAATTCCTACGCACACGCAAGAGAGGTGATGCATAGCAACGAGAGGGGAGAGTGTTGTCCACGTACCCTCATAGACTGAAAGCGGAAGCGTTAGCACAACGCGGTTGATGTAGTCGGACGTCTTCACGATCCGACCGATCAAGTACCGAACGTACGGCACCTCCGAGTTCAGCACACGTTCAGCCCGATGATGTCCCTCGAATTCTGATCCAGCCGAGTGTTGAGGAGAGTTTTCGAAGACGATGGCGTGGTGGCGATGATGATGTTCTACCGATGCGCGGGCTTCGCTAAGCACGCTACAAGATATCGAGGTGGACTATGGTGGAAGGGGCACTTTGACACGGCTAAAAGATCAAACGATCAATTGTTGTATCTCTAGGGTGCCCCCTGCCCCCGTATATAAAGGAGCAAGGGGGGAGGTTTTGGCCGGCTAGGAGGAGTCCTACTCCCACCGGGAGTAGGACTCCCTCCCTTTTCCTTGTTGGATTAGGAGAAGAGGGGGAAAGAGGTGGAGGAGAAGAAGGAAAGGGGGGTGCCGCCCCCCTCTCTTTGTCCTATTCGGACTAGGGGGGAGGGGCGCGCGGCCCTTGCCCTGGCCGCCTCTCCTCTTCTCCACGAAGGCCCACTATGGCCCATTAACCCCCCCCGGGGGGGGGGGGTTCCGGTAACCCCTCCGGTACTCCGGTAAAATCCTGATTTCACCCGGAACACTTCCGATATCCAAACATAGGCTTCCAATATATCAATCTTCATGTCTCGACCATTTCGAGACTCCTCGTCATGTCCTTGATCACATCTGGGACTCCGAACAACCTTCGGTACATCAAAACATATAAACTCATAATATAACTATCATCAAAACTTTAAGCGTGCGGACCCTATGGGTTCGAGAACTATGTAGACATGACCGAGACACGTCTCCGGTCAATAACCAATAGCGGAACCTGGATGCTCATATTGGCTCCCACATATTCTACGAAGATCTTTATCGGTCAGACCGCATAACAACACACGTTGTTCCCTTTGTAATCGGTATGTTACTTGCCCGAGATTCGATCGTCGGTATCTCAATACCTAGTTCCTAGTTCAATCTCGTTACCGGCAAGTCTCTTTACTCGTTCCGTAATACATCATTCTGCAACTAACTCATTAATTGCAATGCTTAAGTGATGTGCATTACCGAGTGGGCCCAGAGATACCTCTCCGACAATCGGAGTGACAAATCCTAATCTCGAAATACGCCAACCCAACAAGTACCTTCGGAGACACCTGTAGAGCACCTTTATAATCACGAGTTACGTTGTGACGTTTGGTAGCACACAAAGTGTTCCTCCGGTAAACGGTAGTTGCATAATCTCATAGTCATAGGAACATGTATAAGTCATGAAGAAAGCAATAGCAACATACTAAACGATTGAGTGCTAAGCTAACGGAATGGGTCAAGTCAATCACATTATTCTCCTAATGATGTGATCCCGTTAATCAAATGACAACCCATGTCAATGGCTAGGAAACTTAACCATCTTTGATCAACGAGCTAGTCAAGTAGAGGCATACTAGTGACACTCTGTTTGCCTATGTATTCACACATGTATTATGTTTCCGGTTAATACAATTCTAGCATGAATAATAAACATTTATCATGATATAAGGAAATAAATAATAACTTTACTATTGCCTCTAGGGCATATTTCCTTCAGTCTCCCACTTGCACTAGAGTCAATAATCTAGATTACACATTAATGATTCTAACACCCATGGAGCCTTGGTGTTGATCATGTTTTGCTCGGGGAAGAGGCTTAGTCAACGGGTCTGCAACATTCAGATCCGCATGTATCTTGCAAATTTCTATGTCTCCCACCTAGACTAAATCCCGGATGGAATTGAAGCGTCTCTTGATGTGCTTGGTTCTCATTGGACCCGATTGCACCAGTATTGTCACAAAAGATTTTCTTTGGACCCAATGCACTAGGTACGACACCTAGATCGGATATGAACTCCTTCATCCAGACTCCTTCATTTGCCGCTTCCGAAGCAGCTATGTACTCCGCTTCACACGTAGATCCCGCCATGACGCTTTGTTTAGAAATGCACCAAAATACAGCTTCACCGTTCAATGTAAACACGTATCCGGTTTGCGATTTAGAATCGTCCGGATCAGTGTCAAAGCTTGCATCAACGTAACCATTTAATATGAGCTCTTTGTAACCTCCATAAACGAGAAACATATCCTTAGTCCTTTTCGGGTATTTCAGGATGTTCTTGACCGCTGTCCAGTGATCCACTCCTGGATTACTTTGGTACCTCCCTGCTAGACTTATAGCAAGGCACGCATCAGGTTTGGTACACAGCATTGCATACATGATAGAGCCTATGGCTGAAGCATAGGGAACATCTTTCATTTTCTATGGTCGGGCATTGAGTCTTACTCAACTTCACACCTTGTAACACAGGCAAGAACCCTTTCTTTGCTTGATCCATTTTGAACTTCTTCAAAACTTTGTCAAGGTATGTGCTTTGTGAAAGTCCAATTAAGCGTCTTGATCTATCTCTATAGATCTTGGTGCCCAATATATATGCAGCTTCACCGAGGTCTTTCATTGAAAAACTCTTATTCAAGTATCCCTTTATGCTATTCAGAAATTCTATATCATTTCCAATCAGCAATATGTCATCCACATATAATATTAGAAATGCTATAGAGCTCCCACTCACTTTCTTGTAAATACAGGCTTCTCCAAAAGTCTGTACAAAACCAAATGCTTTGATCACACTATCAAAGCGTTTATTCCAACTCCGAGAGGCTTGCACCAGTCCATAAATGGATCTCTGGAGCTTGCACACTTTGTTAGCTCCCTTTGGATCGACAAAACCTTCCGGTTGCATCATATACAACTCTTCTTCCAGAAATCCATTCAGGAATGCAGTTTTGACATCCATTTGCCAAATTTCATAATCATAAAATGCGGCAATTGCTAACATGATTCAGACATACTTAAGCATCGCTACGGGTGAGAAGGTCTCATCATAGTCAATCCCTTGAACTTGTCGAAAACCTTTTGCAACAAGTCAAGCTTTATAGACAGTAACATTACCGTCAGCGTCAGTCTTCTTCTTGAAGATCCATTTATTCTTAATTGCTTGCCGATCATCAGGCAAGTCAACCAAAGTCCACACTTTGTTCTCATACATGGATCCCATCTCAAATTTCATGGCCTCAAGCCATTTCGTGGAATTTGGGCTCACCATCGCTTCTTCATAATTCGTAGGTTCGTCATGGTCTAGTAACATAACCTCCAGAACAGGATTACCGTACCACTCTGGTGCGGATCTTACTCTAGTTGACCTACGAGGTTCAGTAACAACTTGATCCGAAGTTCCATGATCATCATCATTAACTTCCTCACTAATTGGTGTAGGCGTCACAGGAACAGATTTTTGTGATGAGCTACTTTCCAATAAGGGAGCAGTCTGATTACCTCATCAAGTTCTACTTTCCTCCCACTCACTTCTTTCGAGAGAAACTCCTTCTCTAGAAAGGATCCATTCTTAGCAACGAATGTCTTGCCTTCGGATCTGTGATAGAAGGTGTACCCAACAATCTCCTTTGGGTATCCTATGAAGACACATTTCTCCGATTTGGGTTCGAGCTTATCAGGTTGAAGCTTTTTCCCATAAGCATCGCAGCCCCAAACTTTAATAAACAATAACTTTGGTTTCTTGTCAAACCACTGTTCATAAGGCGTCGTCTCAACGAATTTCAATGGTGCCCTATTTAACGTGAATGCAGCCGTCTCTAAAGCATAACCCCAAAATGATAGCGGTAAATCAGTAAGAGACGTCATAGATCGCACCATATCTAGTAAAGTACGATTACGACGTTCGGACACACCATTACGTTGTGGTGTTCCGGGTGGCGTGAGTTGCGAAACTATTCCGCATTGTTTCAAATGTAGACCAAACTCGTAACTCAAATATTCTCCTCCACGATCAGATCGTAGAAACTTTATTTTCTTGTTACGATGATTTTCAACTTCACTCTGAAATTCTTTGAACTTTTCAAATGTTTCAGACTTATGTTTCATTAAGTACATATACCCATATCTGCTTAAATCATCTGTGAAGGTGAGAAAAAAACAATATCCGCCACGAGCCTCAACATTCATCGGACCACATACATCTGTATGTATGATTTCCAACAAATCTGTTGCTCTCTCCATAGTACCGGAGAATGGCGTTTTAGTCATCTTGCCCATGAGGCATGGTTCGCAAGTACCAAGTGATTCATAATCGAGTGGTTCCAAAAGTCCATCAGTATGGAGTTTCTTCATGCGCTTTACACCAATATGACCTAAACAGCAGTGCCACAAATAAGTTGCACTATCATTATCAACTCTACATCTTTTGGCTTCAACATTATGAATATGTGTATCACTACTATCGAGATTCATCAAAAATAGACCACTCTTCAAGGGTGCATGACCATAAAAGATATTACTCATATAAATAGAACAACCATTATTCTCTGATTTAAATGAATAACCGTCTCGCATCAAACAAGATCCAGATATAATATTCATGCTCAACGCTGGCACCAAATAACAATTATTTAGGTCTAATCCTAATCCCGAAGGTAGATGTAGAGGTAGCGTGCCGACGGCGATCACATTGACTTTGGAACCGTTTCCCGCGCGCATCGTCACCTCGTCCTGGGCGGTGTTAAGCAATCCGTAGTCCCTGCTTTGAGTTGCAAATATTAGCAATGAACCGATATCAAATACCAGTGCTCTGCGAGCTCTAGTAAGGTACACATCAATAACATGTATATCACATATACCTTTTTGCACCTTGCCATCCTTCTTATCCGCCAAATACTTGGGGCAGTTCCTCTTCCAGTGACCAGTCTGCTTGCAGTAGAAGCACTCAGTTTCAGGCTTAGGTCCAGACTTGGGTTTCTTCTCCTGAGCAGCAACTTGCTTGCTGTTCTTCTTGAAGTTCCCCCTTCTTCCCTTTGCCCTTTTTCTTGAAACTGGTGGTCTTATTTACCATCAACACTTGATGCTCCTTCTTGATTTCTACCTCCGCAGCCTTTAGCATTGCGAAGAGCTCGGGAATCATCTTATCCATCCCTTGCATGTTATAGTTCATCACGAAGCTCTTGTAGTTTGGTGGCAGTGATTGAAGAATTCTGTCAATGACGCTATCATCCGGAAGATTAACTCCCCGTTGAATCAAGTGATTATTATACCCGGACATTTTGAGTATGTGCTCCCGATGAACTATTCTCCTCCATCTTGCAGCTGTAGAACTTATTGGAGACTTCATATCTCTCAATCCGGGCATTTGCTTGAAATATTAACTTCAAATCTTGGAACATCTCATATGCTCCATGACGTTCAAAACATTGTTGAAGTCCCGGTTCTAAGCCGTAAAGCATGGCACATTGAACTATCGAGTAGTCATCAACACGTGACTCGCCGGGCATTCACAATGTCTGCGATTCTGTTGGCGCAGTGGTACACCTAGCGGTGCTTCCAGGACGTAATTCTTACGTGCAGCAATGAGGATAATCCTCAAATTCGGACCCAGTCCGTAATTGCTACCATCATCTTTCAACTTTGCTTTCTCAAGGAACGCATTAAAATTCAACGGAACAACAGCAAGGGCCATCTATCTACAATCAACATAGACAAGCAAGATACTATCAGGTACTAAGTTCATGATAAATTCAAGTTCAATTAATCATATTACTTAAGAACTCCCACTTAGATAGACATCCCTCTAATCCTCTAAGTGATCACGTGATCCAAATCAACTAAACCATAACCGATCATCACGTGAAATGGATTAGCTTTCAATGGTGAACATCACTATGTTGATCATATTTACTATATGATTCACGCTCAACCTTTCGGTCTCAGTGTTCTGAGGCCATATCTGGATATGCTAGGCTCGTCAAGTATAACCTGAGTATTATGCGTGTGCAAAACTGGCTTGCACCCGTTGTAAATGGACGTAGAGCTTATCACACCCGATCATCACGTGATGTCTGGGCACGACGAACTTTGGCAACGGTGCATACTCAGGGAGAACACTTTTATCTTGAAATTTAGTGAGAGATCATCTTATAATGCTACCATTAATCAAAGCAAGATAAGATGTTAAAAGATAAACATCACATGCAATCAATATAAGTGATATGATATGGCCATCATCATCTTGTGCTTGTGATCTCCATCTCCGAAGCACCGTCATGATCACCATTGTCACCGGCGCGACACCTTGATCTCCTTCGTAGCATCGTTGTCGTCTCGCCAATCTTATGCTTTTACGACTATCGCTACCGCTTAGTAAAGCATTACAGGGCGATTGCATTGCATACAATAAGGCGACAACCATATGGCTCCTACCAGTTGCCGATAACTCGGTTACGAAACATGATCATCTCATACAATAAAATTTAGCATCATGTCTTGAGCATATCACATCACAACATGCCCTGCAAAAACAAGTTAGACGTCCTCTACTTTGTTGTTGCAAGTTTTACGTGGCTGCTACGGGCTTAGCAAGAACCGTTCTTACCTACGCATCAAAACCACAACGATAGTTTGTCAAGTTGGTGTTGTTTTAACCTTCGCAAGGACCGGGCGTAGCCACACTTGGTTCAACTAAAGTTGGAGAAACTGACACCCACCAGCCACCTGTGTGCAAAGCATGTCGGTAGAACCAGTCTCGTGTAAGCGTACGCGTAATGTCGGTCCGGGCCGCTTCATCCAATAATACCGCCGAACCAAAGTATGACATGCTGGTAAGCAGTATGACTTATATCGCCCACAACTCACTTGTGTTCTACTCGTGCATATGACACCTACGCATAAAACCTGGCTCGGATGCCACTGTTGGGGAACGTAGTAATTTCAAAAAAAAATCCTATGCACACGCAAGATCATGGTGATGCATAGCAACGAGAGGGGAGAGTGTTGTCCACGTACCCTCGTAGACCGAAAGCGGAAGCGTTAGCACAACGCGGTTGATGTAGTCGTATGTCTTCACGATCCGACCGATCAAGTACCGAACGTACAACACCTCCGAGTTCAGCACACGTTCAGCCCGATGGCGTCCCTCGAACTCCGATCTAGCCGAGTGTTGAGGGAGAGTTTCGTCAGCACGACGGCGTGGTGACGATGATGATGTTCTACCGACACAGGGCTTCGCCTAAGCACTGCTACAGTATTATCAAGGTGGACTATGGTGGAAGGGGGCACCGCACACGGCTAAAAGATCAAACAATCAATTGTTGTATATCTAGGGTGCCCCCCTGCCCCCGTATATAAAGGAGCAAGGGGGGAGGTGCGGCCCGCCAGGAGGGGGCGCGCCAGGAGGAGTCCTACTCCCACCACCGGGAGTAGGACTCCCTCCCTTTTCCTTGTTGGATTAGGGTAAGAGGGGGAAACAGGTGGAGGAGAAGAAGAAAGGGGGGCGCCGCCCCCTCTCCTTGTCCTATTCGGACTAGGGGGAGGGGCGTGCGGCCCTTGCCCTGGCCGCCTCTCCTCTTCTCCACTAAGGCCCACTATGGCTCATTAACCCCCGGGGGGGTTCTGGTAACCCCTCTGGTACTCTGGTAAAATCCCGATTTCACCCGGAACACTTCCGATATCCAAACTGAAGGAAATATGCCCTAGAGGCAATAATAAAGTTATTATTTATTTCCTTATATCATGATAAATGTTTATTATTCATGCTAGAATTGTATTAACCGGAAACATAATACATGTGTGAATACATAGACAAACAGATAGTCACTAGTATGCCTCTACTAGACTAGCTCATTAATCGAAGATGGTTATGTTTCCTAACCATAGACATGTGTTGTCATTTGATTAATGGGATCACATCATTAGGAGAATGATGTGATTGACATGACCCATTCCGTTAGCTTAGCACTTGATCGTTTAGTATATTGCTATTGCTTTCTTCATGACCTATACATGTTCCTGTAACTATGAGATTATGCAACTCCGTTTACGGAGGAACACTTTGGTACTACCAAACGTCACAACGTAATCTGGGTGATTATAAAGGAGTACTACAGGTGTCTCCAAAGGTACTTGTTGGGTTGGCGATTTGAGATTAGGTTTTGTCACTCCGATTGTCGGAGAGGTATCTCTGGGCCTTCTCGGTAATACACATCACATAAGCCTTGCAAGCATTACAACTAATGAGTTAGTTGTGAGATGATGTATTACGGAACGAGTAAAGAGACTTACCGGTAATGAGATTGAACTAGGTATTGGATACCGACGATCGAATCTCGGGTAAGTAACATACCGATGACAAAAGGAACAACGTATGTCGTTATGCGGTTTGACCGATAAAGATCTTCGTAGAATATGTAGGAACCAATATGGGCATCCAGGTTCCGCTATTGGTTATTGACCGAGAATAGTTCTAGGTCATGTATACATAGTTCTCGAACCCGTAGGGTCCGCACGCTTAAGGTTTCGATGCGATGTTATATTATGAGTTTGCATGTTTTGATGTACGAAGGAGTTCGAGTCCCGAATGAGATCGGGGACATGACGAGGAGTCTCGAAATGGTCGAGACGTAAAGATTCATATATTGGATGATATGTTTAGGCCAAGGGTCAAGCCCATGAGGCTTTAGGTCGGTGCAAAAGGAGTTTTATGGAGGCGGGGCCAAACGCCGGAGACCTGGCGTCGGCCTGGGCGACGCCGAGGCCCATGGCGTCTGGGCCAGACGCCAAGGATTATGGCGTTTGGTCCTGGAGTCCAGTGGGACTCTTGCCTTTCGGGCAAAACCGACTTTGAGGAGGTTTTGCTCCAAGTTTCGACCGGGGCTCAACATATAAATAGAGGGCAGGGCTAGCACTAAAGACACAACAATTGATCCCTTGGATCTCTTAGCGTGTCGGTGCCCCTTCCACCATATTCCACCTCGGTCATATCGTCACGAGTTTAGCGAAGCCTGCGCGCGATAGAGCATCATCATCGTCACCACGCCGTCGTCTTGTGGAACTCATCCCGACACTTTTTGGATCGAGTCAGGGGATCGTCATCGAGCTGAACGTGTGCTGAACTCGGAGGTGCCATCGTTCGGTGCTTGGATCGGTCGGATCGTGAAGGCGTCGACTACATCAACAGCGTTGTTATAACGCTTCGCTTTCGGTCTCACGAGGGTGCGTGGACGACACTCTCCCTCTCGTTGCTATGCCATCACCATGGTCTTGTGTGTGCGTGGAAAATTTTTGAAATTACTACGTTCCCCAACAAGTGGCATCCGAGCCTGGTTTTATGCGTTGATGTCATATGCACGAGTAGAACACAAGTGAGTTGTGGGCGATATAAGTCATCTGCTTACCAGCATGTCATACTTTGGTTGGCGGTATTGTGAGATGAAGCGGCCGGACCGACATTACGCAGACGCTTACGCGAGACTGGTTTCACCGCTTGAGCACTCGTTGCTTAAAGGTGACCGGCGGTCTCTGTCTCTCTCACTTTAGTTGAACTGAGTGTGGCTCGCCCGGTCCTTGCGAAGGTTAAAACAGCACCAACTTGACAAACTATCGTTGTGGTTTTGATGCGTAGGTAAGAACGGTTCTTGCTCAGCCCGTAGCAGCCACGTAAAACTTGCAACAACAAAGTAGAGGACGTCTAACTTGTTTTTGCAGGGCATGTTGTGATGTGATGTGGTCAAGGCGTGATGCTATATTTTATTGTATGAGATGATCATGTTTTGTAACGAGTTATCGGCAACTGGTAGGAGCCATATGGTTGTCGCTTTATTGTATGAAATGCAAAAGCCATGTAATTGCTTTACTTTATCACTAAGCGGTAGCGATAGTCGTAGAAGCAATAGTTGGCGAGGCGACAACGATGCTACGATGGAGATCAAGGTGTCGCGCCGGTGGCGATGGTGATCATGGCGGTGCTTGGCGATGGAGATCACAAGCACAAGATGATGATGACCATATCATATCACTTATATTGATTGCATGTGATGTTTATCCTTTATGCATCTTATCTTGCTTTGATTGACGGTAGCATTATAAGATGATCTCTCACCAAAATTATCAAGAAGTGTTCTCCCGAGTATGCACCGTTGCGAAAGTTCTTCGTCTTTGAGACACCACGTGATGATCGGGTGTGATAGGCTCTACGTTCAAATACAACGGTGCAAAACAGTTGCGCACGCGGAATACTCAGGTTAAACTTGACGAGCCTAGCATATAACAGATATGGCCTCGGAACACGGAGACCGAAGGTCGGCGTGAATCATATAGTAGATATGATCAACATAGTGATGTTCACCATTGAAACTACTCCATCTCACGTGATGATCGGACATGGTTTAGTTGATTTGGATCACGTAATCACTTAGATGACTAGAGAGATGTCTGTCTAAGTGGGAGGTTTTAATATGATTAATTAAACTTAAATTTATCATGAACTTAGTACCGATAGTATTTTTGCTTGTCTATGTTTCTTGTAGATAGATGGCTCGTCTTTGTTGTTCCGTTGAATTTTAATCGTTCCTTGAGAAAGCAAAGTTGAAAGATGATGGTAGCAATTACACGGACTGGGTCCGTATTTGAGGATTATCCTCATTGCTGCACGGAAGAATTACGTCTGGAAGCACCGCTGGGTGCCGTGCCTGCTGCAGGAGCAACACCGAAGTTGTGAACGTCTGGCGAGCAAAGCTGATGACTACTCGATAGTTCGATGTGCCATGCTTTACGGCTTAGAACGGGTCTTCAACGACGTTTTGAGCGTCATGGAGCATATGAGATGTTCCAGGAGTTGAAGTTAATATTTCAAGCAAATGCCCGGATTGAGAGATATGAAGTCTCCAATAAGTTCTATAGCTGCAAGATGGAGGAGAATAGTTACATCGGTGAACATATACTCAAAATGTCCAGGTATAATAATCACTTGATTCAACTGGGAGTTACTCTTCCGGATGATAGTGTCATTGATGTAATTCTCCAATCACGCCACCAAGCTACAAGAGCTTCGTGATGAACTATAATATGCAAGGGATGACCAAAACAATTCCCGAGCTCTTCGCAATGCTAAAAGCAGCGGAGGTAGAAATCAATAAAGAGCATCAAGTGTTGATGGTCAACAAGACCACTAGTTTCAAGAAAAGGGCAAAGGAAAGAAGAAGGAACTTCAAAAGAACAGCAAGAAAGTTGCTGCTCAAGAGAAGAAACCCAAGTCGGACCTAAGCCTGAAACCGAGTGTTTTACTGCAAGCAAACTGGACTTTGGAAGCGGAACTGCCCCAAGTATTTGGCGGATAAGAAGGATGGCAAGGTGATCAAAGGTATATGTGATATACATGTTATTGATGTGTACCTTACTAATACTCGCATAGTACTGGTATTTGATCTGGTTACATTGCTAATATTTGCAACTCAAACAGAACTACGGATTGCGAAGATTGGCTAAGGACGAGGTGACGATCTTGGCGTGGGAAATGGTTCCAAAGTCGATGTGATCGCGATCGGCACGCTACCTCTACATCTACCATCGGGATTAGTTTTAGACCTAAATAATTGTTATTTGGTGCGCGTTAAGCATGAACATTATATCTGGATCTTGTTTGATGCGAGACGGTTATTCATTTAAGACAGAGAATAATGGTTGTTCTATTTATATGAATAATATCTTTTATGGTCATGCACCCTTGAAGAGTGGTCTATTTTATTGAATCTCGATAGTAGTAGTACACATATTCATAGTGTTGAAACCAAAAGATGCAGAGTTGACAATGATAATGCAACTTATTTGTGGCACTTGCCGTTTGGGTCATATCGGTGTAAAACGCATGAAGAAACTCCATCTTGATGGGCTTCGGAATCACTTGATTATGAATCACTTGGTACTTGCGAACCGTGCCTCATGTGCAAGATGACTAAAACGCCGTTCTCCGGAACTATGGAGCGAGCAACTGATTTGTTGGAAATCATACATACTGATGTTTGTGGTCCAATGAATGTTGAGGCACGTGGCGGGTATCGTTATTTTCTCACCTTCACAGATGATTTGAGCAGATATGGGTATATCTACTTAATGAAACACAAATCTGAAACATTTGAAAAGTTCAAAGAATTTCAGAGTGAAGTGGAAAATCATCGTAACAAGAAAATAAAGTTTCTACGATCGGATCGTGGAGGAGAATATTTGAGTTCTGAGTTTGGTTTACATTTGAAACAATGTGGAATAGTTTAGCAACTCACGCCACCGGAACACCACAGAGAAATGGTGTGTCGAGCGTCGAATCGTACTTTACTTGATATGGTGCGATCTATGATGTCTCTTACTGATTTACCGCTATCGTTTTGGGGATATGCTTTAGAGACGGCCGCATTCACGTTAAATAGGGCACCATCTAAGTCCGTTGAGACGACACCGTATGAACTGTGGTTTGGCAAGAAACCAAAGTTGTCGTTTCTTAAAGTTTGGGGCTGCGACGCTTATGTGAAGAAACTTCAACCAGATAAGCTCGAACCCAAATCAGAGAAATGTTTCTTCATAGGATACCCAAAGGAGACTGTTGGGTACACCTTCTATCACAGATCTGAAGGCAAGGTTTTCGTTGCTAAATTCGGATCCTTTCTAGAGAAGGAGTTTCTCTCGAAAGAAGTGAGTGGGAGGAAAGTAGAACTTGATGAGATAACTGTATCTGCTCCCTTATTGGAAGGTAGTTCATCACAAGAAACGGTTCCTGTGACAACTCCACCAATTAGTGAGGAAACTAATGATGGTGATCATGAAGCTTCAGATCAAGTTACTCTGAACTTCGAGGTCAACCAGAGTAAAATACGCACTGAGTGGTACGGTAATCCTATTCGGAAGTCATGTTACTTGACCATGGCGAACCTACAAACTATGAAGAAGCGATGGTGAGCCCAGATTCGCGAAATGGCTGGAAGCCATGAAATCTGAGATGGGATCCATGTATGAGAACAAAGTATGGACTTTGGTTGACTTGCCGATGATCGGCAAGCCATTGAGAATAAATGGATCTTTAAGAAGAAGACCGGCGCCGATGGTAATGTAAGCGTCTACAAAGCTCGACTTGTTGCCAAAGGTTTTCGACAAGTTCAAGGGGTTGACTACGATGAGACTTTCTCACCCGTAGCGATGCTTAAGTCTGTCCAAATCATGTTAGCGATTGCGCATTTTATGATTATGAAATTTGGCAAATGGATGTAAAACTACATTCTTGAATGGATTTCTAGAAGAAGAGTTGTATATGATGCAACCAGAAGGTTTTGTTGATCCAAAGGGTGCTAACAAAGTGTGCAAGCTCCAACGATCAATTTATGGTGCAGTGCAAGCCTCTCGGAGTTGGAATAAGCGCTTTGATAGTGTGATCAAAGCATATGGTTTTATCTGAGACTTTTGGAAAAGCCTGTATTTACAAGAAAGTGAGTGGGAGCTCAGTAGCATTTCGATATTATATGTGGACGACATATTGTTGATTGGAAATGATATAGAATTTCTGGATAGCATAAAGGATACTTGAATAAAAGTTTTCAATGAAAGACCTCGGTGAAGCTGCTTACATATTGGGCATCAAGATCTATAGAGATAGATCAAGGCGCTTAATTGGACTTTCACAAAGCACATACCTTGATAAAGTTTTGAAGAAGTTCAAAATGGATCAGCAAAGAAAGGTTTTTACTGTATTACAAGGTGTAAGATTGAGTCGACTCAATGCCCGACCACAGCAGAAGATAGAGAGAAAATGAAAGATGTTCCTATGCTTCAGCCATAGGCTCTATCATGTATGCAATGCTGTGTACCGGACTGACGTATGCTTAGCTGTAAGCTTGGCAGGAAGGTACCAAAGTAATCCAGAGTGGATCATCGACAGCGGTCAAGAACATCTGAAATACGAAAAGGACTAAGGATATGTTTCTTGTATATGGAGGTGACAAAGAGCTAGTCTTAAATGGTTACGTCGATGCAAGCTTTGACACCGATCCGGACGATTCTAAATCGCAAACCGGATCGTATTTTTATTAAGCGGTGGAGCTGTCGGTTAGTGCAGTTCTAAACAAAGCGTCGTGGCGGGATCTACATGTGAAGCGGAGTACATAGCTGCTTGGAAGCAGCAAATGAAGGAGTCGGATGAAAGAGTTCATTTTCGATCTAGGTGTCATACCTAGTGCATCGGGACCAATGAAGATCTTCGTGACAATCTTGGTGCAATTGCCTTGGCAAAGTAATCCAGATTTCACAAGAGGACCAAGCATATCAAAAGACGCTTCAATTCCATTGGGACCAAGTCCAAGTGGGAGACATAGAGATTTGCAAAATACATACGGATCTGAATGTTGCAGACCGTTGACTAAGCCTCTTCCACGAGCAAAACATGATCAGCACCAAGACTCCATGGGTGTTAGAATCATTCTTGTGTAATCTAGATTATTGACTCTAGTGCAAGTGGGAGGCTGAAGAAAATATGCCCTAGAGGCAATAATAAAGTTATTATTTATTTCCTTATATCATGATAAATGTCTATTATTCATGCTAGAATTGTATTAACGGAAACATAATACATGTGTGAATACATAGACAAGCAGATAGTCACTAGTATGCCTCTACTAGACTAGCTCATTAATCGAAGATGGTTATGTTTCTAACCATAGACATGTGTTGTCATTTGATTAATGGGATCACATCATTAGGAGAATGATGTGATTGACATGACCCATTCCGTTAGCTTAGCACTTGATCGTTTAGTATATTGCTATTGCTTTCTTCATGACCTATACATGTTCTCGTAACTATGAGATTATGCAACTCCGTTTACGGAGGAACACTTTGGTACTACCAAGCGTCTGGCGAATGGGTGATTATAAAGGAGTACTACAGGTGTCTCCAAAGGTACTTGTTGGGTTGGCGTATTTGAGATTAGGTTTTGTCCTCCGATTGTCGGAGAGGTATCTCTGGGCCTTCTCGGTAATACACATCACATAAGCCTTGCAAGCATTACAACTAATGAGTTAGTTGTGAGATGATGTATTACGGAGCGAGTAAAGAGACTTACGATGCGAGATTGAACTAGGTATTGGATACCGACGATCGAATCTCGGGTAAGTAACATACCGATGACAAAAGGAACAACGATGTCGTTATGCGGTTTGACCGATAAAGATCTTAAGTAGAATATGTAGGAACCAATATAGGCATCCAGGTTCCGCTATTGGTTATTGACCGAGAATAGTTCTAGGTCATGTCTACATAGTTCTCGAACCCGTAGGGTCCATGACGCTAAGGTTTCGATGATAGTTATATTATGAGTTTGCATGTTTTGATGTACCGAAGGAGTTCGAGTCCGGATGAGATCGGGGACATGACGAGGAGTCTCGAAATGGTCGAGACGTAAAGATCCATATATTGGATGATATGTTTAGGCTAAGGGTCAAGCCCATGAGGCTTTAGGTCGGTGCAAAAGGAGTTTTATGGAGGCTGGGGCCAAACGCCGGAGACCTGGCGTCGGCCTGGGCGACGCCGAGGCCCATGGCGTCTGGGCAGACGCCAAGGATTATGGCGTTTGGTCCTGGAGTCCGAGTGGGACTCTTGCCTTTCGGGCAAAACCGACTTTGAGGAGGTTTTTGCTCCAAGTTTCGACCCGGGCTCAACATATAAATAGAGGGCAGGGCTAGCACTAAAGACACAACAATTGATCCTTGGATCTCTTAGCCGTGTCGGTGCCCCTTCCACCATATTCCACCTCGGTCATATCGTCGCAGAGTTTAGGCGAAGCCCCTGCGCGATGAGAGCATCATCATCGTCACCACGCCGTCGGTTGTGGAACTCATCCCCGACACTTTGCTGGATCGAGTCCGGGATCGTCATCGAGCTGAGCGTGTGCTGAACTCGGAGGTGCCGTGCGTTCGGTGCTTGGATCGGTCGGATCGTGAAGACGCGTCGACTACATCAACGCGTTGTTATAACGCTTCCGCTTTCGGTCTACGAGGGTACGTGGACAGACACTCTCCCCTCTCGTTGCTATGCCATCACCATGGTCTTGTGTGTGCGTAGGAAATTTTTTGAAATTACTACGTTCCCCAACACAAACATAGGCTTCCAATATATCAATCTTCATGTCTCGACCATTTCGAGACTCCTCGTCATGTCCGTGATCACATCCGGGACTCCGAAAAACCTTCAGTACATCAAAACATATAAACTCATAATATAACTGTCATTGAAACTTTAAGCGTGCGGACCCTACGGGTTCGAGAACTATGTAGACATGACCGAGACATGTCTCCGGTCAATAACCAATAGCGGAACCTGGATGCTCATATTGGCTCCCACATATTCTACGAAGATCTTTATCGGACAGACCGCATAACAACATACGTTGTTCCCTTTGTCATCGGTATGTTACTTGCCCGAGATTCGATCATCGGTATCTCAATACCTAGTTCAATCTCGTTACCGGCAAGTCTCTTTACTCGTTCCGTAATACATCATTCCGCAACTAACTCATTAGTTGCAATGCTTGCAAGGCTTAAGTGATGTGCATTACCGAGTGGGCCCAGAGATACCTCTCCGACAATCGGAGTGACAAATCCTAATCTCGAAATACGCCAACCCAACAAGTACCTTCGGAGACACCTGTAGAGCACCTTTATAATCACCCAGTTACGTTGTGATGTTTGGTAGCACACAAAGTGTTCCTCCGGTAAACGGAAGTTGCATAATCTCATAGTCATAGGAACATGTATAAGTCATGAAGAAAGCAATAGCAACATACTAAACGATCGAGTGCTAAGCTAACGGAATGGGTCAAGTCCATCTCATTATTCTCCTAATAAGGTGATCCCGTTAATCAAATGACAACCCATGTCAATGGCTAGGAAACTTAACCATCTATGATCAACGAGCTAGTCAAGTAGAGGCATACTAGTGATACTCTGTTTCTCTATGTATTCACACATGTATTATGTTTCCGGTTAATACAATTCTAGCATGAATAATAAACATTTATCATGATATAAGGAAATAAATAATAACTTTATTATTGCCTCTAGGGCATATTTACTTCAGTTATCACTAACTTGTTGCAGGCACGATGAGAAGTTTCTAAGGTAAATGAAGAGAACATGCTAATTCTCGAGAAAGTAGCAAACCTTGACGTTGGTTATTCGCTCAACTTAGGGGCAATACTTCTACTACACCTTGCACATCAAGAAAATCATGCACAAGGAGATGTCATGTGTGGAGGGGTGATCACCATGTTGGCCAACTCCCTTGGTCTCAACTACAATCACCTTCCCCCCCTTGTCGGTAACACCCTTGTTAACATTCGTGTTCTTACTAGTGCTTGAATGGTAGTGATTAGCCATGGTCATCATTGCATTAGAATTCCTGGAGTGGCACACTTGTTTCCCACTCCTATGCCTAACCGTCTTTCCATAGAACATGGACAATTGCATTATGTTGCATAGAAAGGATATGCAACTTTTTACCAAGAGGCCTAGAACCAGAAGAAGTAGATGAAGAAGATCTCAACACCGATGAAGAAGAGGATTAGCCCCAAGAGCAGTCACAACAAGGAGACTACACCACCTATGCAGACTTCTATAGCTTCCAGGGCTCTATTGATGATAATAAGCAACCTCTCCACATCCCTTCGAGGCACATCCGCCTACATGAACATGAGCTTCTACAACTGGAGCCAAGAGTGGGTTCCTAACCAACAACCATAATGATGCCGCTAGTTTGGGCTTGCAAAAGCTTATGCTTGGGGGAGGTCATCACCACTTCTACATCAAGATGAGGCAGTATTATTTGAACAAATTATAATGAGGTTGTACTTAAGCTCGAGGAGCTTCAAACACTCGTGTTGGTTTGGTCCAACACATTGCTTTTTATTTGCTTTCATTTTTTTTTTTTTTTTTTGCCTTTGCAGATTTTCGTTTGCAAGTTAGTTTTCAAAAACCCAAAAATCAAAAAATAGAACAAGCTTTGCTTGCTCTTACTATTTTTTCCCCTTGGAGTTCATTTGCATTTTTGTTTTTAGAGGAGTTGATCTACGCCAGACAACGAGGAATGCAAGAGTAAGGAAGAGAAGTGTGTAAATTCACAACCGTGAAGGTATGTCCTATCACCCCCATCTTTTTCACTTGAAATACTTAGAGTAGATGTAGTGGTAGTATGTGTGATATGTGGAAATGGGAGTAAGTCTTGATAATTAAGACAAAGGTTTTGTTTCGTTTAGTCTAGATAACCAAGAGTTGCGTGGGACTGTTTTTTAATGAAATGATCTTAAGTAGGAATAACCATGCACAAGAGAAAGTCTTCAAATACTTTGGAGTTGAGAAAAAATGTAGAGAAAGTGATGTTTTAAATGCTCATCCCCACATTGTTAATTTAATACACTTGATATCACTTGTGGATTAAATTGTCTATATGAACTTAGTTGAAGGGTGAACGAGATTATGCCAAAAAAAATTGTGTTGTATCTCTTACATGGTGCTTCAGCTTCTCACTGGTGCCATGGCCCTACTACTCTATGCACGTGTACGTGTGTAAATGTGGCTTCGTCACCCTTCTTGATGTTATTCCGAGGACTCCCTAGCCATAGAATGATCCACCAAGAGCGAAAGGATTTCGTCTATGAGTTTGTTACTGTGCGTAGTGGCAACACTACAAACGTATATTATTCAGCTTTCTATTGAATGGGCGTGTATGTGGTAAATAAAGGGGATTGGTCGAAAGGGCTCGAAAGAGACTAGTTCCCTAGGGCTCTCCGCGCATATTATCTTGTGCGCCGTCTTTTACGCGCTGGCCTCGCGTGAGTAGTTCCCTGGGGCTCTCCGCGCCGTCTGATCTGCATGCCCGCCTTACACCAGACGATTTTCCTCGGGGATCCATGACGGGTGGGCCACGGGCGCAGTTAGGGATACCCCTCTATGGGGTTTTTTATCGCGCCTGTGAGCGCCATTGCGCTATTGGCCCGCCCGTGGTGGGGAGGCAGGGTCTGCGTACCAACTTCCTTCGGCCCTAGCCGGCCTTCTTCGCTCGCACCAGAAGGGTGCGCCCACGCGCCTCACTTGGATGGGACATTCAACTGGTTGGAGAGGGCCATCCGACCAGTGGTCATGATGGCACACCGGTCGACATGTTTTCTTGCTTGTCTGAACGGTCAACGTCCTTCACCCTTTGCTGGGGTACTTCATACACGTGGGACCGAATACGCCCATGTGGCCGACTCGGGGTGTGTGTGCCACGTGTACGACCTTGACCTTCACGTGGGTGTTCATGTGTGTTTGCTAGGGGATTTTCTGGATGGCCTTATTTGCATATGCTCGGATGGTGGATGGCGTTGGGGTGGGCGCGACGGCTAGTATGGGTGCTATTGATGAGCAATATTTTTGCACTCATTCCAGCATTGTTTAAACCGGATAATCCTGGAATATCCGAGAGAATCCCTATGATATTGCCACTAATGACTAATGAATGAAAGAGATTGTGAAGTTCTTTTTTTTTAATGTCTTTCCAAAGGAAATGGGCTCAAATATGGAAGAACATCATCACATCGCACAGAAGGAAATATGAAGTTTGGTGGGGAAGGCAAATCAATTGGAGCCACAACAAGCTATCAAGAGCGCAAGACGATGCATAGTATGAATGTGCCCACTCATAGCAGCTGTGTGTACCGCGCGTCGTTGGCCCCAGGGCGTCCACCTAACCAACTCTTATAAAGGAGCCACACCAGAATCTCAACATGAGAGCCACCATTAGAGAATCAGGGAATCAAAAGCCATCTTCCAACCCTAGCCATTGCCATTTCCCATCTCATATCCATAGACGCTTCCACATTCATCACTTCATCTATTCTCTCTAAGTTAGTCGTACTTGTAATCGGTGCATCAAATCCAGCAACTATATATTGTAAGATGTCACCCAATCATTCATGTTTATATCATCTTTAATGGGTTCATCTTGCGATCCAATCCATATCTGTGAGTAATTTCGTAAGGAAATGGGTTGACACTACTAGGAAAAACCCTAGCAGTAGCGCGGGAATAATGCCTATCAGTAGCACTGGGTACGGCGCTACTAGTAAGGCGCTACAGCTAAAGGTTAGCAGTAGCGTATGTTAACCCACGCTACTGCTATATCGACTTAGTAGTAGCGCTTTCACTAAAGAGCGCTACTGGTAATTACTAGTAGCGCTTCTCTCAGCCTGCGCTACTACTATTATTCCGTATTTTACTTTTATTTCATGTTGTATTCATACACCTTTATACAAGTTTTCATACAGCAACAATTTAGAGATTGTTTTTACATCATAATGAGTTATTACATCACAGGGTGAAAGAACCGTGGACTAGTTTCAAGTGGATGGACATACACTTGAAACTAATCCGCGGTTCTTTCACCCAATAATATAATAAAAATCATCATCATCATATAATTAACAACTTGTCATCATAATACATCATTGTCATATAAAATCTCCTCATGATCATCGTTTTCATCAATGAGACATCACATAGCAAGTTGGTCACTAGTCATAATCACAACCACTCCTCATCATCAACTCTAACACATTGTACCACATAATAAACATATTGTACCTCATAGGACCTACTACATTCTCTTAGGACCTACTATATTCTTTAAGGTAAAATAGCAAAAAACAAGATAGCCCCTGACTCTCCATTATGGAGAATGGAGATTATCTTGTCTCCAATTCTTGCCTTTCGCTTAATGTTGCTTCCAAGAACCTCCTTACGACTGTCCAAATATTTTTTCCATTCTTTGATTAGCATATGTTCACCGGTTTTAGAAATCCGATATGTACAGGTGAGATCCGTATGATGACCTGGCTGTATGTTCAGAACATCAAGGCGACCATTCTGATACATCAGATGAGGCACACAATCCATCGGGATTTTCTGTTGAAAAACATAGTAATAACTTCGTAGTTAGCAATGATGTACTAGTTTTAGAAGTATGCAAAAGATGCACGGATGTCGTAATAGTAAAAAATCTTACCAGGGTATCTCCATAGAAGTTACCGTGGTTCAACACGTGCACTAGTGGCACGTATTCACCATAATTTGGAGGAGTTCGATAATAGGTATTGTAATTCTCAAGATCAGTACAAAATGCGATCAGATGATTTTTCTCCTTATAAGTTAATTCGGAGCCATCGGTGTAGTGGGTTTTGTCTACCATCTACTGCACATTCTTTGAAGAATAAAAATAAGCTGTCAATGGAAATAAGCTATAAACTATTTTGAAATAAAAAATATAAATTAGTTAATAACTATGTTTGAGAAACTCACATAGCGGTAGAATCGGAAGCGTATCAACAAGGACCCAAATGTTCATATTGTCTTGCTCGATGTCAGGATCATCAAGATCCATGGTGAGAATCATATCCTCATAAAAACCATACATTTTGCAAAGTGCTTCCCAATTTTGGCAACCTAAATGTGTTACGCTCTGAGAATTGTACAGATTTACTTCAAAATCCATATCATGATGGGTCCTTAGGTGTATTTTCTTTGTTTCAAAATTTTCATGGTCTTCAAAACTCATCCTCTCCAAGACATAGCGTCTTGCATGGCATGGGATAAGCTAGTCGAATTGTCAAAAATTAAAATTAGAGGTTGAAATAGTCGAAGTCGTGCTTAATTACGAAAAAAACACTTGTCATCGTTGCGTATCGTTTCAACATCGAAGGTCTCCTCGAGCTTAATGCTGAAGCGCCGATCTTCGTCCAGGTGAGGCCTGTCGCACATACCTCGATCGTCGCGGCACCAGCTGCACTCCCCCGGGAGACTTTCGTTGTCCGAGTACGACATTTCCTACATTCATAATTCTAAGATTAAACTTGTACAATTAAATATATGTACTAAAAAACCTAAATTAGATCATTATTATCATCACGAATTGACTATCGGTTTGTCGAAATGTCGTTTAATTATTTTTCGAGAAAATCCAGGCCACTCGATATTTCCTACATATTCTAGCACAAGGCATGCCAGAATTCACGGAAAAATCCGGCATGACGTTTGCTAAAAAAGGACATATCGAGCGGCTGAAATTTGCCGGAACGGAAATTAATCAACACTCCGGCAAAACATAGGCCACTCGGAGGTGTAACCTAAACATGACCGGCCACTTGGGCAACCACATATCCTATTTGAGCAACACAAGATATACATTATTTTATCTACATCATATCTTATAGGACTCATATTAACATGGAGATTTGGCTGGTCTCACCTCGAGGCCGGAGAGGGTCGGTGACGGGGATGACGGCGGGGATGATGGAGGGGCTCCTTGATTTCTGCAAAACAAAAACCCTATAAGTTATCACTAATACATCCCGAATAATTGCTTAAACTAAAAAAATAACAACAAATATGAAATGTTCAACTAGTTCTTACTAAATGTAAACTTACTATAAATATAAAAAAATAGTTCTTTCTAAAAATAAAGTAGTTCAACTAGTTATATTAATTTTCTTACTAAAAATACATTAGTTCTATTAATTCAACTAGTTCAACTAGTTTATTAATTTACTTAAACTAAAACTAAACTAGTTCAACTAGTTTATTAATTTACTTACTAATTATTTTAAACACTTAATAAAAAAAGTAAAAAAACTACATTATACAATAGTAAAATACATCTACTATTAACCATACTGCCCTAGTTAACTAGTACCATCACTACTACTAATTAACATCTACTACTACTAAAATTATTATCTATGAACCCTAAATTAACATCTACTACTACTAAAAAACATCTACTAACTAAGCTGAGAGAGGGGGTGGGGGAGGGGTGGGGGAGGGGTGGGGGGCTTACAGAGAGGGAGAGACGGTGACGGGGAGGTGCTCGGCGAAGGAGGTAGGGGCGGCGAGGGCGGGTTCGGGATCGGGAGGCGGCGGTGAGATCGAGGGCGGCGGTGGTGAGGTCGAGGGCGGCGACGGTGAGGTTGAGTGCGGCCTCGGGCGGGGCGGTGAGGGTAGGCTCGGGCTCGGGCGGCGGCGACAGAAGAGTAGGGGAACAGGGGGAAAGAAGGACTTAGCAAAATTTTGATCCCGCGGGTGGTTAAGTCGAACTAGCAGTAGAGCTCTTAAGGAAATGTGTTATAGCTAATTTAGCTATAGCGCGATTTAGAAAAAAAATGCTACTGCTAAAGGAAGCAGTTATTTCTTTTGTTTATCCCAATATCAGTAGCGCTTTGTCCTAGAAAAAACGCTATAAGTCTAAGCATGTAAAAACATCAAAAATATACATTGGTCATCATTGATTTTTTTGTTTAGAATCTAAATAGTCAACATGAATCTTCACCGTACCTATATAGGCACAAGCGCAGATTCATATTGCAGCCAGAAATCCTACACATATAGTTCAATGAAGACCAAGTGCTCGAGATAGTTTGAGAAATAACATATTTAAGATGGTAACACCTTGTTTGCTTAGCAGTATGGGACTAAATTTAATTAGTTGCGGTGATACTTAGCAGTAGTGAGTTTTGAAGAAAAACGCTGCTACTGAGTACTTTAGCAGTAGCGTGTCCAGGAGAAGGGCGCTACTACTATATCTAGCCTGGAGGCAACGTCGTGGCAATTATAGTAGTAGCGCTTGTTTCACCTAGAGCGCTACTGCTATCGGGATGTTAGTAGCGCGGTTTCCTGGAGCTCGTTACTGCTAATTAGCAGTAGCGTTTGTTTTTAAACCACGCTACTGCTAAGATTCTGTGTATAAGGTTTTCCCTAGTAATGTGAAGCAAGGCCTTCCAACCATGTAATTGTGCACGGGATCGTTAGAATGACTTTGCGTATTTGATGCTATTTGTATGTGTCCAATTGCAACAGAGTTTTCTTTTGTTTTCTTCTTGTTCTAAAGCCCTGTAGGGACCCAGGATCCCATAGATCGACAAAGGAGGAGGTAAGAAGCGAGGATGCGTGGAAGCTATTCTGTATAGAAGTGAAAAAGGGGTTTGTAGGGTACCAGAAACAATTCCTTGGGGATAAATGAGGTGTAGTAATTAAACTCCCAATGCTCTTGTCTAAAGTAATTCTTAATAATCAAGGTAACCCCATGCGATGGTAAGAGCCATCGGTTGTACAACTGACTCTTAATGTAGGCTGTGACCAATCAAGACGTACTTTTGATACATCCCCCACTTCATCTCGTATAAGCACATCATAACAGTTGTCTTCTAGAGCTATGCTTATTATCAAGATGAGATCCCAGGCATAAATATAAGGTTGTGATAGTAAAACCTCATACCCATGCCTATTTTAATATTATTATCTTTTTCTCAAAGGTTGTTAAAGGCCATGTTTTAAAAAACTGCAATTTAATTTGATAAAAATAACTTGTTTGACTCTCTTTCGTAGTGAATACCCTATCATGTGTTTGATAACCTAGGGTCACTCAATGGGTAAAAGGAGAACCTTCTGCTATCCAAACCGGATCTCAAAGGGCATCAACTGTTGCCCGGTTTTTTCGCGCGTACTTGGATGTTGGACGTTGGCGGTGCAGCCGGGCCGGCTCCCTGCATGTGTGGGTGGGTTTGTGAGGGGCGCCACGTCCTAGGTGTGCAAGAGGTGCTTGCTCGGGCTTTCTGACCGCTGGCTTTCCCTAGCTAGTTCGTTGCTCCGCACTACCGGGTTACCTCACACTACAGCCGCACTGAATTCCCATGCCCATTGTTCTGCTTGTTATTCATGAGGTTTTTGGTTGTTCGAGGTTGTTTTTAGCTAAGGTTGTCCGTTTGGTGGAGTCAGTTGTAGCTGGTGTGCTGGATTGTTGCACACTACTAGGGCTAGCCGACTGGCTGAGATTGTCTTTATTTCTCTAGTTCATCGGGTGGTTTTTCCTCGGCAGAAGGAATAGGCTTTTTGACCTTATCTTCTCCATATGCGGTGGGCGGGCATGGGATGGGACGTGTAACTTCCCTCCTCGCTCTCCATGATGTTGCGTCTATACCTTTAAAAATGTTTATGCAATGTAAAACCATGAGCGCGTAATTAAAAAATGTTACTAGCATTCAAAAAATGAACATGGCGATTTCAAAATGTTCAGTGTTTCAAAAAATATTCATGATTTGTTTTACCAAAAGTTATACAATGTAAGAAAATTGTTTGCACAATTCAAAAAAGAATGGGTGTACCACTAAAAGAATATAGGTGGCATTTAAAACAATTATTCACGTGTTTCAAAAATATATTCTTGATATTGAAGAAAATATGTGTACAATGTACAAAAATGTTCGTGTAGTTTAAAAGAACAATCATATTGTTCAAAAAATGTACATTACATTTTAGAAAATATCCGTGCATTGCAAAAAAATTATACAAAGTAAGAAAAATGTTAGCATAGTTTACAAAAATATTCTCTATCATTGGGAAAAATGTTTCAATTTGTATTTAGTTTCTTAACATGTATTTCTTTTTTTTAAAGTGTATTTGAAAAATACTAATCATGCACTTAAAAATGTTCAATATGTATCAAAAAATATTGCAGTAGTATAAGAAAAATGTACAAGGTGTCTTGAGAAAATAGACATGCATTAAAACACAAAAAATGAAATTTAAAAAAGAAAAAGGAAAAAAATGGAAAAAAACAAAGGAAACATAGAAATAAATAAAAAAATAAATATACATATATATAATCGAAAAAATCAAAGAAAACCAAAGAGAAAATACAGAAAACAAAAAACCAAATGAAAGATTCTAAAACAGGACTGGACCGGTCCATAGTACCTTTCCAAAACCTTTTAGATGGGTCCGCTCACTAAGGCAAGCGTGCCTCCGGTGCCAGAGAGTACGGGCCAGTTTGGTTGACACCCTGAACTTCATGCCTGGAAAAATCTGCTGCCTGGCATGTGCCTGGACACTTGGTGTTTACCTCCCTGGGCAGGCTAGCCTGGGAGCACAGCGTTTGGATTCATTCCTGGCCTGGTACCGTGTTATCTAATCATTAAATAATATTTAAATGGTGCTAGGCAAGCTGCAGCATGTCCAGGCGCAAGAGACCGGACGCCTGGGCCAGGCTAATCCCATTGCCTGGGCTAAGCAACAGACTTTGTTTTGTTTTTCCTGAAATTCACCAGGCTAATCACGTTCCTGGGGCAGCCAGGCCAGGCACGCCTTTTCACTCTGAGGATACCAACAAAACAGCGACCAGGCACATTCCAGGAACCGTCCAGGCCGGGCAATCTTTAACGTGGATGCCAACTAAACTAGCCCTACATCGCGGATTAGTAGATCTGGCGCCCACTAAACGCATTAGCGGGCTGCAATCACAAAAGCTCATTCGTTCGTGCATTTCTTTCATTTTCGTTTGCTCGTTCAGGCTGACCGTTTCTTTCGTTCAGGATCTTATTTTGTTTCCCTTAAAAAAGGATTTCTTTCGTTGATAGGTATCAAGAAATAAAATTTACAAAACAGTTCACCGATTTTGAAAAAAAATCAATAATATTGAAAAAGTTAACAATTTGAATAAAATTCGTCCATTTAAAAAAATTCACAAATTTGAAAAATATCATAAATTTTGAAAAACGTTCACCGATTTTGAAAACCAATTCACGAACTTTTTTGAAAAATTGTGAATTTTGGAAAAAGTTCATCGATTTTGAAAAATGTTCATGACTTTGAAACAAGTTCACGCATATAAGAATAAAAAGTTCTTCTTGTAACTGGACAAAGAATAAAGCGGAGAAAAGAAGCATGTGGCAGAAGTGTTGCGATTTCCTAGTGTTTAGTGTGCTTGTCTCAGATCATAGAGGTCGCGAGTTATAGCCCTGACACCCTTTTTTATGTTTAAAAAGAAAAAAAGGAAAGTAATGGACAACCAACTGGGAGGGGGTGTGCGCCGGTTGTCAAAAAAGATTACCAAAATGTTCGCAACTTTTGATTTTGCGAAATATTGGCTTGCAAAATATTGGCAATGCCAAATGTTGGTAGAAACCTATTAGCCCCTTTAACCAGCATTGAAGGTGTCAAATAGTGTTTGTTAAGTCCGAGTTCGCCAAAGATATACATCGCTTGTACCGAGACCTTATTTAGGGGTTTGTACCAAAACCTATTACTTCTCGCCTCTAGCGTTCGCGCGTTAACAGTGGCCCAGAACTCAATAGTTGCTCGGGACGCTCGCTCGGGTCATTAGTCTAGTCTGCCTGTTTTTCTTCTTCTTTGTTGTCTAACAATTTGGACTGGTATGATTTTATTGATTTTTCCTTTATTTTTTGTGTTTCTTTCTTACGATTTTCTTCGGTATGTTATTATTTTTAATATAGTTTCCTTTATGGTTTTTATTTTATCATTGTTTTGTCTTTTGTGTTTTTATACACATTTAACATATTTTGCTCTTACATTGTTTTGCTTTTTCTTTTTTTCTTTGTTTTACTTTGTTTTTCTTTGTTACTTATTTTTCTTTTCCTTTTCCCACCACATATCTAATTTTTCTTTGTTGTTTCTACTGCTTTTTATGGTTACCTTTTTAATATATGTTTAACTCTTTTATATTCATGGTTAACATTTTTTAAATACATATTTTTCAATGTTTTTCCTAAGTCATGTGAAATAATTTTCAAATACATGCTGTTTACTTTTCAATAAAAAACCTTTTTCAAACTAGGTGAACATTTTTCAACATTGCATGCACACTATTTAGTAATGCCACTAACATAATGCATGAACATTTCTAAAACTGTCACGTACCTTTGTTGAATGCGATGAAATATTTTTTAAATGATGCAATCATTTTTTGTATATTGTATGAATAGTTTTGTTAAATGCTGTGAACATTTTTTCAACGTATATTTTTTGAATGTTGTCAATATTTTTTAAGCACTGCATCAACATGTTAAATATATTAACTTTATTTTAGTATATATTGGAATAAAAATAAAGTATAGAATAAAACAGAAAATGTAGAAACAAACGAGCTGGCGAAAGGAAGTGAACCAGGCAGGTACATTTCTTGGGCCAAGCCATTTACTGCAGCATTGTGGGCGAGCTGGATTTACAGCTCGCATTAAGCATTATATAGACGCGCCCGGCGACTCACGTACGGGCGTGAAATAGCTCTCACGGGTTGTTCACCCCTAGTAGTGCTAACTCATAAAGCCCCATGTGGTCCACTGCAGGCAGAATTCCAAAGCACTCGGCACAGTTCGTCCCATATATGTTGTAGTGACCGACGCCTGCAGGCGCAACTATGTTTGTCTCCGTGGCTCCTATTTGGCGCGTAGGTTGCCGTGGAACGACAGCACGCGCACCCCACTCAGGCGCTGGAGTTTGTATGGGCCGTCCCATTTACCGCATTCACCCCAACTGGTTTTCGGATGCTTATTGGTTTTTCTGTTTTTCTTCAATTTTTGTTTTGGTTTTTTCTTTGCTTTCCCTTTCTTTTTTTTTCTTTTTATCTTTTGTACATTTTTTCTGCTTCTAATATTTTTCATTTTCTTTACTTTACTTCTTTTCATTTCTATTCTTGTTTTTAAAATTTGCGAATTGTTTTAAATTCATGGATATTTATTGCTTCTTTTTTATTTTTATGTTTTTCAATTGAGAACATCTTTCATATTCACGAACATATTTTTTAACAGTGAACATATTTTGAAATCATGATCAATTTCTTTGAAATTGCGTACTTCTTACTTTTCAGTTTTCACTTCTTTTTTGCAATTTTCCGCTCAAATTCGCGAACATTTTATGATCAACAATTCAAAATATTTCAGAAAATTCATATTTCGTTCGTCAGAATACAAAAATGTTCAGCAAAATTCAAAATTTGTTCATGGAATTATAAAAATGTTCATCAAATTCCAAATTTGTTAATTTATATCATAAAATGTTCACCAAATTCAAAATATGTTCATCCATTTTTTCTTTAATACAAATTTTGTTCGTCAAGTTCAAAAAATGTTGACCGGATTCAGAATTTGTTCATGAAGCTTTTTTGAATTCGGTAGCATTTATCATTTCCCGGATATTTTTTCAAATCATGAACAATTTTTGAACTCACGAAAATTTCGCAATTTGCAAATTTTTTTAATCCCAAATTATTTTTAAAAACGAAAAAAAATTAAAACAGAAAAAGGAAAAAAAACTGCCGTCCCTCTTTTACCGTCGCTCACATGATCCGGCCACGAGGATTGTGGTGGGAAGCGCAGGGTGTGCAGGAAAATCCTATTGGCCACTCACTGCAGTAAACGGCGTTCCCTAAACGGCGCCCGTTGCGCCCGCTATAGGCATCCACGCAAACGGGCGCACACGTCTCCCTCCTTCATGTGTCTTCTTTGGGCCGGCCAATCATCCCTTCTTTTTCTGTTGTAAAGCACAAAAACACAAACGCGTCAGGCGGAAATCAAACCCGCGACCTCCTCTTCGTTCGCACCATACACCAACCACCCCACCACTACTAGCTCATGTGTTTGAAAAATATTCTCCACTCTTTTCTTTCATGTCTATTTTTTTCGTTTTTCTTCAATATTTAGAAGATTTTGTTTGATGTTTTTCTTCCTATTTTTTTCATTTCAATGAACTATTTTACAAATTGATGAACTTTTCCGATATTGATGAACTTTTTTAAAAATCGAAGAACTTTGTTTACAACATCGTTGAACATGTTTTTGAATTGTATGAACTTTTTTCAAATTGGATGAACTTTTTTTAAAATTCGATGCACTTCTTTTGAATTCGGTGAACTTTTTTCAAATTTAATGAACTCTTTTCCAAAATTGATGAACATTTTTTGAATGTTGATGAACTTTTTTCAGATTTAATGAAGTTATTTTAAATTTCGATGAACTTATTTTACAAATTGATGATTTTAAAAAAAAATCGGTGAACTTTCCAAAATTGATGAACCTTTTTTTAAAATTTGGTGAACTATTTTTGAAATCCGTGAACTTTTTTCTCAAGATTTCTGAACTATTTTTCAAAATGGATTAACTTTTTTCAAAATCGATGAACCTTTTTTGTAAAATTTGAAGAACCTTTTTAAAATCTGTGAAATTTTTTCTCAAGATTTGTGAACTATTTTTCAAATGGATTAACTTTTTCCAAAATCAATAAAACTTTTTCCAAAATTAGATAAACTTTTTTTGAAATCCTTGAACTTTTTTCTCATGATTTGTGGACTATTTTTCAAAATGGATTAACTTTTCTCAAATTGCTGAACTTTTTTCAAAATTTGTTTTTTTCTAAAACCAATGTACGTTTAGTAATTCATGATATTTTTTCAAAATGCTTAGAAGTAATTCAAAAATAATAACTCTGCAGTAAATGACATGTGTGCAATAAATTACGCGCCTACGAATGTTTTTTAAGGTGTTCACTCTGCAATATTTCAGTAGCAAGCAGTTGGGCAGGTGGTTAGAGAAGCTCGTACGCCACTGCCATAGCGCGAGTTCGATCCTTGTCGGGAACCACTCTTAGGGGTGTTTTTTTTCGTGCTACCCACGAGCTAGCTTTGTCGATCATAATTTTGTTGGGCCGGCCAAGTCGCGTCGCCTTCAGCCGCCAGCAAGCCGAACCGGCGCTGAGAGCGCCGGTTAGGAGCTCCCACAGTAAACTGCAGACGCTTCGCACAGGGCGAGCGACCGAGCGATGCTTTTGGGCCAGCCCACTTACTTACATAGCTTACAAACTGAACCTTCTAGAAGGTTTCATGAGCCGTTTTTTTCCTTTTATTGGTTTCCCACTTTTTTCACTTTCTCATTCTTTTTCTTTTTTTTTTCGTTTTCTGCTCTTTTCCAATTTTTTGTTTTTCGTTTTTTGTTTCTTTTCTTTTTTCAAGTTTATTTATTTTTCTTTTCCTCTCTTTTTTATAAAAAATGGAAAACTTTAAATTTTGTTTGTGTTTTCATACAATTTTGAGATTTTGAACAAATGTTCTCAAAATTGAGAAATTGTTCTCGTTACACAAAATAGTTCAAAACATTCGAAATTGAGAAAATGTACCAGATTTAAAAAAAAAATTCACATATCCAAAAAATGTTCTCGCTTCCAAATTTGTTCCGGATTTTTCAAAAACATTATCCATTTCAAATTTGTTCTCAAGATTCAAAAATTGTTCGTGCTTTAAAAAATTGTCCTTGCTTCCTAATTTTTTCAAGATTTTTCAAAATTGTTCTCCGTTTCAAAATTTGTTCTCAAGATTCAGAAAATGTTCGTGCTTTTAAAAATAGCTCGCGCTTGCAAATTTGTTCTCAAGATTCAAAAATAGTTCGTGCTTTAAAAACTTGTTCACAAATTCCAAAAATGTTCATGTTTTCGAAAAATGTTTTGGTTTTCAGTTCTGTTCTATTTTTGAAAAAAGTGTTCGCAATTTTGAAAAATGTTCTGGTATTTTTCTCAAAAAGAATTTGTGTCCGAAATTTCGAAAAGTATACTGGATCAGCGCTGGCGTTTTGTTCTTAAGGTCTTGCGCGGCCTTATCACCAGTGAATGTTCGTAGCTCAAGTGGTATTGTCGCGTTGCATTTTGTACGAGATCCTGTGTTCGATCCACGGGTACTGCGCTTTTTTTTCTACATCCCTATATAGTGTGCGAATTACTTTCAATGGCCATTGAATGAATCCAATCCGACCACAGGCGGAGGACTCGGTAGGGCGAGGTCGGGCGCCAGCCCTAGCTTTATTTTGCGCAAGACTTTATATACAGGTACCCTGCGTCGTTGCGGCCCCCCTCGCTCGCTGCTGTTAACATGGGCCCAATCGATTTTGGGAAGGTTCTAGAACCTTCCCTGAACCGGGTTTTTCTTTTTTTTCTTTTCATTTTTTATTTACTTATATGTTTTCATTTGTACTATTTTTTCCCATTTTCCAAAAATCTATTATTTTGTGATTTATTTTTTAAGTTGTTAACTTTTTTTTGGAATGATGAATATTTCTTCAAATCCGTGGTTTTATTTTTACTAATTCGTGTACATTCTCCAAAACCATGAACATTTTTTGTAGCCGTGATCACTTTTTATAACTCAAGAATATTTTTCGAAATTGTGAACATTTACTTAAATTTTCGAACATTTCTTAGAAACTTGTGAACATTCTCTTAAGTCATGAACATGTTTTTGGATTCATGAACAGTTTTCATAAATAATGAACATTTTGAAATGATAGACTAAATTTTCAAAATTTTGTACATTTATTTTCCAAATTAGTGAACATTTTTCGAATTAGTGAACATTTTTTTCGAATCATGAAACTTTTTTACAAATTCATGAACATTTTTCGAATTAGTGAACATGTTTTTGAATCGTGAACATTTCTTTTCAAATTTGTGAATGTTTATCGAATTAGCAAACATTTTCTTGAATCGCGAACATTTTTTTAAAATTGACGAACATTTTTCAAATTAGTGAACGTATTTTTGAATCGTGAACATTTTTCTCAAATTCGTGAATATTTTTAGAATGAGCAAACTTTTTTTGAATCGTGAACATTGTTTTTAAATTCACGAACATTTTTTGAATTAGTGAACATTTTTTAAATTAGTGAGCATATTTTGAATCATGAACATTTTTTTCAAATCCACAAACCTTTTTGAATTAACGAACATTTTTTTGAATCATGTTTTTTTTCAAGATCATGAACATTTTTTCGAGTTTGTTGGCATCTTTAACAAATTCGTTAACAGTTTTTGAATTCCTGGGCATTTTTCTCTAATCGTGAATACGTTTCGAAATCGTGATTGTTTTATTAAAATTAGCAACTTTTTCTGAAATTTTAGAACTTTTTGATATCCTGAATTACTGAAAAAAAAGCTAAAAGCAAAAAAAAAAAAACAAGGCGGCGTCCCGGCCCGCACATGGGCCGGCCCAGCAGTGTGCGAAGGGGGCAGTGGGGGGTGCGCGCTCGCTTCTTCCGCAGCGCGTAAGTTGCCATGTAGGCGCTCCCGCGTCGTTGCGTACGCATCCGCTCGTGGGTGCAGGGTACATCGTTGGATGGCTGGGAAGAAAATAGAGGACATGGTCGTATGGGGCTTGGGTTCAGCCCAGCACAACCCAGAAGGCCAGAAAAGAAAGGCCCAAGCGCGTGAGTATCCTTGGCTGGCAGCTTCCTTGTCGCTTGGTAAATATCTATTCATGTTTCTGAAAAAAGGTAAATGTCTATTCATCCTTGGTAATTTTTCTTACAGCGTATCACTGTTTGGTTTTATGTCAATATAAACTTTTGTTTTAAATCTTACGGATCTAAACATTCATGCCACAATAAAGAGAATTACATGTATAAATATGATAGGTAGCATTCCACATCAAAAATTCTGTTTTTATCATTACCTACTCGAGGACGAGCAGGAATTAAGCTTGAAGATGCTTGATACGTCTCCAACGTATCTATAATTTTTGATTGTTCCATGCTATTATATTATCTGTTTTGGATGTTTTATATGCACTAATATGCTATTTTATATGATTTTTGGGACTAACCTATTAACCTAGAGCCTAGTGCTAGTTTTTGTTTTTTCCTTGTTTTAGAGTTTTGTAGAAAAGGAATACCAAACGGGTCCAAAAGGAATAAAACTTTCGCTATGATTTTTCTTGGACCAGAAGACACCTAGGAGACTTGGAGTGCAAGTCAGAGGAGCCACGAGGCGGCCACAAGGGTGGAGGGCGCGCCCAGGGGGGTGGGCGCGCGCGCCCCGAACCTTGTGGGCCCCTCGAGAGTCCCCGGACCCAATTCTTTTGCCTATATATACTCTTATACCCCAGAAACATCTGGGGGAGCCATGAAACCACTTTTCCACCACTGCAACCTTTTGTACCCGTCAGATCCCATCTTGGGGCCTTTTCCGGCATCGTGCCGGAGGGGTAATCGATCACGGTGGGCTTCTACATCAACACCATTGCCTCTCCGATGAAGCGTGGGTAGTTTACTTCAAACCTACGGGTCCATAGCTATTAGCTAGATGGCTTCTTCTCTCTCTTTGATTCTCAATACAAAGTTCTCCTCGATGTTCTTGGAGATCTATTCGATGTAATACTCTTTTGCGGTGTGTTTGTCGAGATCCAATGAATTGTGGATTTATGATCAAGTTTATCTATGAATATTATTTGAATCTCCTCTGAATTCTTATATGCATGATTTGATATCTTTGCAAGTCTCTTCCAACTATCTATTTGGTTTGGCGAACTAGATTGGTTTTTCTTACAATGGAGAAGTGCTTAGCTTTGGGGTTCAATCTTGCGGTGTCCTTTCCCGATGACAGTAGGGGCAGCAAGGCACGTATTGTATTGTTGCCATCGAGGATAACAAGATAGGGTTTTCATCATATTGCTTGAGTTAATCCCACTACATCATGTCATCTTGCTTAATGCGTTACTCTGTTCTTATGAATTTAATAATCTAGATGGAGGTAGGAGTCGGTCGATGTGTGGAGTAATAGTAGTAGATGCAGAATCGTTTCGGTCTACTTGACACGGACGTGATGCCCATATTCATGATCATTGTCTTAGATATTGTCATAACTTTGCGCTTTTCTATCAATTGCTTGGCGGTAATTTGTTCACCCACAGTAATAATTTCTATCTTGAGAGAAGCCTCTAGTGAAACCTATGGCCCCCGGGTCTATTTTCTACCATATAAGTTTCCGATCTACAATTTCTAGTTTCCTATTTACTTTCTTTGCAATCTTTACTTTCCGTTCCATAAACCAAAAATACCAAAAATATTACTTTACCATTTACCATCTCTATAAGATCTCACTTTGCGAATAACCGTGAAGGGATTGACAACCCCTTTGTCGCGTTGGTTGCAAGTTGGTGTTTGTTTGTGCCGGTATTCGGTGGGTTGCTGTGTAATCTCCTACTGGATTGATATCTTTGTTCTCAAAACTGAGGGAAATACTTACATTCCTTTGCTGCATCACCCTTTCCTCTTCAAGGGAAAAACCAACGCAAGCTCAAGAGGTAGCAGGGAGACATCATCAACATCTACCAGGTTCCTAATCACAAATCTCATCTCCTCGCAATTTAAATTATTTGCCATTTGCCTCTCGTTTCCCTCTCCCCCCACTTCACAAAAAATTGCCATTTTATTCGCCCTCTTTTTCGTTTGCCTTTTTTCTCGTTGGGTCTCTTGTTTGCTATCTTTGCCTATGTTACCATGTGCCTTCTATTTGCTTGCATCTTCGCTTGCTAAAAATCTATTGATATGGATCCTCATCCACTTGCTAATCTTTTCAAGAGATCCAATTATGATGAACCCATTTTCTAGTGAATTGAGTTCACTAGATTATATTTATGAAGTTTTGCTTGAGATTTATGAATCTGAAAATTGTGATCAAGTGTTAAAAGAAGAAAATTATAAAGTGATCCATGATAGCTCCTTGAATGAAAAGCTTGATTGCAATGATTTTACTATAAATTCTATTAATGTCAATTTTGCTAATAATATGCAAAACCCCAAGCTTGGGGATGCTAATTTTGCTATGTCCACTACTTGTTGCAATAATCATGATTGGGGTGATTCTTCTTATGATCTTAAAAAATTATTTAAACCTCATGATGAAAATGCTTGCGATAATATTAAAAGTGGGTTTGGAAGAGAGTCAACTTTAGGTAAAAATAATTCCACTATTTTGGAAGAGTGACAATTTTGCATGCATGTGGATCATATAGAGAATATGTTATGTTATATCTATATTGTTGAATTTGAATATGATCCCACATATAATTATTATGAGAGAGAAAAATATGGTTTTAGAAATTTTCATGTTACTAAATTACCTCTCGTTACGTTGAGATTGCTATTGTTTTATTCTTCTTCCTTGAATATGCTAGTCTTTGCTTGTTTTGATAATTTGTTTGCTTATAAAGTGCTTATGCATAGGAAGTATGTTAGACTTGTGATTTTCACATGTTTCATGATGCTCTCTTTGTGTTTCAATTATTATCTTTAGTGTGAGTATCGTTGAAAATTTATGCCTACCTAGGGGCATAAAACGATAGCGCTTGTTGGGAGGCAACCCAATGAATAAAATTTATTTTTGTCTTTTGCTTCCTGTTCTTAGGTGTTTGCACAATTATGCTACTTTTATGATTGTGTTTTTTGTGTTTTAATTAGTGTTTGTTCTAAGCAAAGCCTTTAGGATCTTCTTGGGTGATAGTTGTTTGATCTTGCTGAAAAACAGAAACTTTCGTGTACAGAGTTAGAATTTTTAAAAATCACAGAAGTGACGAATATTTTTGAATTTTTTACAGTACATTTATATACAAATTTCTCAGGTAGTCCTAATTTTTCAAAAAAATTGGAGTTACAGAAGTATTCGAAATATCCAGATTACTACAGACTGTTCTGTTTTTGACAGATTCTGTTTTCTTTGCGTTGTGTGCTTGTTTTGATGATTCTATGGTTTTATTTGAAGAGTTTTTGCCATAGGAAAGTTGGAATACAGTAGGTATAATGCAAGAATAAAATATGAATTGGTTGCATCAGTATTTATAGTAGTGATTTGTTTTCTTATACTAACGGATCTCATGAAGGTTTTGTTGAGTTTTGTGCGATTGAAGTTTTCA
The DNA here is from genome assembly GCA_021605205.1 of Aegilops longissima. Taxonomy (NCBI): domain Eukaryota; kingdom Viridiplantae; phylum Streptophyta; class Magnoliopsida; order Poales; family Poaceae; genus Aegilops; species Aegilops longissima. The sequence continues at coordinate 654,964,159 of CM038682.1, read as the reverse complement.
AGTTTTGGGTGATGTTACAATGGATGAAGGAATAAGGAGTAAGAAGAGCCTAAGTTTGGGGATGCCCATGCCATCCCAATCTATTATCCAAAGAGAAGAAAGCAACTAAGCTTGGCGATACCCCGAGTGGCATCCCCTCTTTCTTCTAACGACCATCGATATTTTACTCGAAGCTATATTTTTATTCGTCACATACTATGAGTTTTGCTTGGAGCGTCTTGTATGATATGAGTATTTGCTTGTTTTGCTTTTTGTTTTAAGTCTTGATTACTTGTTGGACACACTTGCTTGAGAGAGCAAAAATTATGCCATGACTTGTTAGAATTGCTCTCTATGCTTCACTTAAATCTTTATGAGCTATGGAATTGCTCTAGTGCTCCAGTTTTATCTTTTTGAGCACGGTGTGCTTTAGTATTTTTGAAGAAATGATCCATTGCTTCACTTAGATTTATTTGAGAGTTAGTAAAATTTTCAAGAAATTCTCTCTTGCTTCACTTAAATTAATTTGAGAGAAAGAAATATTATGAACATGATCTTCACTTATATTTGTTTGAGCTTATCAAAAGCAACACATGAAAATTAGTTCCAAAGTGATAGATATCCAAGAAGGATATAATAAAAACTTTCATGAAGATCATTGGACAAAATAAACTTGATTCCTTGTAATAGTTTTGAGATATGATGATGTGATATGTGAGTCATGTTGATGAGTAATTATGCTTTAGTAAGAATATTGGTGTTAAGGTTTGTGATTCCCTATGCAAGCACGAAAGTCAATAGTTGAGATTACATCCTACTTGTGGTGCATTATTCGGTGTTAATTATGCTCAATGCTCGCTTATGAGATTATTTATTTCTTGGTTGGTCGCTTCTTAATCTTTTGCTAGCCTTCATTTTGCACTAAGTATGATCACTACTTGTGCATCTAAAATCCTTTAAACCAGTTTTGCCACATGAGTCCACTATACCTACCTATATGCGGTATTCTTTTGTCGTTCTAAGAAAATTTGTATGTGCCATCTCTAATTTTTGAAATAAATTTCTCTTTTGTGTGCTCGTACCGCTCGCGAAGCGGTGAGGGGTGGCCAATATTTTCCATGCTAGATATGTTATTCTCATGATGAGTGTTTATTCACTTGTCATTGCACGAGAGTAAGGCAAAGGTATTAGGGATGCCCAGTCCCAAAATGAAAAATGAATTTACTTTATGTTGTCAAATAATAAATTCCTTGGAAAGTGTTGGTATGGAGGGCACCCGTGGATACGGTTAGCCATGGAAAGTGAAAGTATGGTTGAAAAAGGAATACACTTTATTTTCTGTTTGGGAACCGCCCATGCTATATCTAGAATGGAAAGTGTTGGGAGCTCTAAGTAGTTTTGGTTGGTGGGAAAAGTATGCCTCTCAAAATGTTTTTATCTCTCAATTTTCGCTTTGATTTCTGGCACCTCTACAAATCCCTACTTCCCTCAGCGAAGGGCCTTTCTTTTACTTTATGCAATTTTTATTTTTATTTTGAGTCTCCATCTTCTCTTATAAAGAACCAACTAGGGGGCACTATGATCGTATTTGAGCATTGGGTGTATCTAATATGCGAGTGTGTTTCCTGAATGGATTAATGATTGAGCATGATGGGCTAGGGATGACTTATTTTAGCGTTGATATTTTGAAAGACATGGTTGCTTGTTGGTATGCTTGAGTATTTGAGTCTCATGTCAAAACTAGACTATTGCTTTGAACAATATAAAAGTCCAAATGTCCGCCCTAGAAAGAAAAGAATATGAGATGACATGTTAGGCAGCATTCCACATCAAAAATTCTATTTTCATCATTTACCTACTCGAGGACAAGCAGGAATTAAGCTTGGGGATCCTGATACGTCTCCAACGTATCTATAATTTTTGATTGTTCTATGCTGTTATATTATCATTCTTGGATGTTTTATAATCATTTTATATCATTTTTTGGGTACTAACCTATTGACATAGTGCCAAGTTCCAGTTGCTATTTTTTTTGCATGTTTTTTACATCACAGGAAATCAATACCAAACGGAGTCCAAATGCAGCGAAATTTTTTGGGGAATTTTGATGGACCAGAAGACATCCAGTGGGACGAAGAAGCACCTGGGGGCTGCTCCGAGGGGAGCACTGCTACCTCTTGAGCTTGCCTTGGTTTTTCCCTTGAAGAGGAAAGGGTGATGTAGCAAAGGAGCGTAAATATTTACCTCAGTTTTGAGAACCAAGGTATCAATCTAGTAGGAGACTATGCAACAAGCCACCGAATACCTGCACAAACAAACACAAACTTGCAACCAACGCGACAAAGGGGTTGTCAATCCCTTCATGGTTATTCGCAAAGTGAGATCTGATAGAGATGGATAAATCGTAAATAATATTTTTGGTATTTTTGGTTTATGGAACGGAAAGTAAAGATTACAAAATAAAGGAACGGTGACAAAAATTGGCAAGTTGACGGGAAACTAATATGATTTAAAATAGACTCGTGGGCCATAGGTTTCACTAGAGGCTTCTCTCAAGATAGAAATTATTACGGTGGGTGAAAAAATTACCGCCAAGCAGTTGATAGAAAAGTGCAAAGTTATGACGATATCTAAGGCAATGATCATGAATATATAGGCATAACGTCTGTGTCAAGTAGACCGAAACGATTCCGCATCTACTACTATTACTCCACACATCGACCGACTCCTGCCTGCATCTAGAGTATTAAGTTCATAAGAACAGAGTAACGCATTAAGCAAGATGACATGATGTAGCGGGATTAACTCAAGCAATATGATGAAAACCCCATCTTTTTATCCTCGATGGCAACAACACAATACGTGCCTTGCTGCCCCTACTGTCACTGGGAAAGGACACCGCAAGATTGAACCCAAAGCTAAGCACTTCTCCCATTGCAAGAAAAACCAATCTAGTTGGCCAAACTAAATAGACAGTTCGAAGACACTTGAGAAGATTCAAATAGTATTCATAGATAAGCTGATCATAAATCCACAATTCATCGGATCCCGGCAGACACACCGCAAAATAGTATTACATCGAATAGATCTCCAAGAACATCGAGGAGAACTTTGTATTGAGAATCAAAGAGAGAGAAGAAGCCATCTAGCTAGTAGCTATGGATCCGTAGGTCTGAAGTAAACTACTCACGCTTCATCGAAGAGGCAATGGTGTTGATGTAGAAGCCCTCCATGATCGAATCACCCTCCGGCACGATGCCGGAAAAGGCCCCAAGATAGGATCTCACGGGTACAGAAGGTTGCAGCGGTGGAAAAGTGGTTTCGTGGCTCCCCTGGATGTTTTTAGGGTATAAGAGTATATATAGGAGGAAGAACTAGGTCAGGAGACCTACGAGGGGCCCACAAGGTCGGGGGGGGCACACCCTCCACCCTTGTGGCCGCCTCGAGGCTCTTTTGACTTGCACTCCAAGTATCCTGGGTGTTTTCTAGTCCAAGAAAAATCATCGCGAAAGTATTATTCCATTTGGACTCCGTTTGGTATTCCTTTTCTGCGAAACTCTAAAACAAGGAAAAAATAGAAATTGGCATTGGGCTCTAGGTTAATAGGTTCGTCCCAAAAATCATATAAAATAGCATATTAATGCATATAAAACATCCAAAACAAATAATATAATAGCATGGAACAATAAAAAATTATAGATGCGTTGGAGACGTATCAAGCATCCCCAAGCTTAATTCCTGCTCGTCCTCGAGTAGGTAAATTATAAAAACAGAATTTTTGATGTGGAATGCTACCTATCATATTTATCCATGTAATTCTCTTTACTGTGGCATGAATGTTCAGATCCGTAAGATTCAAAACGAAAGTTTAATATTGACATAAAAACAATAATACTTCAAGCATACTAACAACATAATTAGGTCTTCTCAAAATAACATGGCCAAAGAAAGTTTATCCCTACAAAATCATATAGTCTGGCTATGCTCCATCTTCATCACACAAAAAATTTAAATCATGCACAACCCCGATGACAAGCCAAGCAATTGTTTCATACTTTTAACATTCTCAAACCTTGTCAACTTTCACGCAATACATGAGCGTGAGCCGTGGACATAGCACTATAGGTGGAATAGATGATGGTTGTGGAGAAGACAAAAGAAGGAGATAGTCTCACATCAACTAGGCGTATCAATGGGCTATGGAGATGCCCATTAATATATATCAATGTGAGTGAGTAAGTATTGCCATGCAATGGATGCACTAGAGCTATAAGTTTATGAAATCTCAAAAAGAAACTAAGTGGGTGTGCATCCAACTCACTTGCTCACGAAGACCTAGGGCAATTTGAGGAAGCCCATCATTGGAATATACAAGCCAAGTTCTATAATGAAAAAGTCCCACTAGTATATGAAAGTGATATCATAGGAGACTCCCTATCATGAAGATCATGGTGCTACTTTGAAGCACAAGTGTGGCAAAAAGGATAGTAACATTGTCCCTTCTTTCTTTTCTCTCATTTTTCTATTTGGGCCTTCTCTCATTTCTTTTGGCCTCTTTTTTTATTTTTTTTATTTTCGGTCTAGAGTCTCATCCTGACTTGTGGGGGAATCATAGTCTTCATCATCCTTTCCTCACATGGGACAATGCTCTAATAATGAAGATCATCACACTTTTATTTACTTACAACTCAAGAATTACAACTCGATACTTAGAACAAAATATGACACTGTGTGAATGCCTCCGGCGGTGTACCGGGATGTGCAATGAATCAAGAGCGACATGTATAAAAAATGATGAACGGTGTCTTTGCCACAAATACGATGTCAACTACATGATCATGCAAAGCAATATGACAATGATGGAGCGTGTCATAATGTCAGGACCTCGATTCCAAGTCACATCGACCTAGCCGGTAACACCTCATATCACTTTGCGGCCTCACGCATGGTATTCCCACGGGTGTCGCCTTACCATGGCCCGGGACCGTTTGCGCCTTTTGGCTCACGTATATGATAGTATCGCTAGCATCCATATGACAGAGAACCCGGGCCGACATGGCTAGTCGTGAACCCAAAGCGGCACTAATCCATGGGGACAGGCATACATGAATCACATCGAACATGTCGGTCATCAACGTATGAATCCGGGCTGTAGCACCTTCGGGCTAACAGGACTCGTAACCCGGGCTGTAGCGAGCTAGGCAGGACTCGGATATCACCGCGTGACATTTCCCGAAGGGATGACACAGAACGAAGTGAAACACATGCCGCCGATCAAGTGTCCAAAGCAGTAGTCTGGGCTAGCAGGACTCGTGAACCGGGCTGTAGCGGACTACTATCGCTCAGAAGCACTAGACTACATTTCCCCATATGAGAGGCTGCCAAGGATAAACAACTAGATTGTCGGATCCCACACATACCAAGCATTTCAAACATACACACAATATGCTCAATATGTGTAGATACAACATGGCATCACAACATAACTCTACGACTCAAATATTTATTCATTAGGCTCCGAGGAGCGAGATATTACAAACATGGGTCTCATGACCCAACACTCGTGAGCATACAAGTCAAAGCACAAGCGGAAGCTTAACATGTCCGAGTACGACATCTACAAATGAAAAAGGCTGAGAAGCCCGACTATCTACCACATCCTGCCGAGGGCACAAGATCGTAGCTGAGGTAACAAGCTAAACATCGAAGTCCAAGCGGAACTACTAGCGAGACCGACGTCTCTCGCAAAACATAAAATAAGCAAACGTGAGTACAAACGTACTCAGCAAGACTTAACATCGAACTAACTACATATGCATCATTATCAACAAAGGGGGTGGTGGAGTTTAACTGCAGCAAGCCAGCTTTGACTCGGTGGCTATCCTAAACTACGACCGCAAGTAACTCTTTTGAGGTGGCGCACACGAGTCCACATATTCACCATATCAATACACCACTATGGACCGGCTCCCGTCTTCCTACGAGAACGCCATCCATAGCACTCACGCTTATCTTGCGCATTTTAGAGTATCCACTTTCACTTGTCTATGAACTGTTATAGGCAACCCAGAAGTCCTTTACCGCGGACACGACTATTCAAATAGATCATTTATAACCCTGCAGGGGTGTACTTCTTCACACGCTCTCACCACTTACCGCGTTTACACGACATGTACTCGGCAACCTTCAAGCGGAAGCCCAACGTGGGTGTCGGCCACAGCCTACCTAAACACTCAAGTCTCTAGTCCGGGTTTATCGCCTATTCAGGTTCCATCCGCAGGAGTTCGCCGAGGTTTCCACATACGGCCCCGAACGATGTGTGCAGGTTCCCGAGATACCAAACGGGCATTTTGCACACCGGCCACGGTGTATCTACCGCATCATAGCCCACCCCTAGGGTCAGCGCCACGCACAGCCTCCAACACATATCCTACAAACACCGAAACTAGTTGCAACTCCGGACAAAGAACAAGGGTGGTTAAGAAGCCGAGAGGGTCCATTGGTTTCGGGCCCAATGCGTGGTAGTAACTGTTTCATGGATCACAAACACGAACTCAGTTCTCGAGGACGGCTGCAATGAGACAACCCACCATGTACTCCTACATGGCCTCTCACCGCTACCTTTACCAAATCGTGTTCACACACTTAGCTCACACACAGTAGGACATGTTCACACAACTCCGACTCATCCCCGATGAATCAGACCTGACTCAACTCTAAGCAGTAGCAAGCATGACAAACAAGCATGAATGAGTAGGCACAACAGGGCTCAAACAACTCCTACTCATGCTAGTGGGTTTCATCTATTTACTGTGGAATGACAGTCATCAGAGGATAAAGGGGTTCAGCTACCGCAGCAAGTAACAGATGAATCGTTGTTGTCCTAATGCATAAAAGCAGAGCAAGAGCGAGAGAGTGGGATTATATCGGAATGAACAAGGGGTTTGCTTGCGGCACTTCGAAGATAATATAGTTCTTCATCGGTGTCATCGAACTCATCGTCGGTACATCGCTCATCGAGAGGAACAAACACCGCAAACAAGAAAGAACACAATCAATGCAATGCGACAATATGATGCATGATCATGACATGGCAATATGCTGTTGATTGAGCTAATGCAACTAGCAACCATATTAAATGAAGTTGGTTTGAACCAAAGGTTCAAATTCAAACTCCATATGTGAAATTCAAATGCCATTTAATTGATTTGACCTGATCAGCAGGTATAAGTTGATCTAACATGCATGAAAGTGGTACAGATGGATAGATTGGATTTTTCTGATAATTTTTCATATATAAATTATTTGATTTGGAGTTATGGTTGAATTACTATGATTTTTAGAAGTTTGCAACATTTTCTGGAATTTCCTATATAAGAATAAATCCAGAAAATAAGTTACTGCATCAGCATGACATAGGTGTGACGTCAGCAGGTCAACTGGGTCAGCCAGGTCAAACCTGACCTGCAGGACCCATACGTCAGTGTCTTAGTTTGGTTTGGGTGTATGACAGGTGGGACCGGTCAACATTGACTTGACCAAAGTCAAAGATGACACGTGGGGTCCACACGTATTAGTACTAATCTTAACAGAAGAATTAGACTAACCTAATTAGGCTCAGGGGCCCACATGGCAGTGGCTCAAGGGGGTGTTAGAGTGGTCATTAGCAGCTAATGAGACGGCCACGTCAGCTCGCCGGAGTTCAGCCGGCGGCGACCCCAAAACACGGCGGAGGGTTGCCGGAGTGACGCTACGTGCGGTGTTGGGCCAAGCCAAGGGCACCAGGGGGTTGCCCTTGATCGCGCGCATCCAGGGGAGGCACGCGGGAGGGCGCGGGATAGCCGGAGCTCGCCGGAACGAGCTCGCGGCGGCGGCCGGCGTTCGGGCTGGGGCAGGGACGCGGCTGCAACGCTCGAGCGAGTAAGCAGAGTGGAGAGGCATCCTCCTGGAGGCGCCAGGAGCATGTCAGTGCCCCTGGAGCGAGCAGGAGAGGCTCGGGAGCGCGGGCTCGCCGGCCATGGCGGACGGCGGCCTCGGGTGACCTCGGGGCTACGGCTAGAGGGCGGGAGCAAGCAGGGGGGCAGAGGGGAAACGCTCAGTAGCTCACCGCGAGCACGATGGGAAGGTCAGTGGGCACGGGGGAGGTCCGGAGGCGACGAATCACGAGGCGATCTCGGTTTGCCTGAGGAGGAAGACGACGACGTCGAGGGCGTTGCAGCGCTTCCCGGCTCATGTGGCTTGGTGGGGTTGACGGGGACGAAGTGGCGGATCTCCGGAGCATGTTGGATGGGCCAGGGAGGGCCGGTGGGCACGGCTATGGCGAGCGGCGGCGACAGCGGCTCTCAGGCACGTGAGGGAAAAGCGACGGGGAGAGACAGAGGAAAGGGGAGGGCACAAGGAGAGAGTGAGAGAAGGTCGGGGTTGTACGTGGCGGCTCCAGGAGCCTCTCCCACGTCGGTGGAAGCAGGAGGTGGCCACGGCGTGTGGCCACAGGCGCCGGGCACGCGCCTCTCGTCCTCCTGGCGAGAGGAGGGGGATGACTGGCAGAGGGCCTGGTGGGCTGGGCCGTTTCTGCTAGGCCACCAGGTAAGTGGCTGGGCTTCTCTCTCTCTGCCCTTTCTAATTAATTATGTTTCCTGTTTTCTGCTTTATGTTTGCAAATAAAAACCCAAACAAAACACTTTGGTTAATTCTGTAAATTTTTGTGAGGAATATTTGAATTATTTTCAAACCACACAATAAATTTCAGAATATTTGGAGCAACCAATATTTAACGGTAACTTTTAAACTCCAACTCAAATACCATAATGATTTAATTCAATGACCAAAATGTCCTGGAAAAATATGCATTATCTCTGGTAGAGGCTTTCACCTTTTTCCATAAATCATGAACATTTTAAAAGGATATTTTGAGGTCATTGAAAATATTTTGGTTGAACCTATTTGAATTGCATTTGTGCTAGGGTTTATCAATCCCTATTTCAGATTTCAAATAAATTTTAGACATGATGCATGGTTGCAATGCCAGTAGTTACAAGCAAACTCTATGGCTGTGACAACTCACCCCCACTAAACAAGAATCTCGTCCCGAGATTCAAGACGTGAGGTAAGAAGACAGAGGGGCACAAGACCAACACAATCTTCACGATCCAAGTTGCACCTCATAAGGTTGTTGATTCGTTGCATACGTTGATCTTGACATCCTCGCTTTTGAGATCCTCATCCATGCGATGACGACGGAAAGAAACTTTACTAGGATTGATCTTCTCAAGGATCGAACAACTCAGGATCACTCATCGAGCGAGACATTGAAACATCTCTCGAGCTGCGACACGAAACACATCGAGAGGGATGGAAGAACAAGCAACGGGGTTTGATTTGGTGGGCAACAATTCCACGCTTAGAAAGATGGTGGACGGTGTCAAGGTGGCGAGGAAATAATTGCCATGATCCCGCAACGGGGCACTTTGGAAAAGGTGACTCGAAGAACTATTCCCTTAAGTGGCAAAAAGAATTACTTTTGATTCAGAGATCATTGAAACTCCTCATACCAGCTTAAGGCAATTACAATTGATCGTTTGAAAGAGCTCGAAGGAATGGCATACTCGAACTAGGATGGATGATGTGGACTACCTTGTTGGAGACAACGCAATGGATGGTTTTTTCTTATCATCGGGAATGGATGGGACCCATGGTAGGACCACTTTTGAGGATGATCCTGAACAAGAGTTACTAAGAAGGCGGCCCATAGTGAAATGGCACCAAGACGGTGCAAGCTAGGAACAAAATGCAAATGTTGGAATGTTCCAACCATCGTATCTGCCTGAGATTCAGATCTGGTTAGTAACATGATACTTCAGACAACATGTCCGAAAAGGAAAGGTTGCAACACAAGTCGACGAGACGACGTTGTGAGATTCTCGGGATAGGAACTACGATAGCAAGCTCCAAAACATGAGCTGGTTCTGCTACATACATGTGAGCATGTTGTCCAAGACAAGAACGGCCACATAGTAGTCTTATAATAAAACACTATCAAGTTCTGGTCAGGAACCATCATCAAGGATTTCGAAGTCTTTACGCAAGTCCATGGATTAGATCCCAAGCATAGACTTCTTTTCCTTGAACAAGTTAATCAGTGGCTTGGTGTGCTAGGAACACATATGGAGTGGAGGTAATTAATCTACCAAACCATAGAATACTTATGACGTATGCATGGTGACTTGGGATGATTCCAAGGGAAACAAAACAAACCTTTCTCGAATTCATGGCGGCAACTTGCACCAAAAGCACATGAATTCGAGGAAGTCACTTCTTCCATCCAAGCATAGGCTTCATGAACGGAACACGAAGGCATTGCTTACAAAGTTTCCAACACTAGGTTGATGTTCTACATGAATCATGGGGGAGACAAAATGCTGCTGATGGGATCAACAACAACTCATCGGAATTTCCATATCACTGGACTTCCACCATCATGGGAACATGGTGATAGCATTGGTCAGACCAAAAGATGTAATGGTATATGCTCGAGGGATCAACCACGAGTAAGACAACATTACGAGCATCGTTGGTACTGATTTGATTTTGACGATAGCCCATACTCAAATCAAGGGTTGGATAAGACAATAGCACCGACAATTGATCACGAGGATCAATCAACGAAGATATCATCTTTCTTCAACACACACACACACACACACACAAGGATATCCCTTTTGAACAAACTAAGTTAGGCAAGCTTTTATCTTCCAACTCTCCAAGTTGTTGTTTAGCTTAACCAACTAGCTCAGGGTATCCGGCACAGATTCTTGGAGAAAGGGTGGTTACAAGGAAACCAACTTGATCACGAACTCAACATAGCGGTCAGGTGACAACCTGGTAATACTTCCAAGAAGATATTTGGAAAGTCACGAACCACCGATATATTACTAAGCTCGAGAACAATCTTGCTTTTCGTATAAGACGATATGATCAAAAGAGTGAGGATTGACACAATCCTAACTCATTGATCGAAGAGTGCACCAGAAATAAGGACTAGGTAGCATGATCAATCTTAGGATGATGATTTGATAACCAACACGCTAAGAATGATGATACTGTCCATTTACTACCAAGCAACTTGTCGCTAGGAGTATTGATTTCACACATCACGATTCACTTGTCGGCATTCCGGTTGCGACAACACGACACCGAGGAATGAATAATGATGGCGAGAAGTATCACTACGACAAGAATTCATAAGAGAAGGTGCAATTCTCATGATGTTCCTGACATAAAGATGGTAACACTCCAAGGTAGAGCAGAATCAAAGCTGGATTGGCATTTTAATATGCGGAGTACAACTACTTTGACCCAATCCTCGAAATGGACAAGGTACTGGAGTTTGTTTCTCCTAGTCATTCTAGAACAGAATGGCTTGACGGACCACAAGAAAAATGGGCATCGATGAGGACGAGAGCACGACTACTCGACTATCAAGCGATAGACGGGATCGAATACAACTAAGGAGGAACAACTCGAGGAACATATAACTTTTCGAGTTGTGGAGGCATGGATTAGTATATCGAGCAAAGCTCAACATTTCTCCTGGATAACCCATGCAGAGAAGGTAGAACTGGCAGAGTCACAATTATGAATGGAGAACTCTTCAAGAGTACTCTGATTGCGATCTTTAGGCTCAAAGAGGAACTTCTGCCATAACTAGTTCATGGTATTTGGAAGAAGGAAATACCATGGACCTCGAGGACTATCGCAAAGTTACTAATATCCTAAAGGAACTAGCAAATACTAACAACATGAAGTAGGGTGAATCTCGGGTTCAAGAACCCAGGAATAGAATGCCTACTAACTAATAACATCACGGGATGCTTTCAAAAATAATGGCGAATCATCACTTTGGGGATACAAAAGCATTGCTAAATTGCTAGGTGACTTCCTAAACACCTAGGGTCATAATAATAGCTCCAACATCTACGCCGAGGCAACAAAGTACCTCAACTTACCGATTAGTGTGCTTATTCTGACCAAAAAGGACATCGGGAACGGAAGGAAGGATTTGCAAATGCATCGACTATTTAGAGACACAGGATGACTCGGACAGACATAACGGCTGTAAATGCTCAAAATGATTTGAGACATCCTGCAAAAATGGTGGCATAACCACTCAACATCACAATATCAAGGTTTCGAGATCAACAGTTATCATACATAAATAGTAGGAACTGAACTGGGGCTTAAAACCAACAATCTTAAAGGTCTATGGATTAGTAACACGTCATCTTGATAGATAGATGAGAAGCCTAGTTCTTAAACCCCGTAGAAGAGAAGAGGTTGACTCAGATCAGAGGCCATGAGGTATAAGGAGTAAAAAGAGCCTTACGTTCCCTTCCACAATCAATTCCCTTACATAACTAAAGCATTTCTAGACACGACTTGACCAGTTTGGCTTGGTAATCCCACAGCAACAGGCTCGATACCAACGCTGTCGGGACCCGATTCCAAGTCACATCGACCTAGCCGGTAACACCTCATATCACTTTGCGGCCTCACGCACGGTATTCCACAGGTGTCGCCTTACCATGGCCGGGACCGTTTGCGCCTTTTGGCTCACGTATATGATAGTGTCGCTAACATCCATATGACAGAGAACCCGGGCCGACATATCTAGTCGTGAACCCAAAGCGGCACTAACCCATGGGGACAGGCATACATGAATCACATCGAACATGTCGGTCATCAACGTATGAATCCGGGCTGTAGCACTGGCTAACAGGACTCGTAACCGGCTGTAGCAGAGCTAGGCAGGACTCGGATATCACCGCGTGACATTTCCCGAAGGACAGACCACGAGAACGAAGTGAAACACATGCCGCCGATCAAGTGTCCAAAGCAGTAGTCTTTGGGCTAGCAGGACTTCGTGAACCGGGCTGTAGCGGACTATTATCGCTCAGGAAGCACTAGACTACATTTCCCCATATGAGAGGCTGCCAAGGATAAACAACTAGATTGTCGGATCCCATACATACCAAGCATTTCAAACATACACACAATATGCTCAATATGTGTAGATACAACATGGCATCACAACATAACTCTACGACTCAAATATTTATTCATTATGCTCCGAGGAGCGAGATATTACGAACATGGGTCTCATGACCCAACACTCAGAGCATACAAGTCAAAGCACAAGCGGAAGCTTAACATGTCTGAGTACAGACATCTACAAATGAAAAAGGCTGAGAATCCTGACTATCTACCACATCCTGCCGAGGGCACAAGATCGTAGCTGAGGTAACAAGCTAAACGTCAAAGTCCAAGCGGAACTACTAGCGAGACTGACGTCTCTCTGCAAAACATAAAATAAGCAAACGTGAGTACAAACGTACTCAGCAAGACTTACATCAGAACTAACTACATATGCATCATTATCAACAAAGGGGGGTGGTGGAGTTTAACTGCAGCAAGCCAGCTTTGACTCGGTGGCTATCCTAAACTACGACCGCAAGTAACTCTTTTGAGGTGGCGCACACGAGTCCACATATTCACCATATCAATACACCACTATGGATCCGCTCCCGTCTTCCTACGAGAACGCCATCCATAGCACTCACGCTTATCTTGCGCATTTTAGAGTATCCACTTTCACTTGTCTATGAACTGTTATAGGCAACCCAGAAGTCCTTTACCGCGGACACGACTATTCAAATAGATCATTTATAACCCTGCAGGGGTGTACTTCTTCACACACGCTCTCACCACTTACCGCCGTTTACACGACATGTACTCGGCAACCTTCAAGCGGAAGCCCAACGTGGGTGTCGGCCACAGCCTACCTAAACACTCAAGTCTCTAGTCCAGGTTTATCGCCTATTCAGGTTCCATCCTCAGGGAGTCCGACCGAGGTTTCCACATACGGCCCCGAACGATGTGTGCAGGGTTCCCGAGATACCAAGCGGGCATTGGCACACCGGCCACGGTGTATCTACCGCATCATAGCCCACCCCTAGGGTCAGCGCTACGCACGACCTCCAACACATATCCTACAAACACCAGAAACTAGTTGCAACTCCTGGACGGAGAACAAGGGTGGTTAAGAAGCCGAGAGGGTCCATTGGTTTCCGGCCCAATGCGTGGTAGTAACTATTTCATGGATCACAAACACAAAACTCAGTTCCTGAGGACAGCTGCAATGAGACAACCAACCATGTACTCCTACATGGCCTCTCACCGCTACCTTTACCAAATCGTGTTCACACACTTAGCTCACACACAGTAGGACATGTTCACACAACTCCGACTCATCCCCGATGAATCAGACCTGACTCAACTCTAAGCAGTAGCAGGCATGACAAACAAGCATGAATGAGTAGGCACAACAGGGCTCAAACAACTCCTACTCATCCTAGTGGGTTTCATCTATTTACTGTGGAATGACAGGTCATGCAGAGGATAAAGGGGTTCAGCTACCGCAGCAAGTAACAGATGAATCGTTGTTGTCCTAATGCAGTAAAAGAGAGCAGGAGCGAGAGAGTGGGATTATATCGGAATGAACAAGGGGGTTTTGCTTGCCTGGCACTTCTGAAGATAATATAGTTCTTCATCGGTGTCATCGAACTCATCGTCGGTACATCGTCTACTGAGAGGGAACAAACACCGACAAACAAGAAAGAACACAATCAATGCAATGCAACAATATGATGCATGATCATGACATGGCAATATGCTGTTGATTGAGCTAATGCAACTAGCAACCATATTAAATGAAGTTGGTTTGAACCAAAGGTTCAAATTCAAACTCCATATGTGAAATTCAAATGCCATTTAATTGATTTAACCTAATCAGCAGGTATAAGTTGATCTAACATGCATGAAAGTGGTACAGATGGATAGATTGGATTTTTCTGATAATTTTTCATATATAAATTATTTGATTTGGAGTTACGGTTGAATTACTATGATTTTTAGAAGTTTGCAACATTTTCTGGAATTTCCTATATAAGAATAAATCCAGAAAATAAGTTACTGCGTCAGCATGACATAGGTGTGACGTCAGCAGGTCAACTGGGTCGGCCAGGTCAAACCTGACCTGTGGGACCCATACGTCAGTGTCTTAGTCTGGTTTGGGTGTATGACAGGTGGGACCGGTCAACATTGACTTGACCAAAGTCAAAGCTGACACGTGGGGTCCACACGTATTAGTACTAATCTTAACAGAAGAATTAGACTAACCTAATTAGGCTCAGGGGCCCACATGGCAGTGGCTCAAGGGGGTGTTAGAGTGGTCATTAGCAGCTAATGAGACGGCCACGTCAGCTCGCCGGAGTTCAGCCGGCGGCGACCCCAAAACACGGCGGAGGGTTGCCGGAGTGACGCTACGTGTGGTGTTGGGCCAAGCCAAGGGCACCAGGGGGTTGCCCTTGATCGCGCGCATCCAGGGGAGGCACGCGGGAGGGCGCGGGATGGCCGGAGCTCGCCGGAACGAGCTCGCGGCGGCGGCGTTCGGGCTGGGGCGGGGCGCGGCTGCAACGCTTCGAGCGAAGCAAGCGAGTGGAGAGGCATCCTCTGGGCGCCGAGGCGTGTCGGTGCCCCGAGGCGGCGAGAGAGGCTCGGGGGCGGGCTCGCCGGCCATGGCGGACGGCGGCCTCGGGTGACCTCGGGGCTACGCCTAGAGGGCGGGAGCAAGCAGGGGGGCAGAGGGGAAACGCTCAGTAGCTCACCGCGAGCACGATGGGAAGGTCAGTGGGCGCGGGGGAGGTCCGGAGGCGATGAATCACGGCGGCGATCTCGGTTGCCCGAGGAGGAAGACGACGACGTCGAGGGCGTTGCAGCGCTTCCCGGCTCATGTGGCTTGGTGGGGTTGACGGGGACGAAGTGGCGGATCTCTGGAGCATGTTGGATGGGCGAGGGAGGGCCAGTGGGCACGGCTATGGCGAGCGGCGGTGACAGCGGCTCTCGGGCGCGTGAGGGAAAAGCGACGGGGAGAGACAGAGGAAAGGGGAGGGCACGAGGAGAGAGTGAGAGAAGGTCGGGGTTGTACGTGGCGGCTCCAGGAGCCTCTCCCACGTCGGTGGAAGCAGGAGGTGGCCACGGCGTGTGGCCACAGGCGCCGGGCACGCGCCTCTCGTCCTCCTGGCGAGAGGAGGGGGATGACTGGCAGAGGGCCTGGTGGGCTGGGCCATTTCTGCTGGGCCACCAGGTAAGTGGCTGGGCTTCTCTCTCTCTGCCCTTTCTAATTAATTATGTTTCCTGTTTTCTGCTTTATGTTTGCAAATAAAAACCCAACCAAAACACTTTGGTTAATTCTGTAAATTTTTGTGAGGAATATTTGAATTATTTTCAAACCACACAATAAATTTCAGAATATTTGGAGCAACCAATATTTAATGGTAACTTTTAAACTCCAACTCAAATACCATAATGATTTAATTCAATGACCAAAATGTCACGGAAAAATATGCATTATCTACGGTAGAGGCTTTCACCTTTTCCATAAATCATGAACATTTTAAAAGGATATTTTGAGGTCATTGAAAATATTTTGGTTGAACCTATTTGAATTGCATTTGTGCTAGGGTTTATCAATCCCTATTTCAGATTTCAAATAAATTTTAGACATGATGCATGGTTGCAATGCCAGTAGTTACAAGCAAACTCTATGGCCGTGACACATAATAAACGAAACGGTGGAAAGTTGCATGGCAATATATCTCGGAATGGCTATGGAAATGCCATAATAGGTAGGTATGGTGGCTGTTTTGAGGAAGGATTTGTGGTGGGTTTATGGTACCGGCAAAAGTTGCGCGGTACTAGAGAGGCTAGCAATGGCGGAAAGGTGAGAGTGCGTATAATCCATGGACTCAACATTAGTCATAAAGAACTCACATACTTATTGCAAAAATCTATTAGTCATCGAAACAAAGTACTACGCGCATGCTCCTAGGGGGATAGATCGGTAGGAAAAGACCATCGCTCGTCCCCGACCGCCACTCATAAGGAAGACAACCAAAAAATAAACCATGGTCCGACTTCATCACATAACGGTTCACCATACGTGCATGCTACAGGACTCGCAAAACTTTAACACAAGTATTTCTCAAATTCACAACTACTTACTAGCATGACTCTGATATCACCATCTTCACATGCTGTTTAGAGACTCTCAAAATAATATAAGTGAAGTATGAGAGTTCATCAATTTCTATAAAATAAAACCACCACCGTGCTCTAAAAGATATAAGTGAAGCACTAGAGCAAATTTTGCCTAGCTCAAAAGATATAAGTGAAGCACATAGAGTATTCTAATAAATCACGATTAATGCGTGTCTCTCTCAAAAGGTGTGTACAGCAAGGATGATTGTGGCAAACTAAAAAGCAAAGACTCAAAGCATACAAGACGCTCCAAGCAAAACACATATCATGTGGTGAATAAAAATATAGCCTCAAGTAAAGTTACCGATAGACGAAGACATAAGAGGGGATGCCTTCCCGGGGCATCCGCAAGCTTAGGCTTTTTGACATCCTTGAATATTACCTTGGGATGCCTTGGGCATCCCAAGCTTAGGCTCTTGCCACTCCTTATTCCCTAGTCCATCAAATCCTTACCCAAAACTTGAAAACATCACAACACAAAACTCCAACAGAAAATCTCGTAAGCTTCGTTAGTATAAGAAAATAAATCACCACTTTTAGTACTGTTGTGAACTCATTCTTTATTTATATTGGTGTAATATCTACTGTATTCCAACTTTTCCATGGTTCATACCCCCCGATACTAGCCATAGATGCATCAAAATAAGCAAACAACACGCGAAAAACAGAATCTGTCAAAAATAGAACAATATGTAGCAATCTGAATATTTCGAATACTTCTGTAATTCTAAAATCCTGAGAAAATAGGAAATCATAGATAATTTGTTTATTAATCTTATTAAAAAAGAATCAGTATTTTATCACGTTTCTGCTAAGAATAAGAATTATTTTCGTGAGCGCAAAAGTTTCTGTTTTTCAGCAAGATCAAATTAACTATCACGGTAGGTTATCCCATAGGTCTTACTTGGCACAAACACTAACTAAAACACATCTAACCAGAGGCTATATGATTTATTCAAAGCAAAACAGGACCTAAAAAGCAAGAACAAAAATAAAATTGGGCTGCCTCCCAACAAGCGCTATTGTTTAACGCCCCTAGCTAGGCATAAAAACACGAATATATCTAAGTATTATCATCTTTGGCATGCAATCCGTAAGTGGCTCTCATAATAGATTCATAAGGAAATTTAATATTCTTTCTTAGAAAGTGTTCCATGCCTTTCCTTACCGGAAATTGAAATCTAATGTTTCCTTCTTTCATATCAATAATTGCACCAATCGTTCTAAGGAAAGGTCTACCAAGAATAATAGGACATGTATGATTGCAATCTATATCAAGATTCAAGAAAAATGTAATCTACGGGCACATAATTCCTATTTGCAACAATAAGAACATCATTAATTCTTCCCATAGGTTTCGTAATAGTGGAATCCGCAAGATGCAAATTTAAGGAACAATCATCAAATTCACGGAAACCTAACACGTCACATAAATTTTTTGGAATTGTGGAAACACTAGAACCAAAATCATGCAAAGCATAACATTCATAATCTTTAATCTTAATCTTAATAGTAGGTTCCCACTCATCATAAAGTTTTCTAGGAATAGAAACTTCCAAATTAAGCTTTTCTTCATAAGATTGCATCATAGCATCAACGATGTGTTTAGTAAAAGCTTTGTTTTGATTATAAGCATGAGGAGAATTTAACATGGATTGCAACAAGGAAATACAATCTACTAAAGAGCAATTATCATAATTAAAGTCCTTGAAATCCAAAATAGTGGGTTCATTGCTATCTAAAGTTTTGACCTCTTCAATCCCACTTTTATCAATTTTTGCATCAAGATCTAAAAACTCCGAATCATTGGGACGCCTTCTAACTAAAGTTGACTCATCTCCAGTATCATCTTTACCAATATTTACATTGGAAAACAAAGATTCAATAGTAGCAATTTTTCTTCAATCAAAGCATTGAAATTATTTTGCGAACTAATAAATTTTTTAACACTATTCTCAAATTCAAAGGGCATCTTATTATAATTTCCATCAGAATAGTTGTAGGAATTACTAGGAAATGACCTAGGATTAAAATTACTCTATACGCGTTATTACCAAAATTGTTCCTACCAACAAAATTCACATCCATAGATTCATTATTGTTTTCAATCAAAGTAGACAAAGGCATATCGTTAGGATCAATAGGAGCACTCCTAATAGCAAACAATTTCATAAGCTCATCCATCTTTCCACTCAAAACATTTATTTCTTCAATTGCATGCACTTTTTTACTAGTGGAAGATCTTTCGATATGCCATTGAGAATAATTAACCATAATATTATCTAGGATTTTAGTAGCTTCTCCTAAAGTAATTTCCATAAAAGTGCGTCCTGCGGCCGAATCTAAAAGATTTCTTGAAGCAAAATTCAATCCGGCATAAAAAATTTGTATAATCATCCATAAATTCAAACCATGAGTAGGGCAATTTCTAATCATCAATTTCATCCTCTCCCAAGATTGTGCAAAATGTTCATGATCAAGTTGCTTAAAATTCATAATATCGTTCCTAAGGGAGATGATCTTAGGGGGAGGAAAATACTTGGAAATAAAAGCATCTTTACACTTATTCCATGAATCAATACTATTTTTAGGCAAATATGAAAACCAAGTTTTAGCGCGATCCCTAAGCGAGAACGGAAATAGCTTCAACTTAACAATATCATTATCCACATCTTTTTTCTTTTGCATATCGCACAAATAAACGCAATTATTAAGATGGGATGCGGCATCTTCATTGGGAAGGCCGGAAAATTGATCTTTCATAACAAGATTCAACAAAGCAGTATTAATCTCACAAGATTCCGCGTTAGCATCGTGAGCAATCAGAGTACTAATAAAATCATTGTTGTTGGTATTGGAAAAGTCACACAATTTGGTATTATCTTGAGCCATCGTGACAAAGCAAGCAATCTGACACACGAGCACACAAAAAGCAAGCGAAAAAGACGAACGGAAGAGGGGCGAAGAAAAGGCGAATCTTTTCGAAAATCGTTTTAGAAGTGGGGGAGAGGAAAACAAGAGGCGAATGGCGAATAATGTAATGCGAGAGATGAGAGTTTATGATGGGTACTTGGTATGTCTTGGCTTTGTGTAGATCTCCCCGGCAACGGCGCCAGAAATTGGCCAGTTGTCGGGAGATCAAATCTTGACTTGACTTGGCGCAAATCTCTCCGGCAACGGCGCTATAAATCCTTCTTGCTACCTCTTGAGCTTGCGCTGGTTTTTCCCTTGAAGAGGAAAGGGTGATACAACAAAGGAGTGTAAATATTTCCCTCAGTTTTGAGAACCAAGGTATCAATCCAGTAGGAGACTACATAAAAGCCCGAATACTGCACAAACAAACACCAACTTGCAACCAACGCGACAAAGGGGTTGTCAATCCCTTCACGGTTATTCGCAAAGTGAGATCCGATAGAGATGGATAAACGGTAAAGTAATATGTTTGGTATTTTTGGTTTATGGAACGGAAAGTAAAGATTGCAAAATAAAGGAACGGTGACAAAAATTGGCAAGTTGACGGGAAACTAATATGATGTAAAATAGACCCGGGGGCCATACGTTTCACTAGAGGCTTCTCTCAAGATAGAAATTATTACGGTGGGTGAACAAATTACTGCCGATCAATTGATAGAAAAGTGCAAAGTTATGACAATATCTAAGGCAATGATCATGAATATAGGCATCACGTCAGTGTCAAGTAGACCGAAACGACTCTGCATCTACTACTATTACTCCACAGATCGACCGACTCCTGCCTGCATCTAGAGTATTAAGTTCATAAGAACAGAGTAATGCATTAAGCAAGATGACATGATGTAGCGGGATTAACTCAAGTAATATGATGAAACTCCATCTCTTTATCCTCGATGGCAACAATACAATACGTGCCTTACTGCCCCTACTGTCACTGGGAAAGGACACATCAAGATTGAACCCAAAGCTAAGCACTTCTCCCATTGCAAGAAAAACCAATCTAGTTGGCCAAACCGAATCGATAGTTCAAAGAGACTTGCAAAGATATCAAATCATGCATATAAGAATTCAGAGGAGATTCAAATAATATTCATAGATAAGCTGCACATAAATCCACAATTCATCGGATCTCGGCAAACACACCGCAAAAGAGTATCACATGGAATAGATATCCAAGAACATCAAGGATAACTTTGTATTGAGAATCAAAGAGAGAGAAGAAGCCATCTAGCTGAAGGAAATATGCCCTAGAGGCAATAATAAAGTTATTATTTATTTCCTCATATCATGATAAATGTTTATTATTCATGCTAGAATTGTATTAACCGGGAAACATAATATATGTGTGAATACATAGACAAATATAGTGTCACTAGTATGTCTCTACTTGACTAGCTCATTAATCAAAGATGCTTGAATTTCCTAAACCATAGACATGAGTTGTCATTTGATTAACGGGATCACATCATTAGGAGAATGATGTGATTGACTTGACCCATTCTGTTAGCTTAGCACATGCTCATATAGTTTACTGCTATTGCTTTCTTCATGACTTATACATGTTCCTATGACTATGAGATTATGCAACTCCCGATTACCGGAGGAACACTTTGTGTGCTACCAAACGTCACAATGTAACTGGGTGATTATAAAGGTGCTCTACAGGTGTCTCCGATGGTACTTGTTGAGTTGGCATAGATCAAGATTAGGATTTGTCACTCCGATTGTCGAAGAGGTATCTCTGGGCCCTCTCGGTAATGCACATCACAATAAGCCTTGCAAGCAATGTGACTAATGAGTTAGTTGCGGGACGATGCATTACGTAACGAGTAAAGAGACTTGCCGGTAACGAGATTGAGCCAGGTATTGAGATACCGACGATCGAATCTCGGGCAAGTAACATACCGATGACAAAGGGAACAACATATGTTGTTATGCGGTTTGACTGATAAAGATCTTCGTAGAATATGTGGGAGCCAATATGAGCATCCAGGTTCCGCTATTGGTTATTGGCCGGAGACGTGTCTCGGCCATGTCTACATAGTTCTCGAACCTGTAGGGTCCGCACGCTTAAAGTTCGGTGACGATCGGTATTATGAGTTTTTGTGTTTTGATGTACCGAAGGTAGTTCAGAGTCCCGGATATGATCATGGACATGACGAGGA
The DNA here is from genome assembly GCA_021605205.1 of Aegilops longissima. Taxonomy (NCBI): domain Eukaryota; kingdom Viridiplantae; phylum Streptophyta; class Magnoliopsida; order Poales; family Poaceae; genus Aegilops; species Aegilops longissima. Next base: position 654,941,888 of record CM038682.1, on the reverse strand, counting down.
GTGACGGTGTCAAAACCGGCGGATCTCGGGTAGGGGTTCCCAAGCAGTGCGTCTTAGGATCAATGGTGACAGGAGACAAGGGACACGATGTTTTACCCAGGTTCGGGCCCTCTTGATGGAGGTAAAACCCTACGTCCTGCTTGATTGATATTGATAATGTGGATATTACAAGAGTAGATCTACCACGAGATCAAGGAGGCTAAACCCTAGAAGCTAGCCTATGGTATGATTGTTGTTGTATTGTATATTGTATGAGATTGTCTATCGACTAGCCTGGCCTCGGTTTATATAATGCACCAGAGGCCTAGGATAACAAGAGTCCTAGCCGAATACGCCGGTGGGGAGGAGTCCTTGTCTTGATCGTCAAGTCTTGTGGAATCTTCCTTGTATGCGGCAACTGTCCGGACTGGCCCATGAGTATGTGGCCCTCGGGGTCCTCGGCCCAATCTAACTGATCGGGGGACGACGTGGTGAGTACCCCCTAGTCCAGGACACCGTCAGTAGCCCCCTGAACCGGTCTTCAAGTTAGGGACGCTCCTCGATTCTTCCAAACTGTTCTTCATCTCCGGTTGCCGGTCTTGAAAACTGGTTCAACAAATCTTCTCATCTTCGATCTTGAGGATCGCCGATATGCATTCAGCGAGTTTATGCGTCGGGTATCCGAGGAGCCCCTTTAAGTTTACGGCCTTTATCAATGCCTTGTTATTTTTATGCCACACCTCGGGTTTGAAGTTATTCCCGGGAGGCAGCGTCATCTTGCGTCCGAGCTCCAACGCCGGACTGCATTCGAGGTATCTTTTGCAGCCGAGCACCAACGCCGGACCGCTTCCCAGCTCTAACGCCGGAATGTATCCGAGCTCCAACGCCGGACTGTATCCGAGCTCCAACGCCGGACTATGTGTCTGAGCTCCAACGCCGGACTATGTATCCGAGCTCCAACACCGGACTATGTGTCCGAGCTCCAACGCCGGACTATGTATCCGAGCTCCAACGCCGGACTGTATCCGAGCTCCACCGCCGGACTATGTGTCCGAGCTCCAACGCCGGACTATGTATCCGAGCTCCAACGCCGGACTATGTGTCCGAGCTCCAACGCCGGACTATGTATCCAAGCTCCAACGCCGGAAATGCCCTCTAAGGAGCCAGCCACTTGCATCCGAACTATATGCCGAATTGCTTCCGAGGTGGTGCACCACCCCGAATGTGGGCTGGTTTTTGGTCAATATTTTTTATTGATGCAATTTATTCTCTGACGAGATATATAGCCAGTAGCCCTCAAGGTGGGTATCGGTCTAAAACCCGAGATGCCCACGAAGGATGACATAAGACCGCTGATCCCCGTAGCTGCTGAGACTCAGGTTGATTTGCAAAATCGGTCCGAGGATCAAGTCCTAACTCGGCAGAATACTTGGGACGCAAAAGCGGCGTGCTCAGACCTCGAGACTCAGGTTGGGTGCGGCCGACCAACCCGAGGATCAAAATCTCCTCGAAACTGTATTGCACTTAAGATTTTCTGCATAGAACAAGCAATGCAGTAGCCCCGAGACAACGGTCGGGTGGCAACACCGGATCAGGGGATTGATGTGCCCTTTAATATTTGTAAATAATAAGCCCGAAGCCCAAGAGCCCCGAGCCTTAATGCGGTACGGAGGTCAATTAAGGATCGATATCCATAGTAAAATCACAAATTATGTGTAATGACTCTATGTATCCAAGTACTTTACGTCATTAATGCTCGGATCCGCATTGTACAAAACTTTGTTGACCGACCATCGGCTTCACCTCCTCGGCCAATAGCCGAGGAGTGTTTGTCCTACTTTATAAAGCCTTTATGAGGGCAAAGATTTACAACAAACAAGGCAATCTGGCCATATGGTTTTATAAACAAAGGCAGCGGAGAGACATGTTATATTACTGTTTAATGTAAGAAATGTCTTCCAGAGAAAATAGTCCCGCTTATCGGTTCCTTTCTTTGGGTTGTCATGCTAAGCATGATCATGAAACCTCTGCTCCAATGTAAGAGCCAAATATCGAGGATTTAGTTTGGGAGGCCGTTAATAGCCCCGATAGTGTTCGCAACAATGAGGTCAAGCGGAAACACTTCGCCAATGAATGGCCCATAATTTAATATAGTCATCGGATCGCTGACCAGTTTACACCTATTGTGACGATCGGTTTTGGCTTTCTCCTTCGAGGTGCTTGACCATGCGCTGGAAGCACAATGTGATGGTTCTCCTTTGCACACCTAGCTGAACAAAGCGGAACGTAGGAGGCAAGCGCGAGCGGGCAACCCAACTATTGACCAAGACACAATTCAAACTGATTCATATATAGCAATATCCGAGAATGTTTTTGCCGAATCTCTAAAGGAGTCCGGCGTTGCACTGCGAGACTTGTGCTGAAAACACACAAATAATTTAAAAGTGCCAAAATCTTGGAAACCAAAAAAGTCAGTAAAAACATGACGTCCGAACAAGATCAAGTGTTCGGTGCCAATCCGAAAATTGGACTGTAGAAAAAAAAGTGCTTCTGCCGTGCTTGAACATGACACATCCTATCTCAAGACATCAAGTGGGTCAGCCTACGGATTAGGCAAGTTTAGAAAACTAAACTCTAGCGATTTCGAGAGAGAAATTAGGCTCCTGGCTAGTGACCGCACACTCGTGTCGAGAAAATGAGTGATAAATAATAAAAACTTTGCAAGGACTAAGAAGAAAAACACTTAGTATGAAACGGCTCAAATAACATAAGAGCCCCCAAGTGACTTGGGTAAAAGTTGACTATATAATGTAAGGTGACATGTAGAATGCCTTCTAGCCGGATTGTAGATCGTTTGTCATAGCGGACCTTTTCGCTTCGACCTCAGGACCCAATAGTCCGGAGTGTGTCCGAATACCTTCATGGTTATATAAGAACCGTGGTATGCATGGAGACAAGGCGTAGGGGTCATTAGTGCTGTATCAGACAAGTGCCCAACTAGTTATGTTATATTACATGGGTAGTAAGAAACATCTTCCAGGAGAATAGTTCCATTAAGGGTTCCTTTATTTGGGATGCATGCCCTAAAGTGCATGTCAAAGCTGCTATGAAAGCAGAAAATCATCCGGGGCAGATGGGTAAATAAAAATCATCTTTTAGTTCACCGACCGAGTATTCCCTTAAGAACGCTAGCTTTCGGCTTCACCCGGTCTGAGGTACACATCCGCTGACCCGGCAGTAACAATCGCAGAGGTGCTCCTTTACCACCTAGCCGAACAATCGGGAGCGAGGGGTAAGCACAGGAGCCAGCAACCCAGCTTGGCCAAAACTTAAGTCATATCGATGCATATAATGGTGAATAAAAGGTACATGCGGAAGTGTGACACATGTCTTGGGCATAAAGCCCGTATTAATAAGCTTCATTAAAGAAGCCCTCTGTATGCCGGTAGCGCGTCAAGTGTGTGCGAACAAAGTTTCGACAAGGAAAATTTGTACAAGCAACTTTTTACAAAAAAGTATAATTCTTGGTCGAACCGAACACAAGTTAGAAATTTAAAACTTTGAGCATGAAGGCAACTTAGCTGGTTAATGTGTTCGGTATTGACGACGCGGTCTGAGCTTGATGCGGGACAAGGTTCCATCCCCCAAGCCGGTCCCGAGATGGCGGAGCAAGGAGCTCGGCACTCCGAAGTGGTGACATAGCACGGTCAATGCAGGATGGCAGAGTAATGCCGAAGTCCCCGGCATGGGGTAATGAAGTGTTGACGAAGCCCCCCATCCAGCCGAGGTGACGTCAAAGGATATAGTCCGGCTGGATCATTTTCCTGTGCACAAAAAATAGTGCAGACCGGGGATAATAGTAATAATAGGAATTAAAAAAAAATGTTGCATAATAAATAATTTATGCAAAGTGAGTAGTAAAAGAAATATGGCCTGCCACCGAAGTTGATGTCGATGCAGGTCATCGGCGTAATGCAATAAAGGCGTGGCAAAGCCTGGATTCACAGGTCGGTCCGTGTTCCAGATGCGGCGTTCACCGAACTGTGTACGAAAACTGACCGAACCATCATGCGACTGTCGATAATGCGGCCACCATTTGATAGACCTGTGTACATATGCTGGACTAACCAGAGTAATAATTCCTTGGGAAAAATTTAACCCAAACAAGCAAAAAGAAATGCTAGGATTAATAGCACCTGGTTTATTTGTTGTAGCAATCCGAAGGAAGGTGATTCCCAAAATTTGGACTTGATCCGCGCACCCATGCTTGGTCGGCTAGTGATGCCGAAGTGTCCGGAGTAGGTTGATGAAGAGATGGCGAAGCCCCCGGTCCAGCCGAGATGTCGAAGTAGGTCGGCGTGATGGACACCAGCTTGAAGAAGCAATAGTGCGGCCCTGCCGATGCAGGTCGTGACGTGGTCGATACTGGCTTGATGAAGGGACCGTGCGGCGATGCTGGTATGCCCGCTCCGTGTAATCCGTGGGGCGGCGATGTTGGTGATGATTTATCCTTCGCGATGCCGGACACTTGTTCGACTTGCCGAGATGATGATCCGAAGAAGTAGAGCTCGGCTCAACAAAGCGACGACGCATCTAGCGCAGGTCGGCAGCCGTGGAGCAATATTGCCGGACTGGTTTGACACCAGCATGATGTTGAAGATCATGTTCAAAAGATTTTAAAGTTAGTGGGATGTGTTCGGAAACAAAACACAATACCCCATACAAAACTTCCTTCAAAAAGGATGTCCGAAATCCCGTTCATAAAAAAGATGAACTCGGGTCGGATTCATTTTCGCGCAGGAAACAGATCCAAAAAGTGATGCACTAATTGGAAGTTTCCCGGAGTTTGGACGGTCGGATCGAGCTGAATTTTTGGCAGGTGGTAGATAAGGGAATTCCGCAGCAAATCAACGGTTGGATCCTCCAAAGGACATCCGAGCTAGACGCTGCATACCACGCCCTAAACTCGTCCGGATTCTCGTCCAGATTCAACAGGGCTCCGGTACATCGGAGATTGCGGAGATTCCTCCATCGAACTCGACGAAATTTTGCAGGGTTGTTGTAGACTTAATTCCGCATAATTCCACCGGTAATCGTTAAGCGACACTCGAGGAGGCGGTGGCGGCGGATACAAATTTGCTGTCCAGAAAAATAGCACGGTTGCCTGAGGGTAATGTTGACGTTGAGCCCCCGAGCTCTGTGGATGACTCCTCCATGATCTTGATAGAGATCGGAGTTGGTGTTGATGAAGGCCTTCATCCGAACATGACGATCGGAGGTAGGGCGCAGTCCTTGGTCAAGCCAAGGTGACCAGCCGAGCTGGCGACGAAGAAGCCGACGTCGCAGTTGACCTGCAGTCGAGCCATTGATCCTTTCGCCGATCACACAGTGGAACTCTCAATGAAAGCACCAATGTCGGTGTCAAAACCGGCGGATCTCGGGTAGGGGTTCCCAAGCAGTGCGTCTTAGGATCAATGGTAACAGGAGACAAGGGACATGATGTTTTACCCAGGTTCGGGCCCTCTTGATGGAGGTAAAACCCACGCCCCGCTTGATTGATATTGATAATGTGGATATTACAAGAGTAGATCTACCACGAGATCAAGGAGGCTAAACCCTAGAAGCTAGCCTATGGTATGATTGTTGTTGTATTGTATATTGTATGAGATTGTCTATCGACTAGCCTGGCCTCGGTTTATATAATGCACGAGAGGCCTAGGATAACAAGAGTCCTAGCCGAATACGCCGGTGGGGAGGAGTCCTTGTCTTGATCGTCAAGTCTTGTGGAATCTTCCTTGTATGCGGCAACTGTCCGGACTGGCCCATGAGTATGTGGCCCTGGGGGTCCTCGGCCCAATCTAACTGATCGGGGGACGACGTGGTGAGTACCCCCTAGTCCAGGACACCGTCAAGGAGTCTCTAAATGGTCGAGATGTAAAGATCGATATATTGAACAACTATATTCAGACACCGGAAGTGTTCCGGGTGGTTTCGGAGAAAACTGGAGTGCCAGAGGGTTACAGGAACCCCCCCCCCCCCGGGAGAAATAGTGGGCCTTATGGGCCTTAGTGGAGAGAGAGAGGGCTGGCCTAGGGCAGGCCGCGCCCCTCCCCTCTGTTCGGGTGGACCAGGAGGGGGGGCTCCTCTCCCTCTCCCTTCCTTTCCCCCTCCTAGTAGGAGTAGGAAAGAGGGGAGTCCTACTCCTACTAGGAGGACTCCTCCTGGCGCACCCTACAGGGGCCGGCCGGCCTTCCCCCTTGCTCCTTTATATATGGGGGCAGGGTGGCACCTCTAGACACACAAGTTGATCTGTTGATCTCTCCCAGCCGTGTGTGGTGCCCCCTCCACCATAATCCACCTCGATCATATCGTAGCAGTGCTTAGGAGAAGCCCTGCGTCGGTAGCATCATCATCACCGTCATCACGCCGTCGTGCTGACAAAACTCTCCGGGGAAGCTTTGCTGGATCAGAGCTCGCAGGACGTCATCGAGCTGGACGCGTGCTGAACTCGAAGGTGCCGTGCGTTCAGTACTTGGATCGGTCGGATCGTGAAGACGTACGACTACATCAACCGCATTGTGCTAACGCTTCCACTTTCAGTGTACGAGGGTACGTGGACACACTCTCCCCTCTCATTGCTATGCATCACCATGATCCTGTGTGTGCGTAGGATTTTTTTTGAAATTACTACGTTCCCCAATAGTGGCATCCGAGCCTGGTTTATGCGTAGATGTTATATGCACGAGTAGAATACAAGCGTGCTTTGCACATAGGTGGCTGGCGGGTGTCAGTTTCTCCAACTTTAGTTGAACCGAGTGTGGCTACACCCGGTCCTTGAGAAGGTTAAAACAGCACTAACTTGACGAACTATCGTCGTGGTTTTGATGCGTAGGTAAGAACGGTTCTTGCTCAGCCCGTAGCAGCCACGTAAAACTTGCAACAACAAAGTAGAGGATGTCTAACTTGTTTTTGCAGGGCATATTGTGATGTTATATGGTCAACACATGATGCTATATTTATTGTATGAGATGGTCATGTTTTGTAACGAAGTTATCGGCAACTGGCAGGAGCCATATGGTTGTCACTTTATTGTATGCAATGCAATTTCCCTATAATTGCTTTACTTTATCACCAAGCGGTAGCGATAGTCGTAGAAGCAATAGTTGGCGAGACGACAACGATGCTACGATGGTGATCAAGATGTCGCGCCAGTGACGATGGTGATCATGAAGGTGCTTTGGAGATGGAGATCAAAGGCACAAGATGATGATGGCCATATCATATCACTTATATTGATTGCATGTTATGTTTATCCTTTATGCATCTTATTCTGCTTTGTTTGGCGGTAGCATTATAAGATGATCTCTCACTAAATTTCAAGGTAAAAGTGTTCTCCCTGAGTATGCACCATTGCCAAAGTTTGTCATGCCGAGACACCACGTGATGATCGGGTATGATAAGCTCAACGTTCATCTACAAGGGTGTAAGACAGTTTTACACACGCAGAATACTCGGGTTAAACTTGACGAGCCTAGCATATGCAGATATGGCCTCGGAACACTGAGACCGAAAGGTCGAGCGTGAATCATATAGTAGATATGATCAACATAGTGATGTTTACCATTGAAAACTACTCCATTTCACGTGATGATCGGTTATGGTTTAGTTTATATGGGCACGTGATCACTTAGATGATCAGAGGGATGTCTATCTAAGTGGGAGTTCTTAAGTAATATGATTAATTGAACTTAAATTTGTCATGAACTTAGTACCTGATAGTATTTTGCTTGTCTATGTTGTTGTAGATAGATGGCCCGTGCTGTTGTTCCGTTGAATTTTAATGGGTTCCTTGAGAAAGCAAAGTTGAAATATTATGGTAGCAATTACACGGACTGGGTCCGTAACTTCAGGATTATCGTCATTGCTGCACAAAAGAATTACGTCCTGAAGCACCGCTACGTGCCAGGCCTGCTGCAGATGCAACTGACGACGTTAAGAACGTCTGGCAAAGCAAAACTGATGACTACTCAATAGTTCAGTGTGCCATGCTTTATGGCTTAGAACCGGGGCTTCAACGACGTTTTGAACATCATGGAGCATATGAGATGTTCCAGGAGTTGAAGCTAATATTTCAAGAAAATGCCTGGAATAAGAGATATGAAGTCTCCAATAAGTTCTACAGCTGCAAAATGGAGGAGAATAGTTCTATCAGTGAACATATACTAAAAATGTCTGGGTATAACAATCACTTGATTCAACTGGGAGTTAATCTTCCGGATGATAGTGTCATTGGCAGAATTCTTCAATCACTGCCACCGAGCCGAGCTACAAGAGCTTCATGATGAACTATAATATGCAAGGGATGGATAAGACAATTCCCGAGCTCTTCGCAATGCTAAAAGCTGCGGAGGTAGAAATCAAGAAGGAGCATCAAGTGTTGATGGTCAACAAGACCACCAGTTTCAACAAAAAGGGTAAAGGGAAGAAGAAGGGGAACTTCAAGAAGAACAGCAAGCAAGTTGCTGCTCAAGAGAAGAAACCCAAGTCTAGACCTAAGCCTGAGACTGAGTGCTTCTACTGCAAACAGACTGGTCACTTGAAGCGGAACCACCCCAAGTATTTGGCGGATAAGAAGTATGGCAAGGTGAACAAAGGTATATGTGATATACATGTTATTGATGTGTACCTTACTAGAGCTCACAGTAGCACCTGGGTATTTGATATTGGTTCTGTTGCTAATATTTGCAACTCGAAACAGGAACTATGGATTAAGCGAAGACTGGCTAAGGACGAGGTGACAATGCCCATGGGAAATGGTTCCAAAGTCTATGTGGTCGCCGTCGGCACGCTACCTCTACATCTACCTTCGGGATTAGTTCTAGACCTAAATAATTGTTATTTGGTGCCAGCGTTAAGCATGAACATTATATCTGGATCTTGTTTGATGCGAGACGGTTATTCATTTAAATCTGAGAATAATGGTTGTTCTATTTATATGAGTAATATCTTTTATGGTCATGCACCCTTGAAGAGTGGTCTATTTGTGATGAATCTCGATAGTAGTGATACACATATTCATAATGTTGAAGCCAAAAGATGCAGAGTTGATAATGATAGTGCAACTTATTTGTGGCACTGCCGTTTGGTTCATATTGGTGTAAAGCGCATGAAGAAACTCCATACTGATGGACTTTTGGACTCACTTGATTATGAATCACTTGGTACTTGCAAACCATGCCTCATGGGCAAGATGACTAAAATGCCGTTCTCCGGAACAATGGAGCGAGCAACAGATTTGTTGGAAATCATACATACTGATGTATGTGGTCCGATGAATACTGAGGCTCGCGGCGGGTATCGTTATTTTCTCACCTTCACAGATGATTTAAGCAGATATGGGTATATCTACTTAATGAAACATAAGTCTGAAACATTTGAAAAGTTCAAAGAATTTCATAGTGAAGTGGAAAATCATCATAACAAGAAAATAAAATTTCTACGATCTAATCGTGGAGGAGAATATTTGAGTTACGAGTTTGGTCTACATTTGAAACAATGCAGAATAGTTTCACAACTCACGCCACCCGGAACACCACAAAGTAATGGTGTGTCCGAACGTTGTAATCGTACTTTACTAGATATGGTGCGATCTATGATGTCTCTTACTGCTTTACCGCTATTGTTTTGGGTTTATGCTTTAGAGACGGCTGCATTCACGTTAAATAGGGCACCATCGAAATCCGTTGAGACGACGCCTTATGAACTGTGGTTTGGCAAGAAACCAAAGTTGTCGTTTCTTAAAGTTTGGGGTTGTGATGCTTATGTGAAAAAGCTTCAACCTGATAAGCTCGAACCCAAATCGGAGAAATGTGTCTTCATAGGATACCCAAAGGAAACTGTTGGGTACACCTTCTATCACAGATCTAAAGGCAATACATTCATTGCTAAGAATGGTTCCTTTCTAGAGAAGGAGTTTCTCTCGAAAGAAGTGAGTGGGAGGAAAGTAGAACTTGATGAGGTAACTGTACCTGCTCCCTTATTGGAAAGTAGTTCATCACATAAATTTGTTCATGTGACTCCTACACCAATTAGTGAGGAAGCTAATGATGATGATCATGTAACTTCAGATCAAGTTACTATCGAACCTCGTAGGTCAACCAGAGTAAGATCCACACCAGAGTGGTACGGTAATCCTATTCTGGAGGTCATGTTACTTGACCAAGGTGAACCTACGAACTATGAAGAAGCGATGGTGAGCCCAGATTCCGCAAAATGGCTTGAGGCCATGAAATCTGAGATGGGATCCATGTATGAGAACAAAGTGTGGACTTTGGTTGACTTGCCCGATGATTGGCAAGCCATAGAGAATAAATGGATCTTCAAGAAGAAGACCGGCGACGGTAATGTTATCTGTCTACAAAGCTCGACTTGTTGCGAAAGGTTTTCGAAAAGTTCAAGGGGTTGACTATGATGAGACTTTCTCACCCGTAGCGATGCTTAAGTCTGTCCGAATCATGTTAGCAATTGCCGCATTTTATGATTATGAAATTTGGCAAATGGATGTCAAAACTGCATTCCTGAATGGATTATAGAAGAAGAGTTGTATATGATGCAACTGGGAGGTTTTGTAGATCCAAAGGGAGCTAACAAAGTGTGCAAGCTCCAGCGATCCATTTATGGACTGGTGCAAGCCTCTCGGAGTTGGAATAAACGTTTTGATAGTGTGATCAAAGCATATGGATTTATATAGACTTTTGGAGAAGCCTATATTTACAAGAAAGTGAGTGGGAGCTCTGTAGCATTTCTGATATTATATGTGGATGACATATTGCTGATTGGAAATGATATAGAATTTCTGGCTAGCATAAAGGGATACTTGAATAATAGTTTTTCAAGGAAAGACCTCGGTGAAGTTGCTTACATATTGGGCATCAAGATCTATAGAGATAGATCAAGACGCTTGATAGGACTTTCACAAAGCACATACCTTGACAAAGTTTTGAAAAAGTTCAAAATGGATCAAGTAAAGAAAGGGTTCTTTCCTGTGTTACAAGGTGTGAAATTGAGTCAGACTCAATGCCCGACCACTGTAGAAGATAGAGAGAAAATGAAAGATGTTCCCTATGCTTCAGCCATAGGCGCTATCATGTATGCAATGCTATGTACCAGACCTGATGTGTGCCTTGCTATTAGCTTAGCAGGGAGGTACCAAAGTAATCCAGGAGTGGATCACTGGACAGCGGTCAAGAACATCCTGAAATACCTGAAAAGGACTAAGGATATGTTTCTCGTTTATGGAGGTGACAAAGAGCTAGTCGTAAATGGTTACGCCGATGCAAGCTGATCCGGACGATTCTAAATTGCAAACCGGATACGTGTTTACATTGAACGGTGGAGCTGTCAGTTGGTGCAGTTCTAAACAAAGCGTCGTGGCGGGATCTACGTGTGAAGCGGAGTACATAGCTGCTTCGGAAGCAGCAAATGAAGGAGTTTGGATGAAGGAGTTCATATCTGATCTAGGTGTCGTACCTGGTGCATCGGGACCGATGAAAATCTTTTGTGACAATACTGGTGCAATTGCCTTGGCAAAGGAATCCAGATTTGCAAGAGAACCAAGCACATCAAGAGACGCTTCAATTCCATCCGGGATCAAGTCTAGGTGGGAGACATAGAGATTTACAAGATACATACGGATCTGAATGTTGCAGACCCGTTGCTAAGCGTCTTCCAAGAGCAAAACATGATCATCACAAAAACTCCATGGGTGTTAGAATCATTACTGTGTAATCTAGATTATTGACTCTAATGCAAGTGGGAGACTGAAGGAAGTATGCCCTAGAGGCAATAATAAAGTTATTATTTATTTCCTCATATCATGATAAATGTTTATTATTCATGCTAGAATTGTATTAACCAGGAAACATAATACATGTGTGAATACATAGACAAATATAGTGTCACTAGTATGCCTCTACTTGACTAGCTCGTTAATAAAAGATGGTTGAGTTTCCTAAACCATAGACATGAGTTGTCATTTGATTAACAGGATCACATCATTAGGAGAATGATGTGATTGACTTGAACCATTCTGTTAGCTTAGCACATGATCGTTTAGTTTACTGCTATTGCTTTCTTCATGACTTATACATGTTCCTATGACTATGAGATTATGCAACTCCTAATTACCGGTGGAACACTTTGTGTGCTACCAAGCGTCACAACGTAACTTGGTGATTATAAAGGTGCTCTACAGGTGTCTCCGATGGTACTTGTTGAGTTGGCATAGATCAAGATTAGGATTTGTCACTCCGATTGTCGGAGAGGTATCTCTGGGCCCTCTCGGTAATGCACATCACAATAAGACTTGCAAGCAATGTGATTAATGAGTTAGTTGCGGGATGATGCATTACGTAACGAGTAAAGAGACTTGCCGGTAACGAGATTGAGCTAGGTATTGAGATACGGACGATCGAATCTCGGGTAAGTAACATACCGATGACAAAGGGAACAACGTATGTTGTTATGCGGTTTGACCGATAAAGATCTTCGTAGAATATGTGGGAGCCAATATGAGCATCCAGGTTCCACTATTGGTTATTAGCCGGAGACGTGTCTCGGTCATGTCTACATAGTTCTCGAACCCGTAGGGTCCGCACGCTTAAAGTTCGGTGACGATCGGTATTATGAGTTTTTGTGTTTTGATGTACCGAAGGTAGTTTGGATTCCCGGATATGATCACGAACATGACGAGGAGTCTTGAAATGGTCGATACATAAAGATCGATATATTGGACGACTATATTCGGACACCGGAAGTGTTCCGGGAGGTTTCGAAGAAAACCGGAGTGCCGGAGGGTTACCGGACCCCCCGAGAAATAGTGGGCCTTATGGGCCTTAGTGGAGAGAGAAAGAGAGAGAGAGAGGGCTGGCCTAGGGCAGGCCGCGCGCCCCTCCCCCTCTGGTCTGAATTAGACTAGGAGAGGGGGGCAACGCCCCTTTCCTTCTCCCTCTCCCCTTCCTTTCCCCCTCCTAGTAGGAGTAGGACAGAGGGGAGTCCTACTCCTACTAGGACAGAGGGGAGTCCTACTCCTACTAGGAGGAGGACGACTCCTCCTGGAGCGCCCTACAGGGGCCGGCCGGCCTCCCCCCTTGCTCCTTTATATACGGGGGCAGGGGGCACCTCTAGACACACAAGTTGATCTGTTGATCTCTCCCATCCGTGTGCGGTGCCCCCCTCCACCATAATCCACCTCGATCATATCGTAGCGGTGCTTAGGCGAAGCCCTGCGTCGGTAGCATCATCATCACCATCATGACGCCATCATGCTGATGAAACTCTCCGGTGAAGCTTTGCTGGATCGGAGCTCGTGGGACGTCATCGAGTTGAACGTGTGCTGAACTCGGAGGTGCCGTGCGTTCAGTAGTTGGATCGGCCGGATCGTGAAGACGTATGACTACATCAACCGCGCTGTGCTAACGCTTCCGCTTTCGGTCTACGAGGGTATGTGGACACACTCTCTCCTCTCATTGCTATGCATCACCATGATCCTGTGTGTGCGTATGATTTTTTTTTGAAATTACTACGTTCCCCAACACTAGCTACTAGCTATGGACCCGTAGGTCTAAACTAGACTACTCACGCTTCATCGGAGAGGCAATGGTGTTGATGTAGAAGCCCTCCGTGATCGAATCCCCCTCCGGCAGGATGCCGGAAAAGGCCCCAAGATAGGATCTCATGGGTACAAAAGGTCGGGGCGGTGTAAAAGTGGTTTCATGGCTCCCTAGATGTTTTTAGGGTATAAGAGTATATATAGGAGGAAGAACTAGGCCAGGAGACCTACGATGTGCCCACAAGGTCGGGGGGTGCGCCCTCCACCCTTGTGGCCGCCTCGATACTCTTCTCACTTGCACTCCAAGTCTCCCGGGTGTCTTCTGGTCCAAGAAAATCATCGTAAAAGTTTTATTCCGTTGGACTCCGTTTGGTATTGCTTTTCCGAGAAACTCTAAAAAGGGGGGGATAGAAAGTGGCACTGGGATCTAGGTTAATAGGTTAGTATCAAAAATCATGTAAAATAGCATATTAATGCATATAAAACATCCAAAACAGACAATATAATAGCATGGAACAATAAAAAATTATAGATATGTTGGAGACGTGTCAAGCACAACCCACCAGGGCATGCCTGGGGGCCCAGGCGCGCCCTGGTGGGTTGTGCCCACCTCGGGTGCCCCCCGGACCCCCTCTTTACTCTATAAATACCCCGATATTCTAGAAACCCTAGGGGAGTCAACGAATATCAATTCCAGCCGCCGCAGAGTCCAGAACCACCAGATCCAATCTAGACACCATCACGAAGGGGTGCATCATGTCCATTGGTGCCTCTTCGATGATGCGTGAGTAGTTGTTTGTAGACCCACGGGGCCATAGTTAGTAGCTAGATGGCTTCCTCTCTCTCTTTTGAATCTCAATACAATGGTCTCTTGGAGATCCATATGATGTAACTCTTTTTGCGGTGTGTTTGTTGGGATCAGATGAACTTTGAGTTTATGATCAGATCTATCTTTTTATCCGTGGAAGTTATTTGAGCCTTCTTTGATCTCTTTTATGCATGATTTCTTATAGCCTCACATTTCTTCTCCGATATTTGTTTTTTTGGCGAACTTGATCTATTTATCTTGGAATGGGAAGATGTGCTTTGTGATGGGTTCGATCTTATGGTGCTTGATCCCAGTGACAGAAGGGGAACCGACACGTATGTATCGTTGCTATTAAGGATAACAAGATGGGGTCTATTTCTACATAAATAGATCCTGTCTACATCATGTCATCGTTCTTTATTGCGTTACTCCGTTTCTCCATGAACTTAATACATTAGATGCATGCTGGATAGCGGTCGATGTGTGGAGTAATAGTAGTAGATGCAGGCAGGAGTAGGTCTACTAATCTTGGATGTGATGCCTATATAATGATCATTGCCTGGATATCGCAATGATTATTTGAAGTTCTATCAATTGCCCAACAGTAATTTGTTTACCCACCGTTTGCTATTTTTCTCGAGAGAAACCACTAGTGAAATCTACGGCCCCCGGGTCTCTTCTTTAATATATTTGCCTTTGCGACCTATTTTCCTTTGCTTTTATTTTCAGATCTATTAAACCAAAAATACAAAAATACCTTGCTGCAATTTATTTTTTCACATGTTCCCGCGAGATCTATCTATCAAATTATCATAACTTTCTCACGTCCGTTTGCCAATTTCTGGCGTCGTTACCCGAAAGGGATTGACAACTCCTTTAACACGTCGGGTTGCGAGTATTTGTTATTTGTGTGCAGGTGCCGTTCACGTAGTGTTGCGTGATTCTCCTACTGGTTCGATAACCTTGGTCTCATCACTGAGGGAAATACCTACCGTCGCTGTGCTACATCATCCCTTCCTCTTTGGGGAAATACCGATGCAGTCTAGAAGACATCAAGCACCCAAGCTACAAAAGGAAATACCGATGCAGTCCACCCACATATCAAATTATCAAAGTAGCGAACGTGAATCAAACCAACATGATGAAAGTGACTAGACCAAATTCCCGTGTGCCCTCAAGAATGCTTTGCTTATTATAAGAGACTGTTTTGGCCTGTCCTTTGCTACAAAAGGATTGGGCTACCTTGCTGCACTTTATTTACCGTTGTCATTACTTGCCCGTTACAAATTATCTTGCTATCAAACTACCTATTACCGACAATTTCAGTGCTTGCAGAAATTACCTTGCTGAAAACCGCTTGTCATTTCCTTCTGCTCCTCGTTGGGTTCAACACTCTCACGTATCGAAAGGACTACGATTGATACCCTATACTTGTGTGTCATCAGTTGGCTCCTACCCGAAGGTGGATCATCATCTCGTTCAATGACGAGGAGGACCGGCGGCCGCAACAGTAGTCGCCACCACAGACGCCCGTCCTCTTGCAGGACGCGGTGTATACACTGACGGATATCAACTATGTGCAACAGATGGAGCTCATGCTCCCTGGCTCTCTCCAAATCCATATCCCAGCGGTGCCACCAGATACGCTCATCCACATCAAGTCAGATCCCACTTCCCCTCCCCGCCCCCTCCCGCGCAACCGCGATGTCCAAATCGGATGTAGCATCCAAAAAGAACAGATCTTGCCACCGTCGCATCAAGCAGGAGCGGCGCTCATTGCTGTTACACCATGCTGGTGGCGGCTTGCCCCATGAGATCACAACGAAGGGGCACAATCACATTGGTCACTACCTCGTCGGCAGCGGCATCATCATCATCAAATCGTCCTCCCGGAGCGCCATTATGGCAGAGGAGTACACCGACAGGGAGCATCACCGGCTAGACATGCGCAACACCGTGCGCTGGGACAAGTTCACGGACTCTGGAGTCCCACTGCCACACATCCACATGGACCCAGAACTGGCTATGGCTTGGGCCCTTGATCAGTCGAAGAGATGACAGAGGGAGAAAGCACTGTCTACGACAAAGACGAGGAGAAGGTCAAGTACGGCTAGGAGTGGTCTCTCCATGAGTCCACCGCCATCGCCGCCTCCACAAATGTCCGCTGCCCTCTCTTCCCGCCCACGTCCATGGTGGCCGCAGCCATACTGCATAGGATACATGAGCTAGCTGAGCAAATCATCCATGAGCTATAGGTGGCGGCCGAGAAGCCCTACCACGACACCGCGCCCTACCGTCGCCGGAAGCCCAACGACGGTGACTCTGACAATGACGACGACGATGATGACGATGGTGCCGGTGGCCAGCCTGATATGGCATATGAGGTCACTGTCGGTGTCAAAACTGGCGGTTCTCGGGTAGAGGGTCCCGAACTGTGCATCTAAGGCTAATGGTAACAGGAGGCGGGGGACACAATGTTTACCCAGGTTCGAGCCCTCTCTATGGAGGTAATACCCTACTTCCTGCTTGATTGATATTGATGATATGAGTATTACAAGAGTTGATCTACCACGAGATCTAGAGGCTAAACCCTAGAAGCTAGCCTATGATTATGATTGTGTATATCTCTATCGACTAGTCTGGCCTCGGTTTATATAATGCACCAGAGGCCTAGGATAACAAGGGTCCTAGCCGAATACGCCAGTGGGGAGGAGTCCTTGTCTTGATCACCAAGTCTTGTGGAATCTTCGTTGTATGCGGCAGCTGTCCGAACTGGCCCATGAGTATACGACCATGGGGGTCCTCGGCCCAATCCAAATGATCGACAGACAACGTGATGAGTACCCCCTAGTCCAGGACACCGTCAGTAGCCCCCTGAACCGGTCTTCAAGTTGGGGACGCTCCTCGATTCTTCCGAACTATTCTTCATCTTCGGTTGTCGGTCTTGAAAACTGGTTCAACAAATCTTCTCTTCTTCGATCTTGAGGATCGCCGAAGTGCATCCGATGAGTTTACAGGTCGGGTATCTGAGGAGCCCCTTTAAGTTTCCGGCCTTTATCAATGCCTTGTTATTTTTATGCCACACCTCGGGTTTGAAGTTGTTCCCGGGCGGCAGTGTCCTCTTGCGTCCAAGCCCCAACGCCAGACTGTATTCGAGGTATCTTTTGCAGCCGGGTACCAACGCTGGGCTGTATCCGAGCTCCAACGTCGGACTATATCAAAGCTCCAACGCCTATCCAAGCTCCAACGTAGGACTGTATCCAAGCTCCAACGCCGTACTATGTCCGAGCTCCAACGCCGGACTGTATCCGAGATGTCATAGATCACCTTGGTTCTAAAAAGTTGAAGGAGTTTAGCCGAGCTCAATGCCGGAAATGCCCTCTATGGAGCCAGCCACTGGCGCCCGAGCTTTATGCCGGACTGCTTCCGAGGTGGTGCACCACCCGATAGCGGGCTGATTTTTTCTGATTATTTTTTATTGGTGCAATTTATTCTCTGCCGAGATATATAGCCAGTATACGTATATCCAGTAGCCCTCAAGGTGTGTGTCGGTCTAAAATCCGAGATGCACCTGAAGGAAAATATGAAACCGCTGATCCTAGTAGCTTCTGAGACTCAGGTCGTGAAATCGGCCCGAGGATCAACTCCTAGCTCGACAACATACATAGGAATAAAAATGCAGTGTAATATATTAGAGATAATAGTGATCGGTGAACGGGCCCCTGAGAGAGGGTCGTGAGAAGTCGCTGCAATATACTAGCTTGATGCCGGATAGGTCCATATGGTACCTATTATTGTCCGAAGACGCGTATGCGCATAGTTCGGTCAAGTCGAACACTGAGCACTTTGAATTCTATGTATTGAATAAGCAATGCAGTAGCCCCCGAGACACTGGTCGGGTGGCAACACCAAATCAGGGGATCGATGTGCCCCTTTAATATTTATAAATAATGAGCGCAAAGCCCAGTAGCCCCCGAGCCTTAATGTGGGCACGGGTGGCCGAATTAAGGATCGATATCCAGAGTAAAATCACAGATTATGTGTAATGATTCTATGTATCCAAGTACTTTACATCATTATTTTGACTCCATTGCGACCGTTCATCAGTTGAAAGTGGCCCATCGTCGGCTTCTACCCCTTGGTAGATACTATGCAGGGTGTTTCCGCAATAACAAAACAACCCTTAGCCGACGTCTCGGTGCCCGAAGGCGGTTGTGTTAGCGGAAACGAGGCAATCAGATATGCGGGCTTTATAACTTTCACTTAGTCATAGGAGCTTTAAACTGGGGAAGCTAGCTATGAGCCCCCGGTTAGTGTTCGGCGACATCCGAGGTCAAGCCGTAAACACTTCGGCCAATGTTATGAACGGCCCGTCATTTAACATAGTCATCGGATCGCTGATCAGTTTACGCCTATTGTGATAGTCAGTTTTCGGCTTTCTCCACTGAAGTGCTTAACCATGCGAGCTGGAAGCACAATCGCAGTGGTTCTCCCTTTGCACACCTAGCCGAACAAAGCGGAACGTAGGAGGCAAGCACAGGAGCCGGGCAACCCAAGTATTGACCGAAGACACAATTCGAAACCGATGCATATATAGCAATATCCGAGAATGTTTTTGCCGAATCCCTAAAGGTGTCCGGCGTTGCACTGCGAGACTAATGCTGGAAACGCGCAAATAGTCTAAAAGTGCCATAGGCTTGGAAAACCAAAAACTTCAGTAAAAACTGAACGTCCGAACTAGATCAAGTGTTCGGTGCCAATCCAAAAACTGGTCCTAAAAAATTGCGCTTCTGTCGTGCTGTAACGGGACACGTCCGATCTCAAGACTTCAAGTGGGTCAGCCTATGGCTTCAACATCCTTACCCCGAAGGCGGAATGCTTCTCCGAGACTAGTTTAGCAAACTGCACTCGAGCGGGTTTAGAGAGAAGCAAGGCTATCCGGCTATTGACCACGCACTTGCGTCGAGAAAGGAGTGATAGAAAAAAGACTTTGCAACGACCAAGAAGAAAAACATATCATACTAATTTAAGAGCCCCCACGTGACTTGGGTAAAAGAATTTTATGGATAATGATTGTATGCACTGAAGTACTTATATCATATCTGTTTTCACCCGAACTTTGAACGCGTCTTAACCGACCGTCGGCTTCTCCCTCTTCGGTCAAGGACCGAGAAGTGTTATGTACTCCACCTGTCGAGAATATCGACGGTGTTTCCGATAACCAGGCAATTAGGCCATAAGGCTGTAACAGACAAAGCACGCTCAGGGAACTTATGATATATTATTGACAAAGTGTAAGAAGCATCTTCGAAGAAAATAGTACCCCTACCGATACCTTTCTTCGGTGCTCATTGTTACTATGAGACTTGTGCAATAGATTTTTTGTACTCATGAGTTCCGTTGTGTGCCGACCATAATTGAAAACAATAAGGCGCTAGCTTTTGGCTTCACCAGTCGAGGTCCGCTCGGTGACCCGATTGACAGACAATCGCAGAGGTGCTCCTTTACTCCCTAGCCAAACAATCGGGAACGTAAGGGTAAACACAGGAGCGAGGCAACCCAGCTTGCAAATCGCTTAAGTCAACATGGTGCATATTGTGGCGTAATACACGAACAAGGAACGAAGCCGTACAAGTATAATCATATGCAAGAGGAAAGGCTTCATGAAGAAAGCCCCCAAGTGAACTAGGTATTTGAATTTGTGTGTCACAAACAAGGTTATGACAAAGAATTTTTTCACAAACAGCTTTTTGCCAAAAAAGTATAATGCTTGGTCGAACCGAACACAAGTTAAAAATTTAAAACTTTGAGCATGAAAGCGACTTAGCTGGTTAATGTGTTCGGCATTGATGACGTGGTCCGAGCTTGATGCGGGACAAGGTTCCATCCCCTAAGCTGGTCCCGAGGTGGCGGAGCGAAGAGCTCGGCACTCCGAAGTGGTGTCATAGCACGACAAATGCAGGCCGGCAGAGTGACGCCGAAGTCCCCAGCGTGGGTTAATGAGGTGTTGATGAAGCCCCCCGTCCAACCGAGGTGACGTGGTATGTCGGTACGCCGAGTTGACGATACTGCCCGACCCGGATCATTTTCCTGTGCACAAAATATAGTGCAAACCGGAGATAATAGTAATAATAATAAATTAAAAAGAAAAAATTTAGTTGCATAATTAATAATTTATGCAAAGATGAGTAATAAGAGAAATATAGACCGTGCGCCGAACACCCGACTATGTAGGACCCTCTTGATGATGCCGAAGTCCCTGAGGCAGCCGAACATGTCGGTATGGCAATTCTATCACCAAGGTGATCATGCGAGCCGATTTATGCCAATTGGGACGACGACGTTGGCTTGCCGAAGTGACCGCGTAACACAGCCGAAGTCGATCACTTCACAGGTCGGTCTGAGTTCCGTATGCAGCGTTCGCCGGACTACGTACGGAAACTGACCGAACCACCATGCGACCGTCATTAGTGCGGCCACCATTCGATAGACCTGTGTACAAGTGATGGAACAAACCAGAGTAATAATTTCTTGGAAAAAATAAATCCAAACAAGCAAAAATTACTAGGATTAATAGCACCTGGTTTATTTGTTGTAGCAATCCAAAGAAAAGCGACTCCCAAAATTGGGAGTCGATCCGCACACCCATTGAGTGATGGGCGATAAAGCGACGGCATGGCGATGCTGGCAAAGATTGGATTGCCGAGGCAAAGCCCTCGGTCCAGCTAACGTGACGAAGCTGGACGGCTAGTGACGCCGAAGTCTCCGGAGTAGGTTGATGAAGAGATGGCGAAGCCCCCGGTCCATCCGAGATGTCGAAGTAGGTCGGCGTGATGGACATCGGCTTGAAGAATCAACAATGCGGCCCTGCCGATGCCGGTCGTGACGTGGTGGATGCCGCCTTGATGAAGTGACCGTGTGGCGATGCCGGTGTGCCCGCTCCGTGTAATCTGTGAGGCGGCGATGTTGGTGATGATTTATCCTTCGCGATACCGATCTCTTGTTCGGCTTGCCGAGATGAGGATCCGAAGAAGTTGAGCTCGGCTCAGTAAAGTGACAACGTGTCTAGCGCAGGTCGGCATCCGTAGAGCAACGTTGTCGGTCTGGTTTGACACCAGCGCGATGGTGAAGATCATATTGGAAAAGACTTCAAAATTAGCGGGATGTTTTTGGGAATAAAACACAATACCCCATACAAAACTTCCTTCAAAAAGGATGTTCGAAATCCCGTTCATAAAAAAGATGAATTCGGGTCAGATTTGTTCTCGCGTAGAAAACAGATCCAAAAAGCGATGCACTACTCGGAAGGTTCCCGGAGTTTGGACGGTCGGATCGAGCTGAAATTTTGAGGGGTGGTAGATATAGGAATTCCACAGCCGATCAATGGTTGGATCTTCCAAAGGACGTCTGAGCTAGAAGCTGGACACCAAGCCCTAAACTCGTCCAGATTCTTGTCCAGATTTGACAGGGCTCCAGTATATCGTAGATTGTCGGAGATTCCTGCATCGGATCTCGAAGAAATTTTGCCTGGCTGTTGTAGACATAATTCCGCACTATTCCACCGAAGCAATTATGAAACCGATGCTCTAGGAGACGGTGACAGCGGATACAAGTTCGCTGTCAGGAAAAACAACACGGCCGCCCGAGGGCAATGTTGACGTTGAGCCCTCGAGCTCCATGGATGATTCCTCTATGATCATGATAGAGATCGGAGTTGATGTTGATGAAGGCCCCCGTTCGAACATGACGATCGGAGATGGAGCGCGGTCCTCGGTTGAGCCAAGGTGACCAGTCGAGCCAGCGACGAAGATGCCGGCGTCGCAGTTGACCTACGGGCGAGCCATTGATCCTTTTGCCGATCACACAGCGGAACTCTCAATGTAAGCACCAATGTCGGTGTCAAAATCGGCGGATCTCGGGTAGGGGGTCCCGAACTGTGCATCTAAGGCTAATGGTAACAGGAGGCGGGGGACACAATGTTTACCCAGGTTCGGGCCCTCTCTATGGAGGTAATACCCTACTTCCTGCTTGATTGATATTGATGATATGAGTATTACAAGAGTTGATCTACCACGAGATCGTAGAGGCTAAACCCTAGAAGCTAGCCTATGATTATGATTGTGTATATCTCTATCGACTA
This sequence comes from Aegilops longissima, assembly GCA_021605205.1. Lineage (NCBI taxonomy): Eukaryota > Viridiplantae > Streptophyta > Magnoliopsida > Poales > Poaceae > Aegilops > Aegilops longissima. The sequence goes on along the minus strand of CM038682.1, from coordinate 654,919,352 downwards.
GCCTATCCTCGGTTTATATAATGCACCAGAGGCCTAGGATAACAAGAGTCCTAGCCGAATACACCAGTGGGGAGGTGTCCTTGTCTTGATCACCAAGTCTTGTGGAATCTTCCTTGTATGCGGCAGCTGTCCGAACTGGCCCATGAGTATACGGCCATGGGGGTCCTCGGCCCAATCCAACTGATCGGCAGACAACATGATGAGTAACCCCTAGTCCAGGACACCGTCAGTCACCGTCAAGTATATGGTAGTATAGTTTTTTTAGGTTTTTAGTTCATCGGACGTAATATCGTCCGGTTTTATGTAAAAATTATCCAAGTTCCAATTAATGTCATCTGGTTTGTTTAAATTTGCATCAAATTTGTTCACTTTCGTTAAATTTCATTAGAAACGTACCCGGACATTTGCATCTAGCTTTGGATGGATGGTTGATACGCCTCCAACATATCGACTTTTCCAAACATGTTTTCTCTTGTTTTGGACTCTCACTGGTACCGTGTCGTGCTGCTATACAAACGGGTTTTAACCCCTTTCCATGACGACATTTGGAACCGTCACCTAGTGAGTGATGGCGATAGGGGGGTCCTTCCCACACGATCCAGAAACCATCGGGGATAAGCGAGCGGCAACTAAGGATCACCATAGAATAAACGTATGAGAAGCCGCCCCAGTCGCACACGTTACATCTCGACGTTACGTTTCTGATCAAAGAGACATCCCAAATGATTACGATGCTATAGTCATGTGAAAAAGGTGGACATCAACATTAATCTACTAATATGTTTGTGATAGGTACGTTGTCCCACATGGTTCAAGAATGTAAAATGTGTGCGGTACCTCTACTAACGTCAACGTGTCCATTTTCATAACTGTGTGCAATTGGTATTCCTATCACACACGCACACTGGTTTGAAACGTTTGCCGTATTACCATGAATCGCACACACATATGAGACGAAACCGTGTGTGCGTTCACCAGGCATCACAAACGTTTCACGTCAAAGAACCGTGTGTTCTCTATTTTTCATCACACATGTTGTTTTCTTTCTAACCATGCACACATTATTTTATTCACTCCTGTATAATTTTATTTTTCCCTGTAATTTATTATTCAAATTGGAAATTTTGAAATATGAAACGTGCAATTCAAATTCTCAGCACAATGGTTCAACAACGAATCCATAAATAAAATTGTTAGTACAATATGTTCAGTAATTACAGGATTAGACAACAATTAACTATGATAAACCACAATATTTAGAGGCAGTAAAGGTGAACAGACAAGTGTAAATCATTTTGACTGCCGATGGTGTTGAAGAAGCAGAATGCCCATAATGTGCCTTCATGCATGCCATAGGCACGAACAACTTTTGTCCAACCCTTGTGACGATCGCCCGCTCATCCTTCACCGCCTTCCGGAAGACTTCTAGAGCATTATCATGGTAGCATGAATTATATACTTTAACCTTAGTTGCCTCCACTCCGGTCATGCAGTTTGCAAGGTAATCATCAGTAAATAGCTTTGAAAACCACTGAAAAGAGAAAAATATCAGATACAGAGGTCTCATAGAGTAACTTGTCGTGGGCAGGGGGAAAAGGCAACATATTACTTACCATCCTAAAGTTCACTGTTGTCTTGGACAAAGTGTAAATAAAGAGCTTAATTCCCATCATCCGTTTCTTTCGCCTAACAATCTTTCTTAGTTTCCTCACTTGACGCTTTTTCAAGAATATCTCATTACCCCATATGCAAAAGGGATCGAAGCGTGGATCAGTACCGCTCATATATGTACCTACAAGCAACCAGTAAATGTTAGAAGCTAAACTGAGATTGCACAAATGATGTAAAATACAACTACATACGTTCCTAAGTACAAGTATTTTTAGAGATTTCAATATGAACTACCTACATATGTATATAGAATTATAGATATAGTTTAGATTAGAATCTAGATTCACTCATTTTGCTCCTTATGTAGTCTATATTGGAATCTCTAAAAATACTTATATTTAGGAACAGATGGTGTATAAGACATGGGATGCAGCTAACCTCGACGGCAAACAACAGCATCACCCATTGTAGCCCTGTGTAAGTACATGGAAAGCCAATGTTAACTACAACAGGGCTAACATCCACCAAAAATAGCAAATGGTAATAAAACGGCAGCATCTGTAGTGATATCTTCATTGCGAAAGAGTAGCATGGTAGCAAAGGGACAGATTATAAAATGGATATACCTGTTAATTGCAACATGCTTAACAGCATCCTAAGTCATGTTTTGTAAGTTTGTAGCCATTGAAATACAACTGTTTAAAAATGGATACAAGTGTTAATTGCAACAGGCTTAATACCATCGAAACCGGTACTGATAAAAATGCAATTGGCAGAGTTAAACATCACAAGGGAGGTGCTGTTAGAGCAGAGAATGGCCCAGTTGTCTATAAAAAGGTGGGAAAATAGCTAAAACGTGTTAGGCATGTTTACTAGAACATGCTTAATACATCGACCATATAAAACATATCCATTAATTGCAACTGGTATTGGTAAGATTGAACTGGTGAGTTCATACTTGGTAAGTCTTGAGAGGTAGTTGCTACGACATCTTGGCCAGAGCCCGCCCAAAGTCAGCGGCGGCGGAGGCGAGCTCTTCCTCCGGGTTGAAGCATGGATCAGTGCCGCCAACATGTGTACCTACAAGAAGCAAGTAAATGTTAGAAGCTAAACTGGAATTGCACAAATGATGTAAAATACTGTAAGACATGGGATGCAGCTAACCTCGATGGGAAACAACAACATCACCCATTATGGCCCTGCGTAAGTACATGGAAAGGCATGTTAAGTACAACAGGGTTAGCATCCACCAAAAATAGCAAATAGGCAGCATATCTGGTATATCTTCATTGCGGGGAGTAGCATGGTAGCAAAGGGACAGATTAAAAAACGAATACAACTATTAATTGCAACAGGCTTAACAACATCCTAAGTCATGTTTTGTAAGTTTGTAGCCATTGAAATACAACTGTCTAAAAATGGATTCAACTGTTAATTGCAACAGGCTTAATAGCCATTGAAACCGATACTGATAAAAATGCAATTGCCAGAGTTAAACATCACAAGGCAGGTGCTACCAGAGCAGAGAATGGCCTAGTTGTCTATAAAAAGGCAGGGAAAGTAGCTAAAACATGCTAGGCATGTTTACTACAGCATGCTTAATACATCGACCATACAAAACATAGCCATTAATTGCAACTGGTATTGGTAAGATTGAACTGGTGAGTACATACTTGGTAAGTCCTTAGAGGTAGTTGCAGGGGCACTTTATCTTGGCCAGAGTGATACGTCTCCAATGTATCTATAATTTTGATTGTTCCATGCTATTATATTATCTATTTTGGATGTTTTATATGCATTGATATGTTATTTTATATTATTTTTGGGACTAACCTATTAACGTAGAGCCCAGTGCCAGTTTCTGTTTTTCCTTGTTTTTGAGTTTCGCATAAAAGGAATACCAAACGGAGTCCAAACGGAATAAAACCTTCGCGATGATTTTTCTTGGACCAGAAGACACCCTAGAGACATGGAGATCAAGTCGGAAGAGCCACGAGGCGGCCACAAGGGGGAGGGCGTGCCCAGGGGGTAGGGCGCCCCCTGCCTTGTGGGCCACTCGTGACCCCCCTGACCTAACTCTTCAGCCTATATATTCCCAAACCACCAGAAGTATCCAAAAACACTTTTCCACCGCCGCAACCTTCTGTACCCATGAGATCCCATCTTGGGGCCTTTTCCGGCATCCTGTCGGAGGGGGGATTCGATAATGGAGGGCTTCTACATCAACTCTATTGCCCTTCTGATGAAGCGTGAGTAGTTTACCACAGACCTATGGGTCCATAGCTAGTATCTAGATGGCTTCTTCTCTCTCTTTTATTCTCAATACCATGTTCTCCTTGATGTTCTTGGAGATCTATCCGATGTAATCTTCTTTTGCGGTGTGTTTGTCGAGATCTGATGAATTGTGGATTTATGATCAACTTATTTATGAATATTATTTGAATCTTCTCTGAATTCTTTTATGCATGATTTGGTATCTTTGTAATTCTCTTCGAACTATCAGTTTGGTTTGGCCAACTAGATTGGTTTTTCTTGCAATGGGAGAAGTGCTTAGATTTGGGTTCAATCTTGCAGTGTCCTTTCCAAGTGACAATAGGAGCAGCAAGGCACGTATTGTATTGTTTCCATCGAGGATAAAAAGATGGGGTTTACATCATATTTCTTGAGTTTATCCCTCTACATCATGTCATCTTACTTAATGCGTTGCTCTGTTCTTCAAGAACTTAATAATCTAGATGTAGGCAGGAGTCGGTCGATGTGTGGAGTAATAGTGGTAGATGCAAAATCATTTCGGTCTACTTGACACGGACGTGATGCCTATATTTCATGATCATTGCCTTAGATATCGTCATAACTTTGCGATTTTCTATCAATTGCTCGATAGTAATTTGTTCATCCACCGTATTATTTGCTATCTTGAGAGAAGCCTCTAGTGAAACTATGGCCCCCGGGTCTATTTTCCATCATATAAGTTCCCGATCTACTATTTTGCAACCTTTTACTTTCCGATGTATAAACCAAAAATACCAAAAATATTTACTATACCGGTTGTTTAGTTTCATCTATCTCTATCAGATCTCACTTTTGCAAGTAACCATGAAGGGATTGACAACCCCTTTATCGCGTTGGGTGCAAGTTGTTTGATTGTTTGCGCATGTATTGGTGATTTGTGTGTTGTCTCCTACTAGATTGATACCTTGGTTCTCAAACTGATGGAAATACTTATCTCTACTTTGCTGCATCACCCTTTTCTCTTCAAGGGAAAAACTAACGCATGCTCAAGAAGTAGCACAGAGCCCACCCAAAGTCAGCGGTGGCGGAGGCGAGCTATTCCTCCGGGTCAAAGTATGGATCAGTGCCACTGACATGTGTACCTACAGGCAACCAGTAAATGGTATAAGTTAAAATCCAATTGCACAAATGATGTGAAATATTTTAAGACATGGGATGCAGCTAACCTCGACGGCAAACAACAACATCGGCCGTTATGACCCTGCGTAAGTACATGGACAAGCATGTTAAGTACAACAGGGTTAGCATCCACCAAAAATAGCAAATGTACAACATCTCTAGTGATATCCCGAGTCATGTATTGTAAGTTTGTTGCTGGTATTGGTGAAATTGAGCTGGACAGTTCATACTTGAACATCACACAGTGTGCAGTAATGAAATAAACAAGGCACGAACATGCTTAATACATCAACCGTACAAAACATAGCCATTGCAAGTGGTACTGCTAAGATTTAGCTGGTCAGATCATACCTGTTAAGTCCTTGGGGGTAGTCATCGGGGCACTTCATCTGGATCAGAGCCTGCACCATGTCGGCGGAGACGGAGGCGAGGTGTTCCTCCGGGTCAACACGCACAATGGCCATCGTGCCATGGACCGCCATCAGCTCCTCGACCTCCACGTAATATGTGGTTGGGCTTGCGCGGCGATGCTCTAGAGGTAGGGGTGGTGGGGATTTGGAGGCATGAGGATGTTTCGTAGGCGCCATTTAAGCAATCAAGCAGGGGCCGTGATAGAGGTCGGTGGGTTACTTGACTGTATCCGAGTAGAACGTAGATGTGGTTGAAGTTGTGGTTGCGGCGGCGGCGATTTGAGCTGCCGGTAGGGGGAGCAGAGGGGGGAGGGGGAGATACTGAGGAAATTTGATGGATGGGGATGTGGTTGGAGGAATAAAATTTTGAAATCGCGCACCTAATGAAAATTTTGCTGCGAAACTTGAAACTTGGGTGGGGGAAACACACAACGCAGACGAAGCGCATAAAATACTCGTGTGCGAGAAAAGAGAAAATTGGCACATCCCGTCTCCAAAAAATGTACACGTGTAGTTGATTTTTTCGGTCAATGGTACGCCTGATTTATTAGGAAACATTGCAGAGGAAACTAACTTATGGATCATTAACGCAAAAAACGCACACGGGTATTGTTGAGGATACAACTACAGAGTGTGAACCGCCCCGGAGGGGCCGGTTTACCCTCGTGCGTGATCCAGGCCCATATGGAGGCCTGGAGCCCAGAAGGGAATTAAGATCCATACATGTAAACCGCCCTAATATCAGAATTTGTATTGTAAGACAAGAAAGGAGAGACCAAACCGACTCTTGTATGAGCCGGATTGGGATTCAGTAAGTCGCCGGGCGTTAACCCGTGTATATAAGGGACGACCCGCGGCGAAGTTAGGGACAGGAGATTCGAGGCCAAGGTAAAGCTATTGCTCCCTAGTCGCCGAATCATATCAATCACACCACAATCGGACGTAGGTTTTACCTTCATCAAGGGGCCAACCAGATAATTCCCGTGTCTTGTGTCCGCATTAACCCTCTAGGTAACCCGCACGATGGCCCCGCGACTAAGTCCTTTCATGAGGACATCTGCCGTGACAATTCCACGACAGTTGGCGCCACCGTGGGGCTATCGCACGATGGTTTGATGATCTTAGAGGGCAAGTTCGAGGGACTCGAAGGCTATGCAGTGGGCCGGATGACTAAAAGTCGTCGCGGCAAACTCTACATCGACGATGCGGACTGGGGCCCCGAGGCCAGCTCGGTGGAGTATGGATACCGGGTCCCCTTTGGCGGTATACACGTGTTCATCGGCAAGATTGGCGAGTCAGGGCCTGGGCCGGACGACTGCACCGACCTCATCGAGACGGCTCAGCGGTCGAAGAAGAGTCCCGCCTCGCTAAACCGGGCGGACAGGCATGTTTTCGTGGGAGTCGCTCACGGAGGCTACGAGGACGGATCAGCGTCAGGTGATGAAACTGTGGTCTACTGTGGGGACGAATCGTCGGCCGGAGAAACTGAGTCTCTATATCAGCTACGGGAAGGTCGATCGGGGTAGTTCCGATGGGGAGAGCATTCCGGACCTTTTCGATCTACCCAACCGGTTGGGATCTTCATGACCGTACACAGCGGTACTTCACTCTTCGACCGCGGGCGCCTCGTCGCCGGTTCAACAGCGTGCCGGCAGCCGAAGGAGGCCCCTGGCGCCCGCCGCTCAAGTTTTGTCGAGCTGACACGTTAGCTGTGCTCTCGGCGGAGGCTAATCCGCCGGATCAGGACTCTCACAACGCGGAGATTGCAAAGGTGAGGGGACAGATCACTAATGCTAAAGCAGACTTGGCAGCCGCGACGAAAGGATGGCAGCGAACGGGCCGCTGGATGCGCAGCTTATAGGCTCAGCCGACCAGAGCGCGCACAGAAGTCATGAAAAGGAAGTACAGGTCCCGCTTACCTTCCGCTTTTGAGGGAAGGAGCTTTTCAATACCCCAGGGCAGGGACCAGAATCCGCCGCCATTGGTAAACCGCCGAAGCACTGGACGGCCGCACCGGTTCAGCCCCGGATGATAGATCTACTCGCCATCATACCGGCGCACCCTGCATCGCGCGTACACCTCCGGTCATTACTCCAACCCGATGGATAACCTCGTAGCGGCTGCGGCACGGTTAGAGGCAATCCCAATTGAAGGCGATTCACCACAGCAAAGTGGAGACACGCCGGTCAAGGAGCTCCTCAGACGGCCTTGGCTCAGCAAGAAGCGCATCAGACAATGAGATAGGATCCATTCCACCCCGCCCGAAGTCGGAGCTGCAGCCGACGCGCCGATGAACCGCCGTGTCGAGCAATGCGCAGCGTGGACCGCCCAAGGCAACAATCCGCAGCGGCTTTGAGGATGCTCAAGTGGTAGTGGACCGCGCCAGGCACGAGGGAGGCCGGATTAGCAGACAAGCGGAGGATCATCCGCCCGCGCCGGTTCGACCAACCATCTTCGAACCGGGGTCACGCCCGCTCTTTTGGGGTGCCTTGCCTCGCCCCTCGCTTACGCACGCGGCGCTGCCCAAAGATTTCAAGGGCCACGCGAAGGTGCCCAACTATACCGCCGACTTGGCTCCAGAGGCATGGATAGAAAGCTACGAGATGGCCATGGAGATGCTGGATGTGGATGAAGCAGCATGTGCCAAGTACTTCACAATGATGCTGGAAGGTATCGCCCGACCTGGTTGAAAAACTTGTCGCCCGACTCTATCAACTCGTGGACGCAGCTTGAGAACCCGTTCATCCAAAATTTCAAGGACACCTGTAAACAACCCATGTCGGTGGTGGATCTGGCGATTTGCGCCCAGCGGACGGAGAGTCTACAACCCATTGTGCGCCTGTCTCGAAGTTTTACATTCTTCGACCGGATCAACCCTGGTTCCGCGATCATGACCTTGGAAGCCAATTGCGGTTCGAGCCATTGAAGCTGAAGCTGGGTCGCATGAAGCGCTTTTTGTCATGATATGGGCACTCTAATGGGTGTTTTGGTAAAGTACGCTGATTTCGATAGTACCAAGGATCCTGAATCGAGAATGATGAAGCGGGAAGGGAAAACAGAACGGCAATTCCAGGAGCCAGCAGCATCACCGGCAGCAATGGAGGGCACAAGCGCAGTTTAACGGCAACATGGGCTTTGTGGCCAACACCAACACGCAGGACAAGGGTCAGCGGCGCCGGGTAGGCAGTCAAACCGGGTGGTCACAACCGGATCGCTTGAACTTCAGATAAATCAACCTTGTCCGAAGCACGGACGAAGGAGGTACCGCGAACCACCTTTGAAGGACTGTTATATTATGCAGGAGTTTAAGAACTCCAACTCTTTCCGGTATGATCAAGGGTCCGCGGCGGTTCGTGGTCCGCCCGGTTACGGCGGAGGAAATTCGCCCGGGTTCGCGGTAATCCGGGCGGCAAGGCAATCGAATAATGAAGGTAATCGTAACAGTCGTAACTAAGGGGCTACAATCAACAACAGCAGCAGTCGGGTTATCGAGCAATCCAAAGCAATTGAATGGCGGACAGTACCACGTCTTTACCTCCAGCTTAGACCGACGAGACCGGAAACTTCAGAGGCGGACGGTCAGTGTTGTTGAACTGCTGCGCCAGATTACCGCGCTGGTCCGAGCAGCCGATTGTGTGGAGCAGAGAGGACCATCCTCCCGTGTTTACAATCCGGCCGCTTAGCCCTGGTGGTGGCACCCTGTAGGCGGGTACAAGTTTACCAAGGTTCTTATGGATGGAGGAAGCAGCATTAACATCTTGTACTACTGAAACTTTCCGACGGATGGGGTTAACAGATAGGCATCTCAGCCGCCCAAGACAGTGTTTCACGGAGTGGTGCCTCGTAAGTCGGCATACCCGTCGGTAAAATAGTTCGAGGTAACCTTTGGAGACGAGCATGACTCTGCAACGTAAACGCTGACATTTGAGGTGGTGAAAATTCAAAGCCCTTACCACGCCTCTTTGGGCGGCCGGCTTATGCTAAGTTCATGGCACGGCCCCGTTATGTTTACTTACAACTGAAAATGCCGGGTCACAAAGGAACAATAACGGTTCATGGAGCCGCCGGATCGCTCCGAGTGCGAGGAAGGTGATGCGCTTACGCAGAGTCGGTTTGTGCCACGAGGAGTTAAAGTATTATAAGGATAATGTTGATCCGGCGGATATGACCCTTTGAAGAAGCCAACTACAGAGCATGATCCGGACTTGAAGTTCAAATCGGCGGCTGAGACGAAGCTTGTTGATTTTGTGCCCGCGAGTCATCCAAGCAGTTCACCATCGCCAACCTGATCCTAAATAGGAAGGCGCGCCATCGAAGTTCATCCGTGAGAATCGACATTTTGCATGGAAACCTTCCGACATGCCTGTGTACCGAGGGAACTCGCTGAGTACACTCTTAATGTGGACCCAAATATAAACCGTAAAACAGTTTCTTCGCCGGTTTAACGAGGAAAGGCGCAAGGCCATCGGAGAAGAAGTCGCTAGACTTTTGGCAGCAGGGTTTATCGTTGAAGTCTTTCACCCAGAGTGGCTTGCTAATCCGTGTTGGTCCTTAAGAAGAATGGCACTTGCGCGATGTGCGTGGATTACACAGATCTTAACAAAGCTTGTCCAATGGATCCTTTGCCCTCCCCCGCATTGACCAGATCATTGACGAACGGCGGGTTGTGAGCGCTTGAGCTCGATGCATATTCTGGTTATCATCAGATTAAGATGGCGGTTAAAGACCAGGAGAAGACTGCGCTTATCACCCCTTTGGAGCCTTCGCTATGTGTCCATGCCTTTTGGGCTCAAGAGTGCCCAAGCAACTTATCGCGCTATGCATGTAATTGTTTGCATAAGCAGATCGGCCGTAATGTGCACGCCTATGTGGATGATATCGTGGTGAAATCAAGGCAGAAGGAGACATTGATTGAGGATTTAAAGGAAACCTTTGACAACTTGCGGGTGTACAAGATGATGCTCAACCCGCCAAGTGCGCCTTTGGTGTTCCAGCAAGTGTTGTTGGGTTTTCGTGTCAAACCGGGGATTGAAGCTAATCCGAGAAGATTACAGCTATTACTTCCTTAGCTAAGCCAAAGTGCATCAATGATGTTCAACGCTTGGCAGGCCGGATTGCCGCGCTAAGCCGGTTTATCACGCCTCGAGAGAAGGCTATCCCTTTATACCAGATGTCAAGAAGACGGATCAATTCGCTTGGAGCTCAATGCCGATGAGGCCTTGAGGATCTAAAGCGCAGCTGGCCAACCCGCCGTTCTTGCTGCCCCTATTGACAGGAGCCGCCTCTGTTATATGTTGCTGCTAATGCCGTGGCAGTGAGTGTGGCCATTGTGGTGGAGCGCAAGGAGGCAGGGAAAGAGTATCCGTTCAATGCCGCTTACTACATCAACGAGGTTCTCATCGAGTCTAAACAAAGGTATCCACATTGGCGTAAGCTGGTATATGGAGTCTTTATGGCAAGCCGAAGTGAAGCAATATTTCCAAGGGCACCCCATCACGGTGGTCACTCGGCCTTTAGGCGATATCACATCGAACCGGAAGCAATCGCCGGATTGCTAAGGGCTATAGAGCTTGGGCCGACGGTTTAAAGTATGTGCCCTGGACGGCCATAAAGTCTCGTGCACTTGTGGATTTCATTAATGATTGGACGGAGTTGCAAGCACCGAGGAGAAACCGGATCACACCTATTGGACCATCCATTTTGATGGGTCCAGCAGTTGAGGGCTCGGGGTCGGAGTCGATTAACTTCCCCACGAGGTGACAAGTTCTGTTATGTTCTCCGCCTAATGTTCCCTTGTACTAACAATGCAGCTGAGTATGAAGCTTTGCTCCATGGTCTCCGGATGGCCAAGGAAATGAATCTCAGCCGGTTAAATGTTTTGGTGACTCGGACTTGGTGGCCCAAGCAAGTATCCCGTACTTGGGACTCCAAAGATGCACTCATGGCTGCATATCGTCGAGAAGTGGATATCGTTGCAGGAAATTTTAAGGGTATCGTGGACCATGTGGATCGTCGGAAGAACGAGGCGGGTCGATGCTTTGAGCCGGCTGGGTTCACAGCAGTAAACCGTCCCGCCTAACGCTTTTCCTTGATGTGCTGCACAAACCTTCAGTTAAAATTCCTGATGAAATTGACTTGGCTATCCCTGATCCGGAGGTTTATTTGGTGGCGGCCTTGCATGTCATCCCGGATTGGACGCTCCCTTATTTGGCATACATGAACCGGGCGAAGTTACTGAGGATGAGACGTTGGTCCGGCAGATAGTTCGGGCGGTCTAAGTCTATGACCATTGTTAATGGCGAGTTGCACCGTCGCAGATGTGTCGTGGGTGTTTCAGCGTTGTGTGTCCCCTGAAGAGGGCTGTGAGATATTGCGAGAGATTCATGAGGGGGATTGTGGTCACCACGCCGGTTCAAAGTCCCTGGTGGCCAAGGCATTTCGCCATGGTTTCTATTGGTTGACCGCCCATGCCGATGCGGAGGATTTGGTCGACGATGTGACGGTTGCCAAAAGTTTTCAAGCGTGTTTCATGTGCCGCCCAAGAATTGAGGATGATTCCAATTACTTGGCCATTTGCATTTGGGGTTGGATATGGTTGGACCTTTCAAAAGGTCCAAGGATAAGAAGACCCACCTGTTGGTGGCAAAGTGGATAAATTTACTAAGTGGGTCGAGGCGAGCCTCGTTAGTAAGTGTGATGCAGCCACGGCGGTTCAGTTCATCAAACGGGTGATTTTCCGGTTTGGGTTTCACACAAGATCATCACGGACAATGGCACCAATTTATCCAAGGGAGCTATGAAGGAATTTTGTGAACGAGAGCATATCCGCTTGATGTTTCTTCCAGAGCCCACCCACAATCCAATGGTCAAGCGGAACGAGCTAATCAGAAATTTTGAAGGTATCAAACCCCGCTTATGGTCCCTTTAGAGAGGACGCCGGGTTGTTGGGTGGAAGAGCTACCGTCTGATATGGAGTATAAACACTACTCCCAACCGATCCATCGGATATACGCCGTTTTTATGATCTATGGAGCGGAGGCGTTCTTCCCAAAGGATATCCGCCATGACTCGCCCCGAGTAGCAGCTTATGTTGAGACAGATAGTGAGGCAGCACGGCAAGATGATCTGGATCGATCGGATGAAGAGCGTGATATGGCAGCAGCTCGCTCGGCGGTTTACCCGCCAGGATCTTCGCCGGTATCACAGCCGGCGGGTTAAAACCAGAACCTTTCAGAAGGAGACTTGGTGCTGCGGCTCATTCAAGATCGTAAAGATATGCACAAGCTATCCCCACCTTGGGAGGGGCCTTTGTGGTCAGAAGAATTTATACAACGGGTCCTACTATCCGATTGATGTTCGAGAGCGAAAAGACTCACGACGCCGAGGAGGAGACTAATGTGCCATGGAACATAGCTCATCTTCGCCTTATTATACTTGGAGCCATTGGCTCCATTTATGTACATATCAAGACTGTATATATTATGAATAAAAGCAATAAACCGGATCCTCGGCTAAAGCGGGTATCTGCTCGCCTAAAAGACCGGTTTGGGTACATGGAGATGTTGTTAGAAGCGCCTCCGTTCAACCCTTAGCCTTATTTTCCTTAACCTTTGTCATTTGGGGCTTGGTCGATCCAACCAATGCAATGCCTCTTGACAAAGCGTAAAGCCACCAGATCATTTGGGGACATGGTCATGTCTCGAACCAACACGCCTTTGGTCGGCCTAAGGCCATAGAATCACTTGGGGTTTTGGTCGAACCCAACCATTGCAATGCCACTTGATCGGCATCATGCCACGAAGTTCGCTTGGGGACTTGGCTGACTTGAACCATCGCTACGCCATATAGGGGCTTGGTCCCGTCCACCATGGTAACACCATCCGATCCGCTCAAGACAGCCTTGTCTTGTAAAGCGTTTTTTCTCATTGCTTTTGTTTTCATGAGATTTTGATATCTATCATTTGGTTTTTTGTTCGACCTTCGTAAACCGGATTTACGTTGTTGATACATTTTAAGTGGCGATTTTGTTCCGCTTGATTTTACCGTTAAAACATCCCATTGAGGAGTAACAGGGGGCTTATCATGCCCGGCACGGTTGGCACGGTAAACCGGTCTTATACAGGGATTGCCCTCCTTTGACGATGATGGTTTATAAGACCTCCGCTTTGGGATTGGCTACAGCCCACCGTGTGCCTCGATGTGGCAGGTATGTTCAGATCACATAATTTTGATCATATACCTCGGTTCTCTCGTATAAATATTGGTATCAGCCTGGTTGGAGGTATATACCGCCATGGCGGTTTAAGAACTTGTGATTGCAGGCAAAATATGTGGTAGGATTTACTACAAAAACCAACGGATCTAGCGCCGCCAGATAAAAGTTTACAGACCAAAGTTGTACCGGCATTGTTCAAGGAAATACACTTGATATCCTATTACAAAAGCCTTTCGAGGCCCGGCGTTTTACGCAGAAATTACGCCTTGAGGCTTTGGAGGTGTCACCCGGCTTGACGGATTACGCTGCTTCACCGGGTTGGCGCGAGGTGGAGGGGACGGCGCCTAGCGTCGGTTCAGCTTCTTCTTCTTCATCACCCAAAGCCCGGAAGTCATTGGTAGACCAGTCAATCCGGTTAAGGCCTCGAAGACAGCTTCTTCACTTATCGTTCAGCCGGATCAACGCTGGGGCGAAGTGTGCTTACGGATTGGGGGAATCAGGCTCGCACTTCCGGATGACAAACTCCACCCGCTTGTTGTTGGCGCTATAAAAGATCGGTGAACCTCGTGTTGGCTTCAGCGCCGCTTGACTCGCCAACGGACGCACTTCCTTGGTAATCCGCTTCAGCGCATTGTTATCAAAGGCTTCACCATTCTCTTGAGCACTGGAAAACCTTTAGCTATGTCACCGGATCAAGATCCGCTATCCATGCTTTGGCACGAGTCGAGCCAAGAGCGCGGCCAGCCCGGCTGCGGATCGCTTCATCTCTTCGTTGCCCCGAATCATCGACACCGTCCAGCGCCTCTCGATCAGGGACGGCGCCGTGTTGTCATATGAAGTGGCGATATGACTACTGGGCGCCGTATATAGCTGCTCAATCAGAGTGTACGGCCTTGAGCTTTTTCCGCACGCCGAGCCCGGATGAGCAATACGCTTGCTCGCACCAGGTTTAGACAGCCTGTTAAACCGCGGACGATTAACACAGCATAGTCAAGATAAATTTGCTTACCAAAGATGGTAGAGGTCATGGCATGCACTTGGCGCTTAAGTCCGGTCAGCTCTTCCGTCACCGGTTTAAGGGCCGCCCGGCTTCCTCCGCCCGCTTTACTAAACCGCCTTCTCGGTATCCCATTGACCTGCTCGATTTGTACCACTCTTTCAGCTGCTCCATGGTGGTCGTGGCAGTTTTCAGCTCATCCTTGGCTTTGGTGGCTTCGTTATTTGGATTTCCAGATTGGTTCGGAGGTCCTTTAGTTGCACAGCCCGCTGGTGTATTTCACTGATGACAAAGGAAGCAGGTTAGTGGTTTCATTATGCAAGTCCCAAGCTTAATACAAGTATTCAACTTGGCACTTTGGGGCTAATGGCTAGTTGATCTCAATTTTGCTATGAAGAGAAAACACTTAAGTCCCGGTTTAACTTTGCAAAGTTAAACCGACCCTTGGGGGCTACTATGCAGTTAAGATATAAGAGAGGTCAGTTCATTACCTCATAGCGTCCTTCATGCGGTTTACTAGACCGGCTTCAAAGTCGCTGCTTGTGTAAAGCCGGTTCGTAAAGCCGGAATGAAGCTCTTGGGCAGAGAAATTGTCGTAGTCGACATATCAGTCTTCCCTTGTCCTTGCTCATAATAGTGGAACCGCTTTGATGTTGTGCTTTGTTAAAACGACTGGTTGGCCAGGAGCAGTGTAGCCAGTACCGGTCACAATAACATCGTCATTTTCAGCGGTCTTGTTTGGGCTTGCCGTCGTTTTGCTTTGGCTCGGCGGTTCAACAGTCACGACGCTTCGGGCGGACGGATTTGATGGAACAGGTTGGGAAGTTTCCACTTGACCTCCGGTTCAACCTCCGCGGATCAGCAGTGTCGTCTTTTGTACAGTTCGCCGTAGCTTTCCTTGGCAGCTTCAGGATTTTCGTGTTTGTTCGGGATGTTTTCCGGATCAACATCTAGGGTAGGATCAAGAGTTTTGCCTTCTTGCTCAAGCGAGCCTTGGTGCTGCAATAGTCGAGTCGGATCAAGACAAATTCACCAGTGGTGACGGTGAGTCGAATTGACAAACAAGAATTACGCACTCGCGGCGATGTTCAGCGGAGGCAGTTGTGTGGTGGATGAACCGCCGACGAGTTGGAAGAGGCCTGATAATTCGGGTCGACGGATTGAGAGGACATCGAAGAAACCTTTAAGGGATAACGCCGGAGAGCAAGTCACCTCCGCCGACGCTTCCGGATAGGTGTAACCGTAAACCGCTGAAGTAACTGCTGGCCACTATGCCGGGTTGTACGACGCCGTCGCCTGTTGTGTCTTCAAGTTAAGATTTGGATTCAAGTAAGCACAGAATGGTATTTTTCACTTTCCGGACGGCGCGATTTAATTCTCTTAACCGCGCAAGATCGGATTCGAAGAAAGTAAGATTACCTCAACAGGTCGGCGTGGCTGGCTTCAAGATCATCCCGGAAGAAAATTGTCAAGAAAAGATTGTAAAAGGACTAAGCATGTGCAGGAAGAAACACAAAGCGGCAAGCCGGTTTACCTCAGCGCTCGATTCTTCGCCCTCCGCCGGATTAGAGGACTCGGCGGTCTTCTTCGCCCGCTTTCTTAGTGGCCTTTGACTTTACACGAGGCGCCCAACCGGTTTGGTTCGCCTGTAAGGAGCTGTCGGCCCGAGAAGGGATAAGGATTAACGGCATCGACGGAGTATTAAGAGCTTGAAAGACAGAGAGTAGAACTTACCGCCGGCGGTTTGTTGGTGGCACGAATGGAGCCAATCCGTGAGGCTGCAGACGGAGATTGGTTCATCGAGCATCTTCTTGACGATTTCGTGACCTCTGTTCGCTTATAGGCAGCTCGTGACGCCTTTGAGGATCTTTGAGGCTGCCGTGTACTCTGCATCAATCCGGCCGGCGGCTTAGTGGCAAAACACCCCAAGAGACCCAGAACGCATAAGATCCACGCCGTTAAACCATTGGCCATTAGAGCCCGGAGCTTGATTATTTGCGGTGCGAAGTTTTTCCGCTCCGCGCGGTTAAGCGGAAGGCAGCGGATGCAGGTTGTCGAGCCGGTGAGAACGGTAACCCGGCAAGGGGTTTTCGCCGCCAGGGCAAGTGTTCCGCAGAGAACCAGGTTTGGTTCCATTCCTTTGATGGCTGTGGTGCTTGGCGGTGGAAAATCGACTTCCTTCCTCTTCTCGATTGACACGCCGCCCAGCTCGTGTTCGACCGCCGTAAAACTCAGGCGGCGGTTCAAATGGAAAAATCCCGGAACAACTCCACGATGGTTCTTCTTGAAGATAGACTTCACGTAAGACTTGAAAGTTGCATATATTCGACATGAATTTGGGCCGATGTCCCGAGGATGAAGCTGCAGACCGGCAAGGACATCCCGAAAATTTTGAACCGGGCGGACAGAACCCCGGTCTAAGTGATGCATGAACACGACATTTCTCCCGCCATGCTCGGGAGGAAACTCGCTTCCGAACACGCCAAAGGAGGACACTTTTGGAGCCAAACCGCCCGGTGGTGACATAGCCGCTGAGCTGCGCCTCGGTGACTCGACCGGACCCAGCTTGCAAGCGTAAAATTGAGGAGCCATTCCGAAGATTAAAACTGCGAAAGAAAGGAAGAAAACGGTTCACCGTTAAACAGGTCAGCGTTATTTAATATTGTTAAACCGCAGTTCAGAAGCCGCTTCCCGTCGGTTTAACTAAGGACTAATGGAGGGTCGGGTTAGATATCGGGTTAAACCGCCAGAGGAGGTGGTGCTGAAAAAGTTGTTAGTATAGACGGAAACAGGTTTCCCATGCAAAAGGAAATAATCTAGATCTACCAGGTTCAAGAAAGAAAATTTCATGACCTATATGCACCTCCCACAGACGTAAAGGTTCAGGTATGTTAAAGTGCAAGATCTGAACAAAAGGGGAAGGTGCCTAGAATCGGGTAAATGGCGAAAGCAGCCGCTTGCACATGAGGGGCGGTGCGGCCGAGCCGTACGGCCATGGTGGAGCTGGTATGAAGGGTCGGCATGAACATTTATGAGCTATGCGATGAACCGAGTTTCCAAATGAGATCTAGGGTTCAAGATGACCTTACCTGACGAACGGGAACCGCGGAGGAGCGCTGAACTCTGGTCAGGTCCGTTGATGCAGTGACCCGGGGAGCGCCGGTCAAGGTCGAAGGCGGCAGGAGCTTGTGGTCGGCGGGTCGCGAGGAAGAAGAAGAGAGGAAGGAGAAGAAGAGAATGACCCGACCGGTCTATTTATAAGGGACCGGAGTAATCAATGGGCGCGAGGATTGAGGAGCCAAAAGCGGCGGAAGGTGCAGCGCCGCCGATTTCCGGATAGCCTTAATGAAGAGAATCTTACTGCTTAGATTTTTGTTCAAAATGATGTCGGGGCCCCGACACGAAGGTCGAGGATGATGTCACGGCGGTTCAAGCAGATGGCGGTTTACAAGGGAGATCAAGAGTTGCTCGAAGACGAGAAGATTAACCCGAACCGTTCAAGTCAACTGGGCCTAATGTTGAGGATACAACCACGGAGTGTGAACCGCCTTGAGGGGCCGGTTTACCTCAGGCGTGATCCAGCCCATATGGAGGCCTCGGAGCCCGTAAGGGAATTAAGATCCATACATGTAAACCGCCTCTAATATCAGAATTTGTATTGTAAGACAAGAAAGGAGAGACCAAACCGACTCTTGTATGAGCCGGATTGGGATTTCAGAAGCGGCCGGGCGTTAACCTGTATATAAGGGGACGACCAGCGGCGAAGTTAGGGACAGGAGATTCGAGGCCAAGGTAAAGCTATTGCTCCCTAGTCGCCGAATCATATCAATCACACCACAACCGGACGTAGGTTTTACCTTCATCAAGGGGCCAACCAAGATAATTCCGTGTCTTGTGTCCGCATTAACCCCTCTAGGTAACCCGTACGATGGCCCTGCGACTAAGTCCTTTCATGAGGACATCTGCCGTGACAATTCCACGACAGGTATGCCATAAAAATCGTGTGTTTTGTGATATTATAATAATTCTTATATCTATCAGCATCTCCAACCGCACCTAATTTCAAAAATCTCTTTCGTTGTATCAGGATTATTCAATGTACACGAACGAGGCAAGGTGACACCCGATGAGCAATCATCGGTTTATTAAATGCAATAGAGTGTCAACCTGCCTCGCTCAGGTAGCCAGATTTGATCCTATGCAACAAGAGAGAAGCTTGCTGCCATCCACCGGCGCGGTAATTTAAGCTGGTGTGCGGCCAACTCGCGCAGCGAGCTGGGACTAAAAACCAGCTGCGGCTAGCTCTAATCTCCTCCGGTAGCTGCGGGCGGACATTTCGGTAGTATTTGGGGCCGGGGTGCGGCTACAAAACTTCAGTGAACACATGCAAATCAACGCTCAAAGCCCTCAAAGGATGCGCTTACCAACATTGTACGTTAATAATAGATAGTACAAACTTAAAGTACTATTGGTAATTTGCTCTAAGACTACGGGCGACACACACACTAACTACTTCTCACATGCTGCCATCAGGGCATGCTGGCCAGACGCTGGCGTTCTCCTTCCCGGCCTTGTAGGCGGCAACCCACCGTTCTTGGATCTCCGCCAAGCTCTCCTCAATACGGCGTGTGCCCTCTTCTTTCTTGCGGCGACGGGACTCTCTTTTCTTGACTGCTTTCTACCTTTTTGGCTCATTCTGTGCGGCTTTGGCTGCCTCTAGATCCACCACCCATTCGGCCATGGCAGCCTCAAAGTCCGCCCACGTAACTGTGTGGCCGGCGGCGGCGATGAACTCGGCGCGGCGAGATGCCATCGCTTCCTTACAATGTGTGCGGTCGCGGGCGGCGAGGAACGCGGTGCGGCGGGATGCCATCGCTTCCTTACCGGTTATTGTGCATCGCGGTGCCATGAACGATGCTTGGAGAGAGCTCTGGGATGGAGGGACCGGGCAGCCATACAGTGCGGTGGTTTTTAAGATCTCAACGACAAACGACAAAGGAAATTTGGCTTCCCTTACAATTTTGCTCGTTCATTATCGCACACGGTTCATCTCCGTCGCCTCCGGAAACAGTTTGCGCTGAGCCTATTGTGTGTTGTGTTATGATTGGCCGGAAGCCCCAGCCACGCGCATCGCGCGTGTGCATCGTAGGATGTGCCACGACCGAACGACAATCCACGTCCCTCACATCACACCCGTGCAGCTGTAGCTGGACTGGATTTATATGCGCTAATTGCCTAGAAAATAAACATAATCCCTTCAATATGGTAAATGAGCCCGAAAAAATGCCAAATTTGAACACGGTGATTTGCAGGGTGTATGTTCGTCATAGAAAAAACTACAGGGAAAAGAACGAAGAAAATTTGGATTCCCCTTCAATCTTGGTGATTTCCCTCTCGAAAGCATGGAACTTCCTCGATGATGGTTCGATTTATGAAGGGCTTCCAGGACGACATAAGCCAAACCTTCTCAAATTTTTACCAGGGCACCATGCCAGGCATCATGTTTTTCAAACATTTATTTCATTTTTTTTCTATAGTTGAAAACCCAATAAACAAACGTTTGTGGTTGACTATTGCCACACATTTGATCAAAATATCTGCCCATTCATTGTAGAAGGCATAAGAATTTACTAAATGGCACGAGCATGGTTTTACAGGCTATTCTTGTGCACCCTTTCATGCATCGATTATTTGAACTTGAATTATGTGCATTAATGCCTAGAAAATGCACATAATCCCCTAAAGATGGTAAATGAACCCAGAGTGCCAAATTTGAACACGGTGATTTGCAGGGTGTATGTTCATAGTAGAAAAAAACTCATGGACAAAATACAAAGGAAATTTGGATCCCCCTTCAATCTTGGTGATTTTCTCCTCGAAACCATGAAACTTCCTCGGTGATGGTTCGATTTATGAAAGACATGCATGACGACATAAGGCAAACATTCTCAAATTTTTACCAGGGCACGGTGAGGCCATACCATGGCACCACGCCAGGCGTCATGTTTTACGTGCATGTATTTCATTTTTGTATAGTTGTTAACCCAGTAAACGACGCATTTATGGTTGACTATTTCCATAAATTTCCTTGAAATATTTGCCCATTCCTTATAAAAGGCATGAGAATGTACTAAATAGCACGAGCATGGTTTTCCAGATCGTTCTTGTGCACCTTTTCATGCACTAATTGTTCGAATTTGAATTATGTGCATTAATGCCTAGAAAATGCAAATAATCCCCTAAATATGGTAAATGAGCCCGGAAAAATGTTAAATTTGAACATGTTGCATTTATGCCTTCCGGGGCATCCCCAAGCTTTGACTTTTTGGTGTCCTTAGATTATCTTGGGGGTGCCATGGGCATCCCCAAGCTTTGGCTCTTGCCACTCCTTGTTCCATAATCCATCAAAAGATTTCACCCAAAACTTGAAAACTTCACAACACAAAACTCAACAGAAATCTCGTGAGCTCCGTTAGCGAATGAAAACAAAAGACCACTTCAAGGTACTGTAATGAACTCATTCTTTATTTATATTGGTGTTAAACCTACTGTATTAAAACTTCTACATGGTTTATAAACTATTTTACTAGCCATAGATTCATCAAAATAAGCAAACAACACACGAAAAACAGAATATGTCAAAAACAGAACAGTCTGTAGTAATCTGTAAATAACGCAAACTTCTAGAACTCTAGAAAATCAGTCAAAATAGGACGACCCAGGCAATTTGTTTATTGATCAGCAGCAATTGGAATCAGTATTTTATCACGTTCTGGTGATTTTTAACAATTTGTTTCGTGAACCGAAAGTTTCTGGAAATTACAGCAAGATCAAATAACTATCATCCAAGAAGATCCTATAGGTTTAACTTGGCACAAACACTAATTAAAACATAAAAACACATCTAACCAGAGGCTATATCTATGATTTATTGCTAACAGCAAGGATAAATATTGGGTTGTCTCCCAACAAGCGCTTTTCTTTATAGCCTTTTAGCTAGGCATTGATAATTTTAATGATGCTCACAAGAAAGATAATAATTGAAGCGCAAAGAGAGCATTATGAAGCACGTGACAAACACATCTAAGTCTAACATACTTCCTATGCATAGGCATCTTATAGGAAAACAAATTATCGTAGCAAGCAAAAACTAGCATATGCAAGGCAACGGAAAGGAACAATAGCA
This sequence comes from Aegilops longissima, assembly GCA_021605205.1. Classification (NCBI taxonomy): domain Eukaryota; kingdom Viridiplantae; phylum Streptophyta; class Magnoliopsida; order Poales; family Poaceae; genus Aegilops; species Aegilops longissima. Next base: position 654,897,522 of record CM038682.1, on the reverse strand, counting down.
ATCTCAACATAACGAGAGGTAATTTAGTAACATGAACATTTCTATAACCATATTTTCCTCTCTCATAATAATTACATGTAGGATCATAAGAAAATTCAACAATATAGCTATCACATAACATATTCTCAACACGATCCACATGCATGCGAAGTTGACACTCTTCCAAAATAGTGGGATTATCATTAACTAAAGTCATGATTTCTCCAAGCCCACTTTTATCAAAAATGTCATAAGATTGAATGTTATCCAAATATGTGGGATCTAAAGTTGACACTCGTCCAAACCCACTTTCGATATTATTTCAAACACTATTATCAATCTTATATTCATCATGGGGCTTAAATAAATTTTCAAGATCATAAGAAGAATCTCCCCAATCATGACTATTGGACATAGCAAAACTAGCATCCCCAAGCTTAGGGTTTTGCATATTATTAGCATAATTTAAATCAATAGGATTTATAATAAAATCATTGTAATCATGCTTTTTATTCAAAGATCTATCGTGAAGCACTTCATCACAATTTTCAGATTTACGGATTTAAGGCAAAAGCTTATAAAGATAATCTAGTGCATCCAAATCACTAGGAATTGGTTCATCATAATTGGATCTCTTAAAAAGATTGTCAAGCGGATGAGGATCCATAGATATTAGCTTCTCTGTTTAGAAATAAATACTCAACTATTTCAACCAAGTGAGAAAACGAGCCAAGAAAGACATCAAGGCGAACGGAAAAGAGAGGGCGAATAAAACGGCAAGGGTGAAGTGGGGGAGAGGAAAACGAGAGGCAAATGGCAAATAATGTATTGCGGGAGATAAGGGATTGTGATGGGTACTTGGTATGTTGACTTTTGCGTAGACTCCCCGACAACTGCGCCAGAAATTCTTCTTGCTACCTCTTGAGCACTGCGTTGGATTTCCTTGAAGAGGAAAGGTGATGCAGCACAGTAGCGTAAGTATTTCCCTCAGTTTTTGAGAACCAAGGTATCAATCCAGTAGGAAGCTACGTGCGAGTCCCTTGTACCTACACAAAGCAAATAACACCTCGCAACCAACGCGATTAGGGGTTGTCAATCCCTTCACGGTCACTTACGAGAGTGAGATCTGATAGAGATGATAGATAATATTTTTGGTATTTTTGTGATAAAGATGCAAGATAAAAATAAAAGCAAAGTAAAAAAGCAAAGGCAATAATAAAGTGATGGAAGATTATATGATGAAGATAGACCCGGGGGCCATAGGTTTCACTAGTGGCTTCTCTCAAGAGCATAGGTATTCTACGATGGGTGAACAAATTACTGTTGAGCAATTGACAGAATTGAGCATAGTTATGAGAATATCTAGGTATGATCATGTATATAGGCATCACGTCCGAGACAAGTAGAACGACTCCTGCCTGCATCTACTACTATTACTCCACTCATCGACCGCTATCCAGCATGCATCTAGAGTATTAAGTTCAAGAAAACAGAGTAACGCCTTAAGCAAGATGACATGATGTAGAGGGATAAATTCATGCAGTATGATAAAAACCCCATCTTGTTATCCTCGATGGCAACAACACAATACGTTCCTTGCTGCCCCTACTGTCACTAGGAAAGGACACCCCAAGATTGAACCCAAAGCTAAGCACTTCTCCCATTGCAAGAAAAACCAATCTAGTAGGCCAAACCAAACTGATAATTCAAAGAGGCTTGCAAAGATAACCAATCATACATAAAAGAATTCAGAGAAGATTCAAATATTGTTCATAGATAATCTTGATCATAAACCCACAATTCATCAGTCTCAACAAACACACCGCAAAAAGAAGATTACATCGAATAGATCTCCACGAGAGAGGGGGAGAACATTGTATTGAGATCCAAAAAGAGAGAACAAGCCATCTAGCTACTAACTATGGACCCGAAGGTCTGAGGTAAACTACTCACACTTCATCGGAGGGGCTATGGTGATGATGTAGAAGCCCTCCGTGGTGGATGCCCTCTCTGGCGGAGCTCCGGAACAGGCCCCAAGATGGGATCTCGTAGGTACAGAAGGTTGCGGCGGTGGAATTAGGTTTTTGGCTCCGTATCTGATCGTTTGGGGGTACTTAGGTATATATAGGAGGAAGAAGTACGTCGGTGGAGCAACGTGGGGCCCGCGAGGGTGGAGGGCGCGCCCCCTATCTCGTTCCCTCCTCGAAGCTTCCTTGACTTAGGGTCCAAGTCTCCTGGATCAGGTTCGGTGAGAAAATCACGTTCCCAAAGGTTTCATTCCGTTTGGACTCCGTTTGATATTCCGTTTCTTCGAAACTCTGAAATAGGCAAAAAAACAGCAATTCTGGGCTGGGCCTCCGGTTAATAGGTTAGTCCCAAAAGTAATATAAATTTGGAAAAATAAAGCCCAATATTGTCCAAAACAGTAGATAATATAGCATGGAGCAATCAAAAATTATAGATACGTTGGAGACGTATCAAGCCATTACAATCTCGTGGTAGATCAACTCTTGTAATACTCATATTCATCAAGATCAATCAAGCAGGAAGTAGGGTATTTGAGGGAGTCCTGGATTAGGGGGTCTCCGGACAGCCGGACTATATCCTTTTGGCCGGACTGTTGGACTATGAAGATACAAGATTGAAGACTTCGTCCCGTGTCCGGATGGGACTCTCCTTGGCGTGGAAGGCAAGCTTGGCAATATGGATATGTAGATCTCCTCCTTGTAACCGACTGTGTATTCCTAGCCCCCTCCGGTGTCTATATAAACCGGAGGGTTTAGTCCGTAGGACAACAACAATCATACCATAGGCTAGCTTCTAGGGTTTAGCCTCTACGATCTCGTGGTAGATCAACTCTTGTAATACTCATATCATCAAGATCAATCAAGCAGGAAGTAGGGTATTACCTCCATCGTGTCACAGCTCCAGAGTTGTTTATAGTTAGTTGCATTGCATCCATGCATCATGTTTAAATTTCATGAAACTTGAAATGGGGATTGATCCAAACCCTAGCATCAGATCAAATCAAACTAGGTCCAAATAAAATATTTCTCAATGACCCAGAATGCCTTTTGGAAATGTTCATGACTTATGATAAAGGTGAAAACCTCTTCCAAAAATGATGAACATATTTTATAGGTCATTCCTGGATTTTTGAATTAAATCTTAAACTATTTGACTTTGGGCATTTAAACACTATAAATAATTTAAATGCTCAAATAATGTTGGAAGTATTTGTGGGCCACTGAAATAATTCAGAAAGTGCCCATGAATATTTTCAGGATTTATAAGATTGATTTGGTTTTTAAAACTGGATCAAAAACAAACTGCAAATTAGAAAGCGTAAACTAAACTAGAAAGAGAGAGAGAGTAACCTTACCGACGCTTACACCGAGGCCCACTTACCGGTGGCCAGCCAGAATCGCCCAGCCCACTGTGGGCGCCTTGGTCTTCTTCCACCTCTGCCAAGAGGGCGAGGCGTGTCGACGCCAGCGGGCCCGAGGCCTCCACCTCCTCCCTCCAAGCCTGCCTGGCTCCTCCTCGATGCACCAGGCGACGCCACGCAGCCCCCGCCCCTCTCCTCTCTCCCTGGACTCTCTTCCTCCTCGCTCTCTCCCCGCCACGCCACCGAACCGCCCATCGCCGCTGTTCACTGTTACGCGACCACCGCCGTCCCGACGACACCCCGAGCAGTCTACGAGCTCCGCCCCGATGCCCTCTTCCTCCTCACCGATCCTCAAGACGCCGGAAGCCCCTGGACGCCGCCAACATCGCCGATCCCCTCGTCGGCCACCGGATATCGCCGCCGCCCGTACATCGCCTCCGACGCCTCCCCGAGCCCACTTCGACGGCCGCTGCAACCGCCGTGAGCCACTGACTCTTCTCACTCCATCCGTTTTCCCTCTCGCACGCCGTAGCCGCCGCGCCACTTGCGCCCGAAAGCTCGGCTCCGCCGCGCATGACATCGTCGCCGTTCTAGCCGCCGCCGCTTGCGTTCGAGCCCATCCTCGTGCTCAGCAATCCCCCAGGAGCCGAAGGCACCCACTCACCTGTCCTGCCGCGCCTCGTAGCGCCGTCTCGAAGCTCACCCAAGCTCCGGCGACCGCCGAGGTCGACGCCGGCGTCCACTCCAGCCACCCCAGGCCCGGCTACTGCCACCAGACGACGCGCTGCAACACCAGCTCTCCGTAGGGCCAAACCGCGTCGCAAACGACCGCCTGTAGCGCAAGCCCGAGCAACTCCGGCGAGCCTCTGCCGCGGGATATGGTCGCCGGCGCTTAATCCGGCGACGCTAACGTGGCACGATTAGTTAGGGTTAATGACGCAGTTAGTAACACCCTGGGACACTGACAGTGGGCCCTGCTGCCTAATTAAACCGCTATTAGTTTTAAGTTAGTTTAGTTAACATAACCAGCGGACCCACGCGTCAGGGTTGACTGGCTGACGTGGCAGTTGACCGGACCCACCTGTCTGTGGGACTAACCAGCTTGAGTCACTGACGTGTGGACCCCACGCGTTAGGTTTGACCTGGTCAGCCACGGTTGACCTGTTGACGCAATGCTGTTGTCATGATGACACAATAAGGAATTTCTGGATTTAAAATAATTCAGGAAATTCCAGAAATTAGTATAAACTTCTAAAATTCATATAAAATCAACCGTAGCTCAGAATGAAATAAGTTATATATGAAAAATGATCAGAAAAATATGAAGAATCTGTTTATGCCATGATCATGCATGTTTGAACAAGTTAACCTTACTGAATAGGACAAATGATGATTAGGGCAATTTATGAAATAACATTTGGAGTTGGAATTTGTTCTTGTTCGAGTTCCACTTCAATTAACTTGGCTAGATATTGCATTAGGTGAATTCAGTACCTTAACATGACATGTCATTCATGTGAATGTGCATTGCATTGATTGTGTTCTTTCTCAGTTGCCGGTGTTTGTCCCTCTCGATAGACGTGGTCCGACGATGAGTTCGATGACACCGATGAAGAGCTATAATATCTTCGTGGAGTGCGTGCAAGCAAAACCCCTTGTTCATTCCGATATAATCCCACTCTCTCGCTCCTTCTCTCTTTTACTGCATTAGGACAACAACGATTCATCTGTTACTTGCTGCGGTAGCTGAACCCCTTTATCCTCTGCATGACCTGTCATTCCACAATAATTAGATGAAACCCACTAGCATGAGTAGGAGTTGTTTGAGCCCTGTTGTGCCTACTCATTCATGCTTGTTTGTCATGCCCGCCACTGCTTAGAGTTGAGTCAGTCCGATTCATCGGGAATGAATTGGAATGGTGTGTGAACATGTCCTACTGTGTGTGAGCTAAGTGTGTGAACACGATTTGGTAAAGGTAGCGATGAGAGGCCATGTAGGAGTACATGGTGGGTTGTCTCATTGAAACCGTCCTCAGGAACTGAGTTCTGTGTTTGTGATCCGTGAAACAGTTACTACCACGCATTGGGCCCGAAACCAATGGACCCTCTCGGCTTCTTAACCACCCTTGTTCTCTGTCCAGGAGTTGCAACTAGTTTCTGGTGTTTGTAGGATATGTGTTGGAGGCCGTGCGTAGCGCTGACCCTAGGGGTGGGCTATGATGCGGTAGATACACCGTGGCACGGTGTACCGAATGCCCGTTTGGTATCTCGGGAACCCTGCACCATCGTTCAGGGCCATTAGTGGAAACCCCGGCCGTACTCCCTGCGGATGGAACCTGAATAGGCGATAAACCTGGACTAGAGACTTGAGTGTTTAGGTAGGCTGTGGCCGACACCCACGTTGGGCTTCCGCTTGAAGGTTGCCGAGTACATGTCGTGTAAACGGCGGTAAGTGGTGAGAGCGTGTGTGAAGAAGTACACCCCTGCAGGGTTAACATCATCTACTCGAATAGCCGTGTCCGCGGTAAAGGATTTCTGGGTTGCCTATAACAGTTCATAGACAAGTGAAAGTGGATACTCTAAAATGCGCAAGATAAGCGTGAGTGCTATGGATGGCGTTCTCGTTGGAAGACGGGAAAGGATCCATAGTGGTGTATTGATATGGTGAATATGTGGACTCGTGTGCGCCACCTCAAAAGAGCTACTTGCAGTCGTAGTGTAGGATAGCCACCGAGTCAAAGCTGGCTTGCTGCAGTCATACTCCACCACCCCCGTTGTTGATAATGATGCATATGTAGTTAGTTCTGATGTAAGTCTTGTTGAGTACATTTGTACTCACGTTTGCCTATTTTATGTTTTGCAGAGAGACTTCAGTCTCGCTAGTAGTTCCGCGTGGACTTCGACGTTTAGCTTGATACCTCAGCTACGGTCTTGTGCCCTCGGCAGGATCTGGTAGATAGTCAGGCTTCTCAGCCTTTTTCATTTATAGATGTCTGTACTCAGACATGTTTAGCTTACGCAAGTGCTTTGACTTGTATGCTCTGAATGTTGGGTCGTGAGACCCATGTTTGTAATATCTCGCTCCTCGGAGCTTAATGAATAAATTTTTGAGTCGTAGAGTTATGTTGTGATGCCAAGTTGTATTTACACATATTGAGCATATTGTGTGTATGTTTGAAATGCTTGGTATGTGTGGGATCCGACAATCTAGTTGTTTATCCTTGGCAGCCTCTCATATGGGGAAATGTAGTCTAGCACTTCCTGAGCGATAGTAGTCCGCTACAGCCTGGTTCACCGGAGTCCTGCTAGCCCAGCACTACTACTCTGGACACTTGACTGGCTGGCATGTGTTTCACTTCGTTCCTGTGTCTGTCCCTTCGAGGAAATGTCACGCGGTGACATCCGGAGTCCTGCCTAGCCTGCTACAGCCCGGGTTCACGGAGTCCTGTTAGCCCAGTGCTACAGCCCGGATTCACACGTTGATGACCGACATGCTCGATGTGATTTATTTATGCCTGTCCCCATGGGTTAGTGTCGCTTTGGGTTCAGGACTAGCCATGTCGGCCCGGGTTCTCTGACATATGGATGCTAGCGACACTATCATATACGTCAGCCAAAAGGCGCAAACGGTTCTGGGCCATGGTAAGGCGACACCCGTGGGAATAGCGTGCGTGAGGCCGCAAAGTGATATGAGGTGTTACCGGCTAGATCGATGTGACTTGGAATCGGGGTCCTGACGGCATTGGTATCAGAGCCTGACTGCATGTAGGATTACCAAGCCAAACCGGTCGAAGTTGTGTCTAGAAATGCTTTAGTTATGTAATGGAATTGATTGTGGAAGGGAACGTAAGGCTCTTTTTACTCCTTATACCTCATGGCCTTCTGATCTGAGTCATCCTCTTCTCTTCTACGGGGATTAAGAACTAGGCTTCTCATCTTTCTATCAGGATGACGTGTTACTAATCCATAGACTTATATGATTGATGGATTCAAGCTTCATTTCAGTTCCTACTACTTCCGTATGTTAACTGTTGATCTCGAACCCTTGATATTGTGCTTCTGAGTGGTTATGCCACCAATTTTGTAGCATGTCTCAAATCTTTGAGCATTTACAGCCGTTATGCTATCCGAGTCACCCCAGGTTTCTAACACAATCTGAAGCATTTGCAAAATTCCTTCCTCCCATTTTGATGTCCCTTTGGGCCTGTTTAACCACACTAATCGGTGAGTTGAGGTACTCTGTTGCCTCGGCATATATGTTGGAGTTATTATTATGACCCTAGGTGTCTTAGAGTATCACCTAGCAATATAGCCGTGTTCTGTGTTCCCAGTGTGATGATTCTGGCCATCATTCTCGAAAGCATCCCGTGATGCCACTTAGTAGTAGGTATTCTACTCCTGGGTTCTTGACCCAAGATTCACCCTACTTACCTCATGTTGATAGTGTTTGCTAGCTCCTTTAGGATACTAGTAACTTTGTGATAGTCCTCGAGGTCTGTGGTATTTCCTTCTTCCAAATACCATGAAATGCTTACGGCAGAAGTTCTTTTGAACCAAAAGATCACAACAAGAGTGCTCCTGAGGAGTCCTCCATTCTATATTGTGAATCTGCCAGTTCTACTTTCCTGCATGGGTTATCCGGAAGAAACCTGTTGAACTTGGTTCGACATACTAGTCTATGCATCCACAACTCAGAAAATTATATGTCCTTTGGGTTATCCCCCTTTAGTTATATTTCGACCCTCATCTGTCAATTGATAGTCAAGGGTATGTGTGCGATTGTGTTCATCGATGCCTATTATCCCTGTGGTCCATCAAGCCATTCTATTCTGGAATGACTAGGAGAAACAAACTCCAGTACCTCATCCATATCTAGGATTGGGTCAAAGCAGTTGTATTCCGCAGATCAAATGCCAATCCAGCTTTTGATTCTGTTCTACCCTGAAGTATTACCGTCTTATGTCAAGAATGTCATGAGAATTGCACCAACTCTTATGAATTCTTGTTGCAGTGATACCTCTCGCCATCATTGCTCATTCCCCGGTTCCGTGTTGTCATAACCGGGATGCTGGCAAGTGAGTCGTGAAGTGTGGAATCAATACTCCTAGCAACTCCATTGCATGGTAGTTAATGGACAATGATATCATTCTTAGCGTGTTGGTTATTAAATCATCATCCTAATATTAATCGTGCTATCTAGTCCCTATTTCCTGGTGCACTTTTCCGATCAATGAGATAGGATTGTGTCAATCCCTCACTCTTTTGATCATATCATCTTGCCCTGAAAAGCAAGGTTGTTCTCGGGCTTAGTAACATACCGGTGGTTCGTGATTTTCCAAATATCTTCTCGGAAGTATTACCAGGTTGTCCCCTGACTGTTATGTTGAGCTCGTGATCAAGTTGGTTTTCTCTAAACCAGCCATTCTCCAAGAATATGTGTTGGATACCCCTGAGCTAGTTGGTTAAGCTAAACAATAACTTGGAAAGCTGGGAGATAAAAGCTTGTCTAACTTGTCGGCGTTCTGGGAACGGGGGTCCCCAGACTTGCTCGCCCTGCGGCTGCTTGGCGTGGCTCGAATGAGGCCCAAAGACGCCCATCTTCATCAACGCAGCTCAAGACCCTCGCGAGGGGCCAAGCCTCATGAGGCGGACGACAAGGAGCTTCCTCGGGCACGGCATCGCCAGCTGGCTCATGAGGAGGCGGAGAATTCAAGGCGGGTACCTCGCGAGGTGCCCATGACGCAAGCCATGATTTACCAAGGGCGCCGGTCGGGCGCCAGCCCAGCAGATGTCCTCCTTTCCTCTTTGGTGCAAAGGGAGCAAGCGCAGCGAGAGCATCAAGCAAAGGCATCCGTTTGATTGCAACAAGACCGAGACCAGCCCAACGGCCGGAAGGGAGTCATCGTGGAGCCCAAGCAGGCGTCATCACGAGCCTTTGGCGGCGAGGACCAACTTTAGTCGGGATAAGTGTACCGCTGTTCCCCTTCAAATGGCTAATTGTTGGCGCCCTTCCCGCTCAATATTTGGGAAGAGGCCCAGGGCCTTCGCCTATAAATAGGACTAGCCACCCACAGGGTAGGGCAACTGGAGAGAGAGGAGGAGATCCGAACCCTCATCAAGAATCCAGTAGCTAGAGCGACTGAACACCACCTAGCAGTTCATCGCACCCGCCAAGAACAGACTCTCGCGAGGCTGTTCTTCCTTGTATTGTTCCTCATCAGCCCGAGAGGCAATCCACCACACCACACACTTTGGGTAGGGTATTACACCACAATGGTGGCCCGAACCATATAAATCTCGTGTCTCTTGTGCTGTTTGCTTAGTAGTTTAGGTCCCAGCGTTTGGCGAGGTGCGAGACGGTGGAAGGTTGATCTCGCGCGCACCCGGTGTTCGAACCTCAAGGGTCTGCCGAACCGAAATCCGACATTTGCGCGCGCTGTAGGGGTCCGCTGAATCTGCCTTTCGCCTCGTTCTTCCCCGACCACCGCAACCATGTTCGACGCTCGTCGGGCCCGCGCTGAAGCGCCAAGCCGCTCGCCTCCCATGTCGCCCCAGATAGCTCCCGTCGGCGGCGCCCTCGTCGTTACCCGTCACTGCAGTCAACGCCGCCATCGGCGGCGGGAACGAGCAACAAGCATCGCCCCAAAGACCGTCCATGAGGCGGGACGGCCGCACCACCGCACGCCGCTCACCCCAGCTGGTTCTTAAATCACGCGCTTCCAGCGCCATGGAGGCCCGAGCTGCACTCATCGCGCAAATGAGCTCCTGCACTACCGCCCGTCGGCAGCGCTTACGAAGAATGCCTCGACCGAAGTCGCCGAGCTCGTCCGCGCTGCAGAGGCGCCTCAAGATCGTCCGTCTCGCTGCACCGCACCCGCCTCGCTGGCGATGAAGCTCCGGCGCCTCAGCCGCTGCTCCTCAAGAAGGCGCCACAGCCCAAAGCGCGCGCCCTGGCGGAACCCGCTCCGCCAGCGCCCGGCTGCAACAAGCGAGCTGTCAAGAAGTTCTCGCCCATGAGAAGCTGGCGGCGCTCCCGCTCCAAAGACGTCAGACCTGCGCTGCCCCTAGCCGGGCGCAAGAAGGCACAAGACCAAGCTCTCTGTCGCTCGAGGCCCCCGCGGCCACGGCGAGCTGCCGCGCCTTCACCTCCGAAGGCGCAGCGTCGCGTGGCCCGCCAAGTTCAAGCCGGACCTGCCTCCACGCTAGGACGGCACAGCTGACCCTACGGAGTTCCTCCAGCTCTACGAGCTGGGCATCGAGGCTGCCAACGGGGATGAAAAGGTCATGGCGAACTGGTTTCCCATGGCGCTCAAGGACGGAGCCCGCACTGCTCTGAACCGCCCTGCACGATCTCTTCTGGCCGAGATGCGCACCCGCTTCATCGCCAACTTCCGTGGTACTCGGACCGGCCACCCGCCGTGAGGGACATGCGCCAATCAAGCAGCAGCCTGGAAATCTGCAGAAGTACATCCAGCGCTTCAACAATGCACGCCTCAAGATCCCTGTGGTAACGGAGGAGGCCATCATCCTGCCTTCTCCGGACGGCATGCGCGACGTCAAGATGAAGGAGGAGCTGGCGATGCATGAAGATCTGCACCTCCTTGGAGCTGTTCAACTTGGCGACCAAGTGCGCGCCAGGCTGAGGAGGGCGCCTCCTCCTCGAGCTGCCTGCCGGATCCCAAGAAAAGAAGTCCAAGGCCAAGGACGTGAAGCGCAGGGGCTACCGTACTCGCGGCGAACCGGACACCAAGCGAGGCGTAGATCAGCCCGAGTCCTCCAAAGGCAGTCGGTACTGCGTGTACCATGACCTCCACACCCACAACACCAATGAATGCCAAGAGCTCCGGGCCGTACGCGAAGGAAGGGTCGGAAGACGCCCCGAGCGCAGCGACCGGGGCTACGGCCGAGGAGGAGGAAGGAGTGCAGGACGCTGGGAAGACCGCGGCCCGCGCCAAGGGTGGCGCGACCAACCTCGCGAGGACCGTTGGCAAGACCCGCCTCGCGAGGGAGGCTGGAGGGATCAGCCTCGCGAGGATCGCCCGCAGGGGAACGCAGGCCTCCCTCCGCTGCCGCCGCAGCCAATGAGAAATGAGGACCGTCATCGGGGACGAGGGGCTGGGGTTTCCGGGAACTGCGCGGCGATCGTCAGCATCCGGGCGGAGCTCAAGCCCCAGCCTCTCAACAAGATCTTCAAGCAGTTCGCCCGCGAGGTGAATGCAGTCCTCCCCAAGCTCGAGGCTCGCGCCCTCTCGTGGTCGGCGGCGCCATCACGCTCAGCCCAGCGGATCAGGTCAAGTCGCGCGCCACAGCGGAGTTCTCCGATGCTTTGTTCCCCAATCATCAAGAACGTGCTGGTCACCAAGACCTCATCAGCGGCGGGCAGGACTCAACGCCCCGTCCGTGGAAACATTCAACAATCTTTAAGTGCCTTACAGCCGACTTCAGCCAACCAAGCCTTTCTCCGAGTCACCGACGGCTCCACGGTCCCGATTGGGCAGGTCCGCCTTCTGTCACCTTGGGGCTCGCGATAACCACCGCACTAAGCTCATCGACTTCGACGCCGCCCACATTTGCTCGCCAGACAACGCCATCCTCGGGTACCAAGCGCTGAAGAATTCATGGTCAGAACCCACCACGGCTAACGTCCTCAAGATGCCGAGAAGCGGGCGGAGTCATCACGGTGCCTCGTGAAGAGACAGATGCAGCAGTGTGCCCCGAGCGAGCCTTTCAGCCGCATCATTTGGAAGACCCAAACCACAGCAGCAGGAGGCCTCCCAAGGCCGCACTCCAAGAAAAAGAAGACATCGACCGCCCGGCATGAAGAGGCAGGCCCCTCAGGGGCCGCGCCGCCCGGGGAGCCTCCTTCCATCGCATAGGAAGCGGCGCCGGCGCCTCCTCGAGCCGGGCTGGGGCTCTCCTCGAGGGCCGCCGACCCGCCAAGGTCACGAGGGAGGCGCTTGGGCACCACGTGAGGCGTGCTTCAAGCACGCTTCCGCAAGCGGGAGCAAGGCAAGGAGGGCCGAACCTCGGGGAGTTCGTCTGCCAAGGCCATTCAGAGTTACAGATTCGAGGGTCATGAGGGGGCAGCCGCCACCTGCTGTGGCCCCCATCCAGCGAGGATGGTGGGCTACGCTGCGTCTGCATCAACATACCAGGCTCAACCGAGCCAAGATCTCAAGAGCGCCTGCCCTCGCGAATGGGACGCTTGCAGGGCCCGCCCCACGGCTACGTCGCATGCCTCACGGCCTGCCAAACGCGGGTTGCTTTGCAAGCACCAACATCTCATGAGGGCCATCCCGAGGCTCCAGAGGTCGCACGCCACAGCCTCGGGCGGAAATGGAGATGGCCCCGAGGAGCCGCCGCCCCGGATCCTCCCGAGGCCCCCGGCCTGGGGCTCGTGGAGGATCGGCTCCCGCAGCCCACCGAGTCTGCTACACCAACACCCCTTCACCCCAACATCACCAGTGACATCTTTAAGTTTTATTTCCGGTGGGAGCGCCTTCAGGTAAGATTATTCCCGAGCCACGTGGGTCCGTCCTGCGGCATGTATCCCTTTTATTTCATGTCATTAGCCTATCCTGTTGGGGCGCCGCCTGGCTGCATCATCCCCAAGCCGCCGGGCTGTCCCAGCGGCATGTATCCTTCTTACGCTTTTCTAAGGATTATACTCGCCCACCATGCTTGTTATTTGGTGCCTTTTCCGGGTGATGGAATCTTGCACGTTAAAGGGGGGTGCCCGAGCATCACGACTCGTGGCTCCCACCGCTCTCCGCCCTCACCCTCAGGTCTTGTCCATGGCATCGCGACCGGCTTGCCAGCTGACGGCCGAGACCAGCCCGAGAGCCGGACCCGAGGACGAGAGTTTAGTCATCTAACCCAGCTTATGCGTTAAAGGGGGGTGCCTGAGCATCGCGACTCAGTGGCTCCTACCGGCTCCGCCCTCACCCTCTGGTCTTGTCCATGGCATCGCGACCTTGCTTGCCAGCCGACGGCCGAGACCAGCCCGAGAGCCGGACCCGAGGACGAGAGTTTCACATCTAACCCAGCTTGCGCATTAAAGGGGGTGCCTGAGCATCGCGACTCAGTGGCTCCTACCGCCTCCGCCCTCACCTCTGGTCTTGTCCATGGCATCGCGACCGGCTTGCTGCCGATCAGCTGAGACCAGCCCGAGAGCGGGACCCAAAGACGAGAGCACCAACATCCGCCAAATTTGCAGGAACACACCAAGATAAGGCCCAGGCAGCGCAATCCGCCTTGAGGTAGGGCCTCGTGAGTCCGGCAGCTGGCTCACGGGTGCCCCAACACACCTCGTGAGGCCTCTCGCGCCTCCCAAGCAACTAATGGCAGGACTAACGATCGCCACGGCGAGCTCTTGTTCCTTTTGTGGTGAACCTGCAGGTCCCTCCAAGGAGCACGAAACGACCTCGCCACGCAATCTCTCGCCGCCTAAGCACGGACCTAGTGCCGCACCAGAAGCATTGTCCCGACCTCGAGATAAGTCACCCCGACACACTAGTTATCGCAACACCATCCCCACACTCAATGCAACCCCTGTTAGCAACGCCGCTCTCCTTTCACCGAATGATGACTGCTGAGCGCCAGGGGACCCCCGAGCATCGCGACTCGGGGTTCTTACGGACCTCGGCCGCCACCTCCTGGCCTTGACCACGGCATCGCGACTGGCATACCAGCGACGGTTGAAGCCGCCTTGGGACTGGGACCCGTCGCGCAGAGCATCAGCCCTCGTGAGGGTGAAGGAGGAAACTGAGCTAGAACGGAATGAGCATCTCAAGACCGCCTCATAAAAAGGGTTATATTCACAAATAAAGCTACAGACATCTTACAAGCCCCCGCGGGGTACATTCTTGGCCCCTCGCAGGAACAAAAGGCGCGCATCCTAAGGAATCCTAACTACAGGGGGCATCGCGGCAGATGCCACCATCAACAGTGGGCTGTCCGGCACCGGCGCCAACCCCATCCAGATCAGGGGCGGCGACGGCCTGACGAGCCCGCCCTGCTCCGGGAACGGCGCAGGCTCGGGGGCTTGTAGCTGTCGTCGCTCGTCTCCAGAGTCGCGAGGAGCTCGGCGGGGTCGCTGGATCCTCCGGTGCTCCCGTTGCCTGAGGAGCTGCCGAGGGAGTGGTCGGCCGGCCTCTGTCTCACCGCAGCAGGATCCCGACCACCTCTCCCGGGGTAGCACTCCAGCCGACGACCCTCCGCGTCGAAGACCTTGAAGGACACCACCGAAGCACCATCGTACTCTAGGTGGATCGTGAGGGCGCCCCTCGTCCTGCAGACCTGGCGACCTCGCCCCAGCCTCGAGTCATGAAGACCTCGCCGGGCAACTATCACGACCTCTGCCCTGTCGCGAGGGTGCCGCAGCCGGGCGTGGTTGCAGCCAGAGTCCTGTGGGGTTCCCCCTGCTGGACGACCGAGGCGAAGAAAGAAGGAAGATGAATCAAGATTTAGGAGGCGTGGCAACGTGAAGCACGAACTCCCGGCAGGAGCCTCGGCGTGGACTCTGTGGGGAAGACGACACCTTCGTGACCGGCTTGGCGCTGCCGGCGGCGCCGCTCGTGGCGCCCTGGGCGCCGCCTCCTTCAGAGCCGCCAATGTGCGCCATAAGGGAAGAGGGAACCTGGTGGCGGCCGCCGCACTGTGGCACGGGCACCTCCTAGCGAGTGCTCTTGCCACGACACGGAGGGCAAGCCGCTTTTGGGGGAGCAGGTCAGATCCTCTTGAGGAGCCTTTCCCTTCTCTTCCGTGGAGAACCGCGGATCGGAGCTATGGCAACCAGATTTAAACGAGGAGGAGGAGAAAGGAAGGATAGACGGAAGGGCGCGTGCGTGCCTGCATTTATAGCCGGCAAAGGCCAACCGTCGGCCTCCACGATCACCGGTAATCATGGTGACTCCGATACGAGGACTTGTCGAATCCGGTGGTTACCGAGGCATCGTGGGGAAGCAAGGCGACACGCCCAATCAACCGCCACGCTGGCGCCCAAGGCCGCAGGCTATTAGGGGCCCGCGACGCTCGCGACTTGCCCTTTCGCCTCTCGCCGCCAAGTTTAGGCGCGCCGTGGGCCGGGGCTACTGTCGGCGTTCGGGAACGGGGTCCCCAGACTTGCTGCTCATGCGCCTGCGGCGTGGCTCAAGGAGGCCCAGCGCGACCCATCTTCATCAACGCAGCTCAAGACCTCGCGAGGGGCCAAGCCTCAGCAGGCGGGACGACAAGGAGCTTCTCGGCACGGCCTCGTCAAGTTGGCTCATGAGGAGGCGGAGAATTCAAGGAGGGTACTCGCGAGGTGCCCATGACACAAGCCATGATTTACCAAGGGCGCCATCAGGCGCCAGCCCAAGCAGTGTCCTCCTTTCCTCTTTGGTGCAAAGGGAGCAAGCGCAGCGAGAGCATCAAGCAAAGGCATCCGCTTGGTGCAACAAGACCAAGACCAGCCCAACGGTGGAAGGAGTCATCGTGGAGCCCAAGCAAAGGCCATCACCAGAGCCTTTGGCGGCGAGGACCAACTTTAGTCAAGATAAGTGTACCCGCTGTTCCCCTTCAAAATGGCCAATTGTTAGCGCCCTTCCCGCTCAATATTTGGGAAGAGGCCCAGGGCCTTCGCCTATAAATAGGACTAGCCACCCACATGGTAGGGCAACTGGAGAGAGAGGAGGAGATCCGAACCCTCATCAAGAATCCACTAGCTAGAGCGACTGAACACCACCTAGCAGTTCATCGCACCCGCCAAGAACAGACCCTCGCGAGGCTGTTCTTCCTTGTATTGTTCCTCATCAGCCCGAGAGGCAATCCACCACACCACACACTGGAGTAGGGTATTACACCACAATGGTGGCCCGAAGAGCCGGTAGGGGGTGCCTGAGCATCGCGACTCAGGGCTCCTAACGGCTCTCCGGCCCTCACCCTCTGGTCTTGTCCATGGCATCGCGACCTTAATTGCCAGCGACGGCTGAGACCAGCCCGAGAGCCGGGACCCGAGGACTTAGAGTTTCACATCTAACCCAGCTATGCAGCGTTAAAGGGGGGTGCACGAGCATCGCGACTCAGGGCTCCCTACCGCTCTCCGCCCTCACCCTCTGGTCTTGTCCATGGCATCGCGACCTGGCTTGCCAGCGACAGCTGAGACCAGCCCGAGAGCCGGGACCCGAAGACATAGAGCACCGGCATCCGCCAAATTTGCAGGAACACACTCAAGATAAGGCCCAGAGCCAGCGCAACCCGCCTTGAGGTAGGCCCCGTGAGTCCCTGGCTGGCTCACGGGTGCCCCAACACACCGCGAGGCCTCTCGCGCCCTCCCAAGCAACTAATGGCAGGACTAACGATCGCCACGACGAGCTCTTGTTCCTTTTGTGGTGAACCTGCGGGGTCCCTCCAAGGAGCACTAAATGACCTCGCCACGCAATCTCGCGCGGCCTAAGCACGGACCTAGTGCCGCACCAGAAGCATTGTCCCGACCTCGAGATAAGTCACCCCGGACACACTAGTTATCACAACACCATCCCCACACTCAATGCAACCCCGTGTTAGCAACGCCGCCTCCTTTCTCACCAATGATGGCTGCTTGAGCGCCAAGGGGACCCCCGAGCATCGCGACTCAGGGCTCTTATCGACCTCGGCCGCCACCTCCTAGCCTTGACCACGGCATCGCGACCTGGCATACCAGCGACGGCTGAAGCCGCCTTGGGACTGGGACCCGTCGGCGCAGAGCATCAGGCCCTCGTGAGGACTGAAAGGAGGAAACTGAGCTAGAACGGAATGAGCATCTCGCACTGCCTCATAAAAGGGTTATATTGACAAACAAAGCTACAGACATCTTACAAGCCCCCGCGGGGTACATTCTTGGCCCCTCGCAGGAACAAAAGGCGCGCATCCTAAGGAATCCTAACTACAGGGGGCATCGCGGCAGATGCCATCATCAACAGTGGGCTGTCCGGCACCAGCGCCAACCCCATCCAGATCAGGGGCGGCGACGGCCTGACGAGCCCGCCCTACTCCGGGAACGGCGCAGGCTCGGGGGCTTGTAGCTGTCGCCGCTGCCTCCAGAGTCGCGAGGAGCTCGGCGGGTCGCTGGATCCTCCGTGCTCCTGTTGTTCGAGGAGCTGCCGAGGAGTGGTCGGCCGGCCTCTGCCTCACCGCAGCAGATCCCGACCACCTCTCCCGGGTAGCACTCCACCGATGACCCTCCGCGTCGAAGACCTTGAAGGACACCACCAAGCACCATCGCACTCCGGGTGCATCGTGAGGGCGCCCTCGCCCCGCAGACCCGGCGACCTCGCCCAGCCTCGAGTCACGAAGACCTCGCCGGGGCAATCCGCGACCTGCCCTGTGGCGAGGGTGCCGCAGCCGGCGTGCTGCAGCCAGAGTCCCAGGGGTTCCCCTTGCCGGACGACGGAGGCGAAGAAAGAAGGAAGACGAATCCAAGATTTAGGAGGCGTGGCGACGTGAAGCACGAACTCCCGGCAGGAGCCCTCGGCGTGGACTCCAGGGGAAGACGCACACCTTCGTGACCCGCCGGCGTCGTCGGCGGCGCCGCTCGTGGCGCCCGGCGTCGCCTCCTTGGAGCCGCCAATGTGCGGTACAAGGAAGAGGGAACCTGGTGGCGGCCGCCGCATCGTGGCACGGGCGCCTCGGCGAGCGCTCTTGCCCCGACACCAGAGGGCAAGCCGCTTTTTGGGGGAGCAGGTCAGATCCTCTTGAGGAGCCTTTCCTTCTCTTCCGTGGAGAATCTGGCGGACCGGAGCCATGGCAACCAGATTTAAACGAGGAGGAGAGGAAGCGAAGGATAGACGGAAGGCGCGCCGTTGCCTGCATTTTAGAGCCGCAAAGGCCAACCGTCGGCCTCCACGATCACCGTAATCATGACCGACTCCGCATACGAGGACTTGTCGAATCCGTGTTTACCGAGGCATCGGGGAAGCATGCGCGACGCGTCAAATCAACCGCCACGCTGGCGCCAAAAGGCCAGAGTTATTAGGGCCCGCGACGCTTCTCACTTGCCCTTTCGCCTCTGCCGCCTGTTCGGGCGCGCCAGGCCCGAGGGGCTACTGTCGGCGCTCGGGAACGGGGTCCCCATACTTGCTCGCTCATGCCTGCGGCGTGGCTCAAGGAGGCCCAAGACGCCCATCTTCATCAACGCAAGCTCAAGACCTCGCGAGGGTCCAAGCCTCGGGCGGACGACAAGGAGCTTCCTCGGCACGGCCTCGTCAGCTGGCTCATGAGGAGGCGGAGAATTCAAGGCGGGTACCTCGCGAGGTGCCCATGACACAAGCCATGATTTACCAAGGGCGCCATCGGGCGCCAGCCCAAGCAGGTCCTCCTTTCCTCTTTGGTGCAAAGGGAGCAAGCGCAGCGAGAGCATCAAGCAAAGGCATCCGCTTGTGCAACAAGACCGAGACCAGCCCAACGGCTGGAAGGGAGTCATCGTGGAGCCCAAGCAAAGGCCATCACCAGCCTTTGGCGGCGAGGACCAACTTTAGTCAGATAAGTGTACCCGTTGTTCCCCTTCAAATGGCTAATTGTTGGCGCCTTCCCGCTCAATATTTGGGAAGAGGCCCAGGGCCTTCGCCTATAAATAGGACTAGCCACCCACAGGGTAGGGCAGCTGGAGAGAGAGGAGGAGATCCGAACCCTCATCAAGAAGCCACTAGCTAGAGCGACTGAACATCACCTAGCAGTTCATCGCACCCGCCAAGAACAGACCCTCGCGAGGCTGTTCTTCCTTGTATTGTTCCTCATCAGCCCGAGAGGCAATCCACCACACCACACACTGGAGTAGGGTATTACACCACAATGGTGGCCCGAAGAGCCGGTAGGGGGTGCCTGAGCATCGCGACTCAGGGCTCCTACCGGCTCTCCGGCCCTCACCCTCTGGTCTAGTCCATGGCATCGCGACCTTGCTTGCCAG
This sequence comes from Aegilops longissima, assembly GCA_021605205.1. Lineage (NCBI taxonomy): Eukaryota > Viridiplantae > Streptophyta > Magnoliopsida > Poales > Poaceae > Aegilops > Aegilops longissima. The sequence goes on along the minus strand of CM038682.1, from coordinate 654,878,233 downwards.
CGACGGCTGAGACCAGCCCGAGAGCCGGGACCCGAGGACGTAGAGTTTCGTCATCTAACCCATCTTATGCGTAAGAAGGGGGTGCCCGAGCATCGCGACTCAGGATCCTACTGGCTCTCCGCCCTCACCTCCGGTCTTGTCCATGGCATCGCGACTGGCTTGCCAACATCACGAGACCAGCCCGAGAGCCGGGACCAAGACGAGAGCACCGCATCCGCCAAATTTTCAGGAACACACTCAAGATAAGGCCAGAGCAGGCGCAACCCGCCTTGAGGTAGGGGCCCGTGAGTCCTGCTGGCTCACGGGTGCCCCAACACACACCGCGAGGCCTCGCGCCTCTCCCAAGCAACTAATGGCAGGATTAACGATCGCCACGGCGAGCTCTTGTTCCTTTTGTGGTGAACCTGCAGGTCCCTCCAAGGAGCACCTAAACGACCTCGCCACGCAATCTCTCGCCGCCTAAGCACGGACCTAGTGCCGCACCAGGAAGCATTGTCCCGACCTCGAGATAAGTCACCCCGGACACACTAGTTATCGCAACACCATCCCCACACTCAATGCAACCCCTGTTAGCAACGCCGCCTCCTTTCTCACCGAATGATGGCTGCTTGGCGCCAAGGGGACCCCCGAGCATCGCGACTCGTGGGCTCTTATCGACTCGGCCGCCACCTCCGGCCTTGACCACGGCATCGCGACTGGCATACCAGCGACGGCTGAAGCCGCTTTGGGATCGGGACCCGTCGGCACAGAGCATCAGGCCCTCGTGAGGACTGAAAGGAGAAAACTGAGCTAGAACGGAATGAGCATCTCGCACTGCCTTATAAAAAGGGTTATATTGACAAACAAAGCTACAGACATCTTACAAGCCCCGCGGGGTACATTCTTGGCCCCTCGCAGAACAAAAGCGCGATCCTAAGGAATCCTAACTACAGGGGCATCGCGCAGATGCCATCATCAGCAGTGGGCTGTCCGCACCGGCGCCAACCCCATCCAGATCAGGGCGGCGACGGCTCGACGAGCCCGCCTGCCCGGGAACGGGCGCCTGCTCGGGGCTTGTAGTTGTCGCCGCCGTCTCCAGAGTCGCCGGGAGCTCGGCGGGGTCGCTGGATCCTCCGGTGCTCCGTTGCCGAGGAGCTGCCGAGGAGTGGTCGGCCGCCTCTGCCTCACCGCAGCAGATCCCACCACCTCTCCCGAGGTAGCACTCCAGCCGACGACCTCCGCGTCAAGACCTTGAAGGACACCACCAAGCACCATCGCACTCCGGGTGGATCGTGAGGGCGCCCTCGTCCTGCAGACCCGGCGACCTCGCCCCAGCCTCGAGTCATGAAGACCTCGCCTGGGCACCACCGCGACCTGCCTGCGGTCATGAGGGTGCCGCAGCCGGGCGTGGTTGCAGCTGAGTCCTGTGGGTTCCCCGCTGCATCGACGGAGGCGAAGAAAGAAGGAAGATGAATCCAAGATTTAGGAGGCGTGGCTACGTGAAGCACGAACTCCGGCAGAGCCCTCGGCGTGGACTGTGGGGAAGACGACACCTTCGTGACCGCCAGCCAGCGTCGGGCGGCGCCATCGTGGCGCCCAGCGCCGCCTCCTTCAGAGCCGCCAATGTGCGGCATACAAGGAAGAGGAAACCGGTGGCGGCCGCCGCATCAGGCACGGGTGTAACACCCCGGATGTAACCTTCCATATTTGTAACTCCAATTCTTGCCATTTTCGCATTGTGATATGATATTCCCTCCGTGGTTGGGTTTTTCTTCATTTTGCATTTTGTCCATGTCATGCATTTTAAATCATGTCATCATGTGCATCGATTTGCATACGTGTTCGCCTCATGATTCCGAGCATTTTTCCGTTGTCCGCTTTTGCAATCAAGCACTCCTATCTCCCCAGCGCCCCTTTTACGTTTTTCAGTGAGCGGGTACTAAACCTTCTCGGAATGGACCGAGGTTTGTCAAGTGGCCTTGGTATACCACCGGTCAAGTTTCGGGTCATTTGGAGCTTGTTTGGTACTCCAACTGTTAACCGCACTCCCGCAAAGGCCTCTTTTAAGTTGCAGCCCAACACCCTTTCAAAACAGACCAATAACCCATCTAAGTCACTTCCATGCTCTCCGTCGTTCGATCACGATCGTGTGGGCGAAAACTACACCTCATTTGGACTCTCCTAGCTTCCTCTATGCCTATTTAAGCAACCCCCATTCCAACCGGTCTTCTTCCTCCCGAAACCCTAAAATTCATCCGCGCCCCAGACGCGTCCTGGCCGCCGGACGAAACGCCGCCAGCGCTGGCCACTCAGCGCGCCACCTGTCCCCGCGCCGGCGCGCCGCCTGACCGCCGCCAGGCTGCTCCCTCCCGTCCGACACGCCACCACATTGCCGCCGGCCCGCCGCCGCCACTGCGCGCCGCCGCCGCCCTCGCCCCGCCGCCATGCAGCCCCGCCGCCGCCCGAGCGGCCGCCGGCGCCTCCCACCTGCGCCGCCGCGCGGCCCCCGGCCGGCCGGACCCGCCCGCCTCCTCCTCCTCGCCCGGGGCGAACTCTGGCGCCGCCGCACCGCCGCCGTCCCGATCGGATCCGGCCGATCCGGATCTCAGAGCCCGAGGGTTGACTTTCTCTTCCCCGAAATTTCCTCTAAGTATTTTGTTTCGGCGATTATTTTGTTGCATTTTCGTCGTGCCATAACTTTGCATCCGTAGCTCCGTTTCGGGCGTGTAATATGTCAAAATGTTCGTCTCGTAGAGTAGATCATTTCATCTCATTGCATCATTTTCATTTGAGATCATATTGATGCCCGAAGTTCTGTTAGAAGAGGGCTATGTGATGTTAGTTTCTGTTTCTTAACAGAACTTGCACTTTTGTTATTTTTGCTATGATTGATGTGTGCACCCTATGAATTTGAGTCCTACATGTGTTTTGTAATATGCCATGCCATCTTTCCAGGGGTGTATGCCATGTATTTTTGTGATCTATGTGGTGACTAGCACAAGCATGCAAAGTAGGTGTCCTGATGTTGCTGTTTTTCAGCCCTGTTTAGCTGATATTTTGATGCCATGTTAACTTGATGCTACCGAGAGATCCATGCATATTTTGGGATACTTCAGTAAGGATGTTTTGTTCTACATGTCTTGCTCTATCCATCCATGCCTTTGTTTGCAATTATGGAGTGCCATAGCTTGAGTCAATCGAGCTCTACTTTTGCTATCAAATGTTTCCTGGCAGATTGTTTACATGTTATTCAATTTTGCCAAGGTTGTTGTGGTTGATCCGTGTATGCTATGATATTGTTCTTGCCATGTATGTCTTCTATGCCATGTCTTCTTGATGTATGTATGCTTAGTTTATCATGAAAGGCTCTGTAGTGAGTGCTTTGAGCTCTCAAACATGCCTACTTGTTATCTGTTTTTGCCATGCCATGTTGCTGAATCTGTTAACGAAACTTGAGATATTGACATGGGTGTTACTATATTTTCTGATCATTTTTGGCTTATGGTCAGTAAGGGACTTTTGTTCTATGCTTTGAGTAGATTCATGCCATGCCTTGTTTTCCTTTTATAAGTTTCTGTAGCATGTTGTTTTCTTGCTCTGAACATTGCTACCTGATGCTGTTTTTGCCATGTCCAGCCTGATATTTTGTGCACTTTTGCCATGCTTGTTTGGACCTGTTATGATGTGATTTAGCCGTACCTCAGTGTTCATCTTTTGTCAATCATCTTGAGTAGATCACTGCTATATACTTTGTTGGTACGTTTGGGTGCAGTAGCTTAATTTCTTGTTGCTTGCTAAATGGTATCTTGCTGTTAATGGCAGATTTGTGCCATTCTTGTTTTGCTTGTCATTTGCAAACCGTGCATCCGATTCCGGTGATCTTTATATCGATTTCAACCGAAATCATCTCATCTTTTCAGCGGCATACTTGGTTTGCCAAGTTGATGCCTGGTTCATCATTTTCCTTCCGGGGCGCACATACGCATTGCATATCACATCTCGCATATCATGTCATGTTTTGCATCATGTGGCTTGTGCATTGCACCGTGATTTATTGTGGTTCCTTTGTTTGTGTTCTTGCTTTGGGTAGAGCCGGGAGACGAGTACGTGAACGAGGAACCTGTTGAGAACGTTTACGAGGATCAATCTTTCGACAACTCTGAGAACATTGCAGGCAAGATGACCATACCCTCGAAATCACTTCTATCTTTGCTATGCTAGTTGCTCGCTCTTTTGCTATGCCTATGCTACGATGCCTATCACTTGCTTATCATGCCACCTATATTGCCATGTCAGCCCCTAACCATCCTTTCCTAGCAAACCGTTGATTGGCTATGTTACCGCTTTGCTCAGCCCTCTTATAGCGTTGCTAGTTGCGGTGAAGTGAAGTTTGTTCCTTGTTGGAACATGGAGATGTTGTTCCTTTTGGAACATGTTTACTTGTTGGGGATATCACAATATATATATCTGCTATAAATAATGCATCTATATACTTGGTAAAGGGTGGAAGGCTCGGCCTTATGCACAGTGTTTTGTTCCACTCTTGCCACCCTAGTTTCCGTCATACCGGTGTTATGTTCCTTGATTTCGCGTCCTTACACGGTTGGGTGATTTATGGGACCCCTTGACAGTTCGCTTTGAATAAGACTCGCCCAAGAAGGCCCAACTTTGGATTTACCATTTGCCACCTAAGCCTTTTTCCCCGGTTTTCATGAGCCCGAGGGTCATCTTTATTTTAACCCCGACCAGTGCTCCTTCGAAAGCTGGCCAAACGAGTAGATGCGGGGCCCTGCGGGAAACTCGAGGCTTGGTTTTACTCGTGGGATGTCTCATCCGGATGTGCCACGAGAACGAGATATGTGCAGCTCCTATCGGGATTTGTCGCACAATCGGGCGGCTTTGCTGGTCTTGTTTTATTGCTGTCGAAATGTCTTGTAGTCCGGGATTCGAGATTGATCGGGTCTTCCGGTAGAAGGATTATCCTTCGTTGACCGTGAGAGCTTATAATGGGCTAAGTTGGGACACCCTGCAGGTATTATCTTCAAAGCCGTGCCCGCGGTTATGAGGAAGATGGGAATTTGTTAATGTCCGGTTGTAGAAAACCCAAAGTTGACCTCAATTAAAATACACATCAAGCGCGTGTGTAACCGTGATGGTCTCTTCTCGGCGGAGTCCGGGAAGTGAACACGGTGTTGGAGTTATGTTTGACGTAAGTAGTTCAGGGTCACTTCTTGATCGCTACTAGCTTCACATCCGTGCCTTGCTTCTCTTCTCGCTCTCTTTGCGAATGTAGCCACCATATATGCTAGTCGCTTGCTGCATCTCCACCTTATAACTCTGTCCTTCCTTTAAGCTTAAATAGTCTTGATCTCGCGGGTGTGAGATTGCTGAGTCCCCGTGACTCACAGATTCTACCAAAACAGTTGCAGGTGCCAGCGGAAGCGGTCAGGTGGCGAACCGAGCTCAAGTGGGAGTTCGATGAGGGCGTGGTCGTTACTATGTGTCTTTCCTCGATGATCGATAGTGGTGCCCAGTTGGGACGATCGGGATCTGTGTGGCATTTGGGGTATCTTCTTTATTTTGGTTCCGTAGTCCGACCTTGAGTGTACGCTGAATGATGGATGTTTATTTATGTATTGTGTGAAGTGGCATCGAAGCCAACTATGTATCTTTTCCCTTATGTATTACATGGGTTGTGTGAAGATTACCTCACTTGCGACATTGCTTTCAATGCGGTTATGCCTCTAAGTCGTGCCTCGACACGTGGGTGATATAGCCGCATCGAGGGTGTTACAACGGGCGCCTCCTGGCGAGCGCTCTTGCCCTGACACCAGAGGGCAAGCCGCTTCTTTGGGGGGAGCAGGTCAGGATCCTCTTGAGGAGCCTTTCCCTTCTCTTCCGTGGAGAACCGGCGGATCGGAGCCATGGCAACCAGACGAAACGAGGAGGAGGAGAAGCAGAAGGATAGACGGGAAGGGCGCGCGCCGTTCCGTACTTATAGCCGGCAAAGGCCAACCGTCGGCCTCCACGATCACCGGTAATCATGACCGACTCCGCATACGAGGACTTGTCGAATCCGGGTGGTTACCGAGGCATCGTGGGGAAGCGATCTTGCAGCGTCAATCAACCGCCACGCTGGAGCCCATGGTCGAGCTATTAGGGCCCGCGACGCTTGCAGACTTGCCCCTTCGCCTCTCGCTCGGCCAAGTTAAGGCGCGCCAGGGCCAGGGGCTCTTGTCGGCGTGCTCGGGAGCGGGGTCCCAGACTTGCTCTGCTGCGGCTGCGGGCGTGGCTCAAGGAGGCCCAAGACGACCCATCTTCATCAACGCAAGCTCAAGACCCGCGAGGGGCCAAGCCTCATGGGCGGACGACAAGGAGCTTCCTCGGGCACGGCCTCGTCGGTGGCTCATGAGGAGGCGGAGAATTCAAGGGGGTACCTCGCGAGGTGCCCATGACACAAGCTATGACGACCAAGGGCGCCCGGTCGGGCACCGCCCGCAGAGATCCTCCTTTCCTCTTTGGTGCAAAGGGAGCAAGCGCAGCGGAGAGCATCAAGCAAATGCATCCGTTTGATTGCAACAAGACCGAGACCAGCCCAACGGCTGGAAGGGAGTCATCGTGGAGCCCAAGCAAGCGTCATCACGAGCCTTTGGCGGCGAGGACCAACTTTAGTCGGGATAAGTGTACCCGCTGTTCCCCTTCAAAATGGCCAATTGTTGGCGCCCTTCCCGCTCAATATTTGGGAAGAGGCCCAGGGCCTTCGCCTATAAATAGGACTAGCCACCCACAGGGTAGGGCAACTGGAGACAGAGGAGGAGATCCGAACCCTCATCAAGAAGCTAGTAGCTAGAGCAACTGAACACCACCTAGCAGTTCATCGCACCCGCCAAGAACAGACCCTCGCGAGGCTGTTCTTCCTTGTATTGTTCCTCATCAGCCCGAGAGGCAATCCACCACACCACACACTGGAGTAGGGTATTACACCACAATGGTGGCCCGAACCAGTATAAATCTCGTGTCTCTTGTGCTGTTCCGTTTAGTAGTTTTGGTCCCTGCGATTCGGCGAGGTGCGAGACGGTGGAAGGTTGGATCTCCGCGCACACCCTAGTGTTCGAACCTCAAGGGTCTACCTGAACCCGAAATCCGACATAACTTAGTTCACTTCCAAAGGGCTATCTTTGTGTGTGTGTGTGTGTGTGTGTGTGTGTGTGTGTGTGTGTGTGTGTGTGTGTGTGTTGAATAAAGATGATATCTTCACCAATTGGTCCTCGTGATCAGTTGTTGGATCTATTGCCTTGTCAAAACTTTGACTCGAGTATGGGCTATCGTCAAGTCAAGTCAGAACAAATGATATTCATAATGTTGTCTTACTCGTGGTTGATTCCTCGGGCATACACCATTATATCTTTTGGCCTGACCAATGATATCACCGTGTTCACATGATGGTGGAAGTCCAGTGATATGGAAATCCCGATGAGTTGTTGTTGAGCCCATCAGCAGCATCTTGTCTCCTCCATGATTCATGTTGAACATAAACCTAGTGTTGGAAACTTTGTAAGCAATGCCTTCGTGTTCCGTTCATGAAGCCTATGCTTGGATGGAAGAAGTGACTTCCTCGAATTCATGTGCATCTGGTGTAAGTTGCCGCCATGAATCCGAGAAAGATTGTTTTTGCCTCCTCTGTAATCATCCCAATTCAGTCATGCATACGTGCGAAGTATTCTGTGGTCTGGAGACTTGCAACCTTCATTCTATATGTATTTTTAGCACACCAAGCCACTGACTGATTTGCTCGAGAAGAAGGAGTCCCTTCATAAGAGCTAATCCGTACTTATGAAAATATTTCGATATCCTCTTTGATGGTTCCCCACCTGAACTCGGTAGTGTTTTATTATAAGACTACTATGTGGTCATGCTTGTTTGGGACAGCGTGTTCACATGTTTGTAGCGGAACCCGCTCATGTTGTGGAGCTCACTACCGTAGTCCATCTCCCGAGAATCTCGCAACGTCATTTCATCGATTTGTGTTGCAAACCTTCTTTCCAGACATGCTGAGTCTGAAGTATCCTATCACCAATCGGATCTGAATCTCAGGCAGATATGATGGTTGGAACATTCCCAACAGTTGCATCTTGTTCCCAGCTTGCACCGCCATCGTGCCAATTTTCCATGGGCTGCCCTTCTCAGCAGTTGCTGTCCAGGATCATCTTCAAAGTGGTCCTACCATGGGTTCCCTCCACCTCCGATGATAAGCAAAAATCATCCATTGCGTTGTCTTCAACAAGGTAGTCCACATCATCCATTCTAGTCCGGGTATGCCATTCCTTTGCACTCCGCCAAACGATCGTTGTGAATTGCCTTAGGCTGGTATGAAGAGTTTCAATGATCTTTGAGTCAGAAGTAATTCTTTTTGCCACTTAAGGGAATAGCTCTTCACGTCACCTCCCTTGAGGTGCCCCGTTTTGGAATCATGGCAACTTCCCTCGCTATTTTGAAACCCTCGTAAAATTGTTTCTTCCGTCCCTCCTGATGCATGTCTTACCTATCCGCTCCAGAGATGTTTATATGTCTCATTCCATGAGTTGATCTTGGATCATTAAGATGATCCTAAATTGTTCGAACCTCAAGAAGATCAATTCTTCTAAATTCCCTTTTTTCCCCGTTGTCATGTTGGACGTAGTTCTCAAGGCAAGACGTCAAGATAAAGATGGTGATCATGTCAACGTTCCTATGAAGTGTAACCTGGATCGTGAAGACCGTGTTAGTTTGTGCCCTCTGTCTTCTTACCTCAGGTCTTGAATCTCGGGACGAGATTCTTGTTTAGTGGGGGTGAGTTGTCATAGCCCCAGAGTTGTTTGTAATTAGTTGCATTGCATCCATGCATCATGTTTAAATTTCATGAAACTTGAAATGGGGATTGATCCAAACCCTAGCACCAGATCAAATCAAACTAGGTCCAAATAAAATATTTCTCAATGACCCAGAATGCCCTTTGGAAATGTTCATGACATGATAAAGGTGAAAACCTCTTCCAAAAATGATGAACATATTTTATAGGTCATTCCTGGATTTTTGAATTAAATCTTAAACTATTTGACTTTGGGCATTTAAACACTATAAATAATTTAAATGCTCAAATAATGTTGTAAGTATTTGTGGGCCACTGAAATAATTCAGAAAGTGCCCGTGAATATTTTCAGGATTTATAAGATTGATTTGGTTTTTAAAACTGGATCAAAAACAAACTGCAAATTAGAAAGCAGAAACTAAACTAGAAAGAGAGAGAGAGAGAGTAACCTTACCTGATGCTTACCTGAGGCCCACTTACCTGGTGGCCCAGCAGAATCGGCCCAGCCCACCAGGGGCGCCTTGGTCTTCTTCCACCTCTGCCAGTAGGCAGAGGCGTGTCGACGCCAGCGCGCCCGAGGCCTCCACCTCCTCCCTCCCAGCCTGCCTGGCTCCTCCTCGATGCACTATGCGATGCCACGCAGCCCCTGGCCCCTCTCCTCTCTCCCTGGACCTCTCTTCCTCCTCTGCTCTCTCCCTGCTACGCCACCGAACCCGCCCATCGCCGCCGTTCGCCGTTGCCACGACCACCGCCGTCCCGACGACACCCCGAGCAGTCTACGAGCTCCGCCCCGATGCCCTCTTCCTCCTCACCGATCCTCAAGACGCCGGAAGCCCCTGGACGCCGCTAACATCGCCGTTCCCCTCGTCGGCCACCGGAGATCGCCGCCACCCGTACGTCGCCTCAGACGCCTTCCCGAGCCCACTTCGACGGCCGTCGCAACCGCCGTGGGCCACTAACTCTTCTCACTCAATCCGTTTTCCCTCTCGCACGCGGTAGCCGCCGCGCCACTTGCGCCCGAAAGCTCGGCTCCGCCGCACATGACATCGTCACCGTTCTAGCTGCCGCTGCTTGCATCCGAGCCCATCCTCGTGCTCAGCAATCCCCCAGGAGCCGAACGCACCCACTCACCTGTCCTGCCGCGCCTCGTAGCGCCGTCTCGAAGCTCACCCGAGCTCCGACGACCGCCGAGGTCGACGCCGGCGTCCACTCCGGCCACCCCAGGCCCGGCTACTGCCACCAGCCGACGCGCTGCAACACCAGCTCTCCGTAGGGCCAAACCGCGTTGCAAACGGCTGCCTGTAGCGCGAGCCCGAGCAACTCCGGCGAGCCTCTGCCGCGGGATATGGTCGCCGGCGCTTAATCCGGCGATGCTGATGTGGCACGATTAGTTAGGGTTAATGACGCAGTTAGTAACACCCTGGGACACTGACAGTGGGCCCTGCTGCCTAATTAAACCGCTATTAGTTTTAAGTTAGTTTAGTTAACATAACCAGCGGACCCACGCGTCCGTGGTTGGTGGCCGGCGTGGCGGTTGACCGGACCCAATTGCGTGGGACTAACCAGCTTGAGTCAGCGGCGTGTGGACCCCCGCGTCAGGTTTGACCTGGTCAGCCACGGTTGACCCGTCGACGCAATCTTGTTGTCATGATGACGCGAAGGAATTTCGGATTTAAAATAATTCAGGAAATTCCAGAAATTAGTATAAACTTCTAAAATTCATATAAAATCAACCGTAGCTCAGAATGAAATAAGTTATATATGAAAAATGATCAGAAAAATATGAAGAATCTGTTTATGCCATGATCATGCATGTTTGAACAAGTTAACCTTACTGAATAGGACAAATGATGATTAGGGCAATTTATGAAATAACATTTGGAGTTGGAATTTGTTCTTGTTCGAGTTCCACTTCAATTAACTTGGCTAGATATTGCATTAGGTGAATTCAGTACCTTAACATGACATGTCATACATGTGAATGTGCATTGCATTGATTGTGTTCTTTCTCAGTTGCCGGTGTTTGTCCCCTCTCGATAGACGTGGTTCTGACGATGAGTTCGATGACACCGATGAAGAGCTATAATATCTTCAGGAGTGCCAGGCAAGCAAAACCCCCTTGTTCATTCCGATATAATCCCACTCTCTCGCTCCTTCTCTCTTTTACTGCATTAGGACAACAACGATTCATCTCACACTTGCCATGTAGCTGAACCCCTTTATCCTCTGCATGACTGTCATTCCACAATAATTAGATGAAACCCACTAGCATGAGTAGGAGTTGTTTGAGCCCTGTTGTGCCTACTCATTCATGCTTGTTTGTCATGCCTGCTCTTGCTTAGAGTTGAGTCAGGTCCGATTCATCGGGAATGAATTGGAATGGTGTGTGAACATGTCCCTCTGTGTGTGAGCTAAGTGTGTGAACACGATTTGGTAAAGGTAGCGATGAGAGGCCATGTAGGAGTACATGGTGGGTTGTCTCATTGAAACCGTCCTCGTGAACTGAGTTACGTGTTTGTGATCCATGAAACAGTTACTACCACGCATTGGGCCCGAAACCAATGGACCCTCTCGGCTTCTTAACCACCCTTGTTCTCTGTCCGGGAGTTGCAACTAGTTTACGTGTTTGTAGGATATGTGTTGGAGGCCGTGCGTGGCGTGACCCTAGGGGTGGGCTATGATGCGGTAGATACACCGTGGCACGGTAAAATCAATGCCCGTTTGGTATCTCGGGACCCTGCACATCGTTCAGGGCCATTAGTGGAAACCCCGGCCGGACTCCCTGCGGATGGAACCTGAATAGGCGATAAACCTGGACTAGAGACTTGAGTGTTTAGGTAGGCTGTGGCCGACACCCACGTTGGGCTTCCGGTTGAAGGTTGTCGAGTACATGTCGTGTAAACGGCGGTAAGTGGTGAGAGCGTGTGTGAAGAAGTACACCCCTGCGGGGTTAAAATCATCTATTCGAATAGCCGTGTCCGCGGTAAAGGACTTCTGGGTTGCCTATAACAGTTCATAGACAAGTGAAAGTGGATACTCTAAAATGCGCAAGATAAGCGTGAGTGCTATGGATGGCGTTCTCGTAGGAAGACGGGAACCAATCCATAGTGGTGTATTGATATGGTGAATATGTGGACTCGTGTGTGCCACCTCAAAAGAGCTACTTGCAGTCGTAGTGTAGGATAGCCACCGAGTCAAAGCTGGCTTGCTGCAGTCATACTCCACCACCCCCGTTGTTGATAATGGTGCATATGTAGTTAATTCTGATGTAAGTCTTGCTGAGTACATTTGTACTCACTTTTTCCTATTTTATGTTTTGCAGAGAGACGTCAGTCTCGCTAGTAGTTCCGCGTGGACTTCGACGTTTAGCTTGATACCTCAGCTACGGTCTTGTGCCCTCGGCAGGATCTGGTAGATAGTCAGGCTTCTCAGCCTTTTTCATTTATAGATGTCTGTACTCAGACATGTTTAGCTTCCGCATGTGCTTTGACTTGTATGCTCTGAATGTTGGGTCGTGAGACCTGTCGGTGTCAAAACCGGCGGATCTCGGGTAGGGGGTCCCGAACTGTGCGTCTAGGCGGATGGTAACAGGAGACAAGGGGCACGATGTTTTACCTGAGTTGGGCCCTCTTGATGGAGGTAAAACCCTACGCCCCGCTTGATTGATATTGATATTGTGGATGTTTACAAGAGTGGATCTACCACGAGATCAAGGGGGCTAAACCCTAGAAGCTAGCCTATGGTATGATTGTAAGGGTTGTTGTTCGTCCTCACGGACTAGAGCCATCCGGTTTATATAGACACCGGAGAGGGCTAGGGTTACATAGAGTCGGTTACAATGGTAGGAGATCTACATATCCGTATCGCCAAGCTTGCCTTCCACGCCAAGGAAAGTCCCATCCGGACACGGGGCGGAGCCTTCAATCTTGTATCTTCATAGTCTTGGAGTCCGGTCGATGATGATAGTCCGGCCGATGATAGTCCAGCCGATGATGGTAGTCCGGCTATCCGGACACCCCCTAATCCGGGACTCCCTCCGTAGCCCCTGAACCAGGCTTCAATGACGATAAGTCCGACGCATGTATTGCTTGGCATTGCAAGGCTGGTTCCTCCTCCGAATGATAGAAGATTGTGAACACCAGATAGTGTCCGCTCGCAAAATAAATTCCACATTCCACCGTAGAGAGAATAATATATACACAAGTTCAATCTGCCGACGTTTTTGCGGCATGGCGTCACGCCACTACCAAGCCATTATTTAAATCGTTTTTACTCTACCACCTTAGCGCATTTAGCTAAGCGGTTTCTTTGGCACGCCTTGTCGAGCGAGATCGTGTTTCCCTTAATCTGGGATTCTCATCAATACGGACGTGGGTAACCCAACCACGCCATTGATGGTGACGCTTGGGAGATAAGCGAGTTTTACCAGCCGGTGGGGACGCGAGACTTCGCCCGCCCATATAAGGGATAAGGATTCACCTTCTCACCCACGCCTTCTTCCTCCTTTGCTTATCCATCTCCTTTTCGAGCTCCAAATACCAAGTTCGCAGATCTCGTCTCAACCTTCTCCGACCATGTCCCGAGCGGGAGGTAAATGGTTGGCCTCCACCGTTAAGGAAGAGCACATCGCCAAACTGCATGGCGCGGATACCTCTCCGCGACATCAGCAGACTGCTGCCCGACGAGGGCAGCTCATCCCCACCCCCAGGCCCCATGAGAGGGTTGTTTTCCTTCCCCACTTCCTCCGTGGACTGGGCTTTCCACTTCACCCCTTTGTCCTGGGGCTCATGTTCTACTACGGCCTGGATTTCCATGATCTGGCACCGAACTTTATCCTCAACATCTCGGCGTTTATCGTCGTGTGCGAGGCCTTCCTCTGCATCCAGCCCCACTTCGGCTTGTGGCTCAAGACCTTCAATGTAAGGCCGAAGGTAGTGAAGGGTACTCAAGCGGAGTGCGGAGGCGCCATGTTGGGCAAGATGCCCAATGTCCTTTGGTTCGAAGGGGCCTTTGTGGAATCCGTCAAGGGGTGGCAATCAGGGTGGTTCTATATCACCGAGCCGCGTGACCCTACATGGGCGGCAGCCCCCGAGTTCAGAGCTGGTATCCCCACGCAGCTCACCTCCTGGAAAGAGAAGGGCTTGCTGTGGGGTAGTTCGGAGGAGCTGACGGGACTCCAAGCCTGTATCCAGAAGCTGGTGAAGAAGCTCAGGCTGGTTAACGTGGTCCAAGTCATGCTCGTCCGCCGGATTCTCCCATGCCTAGAGCGGGCATTCAATCTGTGGGAGTTCGATCCGGAACAACACCAGGCGCTGAGCGGGCTCTTGACACGACGTCTGAAGGCTCTTGAGGGTGCTGTTCAAGGCGCCGGTTTCGCATCCGCGATCAAGATCGCTGGATTTCACCGCAGCCAAGCCAAACAAGGTAAGTGATTCTACCCCTTACGGACACTTGCTTTTCATAGTTTGACTCTATGCGGTTTTAATTTCCCTTTTCCTTTGACAGACTGGATGAGGAAGGCGGAGAAGATTATCTGCCGGCCCTATGCCATAAAATCCAAGAGACGCCTGCCTAGCGAGGCTGCTGGTTCTAGCACCGCACGTGGTGCCGGAGAAGAAGGCCAAGAAGGAGGCCACGGTGCTCGAAAGAGTTCCGTTTCAGGTGTCCGACGACTGGGCGGACTCCTCCCAAAACGAGGAGGAGAAGAGGACTCTCTCCTGGAGGAGGAGAGAGGAAGAGGAAGGCTTCCCCAACAGGGAGGCCGAATGGTCCAAGAGGGAAGGACTATTCCCGGACAGCTCCGCCAACATCAACGTTGGCGAGGAAGAATGGCCTTCAAGGGCCAGCCTCCGCGAGATCGTAAGTATCCGGATCCTCAATGATTGATAATTTTTTTCTCGCCACATAGTGTCATTCGATGCCGCATGCTACCGTAGTCCGCCGGTGATGATCTCCCGCTTCATCGAAGCGGGTCGTTGGTCTCCGTCGGATGTAGACTCCATCCCGACCGCCTCCACCTCGCGACACCGAGGACGCCGAGGTGGGATCCCAAGAAGGGACCCATCGGGGAGGCCCGAGGCGCCGCAAGGCGCCCTCCGGACTTTCTTGCGCCGACTCATATCGAACCCGCAGTGGTTCCGGAGTCCGCCGCGCGCCCTTCAATGAAGGGAAGACCGTGACGCCGGGCGGCTTCCGCCCAACCGAGGCGCCGGGCAACTTGTTGAGGCGCTGCAGCGCCCATCGAGGAAGAACACCGCACTATTATGAGTGCGGTGATTCGAAGGTGCAGCTTCGCCAAGGGCGGGCTGACCGGCTCGCAGAGCCTTCTATCGTGCTTTGAGGTAAGAAGTTAAAATATGCAATGTAATACCGCATAGACAGTAGCCCCGATGCTCGGTTCGGTGTTCGGAAAGAAAAGCCGGACCGAGGATCTGAAAAAAAAGATATCTGCAGGGTTGCTAAAAATTATGTCAATATGGGTTGCAGGCTGCGCTGCTGACCTCTGCCGCACTGACTACGGAGGTCGGTGCTTTGAACAGGAGCTCGAGCGGTCCGAGCAAGAGCTCGGCCGCGCCAGGAAGCAGCTCCAGGACAAAGAAGGTGAGTAACACCACTTTGAACTTGTACCTCATGTAAAAGGATTTAGGTTGCAACAAAAAATAACAAGGATAACATGGGTACTGCAGGGGCCACGAACGAGGTGGCGACCCTGAAGGAGGCCGTGTCCGCGGCCGAACGCAATGCGGCCATGGAACGGGCAGAGCGAGAAAAGCAAGAGGCGCGGGTGGCGGTGGTTCAGCAAGAGCTCCAGGCTCTCATGGAAAAGCATGAGAGTTTGGAGCGTGACTCAAAGACTCGAGAGTCCGAGCTTGCCTCGCCTCGAAAGTGCTAAAACTGCCAAGGCCGATGCCCATAAGTCCCTTCAGAGATTGAGTTGATGAGGAAGATAGCGGCGGTAAGGCATTTTCATGCAAAGCAAGCATGTGAATGTAAATTACGTGTTACTTACCCGAATTTGGAGCTCTCGAGGCGCTTGCAGATCTGCCTCACAGCGTGTCTCGATGTCGCCGATTCTACCAAGCCGAGGAGGGAGCTCAACGGAGAAGGTCTTTCGGTCTCAAGATGTCGAGGCCGCCATCCGGTGCTTTCTAGCGACCAGGTGAAGCAGCTGGTCGAGCTCCACAAGGTGGCCGAAAGCAGGCCATGAAGGGCCTCATAGTCCGGTGTGGCCTGGAGAGGCCATGCCTGGAGCTACTTCGCCTCGCGGCGACGGCTGGTGGATGCGTGCCCCGGGTGGAGGTTATCAAGCGCTCCGCTGTATTGAAGGTGCTCGTTGGGCCCTTGCCCGCGCAAAGGTGCATTGGGGCAAGCTGGATGCGGAGAAGCTAATCAGCGACGCGCCACCAGCGGGCAAGGAATATCGTCGCCGAAATATACTATAAGACTGTCTGAAGGGCGCCGCAAGATTGCGGATGAGTGCCCTGTGGATGTAATTATTGAGTAAATTCGCAATGTGTTATCCTGCGCGCTGAAAACTTTGTTCATATGCGCTAAGCAACGCTTGTTAATTTAAAATATTACCTTCATGCGGCCGCTTATTAAATCGAGAGATGGCAAGTCGTCGGCTTCAGCCCCATGCCACGAGTCTTTGGGGTGTTCGGGATAAACTTGAGCACTCTAGTTCCCATTTTTGGGTCCATCTAGGAGGCGCCAACACAACGAACAAGGCAACCGGACTTATAGTGCTTGAACACTCTCACTTAGCCATAGAATTCTATAATTTTAAATTTCGTGAAGCCCCTAGTATTCGGAGGACCGAATTAGGCGCTATCCACGCCTTCGCTTCGGACATTATCCGAACTTTGCTCAAGCGGCGAGGTCTTTAAGGACCCGAAAGGACCTCTCGAACAGCGACCAGTCTCTCGCCTTATCATGACAAGTCAGTTTTAGCTTTCTCCATCGAGGCGTTAACCTGCTCAACCGGGCGCAATCACAGTGGTTCTCCCAGTGCTACCTTAGCCGATAGAACGGAACATAAGGTGCCAAACATGGGAGCCGGGCAAACCCAACTATTGACCCAAGACATGATTCGAGCCGATTCATATAATGCTATAAGTTCGGGTGCCGCACTTGTGAAAGTGTTCGGACTTTATCACACCATAATGCGGAGAACATAAGCCCTGGTGTATTTGGCCGCACCAAAATGTACGGGTGCAACATGTCGCAAAATGAACATATATATATATAAGGTAATGCAATTATGGGCAAAAAGTGCTGCATTTTATTCGAGAAGATATGCTATGAGTGCGGAATGATACAAATAGTCACGGAAAGCAAGGGTTGGACGAATTAAAGGCGCTCCTCCGTGGGTAGGCCGCGGAATGTTGTATTTAAAAATTTAATGCTCGTGATGGAGACCACCGAGTGTTCGCCGTGGCCTTTGTCCTTCCCTGGCTGTTGCATCATGAGTTCGGTAGGTTCGCCACGGACAGAGTTCTGTATAAAAAGAGAGAAATAAAAGAAAAAGAGCGACACACTTGGGAGCCCCCGTGTGGTCGAACCGCACTGGGTCTGTTGTGGTTGTGCCTTTCCCCTATGCCCATGGTATCTCCAGGCGTAATTATGTACGTGGAGAGTTTGTCTTACAATTTTGCGAGGGCTGGGGTTGAGGCCGCATTGCTACCCGTGCTCGAAGCGTGGCAGGTGGTCTTGGTTGATGTTGCTCCGGGCGCGTTTGGCGTGTCCGTCGCTTAACGGCCGGACTCGAAAATTGCCTTAAAAGGCTGCTCAGATTTCGCCGCGAGCGCTGTATGTTCCTCCGCTCGAGGGCGTTCCGTGTTTCCATTGACCGTGATGAGTCCACGAGGGCCCGCATCTTGAGCTTAAGGTATGCATAATGCGGCACCGCGTTGAATTTTGCGAAGCGGTTCGTCCGAAAGCAGACGTGATAGCCGCCGCGGAACGGGACTATGTCGAAGATTAAATCCTCTCTTCGAAATTATCCGGGATCCAAGACCACTTCGATGTAATCGAGCACTGCATAATTGGCCTCGACACCTGGTATGACGCCTTTGAAGGTTGTCTTTGTAGGTTTAATCCTTGAAGGGTCTATGCCCATCTTGCGACCGTATCACGATAAAGCAGGTTCAGCTATCGCCGCATCCATCGGGACTCTCGTGAGGTGAAATCCATCGACGATTGGGTCTAAAACCATGCGGCGAATCCGCCATGGCGGATCTTGGTCGGATGGTCTCTTGATCGAAAGTGATCGGGCAAGAGGACCATGGGTTGAATTTTGGGGCGATCGGCTCCATCGCAGATATCGTCCCTTAGTGCACGCTCCGCTCCCTCTTGGGAATATGCGTTATGATATCATGTTTACCGTCCGAACTTGAGGGAGGAATCCTTTTTGTCCTCTCGATGTTCGGGTGGTCGGGTCTCTTCCTCGTCATCGCTGTAGCCCCTTGTCACTGTTTTGGTGATTAATTTGCTCGCTGCTTGAATACCCAACAATCTCTGTTGGTGTGGTTAGCTGGCTTTTCGGGGTTCCATGTATTTGACAGAGCGGTCGAGTATTCGGTCCAAATTGGACGGGCCGGAGTGGTTCTTTTGAATGGCTTCTTCCGCTGACGGGCTTGGAGCCTCGGAATCCGGCGTTGACTGCCGATCCTCATTCTTTGTCGCCGTTAACGCGGCGTTTGTTTTGTTTCGACGCAACCTGCCATTGCGGTCCTTGGTATCCGGACTGCCGGCGTTTTCTTTGAGGTTGTTGCTGCGAGCTAGCTAGACTATCCTCTCCGCACGAAGCGGGTCATGAGTGATGTGAGGGCTGCCATGGATTTCGCTTCTCCCGCCCTAGGTGCCGGGCCAGCCACTCGTCGCGGATGTTATGTTTGAAGGCAGCGAGGGCCTCGTGCATCCGGACGGTCGACGATTTGATTTTTCTTTGTTAAGAACCGTGTCAGAATTGCTCGGCGATTTAATGCGGCTGCTGGATTATGTGTATTAGGTCATCTGCGTCGGTGGTCGCGCGTACGCGCCTCGAAGTTGTCGAGGAATGCGGCTTCAGGTCTTCCCAAAGATCCAATTGACTCTGCGGGCAGGCTGTTAAGCCAATGCCGAGCAGGTCCTTTAAGCTTGAGCGAGATATTTGATGGCGTGAAGATGCGTCGCCGCGGGCCATATGTATATGGAGGAGATAATCTTCAATCCAAACCGCTGGGTCTGTTGTGCCATCGTGAGATTCGATATTAACGGTTTAAACCCTTCGAGGATTTGATGATCCATTACTTCGTCGGTGAAGCATAGTGGGTGTCTTGGCGCCTCAGATTGAGCAATATCGCGACGTAGCTCGAGAGAGCGTTGTCTGCTGTGTTCGGCCCGGCCGGAGTAGTTGTATCCGGCGCGACGGTATTCGTCGTGGGTCTTGGGGCTCCCACGTGATCCATAGATAGATCTGGATTGTCTTGCCTTGTCCTCCAATATATCTCGCAATTCCGGCGCGTTCCCCCGTGGCTTCATGCTTTTTGGGCGATGTCGGGGTACGGTTTTGGTGGAGGGCTTGCACGCCTCTCTGTCGCGGCCATGAGGTGGTCGGTCTGCCGTATTGTGCGCTGGTGATGTAGGTTTGTACGCTTCCTCCTCTAGTCGGGGGAGCAACTTGCGTTTTGGGTAACTTTTGGAGGGGCATTCATACTCTTCGGCCGCAAGGACCTCGGTCCATCTATCGGCCAGTAGGTCTTGATCAGCTTGAAGCTGTTGCTGCTTTTTCTTTAGGCTGTTTGCCGTGGCAATTAGCCTGCGTCTGAAATGCTCTTGTTCGACGGGATCCTCAGGCACGACGAATTGGCTCGTCGCCGAGGCTTGCCTCGTCTCCGGAGGAGGTAAGTAATTGTCATCCTCGACCTCTTCCTCTGCCGCCCTCGTGAGGGCTTGCTTCGCCTCCTCCGCGTTGGATCGTCGGCCGAGGGAGTTTTCTTCGGCACTTTCGGTGTGTTATTATCTCCTGTGCCGGAATCTCCATTCTTGCCGTGGCGGGATTTAGAAGGGCGCCGCTGACGTCGGTGCTTCTTTCTTTAAGGAATCGGCCTCCGTTGCTTCTTCGTCGTCCCCATCTTTTGGGTGTCCACCATGTATATGTCGATGACGAGGTGGTCTTCCGGTGTCTCGTAGGCACTTTGGTTCTTGGTAGTCTCCGCATCGTCGTCCATACCGTCGATGTCTTCGGAGTCGTAGTCGAGCACGTCGGTTAAATCGCCGACGGTGGCTACTCTGAAGTGGGTGGTGGGTGGGCTCTGAATTTCTTCGTCGTCTGCGTCCCAACCATCCCGGCCGTAGTTCGCCAGGCTCTCCGGATAGCGAGATGCTTCAGTGAATTTATGATATCGCCAAAGGGCGAGTGCTGAAAGATGTCCGCAGCGGTGAATTCCATGATCGGCGCCCAATCGGATTCGACTGGCAGGGGCGCAGGAGGTTCGGAGTCCGGCATAGAGTCCGGCACCTCGGAGTCATGGGCTTTATGCGGGACAAGGTAAGTGTTTGGCTCCATCGCTGTAGAAGTTGCAGCTCCCGAGGCGGTGTCCAGCCATCCATCCTCGATCCGAGCGATCGGCTCCGGACTATGGGTCAGAGCGGATTCGTGTGCGGCCTCCAAGGTGCTGTCCGGCGGCAGAGTTAGGTCATGCCCATCGTGACAGCGCGGCGCGCTTGGCTGCGGCTCAGATCCATCGAACATCAAGTCCCTGCGGATATCGGCTGTGAAGTTTAGGTTTCCAAACCTGACGACGGCCGGGCGTAGCTTCGATCTGCTCCAGATGGCCAAGTGAGTTGGCCCGCGATGCGAAGCCGCCGAATCTGAATATCTGCCCGGGAGAAAAGTCTCACCAGGACTGCGTCGTTGTCGATTGAAGAGGCCATCGCCTATCGGTGACGACACGGAGGAACTCTCAATGAAAGCACCAATGTCGGTGTCAAAACCGCGGATCTCGGTAGGGGGTCCCGAATCGTGCGTCTAGGCGGATGGTAACAGGAGACAAGGGGCACGATGTTTTACCAGGTTCGGGCCCTCTTGATGGAGGTAAAACCCTCGCCCCGCTTGATTGATATTGATATTGTGGATGTTTACAAGATTGGATCTACCACGAGATCAAGGGGGCTAAACCTAGAAGCTAGCCTATGGTATGATTGTAAGGGTTGTTGTTCTGTCCCCACGGACTAGAGCCATCCGGTTTATATAGACACCAGAGAGGGCTAGGGTTACATAGAGTCGGTTACAATGGTAGGAGATCTACATATCCGTATCGCCAAGCTTGCCTTCCACGCCAAGGAAAGTCCCATCCGGACACGGGGCGGAGTCTTCAATCTTGTATCTTCATAGTCTTGGAGTCCGGTCGATGATGATAGTCTGGCCGATGATAGTCCGGCCGATGATGGTAGTCCGGCTATCCGGACACCCCCTAATCCGGGACTCCCTCAAGACCCATGTTTGTAATATCTCGCTCCTCGGAGCTTAATGAATAAATTTTTGAGTCGTAGAGTTATGTTGTGATTCCATGTTGTATTTACACATATTGAGCATATTGTGTGTATGTTTGAAATGCTTGGTATGTGTGGGATCCGACAATCTAGTTGTTTATCCTTGGCAGCCTCTCATATGGGGAAATCTTTGTCTAAGCGCTTCTCGAGCGATAGTAGTCCGCTACAGCCCAGTTCACCGGAGTCCTGCTAGCCCAGCACTACTGCTCTGGAAACTTGACTGGCCGGGCATGTGTTTCACTTCGTTCTGTGTCAGTCCCTTGAAATGTCACTTGGTGACATACGGAGTCCTGCCTTAGCTCACATACCGGGTTCCCTGAGTCCGTTAGCCCAGTGCTACAGCCCGGATTCACACGCTGATGGTGACATGCTCGATGTGATTCATGTATGCCTCTGCCCATGGGTTAGTGCGCTTTGGGTTCACGACTAGCCATGTCGGCCCGGTTCTCGACATATGGATGCTAGCGACACTATCATATACGTGAGCCAAAAGGCGCCAAGCGGTTCGAGCCATGGTAAGGCGACACCGTGGGAATACCGTGCGTGAGGCCGCAAAGTGATATGAGGTGTTACCGGCTAGATCGATGTGACTTGGAATCGGGGTCCTGACACATCGAGAGGGCCCGACCTTGGTAAATATCGTATCCCCCGCCTCCTGTTACCATCCGCCTTAGACACATAGTTCGGGACACCCTACCCGAGATCCGCCGGTTTTGACACCGACATTGGTGCTTTCATTGAGAGTTCCACCGTGCCGTCACCATAAGGCTTGATGGCTCCTTCGATCATCGGTAACGATGCGGTCCAGGGTGAGGTTTTCCTCCCCGGACAGATCTTCGTATTCGGTGGCTTCGCACTGCGGGCCAACTCTCTTGGCCATCTGGAGCAGATCGAGAGCTACGCCCCTGGCCACCAGGTCAGGTTCGGAAACTTGAACTACACTGCCGACATCCGCGGAGACTTGATCTTCGACGAATTAGAGCCCATGCCAGGTGCGCTGCACAATCACGACGAGCATGAGTTAGCTCTGCCGTCGAAAAGTGTTCGGAAAATCACACCTGCAACCGCTCCGACCTCCAACCCGGAGCAAATTGCACCATCCGAGGACAGGTGGATAGACCCCGCCATGGACGCCACACTCTCGGTGGAGATAGAGCCGGATACTGATTCACCCCTTACGAGAGCCGTGTTGCCAAACCACTGGATTCGTCTCCGGCCACGGACTCCGAGCCGCCTGCGTCCGCGCCTATCGAATCTGATTGGGCGCCGATCATGGAGTTTACCTCCGCGGATATCTTTCAGCACTCGCCCTTTGGCGACGTGCTAAATTCGTTAAGGTCTCTCTCCTTGTCAGGAGAACCTTGGCCGAACTATGTCCGGCTAGAATGGGAGGCGGACGACGAGGAAATTCGCTGCCCACCCACCACCCACTTAGTAGCCACTGTCGATGATTCAACCGACATGCTCGATTTCGACTCCGAAGACATCGACGGCATGGACGACGATGCAGGAGACGAACAGGAACCATCGCCCACAGGGCGCTGGACAGCCAATTCATCACATGACATATACATGGTGGATACACCAAAAGAAAACAATGACGAGGAACGGAAGGACGCAGCGAAGAACAGCTCCATCGAGAAGCAAACAAAGCGTCGGCGTAGGCGCCGCTCCAAATCCCGCCTCGGCAAAAACAACGATAACAACGAAAGAGAAAATAACACCCCACTCGACTCCAGAGGAAAAGACGACCAAATTGACCCAGCGGCAGAGCAGGATGAACCTGCAAACGGCGAACATAGTACGGATCCGACGTCCGAACACGGCGACGCCGAGGATAAAGCTCATCAACCTCCCTCCGGGAGGAAAAGCGATCCGACGAAGATGCACACATCATCCCGGAAGGCACTTGGAACAAGAGAACCTCTGCGAAAGGCTTATTGCCACCGCGAGGAGTCCAAGAAGCGAATAAAGGCTCAAGGCCGCGCAGAATACGCTCAACAATAGATGGAACGAAGTGCTCGATAATGAAGAAAATTATGGTGGTAGTTACCACACAAAGAGTTATCCAAAGCGCAAGCTACTGCCCGAATTCGACGATGAGGCCTTAGAGCCCACACAGCCGAAAAATAAAATGGCCAACCGGTCGGATCAACCACCTTGCGGCTGCGATAGACCGGCTAACAAGGCCGCACATAAGTCAACACACGATCTACGTGAGGACTTGCGCCAAAAATCTAGCATGACCAGATCCATCTATGGATCTAGGAAGCGCGCTACGGCACAAAATCAAAACCGGATACTACAACCGTCCGAACGCCATGACACGTCTCAATACAGGGGCGCCGCACACCCCCTATGTTTCACCGATGAAGTATTGGACCACGAATTTCCAGAAGGATTCAAACTAGTGAACATAGAAGCGTACGACGGGACCACAGACCCTGCGGTCTACATTTAGGACTTTATCCTCCACATATATATGGCTCGCGGAGACGATCTCCACGCCATCAAGTACTTGCCCCTCAAGCTTAAAGGACCAGCTCGGCACTGGCTGAAAAGCCTCCCCGAAAACTCAATTGGAAGTTGGGAAAAGCTCGAGGATGCTTTTCGGGCTAATTTTCAAGGGACCTATGTCCGACCTCCGGATGCAGACGATTTAAGTCATATAATTCAACAACACGGAGAGTCAGCCCGAAAGCTTTGGAATAGGTTTCTCACGAAGAAGAACCAAATCATCGACTGCCCAGATGCCGAAGCCTTAGCAGCTTTCAAGCATAGCGTCCGAGACGAATGGCTCGCCAGACACCTCGGCCAAGAAAAACCGAGAATAATGGCAGCCCTGACAAGCCTCATGACCCGCTTTTGCGCGGGCGAAGATAGCTGGTTAGCCCGCAGTAGCACCAGTGAACCAAGCACATCCGAAGTCAGGGATGGCAACGGAAAACCACGACGCAGTAAAAGCAAGCGTCGAAATACAGAAGACAGCCCAGATAATACGACGGTAAACGCCGGATTCAGGGGCTCTCGACCAGGTCAACGGAAAAAGCCTTCTAAAGGCAGCAGAGATGGACTGTCCGGCCTAAACAAGATTCTAGACAAACTATGTCAGATTCACGGCACCCCCGATAAACCTGCAAATCACACCCACAGAGAATGCTGGGTCTTCAAGCAGGCCGGTAAGCTAAACGCCGAACACAAGGGGAGGGATACACTAGTGAAGACGAGGACGAGCCTCGCCAAAGAAAGCACCGGGGACGAAAAATTTCACCAGAGGTTAAAACAGTAACATGATTCACGTGACGAAGAGGAGAAGCAAGAACGCACTCCGAGACACACGCGCCGTAGAGCCCGTCACCCCTAAAGTTAAACCCTTTGTTGGCCTGCCCGATCACTTATGATCGCAGGGATCGCCCGACAAGCATCCAGAACGAAGGATTGGCTGCCTTGGTGTTAGACCCAATAATAAATGGATACCATCTCAGACGAGTCCTTATGGACGGCGGCAGTAGTCTAAATCTGATATATCAGGACACAGTCCGGAAAATGGGGATAGACCCGACAAAAATTAGCCACGGTAATACTACCTTCAAGGGAGTAATACCAGGCCCAGAGGCCTGCTGCACGGGCTCTCTATTACTAGAGGTTGTATTCGGTTCTCCCGACAACTTCTGAAGCGAAAAGTTAACCTTTGACATCGCTCCATTCCGAAGTGGCTATCAAGCACCACTCGGAAGAGCGGCTTTCGCTCGTTTTAATGCAGTATCGCATTACGCTTCCCTCAAGCTCAAGATGCCCGACCCACGTGGCATCATCACCATTTGCGGAAACGTTGAACGTTCCTTACAAGCGGAATAATGTGCGACGGCTTTAATATCTGAATACTAAATGGCCCCTCCAACCAGAATAAAGGATCGGTCGTCAAGACTGCGGACACGGCTAGACGAGTCTGGTGCATTACTAGCTATAACAGCTTGGATAAACCCGAATGGTTTGATGGTTATACCCCCATAGATGGTACCAGGGGCTTCCCGCGTGTAATTAGGGCTAGTTCGGCTCAACTTGACTTATCTTGAATTTTAATGGTTTATTGAGAATAACCAAATTTTTTGGCACGACAACTTTCACCTAAGCTCTTCTCTTTTACAGATGACAATCGCGCCACACCCGTCCAGGATACGGCACAACAGAGACACAGGCGCATACGTGCACCAGGGACCCGCTCAAAGGTTTCTTTTTAGATTAAGACCCTGTGTAAACCTTTTTTACTGTCTCTTGTTGTTCACATCCTCCGGATACTTAATATAACCGAGAAGGATGCTGACGTTATTGGCATTTCGCCATGTCAGAGAATTGCACGTACCTGGACACTCAGGGTTCATTATCAAGGGCATTGTTCAGCCTGGCATATGTTATAAAGACCGAATACCTTAGGGAGTGTTCGACGTCGCGAGTTTGGCCTTATATGCATCAGCTCCGAATCATGTCTTTGGTCAAATGTTGGGTTTTCCCAGCTCCCGTGTTTTGCTACCTTACATTCCGCTCTATCGGCTAAGGTGGCACCGGGAGAACTACTGCGATTGTGACCTGGTTCATCCGGATGAGCACCTCAGTAGAGAAAGCCAAAAACTGACTGTCATGATAAAGCGCGAGACTGGTCAACCACTCAATGACTTACTGGAATCTTCAGGATTCCTCCGCATTAATGAAGGGTCGTTTCTTGGTCATGTACGTACGCGTCCCGTATTCGGACGAGCGCGGAGGTACCAGGGGCTATATAGTAGCCCCACCGTCAAACTCCTATGGCTAAGTGAAAGTGTTAAAGCAATATAGTCCGATTGCCTTGTTCGCTGTGCTACCACCTCCTTAATGGACCAAGACGTTGGATCAAGTGTGAATACGCGTTTTTTGCGAACACCCTCGCATTATATGCGTGGGGGCTGAAGCCGACGACTGCAAACTTTCAGGTTATATACATATATACATAAACGGCTGCACAGGAGGCATCATAATACTTTCAGGCAAAAGTATACACACAGCCTTTATAATTCAATAAACCATTGTTTTTACAATGGGAATACATGTCACTAGAACATAATATTCTTCGAGCACTGAGCCTCTATTGATTAAGCGCCTTCAAGGACTTCTGCAAAGTATTGCTCGGCAGATACTCGGCCCACGGCCAAACTCGGGGTTGCAATAGCGGTGGCCTCCATCTCTGCCCAGTATGTTTTGACACGGGCAAGTGCCATCCGCGCACCCTCTATGCATGCCGACCTCTTCATAGCATCGATGTGCGGCATAGCACCAAGGAACTGTTGCACTAACCTAAAATAACTATTCGGCCTTGGCCCTTCCGGCCACAGATGATCCACAATAGACCTCATGGCAAGCCCGGGAAACCTATGGAGCTCGGCCCACTCGGCCATTCGCTCATTCAACAGCAGCGGATGCACTGGACTATCAAACTGTGACCAGAACAGCTTTTCCACTTCACGATCTTTCTGATCCTTGAAGTACTCGGCCCCATCAGCAGCACTGGCTACCAAATCCACGTATGCGTCTGCAGAACTCCATAGTTTATCAAGAGGGGCATACTTTCGATCTCCGAACTTTGTCCGCAACAAAAAGGGCTTCCCAGCTGCGATATCTCCAGCTTAACGCAGCTCTTCCTTCGCCGCTCTAATTTTAGAGCGGGCTTCCTTGGCTGCTACCATGGCCTTCTCCAGGTCCGGCGCCTTCACTCCGTTTTCTTTTTCAAGAAGCTGGTAACGGTCGGCGGCATCTTTCAACTCAACGGCCATCTTGGCCATCTTTTCCTTGCTTTGGCAATGCGCAGCCTGTTCGGCTCTCAGCTCTTCGACCACCTTCAGAACGGACACATCACTATTCCTGGCTCGTTCCTTGGCTCGGGCAAGTTCCGCCCGAAGGGTCTCCACGGCGGCAGCTCCATCTGCAGTCACACATATTAAAGATACTAGCATCATGCTCCTCTTACTATGTGTTGATCGCCGGAGAAATCACATACCCTGTGCCTCGTCGAGCCGCTTGTTGACAAGCACGATGTCGACATCTACCGCATCAAGTTGCTGCTTTAGCTCGGCAAACTCACCAGTCCGGCTAGCCATCGGACCCTCCGCCACCTGCACATGAAGGCGGACTGATTATTACCTGGGACTATGATCCTCTGTTCGCCGCCATTCTCGACGGCAACCAGAGTCTCAGGGGCTACTATCTGCATAGGGCACACCTAACGTGTGTGGTACTGTCAAAAACACACACTATTTCACGTACCTCAAAGCCTTTTAGCAGACTCATGAAAGCTTCATGCAACCCGCTTTCGGCGGATGAAATCCTCTGAATCACCATACCCATTAGCGTATGATGCGCCTCTGAGATAGCCGCTTGCTCCAGAAGATCCTTCAGTGCGTCCGATCGCACACCGGACGGTTCCGGACTCTTTCTGTCACTATCCTTAGGAGCCGAATACTGAGGACTTCGGGTGGCCGAAGGATTACCCTCTGGCCTTGGCGGATTAGGAGAAGCCCTTCGCGACGATACTTCAGCATCGCCCGCCTCATGAGGCGAGGTGGCATGGGGAGGTGTTTCGCTCTCCATCATCTCTGGAAGAAGATCCCCCGAAGACGAACTCTGCCGAGAAGGGCTACGATCTGAACTACAAGATATATGTTTCGGTTATTGTCCTCAGAGGTAAAGCAGGATATTTTTACTACTATGCACTTTTTGTTTACTTACAGCTCGGTGGGAGGCTGATCCCCTTGCGGACACTGTGCGGCAAGGGTACCCTCCGAGGCAGGACCCTCTGGCAAAGGTTTCTTCCCCCGTTTGGAAACCTTTGTTTCCGGGTCTTCAGAGGTGGTCCTCTACTTCCTTGGGGAGAGGGAATTTCAGATCCTTCTCCCCAGTTGTCCTCCTTCGTGGAGGCACTAATTCCCCGGTTTGGATGAACAACGAGTGAGGCCCGCTTTCAGCCTCTTTATTCCCCCTTCATCTTCCCCTAAGGGTGCCTAATAAGGCGCCGACTCGAGCATTCTGGCCAGTACTGGATCTGTTGTTCCTTCAAGAAGGGGAGTCGAACACCTGATCATCTTCGCCTTTGTCACCCAGTCTTGGTCAAAGAGCGGCTTTTCAGAATGATGTTGTGATAAATGAAAAGACAGCGTATTCAGGCATGGGATTACTTACTTGGGTGTCTGGGCGATTGCAGCTCATACCTACATCCTCGGTGAGGTCCGGACACCTTATTTGTGGTCCGAAGAACAATTTGTACATCTCTTCGAGCGTCATGCCGAAGAAGTGCTGAATAGCTCGCGGTCCTTCCGGGTTGAACTCCCACGTTCGGAGGGGTCGACGTTTGCAAGGCAGGACCCGACGAACTATCATGACTTGCATTACTGTAACAAGGCCAACATCTCTCTCTAGGAGATCTTGGATACGGCTCTGCAATATCGGCACATCATTTACTGGCCCCCAGTCCAGCCCCTTATTGATCCATGACGTCAGTTGTGGTGGGGGTCCCGAGCGAAAGGCAGGGGCGGCCACCCACTTGGTACCCCGGGGAGCTGTGATATAAAACCACTCCCATTGCCATAAACTGGACACCTCCGGGAAGGAACCTTTTAGCCATGGAACTTCGGCGCCTTTGCTTATTACGGCGCCTCCGCACTCTGCGTGTCGCCCCTCAATCATCTTCGGCTCCACGTTGAAAGTTTTGAGCCATAGGCCAAAGTGTGGGGTAATGCGGAGGAAAGCTTCACACACGACGATGAACAATGAGATGTGAAGGATGGAATCCGGGCTAGGTCATGGAAATCCAGCCCGTAATAGAACATGAGCCCCCTTACAAAGGGATCTAGAGCAAGGCCTAGCCCTCAGAGGAAGTGAGACATGAATACAACGCTCTCGCCAGGTTTGGGAGTGGGAATGACCTGCCCTCGAGCAGGCAACCTGTGCGAGATTTCGCCGGTCAACTACCTGGCCTCTCTTAGCTTCTTGATGTCTTCCTCTATGACAGAGGAAGGCATCCACCGACCTTGAAGGTTGGATCCGGACATGGTTGAAAGGTCCGAAGTGCCTGACCTGAGCCTTGGGTGTTGGAACTCGAGGTGGGGGAAGGATTCAATTGAGCGCAAGAAGAAAAAGGATAGGCCTTGGCCTCTTTATAAAGGGGATGAATATCAAGCGTCCTCCGCATGGCCGTTCGGGACTTGCCTAAAATCGAGGATTCATACCAACGGGCACGATTGGGTTACCCACATCCGTATTGATGAGAATCCCGTAATAAGGGGGACACGATCTCTGCTTCGACAAGACGTGCCAATAAAATTACCTCGCAAAACATGCAGTGGCAGGCTGATTAAAAAATATGGTCCGTTATGGCCAGACCATGACCATACGTCACATTATGAAAAACGGTCGGCAGATTGATTTGTGGAAATATTATTCTCTCTGCGGTGGTATATGGAATTCGTTTTGCAGAGCCGGACACTATCCTTGTGTTCAAAATCTTCTATGGAGTATTCGGAGGAGGAACCCGCCTTGCAATGCCGAAGACAATCTGCGCGCCGGACTCATCGTCATTGAAGCCTGGTTCAGGGGCTACTGAGGGAGTCCTGGATTAGGGGGTCTCCGGACAGCCGGACTATATCCTTTGGCCGAACTGTTGGACTATGAAGATACAAGATTGAAGACTTCCTCCCGTGTCCGGATGGGACTCTCCTTGGCGTGGAAGGCAAGCTTGGCAATACAGATATGTAGATCTCCTCCCATGTAACCGAATCTGTGTAACCCTAGGCCCCTGCGGTGTCTATATAAACCGGAGGGTTTAGTCCGTAGGACAACAACAATCATACCATAGGCTAGCTTCTAGGGTCTAGCCTCTATGATCACGTGGTAGATCAACTCTTATAATACTCATATCATCAAGATCAATCAAGCAGGAAGTAGGGTATTACCTCCAACGAGAGGGCCCGAACCTGGGTAAACATCGTGTCCCTCGCCTCCTGTTACCATCTGCCTTAGACGCACAGTTCGGGACCCCCTACCCGAGATCCGCCGGTTTTGACACCGATAGTATTACCTCCATAGAGAGGCCCGAACCTGGGTAAACATTGTGTCCCCCGTCTCCTATTACCATCGATCCTAGACGCACAGTTCGGGACCCCCTACCCGAAATCCGCCGGTTTTGACACCGACATTGGTGCTTTCATTGAGAGTTCCACTGTGCCATCGTCAAGAGGTTTGATGGCCCCTTCAATCATCTACAACGATGCTGTCCAGGGCGAAGTCTTCCTCCCCAGACAGATCTTCATATTGGTAAGCCAAGCATGCTGGGCCAACTCGCAGCCATCCGAGCAGATCGAAGCTCCACCGCCATCGTGTCGATTCAGAGCTTTAATTATGTCGCAGACATCCATGGAGACTTGATCTTCGACGGATTCGAGACCACGACAGCCGCTCCCTACCACCTCGACGAACATGACTTAAATCTGTCATCAGACCACATCCAGGAGATAGCTCCTGTAACTACTCCGGCCTTAGATCCGGAGCAAATCGCGCCATCCGAGGACGGGAAGCTCAACCCCGCCACGGAGGCTGCAGATTCCGTGGCGTTGGAGCCGCACACAGACTTAGCCTCATCTGATGTCTGTGTCACCGGAACTCCGGACTCGTTTCCGGCTATAGGTTCCAAACCATGTGCGTCCACGGACGCCGAGCTTGATCGGTTATCAATCTTCGAATTCAGCGCCACAGACATCTTCCGACACTCGCCTTTCGGTGATGTGCTAGAATCATTAAAGAATCCGTCCTTGGCGGGAGACCCATAGCCAAATTATGTCCGGTTTGAACTGGAGGCTGATGATGGAGAATTTCGCTTCCCACCCACCACCCACTTCATAGCCACTGTCGATGACTTAATTGACACACTCGATTATGACTCTGAAGACATCGACGGTATGGACGACGATGCCGGAGAAGAGGAGGCCCAAGCCACGCCATTCACCGGACGATGGACGACCACTTCCTCATATGACGTATACATGGTGGATACGCCAAAAGATAATAGCGGTGATGACAAAGAAAAACCAGTGGAGGGTGACCCCCCCTAAGACACAACCAAAGCGTCGGCGTCAGCGGCACTGCTCTAAACCACGCCGCAGCAAGGACAGCAACACCAGCACAGGGGACGACAACACTCTGGACGGTGCCGAAGACATAGAAGACCACGACGAACAAACTGACGAACATGACAATCAGGAGGATAGGCAAGTAAGCCCTGACGAACAAGCCATAAATGAAGACTCGGAGGACGGTAGTTATCATTGCTCTCCGAGGAGGAGGTGAGCCACGGCAATGAAGACTTTATCGTGCCTGAGGAACCCCTCGAGCGGGAGCGCTTTAAGCGCCAGCTAATAGCCACTGCAAGGAGCCTGAAAAAGAAGCAGCAGCAGCTTCAAGCTGATAAAGATCTGCTCAACAATAAATGGAATGATGTCCTGGCAGCCGAAGAATACGACCTTAAGCGCCCAGCCAAAAGTTACCCGTAGCGTAAATTGCTACCTCAGTTTGATGATGAGGCGTTGGAGCACATACCATCATCGCGCAATGCGGCTGACCGGCCACCACGGGGTCGGCACAAAGCGGCAACTCAAGCCGAACATTAGCCTGCTCCACCTCACCATAAGGATAGAGATAAAACAGCTCGGGGACATAACTACGACCTGCGGCAAAATGGATAATAATGCAGGACATACAAGATCGATCTACGGATCGCGAGGACGTGCCTCGACACGCGACGACGGCTATCTATTCGGACGTGACAAACCTAGTCATGCCCGGGCCGAAAACCGAAGATGGACTCCATTGGAGCTACGTCGTGACGTGGTCCGATATAGAGGCGCTGCACACCCTCTTTGCTTCACTGACGAAGTAATGGATCACGAATTCCCAGAAGGGTTTAAACCCGTAAATATCGAATCATACAATGGAACAACTGATCCCGCTGTATGGATCGAGGTTCTTATTCTCCACATCCATATGGCCCGCGGAGATGACCTCCACGCCATCAAATACCTCCCACTAAAACTCAAAGGGCCAGCTCGGCACTGGTTAAACAGTCTGCCTGAAAATTCCATTGGCACATGGGAGGACTTGGAAGAAGCCTTCCTTGACAACTTCCAAGGCACATATGTCCGGCCACCAGATGCTGATGACTTAAGTCACATAGTTCAACAGCCTCGGGAGTCAGCCAGGAAATTCTGGACTAGGTTCCTAACTAAAAAGAACCAGATAGTCGACTGTCCGGATGCCAAAGCCCTAGCGGCGTTTAAACATAGCATCTGTGACGAATGGCTCGCCCGCCACCGCGGCTAGGAAAAGCCGAAATCTATGGCAGCACTCATGACCCGCTTTTGTGCGGGTGAGGATAGTTGGTTGGCCCGTAGTAAAAATACGGCCAACGATGCAAGCCCCTCCGAGGCCAAAAACAGCAACGGCAAGCTCCAACGCAATAGGCACAAACGCAGAAGCAATGGCGACAATACCGATGACACTGCTGACAACGCCGGATTCAGCAGCTCTAAGTCCGGTCAGCGGAAGAAGCCGTATAAAAGAAACAATCAGGGACCATTCATCTTGGACCACATACTCGACCGTCCGTGCCAAATCCATGGCACCCCAGACAAACCAGCCAACCACACCAACAGAGATTGCTGGGTTTTTAAACAAGCCGACAAGCTAAATGTCGAGAACAAGGATACCCGACCACCGAACACAGGGGGACAGAAGAAGTCCCCCCCCCCCCAAGTTAAAACGGGGAACATGATATACGCCACCCATATCCCCAAGAAGGAGCGCAAGCATGCACTCAGGGACGTCTACGCGATGGAGCCAGTCGCCCCAAAGTTCAACCCATGGTCCTCCTGTTCGATCACCTTCGATCGCAGGGATCACCCGACCAGTATTCGTCATGGCGGTTCTGCCGCACTGGTCCTCGACCCAATTATTGATGGATTCCATCTCACGCGAGTCCTCATGGATGGTGGCAGCAGCCTGAACCTGCTCTATCAGGATACAGTATGCAAAATGGGTATCGATCCCTCAAGGATCAAGCCCACAAAACCACCTTCAAAGGTGTCATACCAGGTGTAGAGGCCTATTGCACGGGCTCAATCGCACTGGAAGTGGTCTTCGGATCCCCAGATAATTTCCGAAGCGAAGAGTTAATCTTCGATATCGCCCCTTTCCGCAGTGGTTATCATGCACTGCTTGGATGAACTGCATTCGCTAAATTCAACGCGGTGTCGCACTACGCCTACCTCAAGCTCAAGATGCCAGGACCATGTAGTGTAATAACGGTCATCGGAAATATGGAGCGCTCCCTCCATACCGAGGAACACACCGCGGCCCTTGCAGCAGAAGTACAAAGTAGCCTTTTTAGGCAGAACCTCAATTCGGCAGTAAATCCCCCGGACACCGTCAAACGAGTCTGAACTACTTTGCGGCAGGACGGTCCAGCTCGTCCAGAGCATGACTAGCAATCCGGCCTCCATCCCAGTCCCAATCAAGCGGTGACATTTCTGCCCTGCGTACATAACTACGCACTCAAAATACCATGGGCACGGACGGAGGCAAAGCTAGACCATGATCCATAATGCGGCTCAACCGCCCTGGATCCGCACACCTTCACTTTTTCTTTTTCATTTCAGGTTTTTCTCTTCTCGAGGCTTTTCTGATAACCTGATCATCGGACCGACCACGGGACAGATACACCAAGGAGGCAAGGAGCTTTGACGTACAAGGGAATCCCCAGGTGGTCTCTACTAACGATCGCTATACCTGTTTTACATACCTGCACGCAGCTCGCTCTTGGTAATGGCATGTTAAATAGCATGTTGCTTATCGCACTATTTGTATCAATAAGCCTTGACGTATTTATCAAATTGGGATAATTAATTTTAATGGAAACAGTTTGCAGCCCAAAATTTTAAGGCCCCGACTTATTACCTTTGCTCTCTTCCTGTTCTCCTTTGTTTTCTGTTGATAATCTTATCACATAGCACCCGTACACTTTGGTACGTTTCATATTTTCCAGGGGCTTCATAGCGCCCCACACTACGGCAACAAAGCCCGAACACTTTTACAGTATAATTCGGCACCCCGAATTTAGCATTATATGCATTGGCTCTGAATCATGTCTTTGGTCAATAGTTGGGTTGCCCGACTCCTGTGCTTACTACCTTACGTTCCGCTATATCGGCTAAGGTAGTGCGATTGTGTCCCGGTTCATCCGGATGAGCACCTCAGAAGAGAAAGCCAAAAACTGACTGTCATGATGCGGCGAGAGCCGGTCAGCTGTTCGAAGGTTTTAAATCGATAAATGTTTTTTCCGCATTATGCGAAGGGTCGGTACTTACTCGATCAGGTGTTTGCAACACCCTAGTTTGGATGCTAGGGGCTGCGCCTACATTTTTATTGTCGAACTCCTATGGCTAAGTGAGGGTGATAAAGCGTTATAGTCCGATTGCCTTGTTCATTGCGCTAAACACCTCCTTCAAGGACCAAACAATTGGATCAAGAGTGTTTAGATTCCATCCCGAACACCCCCGTACTACCTACGTGGGGGCTAAAGCCGACGACTGGCCAACCCTCAGATTTAATAAACAGCCGCACAGGAGGTAAAAATTTAACACAAAGCATTATACTACACAATTGCCTTTGTTTCATAATACAGGGCGAGACAAATATGAATGTATTCATTCAAAGATCACATCCTACGCACATTGCTCTGCCACAAGCCGGGATCCCTCCAGGACACTACCAAAATATAGATCGGGTCGGCGGTGCTCCTTGCCCTCAGGCGGCCCCTCGGTCATCAGCTTCTTGGCATCCGTCTTCGCCCAGTGCATCCTGGCGCGGGCAAAGGCCATCCGCGCACCTTCAATGCATACCGACCGCTTTATGACTTCAAGTTGCGGGCAGGCACTCACAAGCCGCTTCACGAGTCTGAAGTAGCTGCCGGGCATGGGCTCGGCAGGCCATAGCCGGACTATTAGGTCCCTCATGGCTAGTTCAGCCGCCTTGTGTAGCTCGACCACCTGTTTCAGCTGGTCGCTAAAGGGCACCGAATGTTCTGGTCTAAGGTATTGAGATCAGAACAGCTTCTCCGTAGAGCTCCCTTCTTTGGCTAGATAGAACTCCGCAGCATCTAATATGCTGCGCGGTAGATCCGTAAACGCCCCGGAGAGCTCCAAATTCGGGTAAGTAAAAGGAATATTTCCTTTGCAGATTTGCTGCGCATAATGAAACCCTTACCCGCCGCGATCTTCTTGGCCGCCTGGATTTCCTGGAGGGCGCTCTGGGCTTCGGCTCGGGCATCTTGTGCACTCTGGCAGGCCTTGGCAAGTTCGGACTCTTGAGTCTTAGAATCACGCTCCAAGGACTCGTACTTCTTGACGGCATCCTGGAGCTCTTGCTGGACCTCGCTGACCCGGGCCTCCTGCTTCTTGCGTGTGGCGCTTTCCTTGGCCGCTTTGTCCTCGACCTCAGCTAACGCCTTCTTGAGGACTGCCACCTCAGTCATGGCCCCTAATAAAATTCATGACACTTTAGTCAGCATGAACCATTCATCCTTCCTAAATATACAAGCAGGTTACTGCATACTTTGGTTGTCCTCCAGCTGCTTCTTCATGAGGCCGAGCTCTTCCTCGGCCTGCTTCAGGTTCTGCTTCAGTCGGGAGACCTCTGCAGTACGAGCAGCAGTAGCCAGCAGCGACACCTGCTTATTCACATAGACATCTTATGTTAGACTCCTACGAAAA
Source organism: Aegilops longissima (assembly GCA_021605205.1). NCBI lineage: Eukaryota > Viridiplantae > Streptophyta > Magnoliopsida > Poales > Poaceae > Aegilops > Aegilops longissima. Next base: position 654,842,032 of record CM038682.1, on the reverse strand, counting down.
TTATGTTGATCCTTTGTTCGGCATTTCTCTCCGAACACCGAACAGAGCATCAGGGGCTACTGTCTACACTGTGATATTCTTTCTACAATTACATTACTTACCTCAAAGCCTGTCAGAAGGCTAGTGCAGGCTTCGGTCAGTCCACTTCTGGCGGACTGGACCTTCTCAATCACCGTACCCATAAGGATACGGTGTTCATCCACAATGGAAGCGCCTCGTAGCGCTTCCAGCAGATTATCCGATGCCTCTGGTTGGACAGAGGTCACCGGTGGAGCAGGCATCCCTCCTCTTTTCAGGGAAGGCTGCTTGCCTGACTCCGGAACCGCATGGGTCTCCGGAAGGGTATTCGGCTGGGGGCCGAATTGTATATGGCCCTCATCGCCAGTCCCCATGGGGGCTTCCTCCCCCGTGTGTCCGACGGCCGAGGAATCATCCTCTGGCGCCACCCTGACGGCCTCCTGAACATCTCCCTGGCCTGGAAAGGTCCTTTGGGACGCCATCTCGTCATCACCCTTGGCCGGAGGAGAGTGAGCGGCCGGCGGAGACTCGCTAGCCATCACCTTTGAATCTAGCGAACTTCTTGATGAGGATTGTAGGGGGATGTCGTGGGCCGGACTGTAATAGCATAATTCAACATATTAGTACCAAGAAGCGGAGACATGGACGTGCACAAGTTTTTCGGTACTTGCGATGTGGCCCGGGGCTTGGTCCGGGGGGTCGCTCTGGACTGCTGTCGACGTCCCACACGGATTTATCCGCGAGGGCGCGCTTCCCCCTCTTGGGCGCCTCCGCCTCCATACTTGTGGAGGCTGTCCTCCTTTTTCTCCCCTCATCAGGGGGAGATTTGTTCTCCTCCTCCTCATCATTGTCTTCGGCGGTGGAGGAGTGAGACTTGTTGTCTCCGGACGTCATGTCCGAAGCACCTTTTCGGCGAGGGCCACTCTTGGCCCCCTTGGCCTTCTTCTCTGGCACCTCATAAGGCGCCGGAAACAACATCTTCGTCAGAAGTGGAGTTTCTTGGTCTTCGGGTAGCAGAGCCGAACAGTTAATCCGCCCCACTATCTCTATCCAGGCCTAAAAAATTTGATAGAAAGGCTTAGACTCCTTCCTCAAAATATGCCAGTAAAGGGTATACCTTGAAAACATGAAAGAACTTACCGAATTAGCCTGGCATTTTAAGCTAAGCCCACGATCCTCGGTCGTGGGCAGTGGTGTCTCGCCGGCCTTGAAGAGCACTTTCCAGATATCTTTGGGCGTCGTGCCGAAGAGCTCTAGTAGCGTCTAGTGCTTGGCCGGATCGAACTACCACAAATAGGAAGTCCGGCATTGGCATGGAAGGACCCGGCGAATGAGCATAACCTGGATCACGTTGACGAGCTTGATTTTCTTGGTTATCATGTTCTGGGCGCATGTCTGGAGCCCAGCCAGCTCGTCCGAAGAACCCCAGGTCAGGCCCTTCTCTTGCCAGGAGGTGAGCCGCATCGGAACTCCAGATCGAAATTCGGGGGCCGCCGCCCAGTTGGTGTCGCGCGGCTCGGTGATGTAGAACCACCCCGACTGCCATCCCTTCACCGTCTCCACAAAGGATCCTTCGGGCCAGGTGACATTGGGCATCTTGCCCACCATGGCGCCTCCGCACTCTGCTTGTTGGCCGCTCACCACCTTCGGCTTCACGTTGAAGGTCTTCAGCCATAGGTCGAAGTGAGGTGGGATGCGGAGAAAGGCCTCGCACACGAAAATAAACGCTGAGATGTTGAGGATAGAGTTGGGGCTAGATCATGGAAGTCCAGCCCGTAGTAAGACATCAATCCGCGGGCAAACGGGTGGAGAGGGAATCCCAGCCCGCGGACAAAATGTGTGAGAAACACAACCCTCTCATGGGGCTTTGGGGTAGGGACGATCTGTCCCACGGCCGGGAGTCAGTGAACGATCTCCTTGGCCAGGTATCCGGCCTCCCGGAGCTCCTTGATGTCCTTCTTCTTGACGGAGGAGGCCATCCACTTGCCTCCAACTCTGGATCCGGACATGGTTGAATGCTTGCTTGAGGCAAAAAAGTTGAGAGCTTGGGCGCTGGAGCTCAAGGATGGGAGGGCAGAGAGAGAAGGCGTGGGTGAAGAAAGGGAATCCTTATCCCCCTATAAAGGCAGTAAATATCAAGCACCTTCCCACTCGCCTTAAAACTCGGCTATTCCCAAGGGTTGTGCGAACGGCACGGTTGGGTTACCCACGCCCGTATTGATGAGAATCCCGCAATAAGGGGACACGATCTCTGTTTTGACAAGACGTGCCAATGGAAACCGCATCTCGAAACGCGAAACGGCAGACGAAAACGGTTTGAAATAATGACCGGGCGGATGTGATGTCACATTACGAAAAAGTTGTCAGCAGATTGGACTCGTGGAATATTGTACTCTCTACGGCTGTGTGTGTGGTATTTATGTTGCAGATCCGGACACATCTCTCGTCCGGAGACTATCTTGGTGTTCGGAAAGGGGAATCCGCCTTGCAATGCCGAAGACAATTTGCGCGCCGGACACCTCATCATTGAAGCCTGGTTTAGGGGCTACTGAGGGAGTCCTGGACTAAGGGGCCCTTCGGCGTCCGGCCTGTTAGCCATAGGCCGGACTGATGGGCTGTGAAGATATGAAGATCGAAGACTCTCAACGTGTCCGGATGAGACTCTCCTTTGCATGGAAGGCAAGCTTGGCGATCAAACATGAAGATTCCTTTCTCTGTAACCGACTTTGTAACCCTAGATCCCTCCGGTGTCTATATAAACCGGAGGGTTAGGTCTATAGGACCGAAGACTCATTACCATAGTCATACAAGCTAGACTTCTAGGGTTTAGCCATTATGATCTCGTGGTAGATCAACTCTTGTAATACTCATATTCATCAAGATCAATCAAGCAGGAAGTAGGGTATTACCTCCATAGAGAGGGCCCGAACTTGGGTAAACATTGTGTCCCCCATCTCCTGTTACCATCGATCCTAGACGCACAGTTCGGGACCCCCTACCCGAGATCCGCCGGTTTTGACACCGACAGCCACCTCCTGTTCTTCATTGGGAGGGCTGATCTGGAGTTCGTTTGGGGCTCCAGAGAGGGGGATTCTTCGCCATCATCATCAACAACCCTTCTCCATCGAAAACCTCATGATGCTCACCACTGGGAGAGAGAAATTTCATCGTAGGCATACTGGAGGTAGATCATGTAATCAAGTCAAGTTGTTAGGGCTTGATCACTAGTATCCACTATGTTCTGATATTTATGTTGCTATGACTTTGCCATGCTTAATGCTTGTCACTAGAGCCCGAGTGCCATGATTTCAGATCTGAACCCATTATGTTTTCATGAATATATTTGAGTTCATGATCCTATCTGTAAGTTATATGCACCTGTTATTGTTCTGAACCCCAAGGTGACAATAATTGGGATACTCTCCGGGGATGACTATAATTTGAGGAGTTAATGTATTCACCATGTGTTAATGCTTTGTTCTGGTTCTCTATTAAAAGAAGCGCCTTAAGTACCCTTAGTTTCTATTAGGACCCTGCTGCCACGGGAGGGTAGGACAAAAGATGTTATGCAAGTTCTTATTATAAGAACGTATGTCATAACTCACAAGTATAGGGGATCGCAACAGTTTTCGAGGGTAGAATATTCAACCCAAATTTATTGATTCGACACAAGGGGAGCCAAAGAATATTCTCAAGTATTAGCAGTTGAGTTGTCAATTGAACCACACCTGGAAAATTAGTATCTGCAGCAAAGTGTTTAGTAACAAAGTAATATGATAGTGGCGGTAACGGTAACAAAAGAGCGGTGCAAGCAATAGTAAATATTTTTTGGTACTTTGTAGTGATTGTAACAATAGCAACGGGAAAGTAAATAAGCGTAAACCAGTATATGGAAAGCTCGTAGGCACCGGATCAGTGATGGATAATTATGCCGGATGTGGTTCGTCATGTAACAGTCATAACATAGGGTGACACAGAACTAGCTCCAATTCATCAATGTAATGTAGGCATGTATTCCGTAAATAGTCATACGTGCTTATGGAAAAGAACTTGCATGACATCTTTTGTCCTACCCTCCCGTGGCAGCGGGGTCCTATTGGAAACTAAGGTATATTAAGGCCTCCTTTTAATAGAGAACCGGAACAAAGCATTAGCACATAGTGAATACATGAACTCCTCAAACTATGGTCATCACCGGGAGTGGTCCCGATTATTGTCACTTCGGGGTTGCCGGATCATAACACATAGTAGGTGACTATAGACTTGCAAGATAGGATCAAGAACACACATATATTCATGAAAACATAACAGGTTCAGATCTGAAATCATGGCACTCGGGCCCTAGTGACAAGCATTAAACATAGCAAAGTAATAGCAACATCAATCTCAGAACATAGTGGATACTAAGGATCAAACCCTAACAAAACTAACTCGATTACATGATAAATCTCATCCAACCCATCACCGTCCAGCAAGCCTATGATGGAATAACTCACGCACGGCGGTGAGCATCATGAAATTGATGATGGAGGATGGTTGATGATGACGACGGCGACGAATCCCCCTCTCCGGATCCCCGAACGGACTCCAGATCAGCCCTCCCGAGAGAGATTAGGGCTTGGCGGCGGCTCCATATCGTAAAACGCGATGAAACTTTCTCTCTGATTTGTTTCTCCCCAAAAGCCAATAAATAGAGTTGGAGTTGGCGTCGAAGGGTCTCCAGGGGGCCCACGAGGCAGGGGGGCGCGCCCAGGAGGGGGGCGCACCCCCCACCCTCGTGGACAGGGAGTGGGCCCCTTGGTCTTCATCTTTGGCGAGGATTTTTTATTATTTATTCTAAGATATTCCGTGGAGTTTCAGGTCATTCCAAGAACTTTTGTTTTCTGCACATAAAACAACATCATGGCAATTCACTGAAAACAGCGTCGGTCCGGTTAGTTCCATTCAAATCATACAAGTCGAGTCCAAAACAAGGGCAAAAGTGTTTGGAAAAGTAGATACGCCGGAGACGTATCAACTCCCCCAAGCTTAAACCCTTGCTTGTCCTCAAGCAATTCAGTTGACAAACTGAAAGAGAAAAAGAAAAACTTTTACAAACTCTGTTTGCTCTTGTTGTTGTATTTATGTCAAGCCAACATTTAGGTTTTCAGCAAAGATTATAACTAACCACATTTGCAATAATTCTCAGGTCTCATGTTTACTCATATCAATAACATAATCAGCTAGCAAGCCATAATAATAAATCTCGGATGACAACACTTTGTCAAAACAATCATAACATGATATAACAAATTGGTATCTCGCTAGCCCTTTCTGGGACCGCAAAACATAAATGCAGAGCACCTTCAAAGATCAAGGACTGACTAGACATTGTAATTCATGGTAAAAGAGATCCAATCATAGTCATACCCGATATAAATTAACAATAATGAATGCAAATGACAGCTGTGCTCTCTAGCTAGTGCTTTTAATAAGAGGGTGATGACTCAACATAAAAGTAAATAGATAGGCCCTTCGCAGAGGGAAGCAGGGATTTGCAGAGGTGCCAGAGCTCGATTTTGAAATAGAGATAATTATATTTTGAGCGGCATACTTTCATTGTCAACATAAAAACTAAGAGATGACGATATCTTCCATGCTAAACAAGTTATAGGCGGTTCCCAAACAGAATGGTAAAGTTTATACTCCCCCTCCTCCACAAGCATCAATCCATGGCCCACTCGAAACAAGGAGTGCCTCCAACATTCAACGGGTCCCAGGGGGAGTTTTGTTTGCAATTATTTTGATTTAGTTTGCATAAAGCATGGGACTGGGCATCCCGGTGACCAGCCATTTTCTCGTGAGTGAGGAGCGGAGTCCACTCCTCTTGAGAATAACCCGCCTAACACGGAAGATAAGGGCATCACTAGTTGATACATGATCTTATTCGAGCATGCAAAACAGAATGTTTATTTGAAGGTTTAGAGTTTGGCACATACAAATTTACTTGGAACAGCAGGTAGATACCGCATATAGGAAGGTATAGTGGACTCATATGGAATAACTTTGGGGTTTAAGGGATTGGATGCACAAGCAGTATTCCCGCTTAGTACAAGTGAAGGCTAGCAAAAGACTGGGAAGCGACCAACTAGAGAGCGACAACAGTCATGAACATGCATTAAAATTAATAAACATTGAATACAAGCATGAGTAGGATATAATCCACCATGAACATAAATATCGTGAAGGCTATGTTGATTTGTTTCAACTACATGCGTGAACATGTGCCAAGTCAAGTCACTTAAATCATTCAAAGGAGGATACCACCCCATCATACCACATCATAATCATCTCAATAGCATGTTGGCACGCAAGGTAAACCATTATAACTCATAGCTAATCAAGCATGGCATGAGCAACTATGATCTCTAATTGTCATTGCAAACATGTTTACTCATAACAAGCTGAATCAAGAACGATGGACTCATCATATTTACAAAAACAAAAGAGGCCGAGTTCACACCAGCCTTTCCCATCTCAGTCAGTGAAGGAAATATGCCCTAGAGGCAATAATAAAGTTATTATTTATTTCCTTATATCATGATAAATGTTTATTATTCATGCTAGAATTGTATTAACCGGAAACATAATACATGTGTGAATATATAGACAAACAGTATGTCACTAGTATGCCTCTACTTGACTAGCTTGTTAATCAAAGATGGTTATGTTTCCTAACCATGAACAAGAAGTTGTTATTTGATTAACAAGGTCACATCATTAGTTGAATGATCTGATTGACATGACCCATTCCGTTAGCTTAACACTTGATCGCTTAGTATGTTAATGCTTTCTTCATGACCCATACATGTTCCTGTAACTATGAGATTATGCAACTCCGCCATCGGAGGAACACTTTGGGTACTACCAAACATCACAACGAATCGGGTGATTATAAAGGAGTACTACAGGTGTCTCCAAAGGTACTTGTTGGGTTGGCGATTTGAGATTAGGTTTTGTCACTCCGATTGTCGGAGAGGTATCTCTAGGCCTTCTCGGTAATACACATCACCTAAGCCTTGCAAGCATTACAACTAATGAGTTAGTTGTGAGATGATGTATTACGGAACGAGTAAAGAGACTTACCAAGAACGAGATTGAACTAGGTATTGGATACCGACGATCGAATCTCGGGTAAGTAACATACCGATGACAAAGGAACAACGTATGTCGTTATGCGGTTTGACCGATAAAGATCTTCGTAGAATATGTAGGAACCAATATGGGCATCCAGGTTCCGCTATTGGTTATTGACCGAGAATGGTTCTAGGTCATGTCTACATAGTTCTCGAACCCGTAGGGTCCGCACGCTTAACGCTTCGATGACAGTTCATAATGAGTTTATAAGTATTGATGCACGAAGGTTGTTCGAGTCCGGATGTGATCACGGACATGACGAGGAGTCTCAAATGGTCGAGACATAAAGATTGATATATTGGAAGCCTACATTTGGACATCGGAAGTGTTCGGGTGAAATCGGGATTTTACTGGGAAGTACCGGAGGTTTGGAACCCCCGGAGGTCCATGGGCCTTAATGGGCCATGGGAGAAGAGGAAGGGCAGGCCAAGGTGGGCTGCGCGCCCCCCTCCCCCCTCTAGTCCGAATAGGACAAGGAAGGGGGCGGCGCCTTCCTCTCCCCTCCTCCAATCCTAGTCCAACTAGGAGAGGGGGAGTCCTACTCGGTGGGAGTAGGACTCCTCCTTGCGCGCCTCCCCTAGGGCCGCCACCTCCCCTTGGCTCCTTTATATACGGGGCAGGGGCACCCCAAGACACACAAGTTGATCTACGGATCTTGCCTTAGCCGTGTGCGGTGCCCCTTCCACCATATTCCACTTCGGTCATATCGTCATGAGCTTAGGCGAAGCCCTGCACGGAGAAGTCATATCGTCGCGGAGCTTAGGCGAAGCCCTGCATCGGTGGAGCATCAACATCGTCACCACGCCGTCGTCTTGGACGGAACTCATCCCGACACTTTGCTGGATCGAGTCCGGGATCGCCATCGAGCTGAACGTGTGCGAACTCGGAGGTGCCGTGACGTTCGGTGCTTGGATCGGTCGGATCGTGGAGACGTCGACTACATCAACCGCGTTGTTATAACGCTTCGCTTTCGGTCTCACGAGGGTACGTGGACGGACCTCTCCCTCTCGTTGCTATGCCATCACCATGGTCTTGCGTGATCGTAGGAAATTTTTGAAATTACTACGTTCCCCAACAGTGGTATCGAGCCTGGTTTTATGCGTTGATGTCATGTGCACGAGTAGAACACAAGTGAGTTGTGGGCGATACAAGTCATACCGCCTACCAGCATGTCATACTTTGGTTCAGCGGTATTGTGAGATGAAGCGCCCGGACCGACATTACGCCAGACGCTTACGCGAGACTGGTTTCACCGCCCGAGCACTCGTTGCTTAAAGGTGACCGGCGGGTGTCTCTCTCTCACTTTAGTTGAATCGAGTGTGGCTACGCCGGTCCTTGAGAAGGTTAAACGGAGTCAATTTGACGAAATATCGTTGTGGTTTTGATGCGAGGTAAGAACGGTTCTTGCTCAGCCCGTAGCAGCCACGTCAAACTTGCAACAACAAAGTAGAGGACGTCTAACTTGTTTTTGCAGGGCATGTTGTGATGTGATATGGTCAAGACGTGATGCTATATTTTATTGTATGAGATGATCATGTTTTGTAACCGAGTTATCGGCAATCTGGCAGGAGCCATATGGTTGTCGCTTTATTGTATGAAATGCAACGCCATGTAATTGCTTTACTTTATCACTAAGGAGTAGCGATAGTCGTAGAAGCAATAGTTGGCGAGACGACAACGATGCTACGATGGAGATCAAGGTGTCGCTACGGTGGCGATGGTGATCATGGCGGTGCTTGGCGATGGAGATCACAAGCACAAGATGATGATGACCATATCATATCACTTATATTGATTGCATGTGATGTTTATCCTTTATGCATCTTATCTTGCTTTGTTTGACGGTAGCATTATAAGATGATCTCTCACTAAAATTATCAAGAAGTGTTCTCCTGAGTATGCACCGTTGCCAAAGTTCAGTAGTACCCGGACACCACGTGATGATCGGGTGTGATAAGTTCTACGTCCATCTACAACGGTGCAAAACAGTTGCACACGCGGAATACTCAAGTTAAACTTGACGAGCCTAGCATATAACAGATATGGCCTCGGAACACGGAGACCGAAAGGTCGAACGTGAATCATATAGTAGATATGATCAACATAGTGATGTTCACCATTGAAACTACTCCATCTCACGTGATGATCGGACATGGTTTAGTTGATTTGGATCACGTGATCACTTAGATGACTAGAGAGATGTCTGTCTAAGTGGGAGTTTTTAATATGATTAATTGAACTTAAATTTATCATGAACTTAGTACCTGATAGTATTTTGCTTGTCTATGTTTAATGTAGATAGATGGCTCGTGCTGTTGTTCCGTTGAATTTTAATGCGTTCCTTGAGAAAGCAAAGTTGAAAGATGATGGTAGCAATTACACGGACTGGGTCCGTAATTTGAGGATTATCCTCATTGCTGCACGTAAAAATTACGCCTGGAAGCACCATTTGGGTGACAGAACTGCTGCAGATCTTGCCGAGAAGTTATGAACGTCTCGCAAAGCGAGCTGATGACTACTCTATAGTTCAGTGTGCCATGCTTTACGGCTTAGAACCGGGTCTTCAACGACGTTTTGAACGTCATGGAGCATATGAGATGTTCCAGGAGTTGAAGTTAATATTTCAAGCAAATGCCCGGATTGAGAGATATGAAGTCTCCAATAAGTTCTATAGCTGCAAGATGGAGGAGAATAGTTCTGTCAGTGAGCACATACTCAAAATGTCTGGGTATAACAATCACTTAATTCAGCTGGGAGTTAATCTTCCGGATGATAGTGTCATTGATGTAATTCTCCAATCACGCCACCAAGCTACAAGAGCTTCGTGATGAACTATAATATGCAAGGGATGACTAAGACAATTCTCGAGCTCTTCGCGATGCTAAAAGCATGGAGGTAGAAATCAAGAAAGAGCATCAAGTGTTGATGGTCAACAAGACCACTAGTTTCAAGAAAAGGGCAAAGGGAAGAAGAAGGAAACTTCAAAAGAACAGCAAGAAAGTTGCTGATCAAGAGAAGAAACCCAAGTCTGGACCTAAGCACTGGCGAGTGTTTTACCGCAAGCGAGACCGGACATCGGAAGCGGAACTGCCCCAAGTATTTGGCGGATAAAAGGATGGCAAGGTGAACAAAGGTATATGTGATATACATGTTATTGATGTGTACCTTACTAGAGCTCGTAGTAGCACTGGTATTTGATCTGGTTACATTGCTAATATTTGCAACTCAAGCAGGGACTACGGAATAGACGAGCACCGGCAAAGGACGAGGTGACGATGCGTGTGGAAAATGGTTCCAAAGTCAATGTGATCGCGGTCGGCACGCTACCTCTACATCTACCTTCGGGATTAGTTTTAGACCTAAATAATTGTTATTTGGTGCCGCGTTGAGCATGAACATTATATCTGGATCTTGTTTAATGCGAGATGGTTATTCATTTAAATCAGAGAATAATGGTTGTTCTATTTATATGAGTAATATCTTTTATGGTCATGCACCCTTGAAGAATGGTCTATTCTTGTTGAATCTCGACAGTAGTGATACACATATTCATAATGTTGAAGCCAAAAGATGCAGAGTTGATAATGATAGTGCAACTTATTTGTGGCACTGCCGTTTAGGTCATATCGGTGTAAAACGCATGAAGAAACTCCATACTGATGGGCTTCTGGAATCACTTGATTATGAATCACTTGGTACTTGCGAACCGTGCCTCATGGGCAAGATGACCAAAACGCCGTTCTCCGGAACTATGGAGCGAGCAACTGATTTGTTGGAAATCATACATACCGATGATTGTGGTCCAATGAATGTTGAGGCACGGCGGGTATCGTTATTTTCTCACCTTCACAGATGATTTAAGCAGATATGGGTATATCTACTTAATGAAACACAAATCTGAAACGTTTGAAAAGTTCAAAGAATTTCATAGTGAAGTGGAAAATCATCGTAACAAGAAAATAAAGTTTCTACGATCTGATCGTGGAGGAGAATATTTGAGTTACGAGTTTGGTTTACATTTGAAACAATGTGGAATAGTTTCGCAACTCACGCCACCCGGAACACCACAGAGAAATGGTGTGTCCGAACGTCGTAATCGTACTTTACTAGATATGGTGCGATCTATGATGTCTATTTCCGATTTACCGCTATCGTTTTGGGGTTATGCTTTAGAGACGGCCGCATTCACGTTGAATAGGACACCGTCAAAATCCGTTGAGACGACGCCAAATGAACTGTGGTTTGGCAAGAAACCAAAGTTGTCGTTTCTTAAAGTTTGGGGCTGCGATGCTTATGTAAAGAAACTTCAACCAGATAAGCTCGAACCCAAATCGGAAAAATGTGTCTTCATAGGATACCCAAAGGAGACTGTTGGGTACACCTTCTATCACAGATCTGAAGGCAAGATTTTCGTTGCTAAATTCGGGTCCTTTCTAGAGAAGGAGTTTCTCTCGAAAGAAGTGAGTGGGAGGAAAGTAGAACTTGATGAGATAATCAGATCTGCTCCCTTATTGGAAAGTAGTTCATCACAAGAAATGGTTCTGTGACAACTACACCAATTAGTGAGGAAACTAATGATGATGATCATAAAGCTTCAGATCAAGTTGCTATCTGAACCTCGAGGTCAACCAGAGTAAAATACGCACTGAGTGGTACGGTAATCTTATTACGAAGTCATGTTACTTGACCATGGCGAACCTACAAACTATGAAGAAGCGATGGTGAGCCCAGATTCCGCAAAATGGCTGGAAGCCATGAAATCTGAGATGGGATCCATGTATGAGAACAAAGTATGGACTTTGGTTGACTTGCCCGATGATCGGCAAGCCATTGAAAATAAATGGATCTTTAAGAAGAAGACCGACGCCGATGGTAATGTAACTGTCTACAAAGCTCGACTTGTTGCAAAAGGTTTTCGACAAGTTCAAGGAGTTGACTACGATGAGACTTTCTCACCCGAAGCGATGCTTAAGTCTGTCCGAATCATGTTAGCAATTGCGCATTTTATGATTATGAAATTTGGCAAATGGATGTAAAAACTGCATTCTTGAATGGATTTCTAGAAGAAGAGTTGTATATGATGCAACCAGAAGGTTTTGTCGATCCAAAAGGTGCTAACAAAGTGTGCAAGCTCCAACGATCAATTTATGGTCAGTGCAAGCCTCTCGGAGTTGGAATAAACGCTTTGATAATGTGATCAAAGCATATGGGTTTGTACAGACTTTTGGAGAAGCTGTATTTACAAGAAAGTGAGTGGGAGCTCTGTAGCATTTCTAATATTATATGTGGACGACATATTATTGATTGGAAATGATATAGAATTTCTGGATAGCATAAAAGGATACTTGAATAAAAGTTTTTCAATGAAAGACCTCGGTGAAGCTGCTTACATATTGGGCATCAAGATCTATAGAGATAGATCAAGGCGCTTGATTGGACTTTCACAAAGCACATACCTTGATAAAGTTTTGAAAAAGTTCAAAATGGATCGAGGCAAAGAAAGGTTTTTACCTGTGTTACAAGGTGTAAGATTGAGTCGACTCAATGCCCGACCACAAAGCAGAAGATAGAGAGAAAATGAAAGATGTTCCTATGCTTCAGCCATAGGCTCTATCATGTATGCAATGCTGTGTACCAGACTGACGATGCTTAGCTGTAAGCTTGGCAGGAAGGTACCAAAGTAATCCAGAGTGGATCATCGACAGCGGTCAAGAACATCCTGAAATACCGAAAAGGACTAAGGATATGTTTCTCGATATGGAGGTGACAAAGAGCTAGTCGTAAATGGTTACGTCGATGTAAGCTTTGACACTCGATCCGACGATTCTAAATCGCAAACCGGATACGTGTTTTTATTAAACGGTGGAGCTGTCGGTTGGTGCAGTTCTAAACAAAGCGTCGTGGCGGGATCTACATGTGAAGCGGAGTACATAGCTGCTTCGAAGCAGCGAATGAAGGAGTCTGGATGAAAGAGTTCATTTCCGATCTAGGTGTCATACCTAGTGCATCGGGACCGATGAAGATCTTCCGTGACAATGGTGCAATTGCCTTGGCAAAGGAATCCAGATTTCACAAGAGGACCAAGCACATCAAGAGACGCTTCAATTCCATTGGGACCAAGTCCAAGTGGGAGACATAGAGATTTGCAAAATACATACGGATCTGAATGTTGCAGACCCGTTGACTAAGCCTCTTCCACGAGCAAAACATGATCAGCACCAAGACTCCATGGGTGTAAGGATCATTACTTTGTAATCTAGATTATTGACTCTAGTGCAAGTGGGAGGCTGAAGGAAATATGCCCTAGAGGCAATAATAAAGTTATTATTTATTTCCTTATATCATGATAAATGTTTATTATTCATGCTAGAATTGTATTAACCGGAAACATAATACATGTGTGAATATATAGACAAACAGATGTCACTAGTATGCCTCTACTTGACTAGCTTGTTAATCAAAGATGGTTATGTTTCCTAACCATGAACAAGAAGTTGTTATTTGATTAACAAGGTCACATCATTAGTTGAATGATCTGATTGACATGACCCATTCCGTTAGCTTAACACTTGATCGCTTAGTATGTTAATGCTTTCTTCATGACCCATACATGTTCCTGTAACTATGAGATTATGCAACTCCTTCATTGGAGGAACACTTTGGGTACTACCAAACATCACAACATAATCGGGTGATTATAAAGGAGTACTACAGTGTCTCCAAAGGTACTTGTTGGGTTGGCGTATTTGAGATTAGGTTTTGTCACTCCGATCGTCGGAGAGGTATCTCTAGGCCTTCTCGGTAATACACATCACCTAAGCCTTGCAAGCATTACAACTAATGAGTTAGTTGTGAGATGATGTATTACGGAACGAGTAAAGAGACTTACAAGAACGAGATTGAACTAGGTATTGGATACCGACGATCGAATCTCGGGTAAGTAACATACCGATGACAAAGGAACAACGTATGTCGTTATGCGGTTTGACCGATAAAGATCTTCGTAGAATATGTAGGAACCAATATGGGCATCCAGGTTCCGCTATTGGTTATTGACCGAGAATGGTTCTAGGTCATGTCTACATAGTTCTCGAACCCGTAGGGTCCGCACGCTTAACGCTTCGATGACAGTTCATAATGAGTTTATAAGTATTGATGCATCAAGGTTGTTCGAGTCCCGGATGTGATCACGGACATGACGAGGAGTCTCGAAATGGTCGAGACATAAAGATTGATATATTGGAAGCCTACATTTGGACATCGGAAGTGTTCCGGTGAAATCGGATTTTATCGGAAGTACCGGAGGTTACGGAACCCCCCGGAGGTCCATGGGCCTTAATGGGCCATGGGAGAAGAGGAAGGGCAGGCCAAGGTGGGCTGCGCCCCTCCCCTCTAGTCCGAATAGGACAAGGAAGGGGGGGCGCCTTCCCTCTTCCCTCCTCCAATCCTAGTCCAACTAGAGAGGGGGAGTCCTACTCGGTGGGAGTAGGACTCCTCCTTGCGCGCCTCCCCTAGGGCCGCCACCTCCCCTTGGCTCCTTTATATACGGGGGCAGGGGGCACCCCAAGACACACAAGTTGATCTACGGATCTTGCCTTAGCCGTGTGCGGTGCCCCTTCCACCATATTCCACTTCGGTCATATCGTCATGAGCTTAGGCGAAGCCCTGCGCCGGAGAAGTCATATCGTCGCGGAGCTTAGGCGAAGCCCTGCATCGGTGGAGCATCAACATCGTCACCACGCCGTCGTGCTGACGGAACTCATCCCCGACACTTTGCTGGATCGGAGTCCGGGGATCGTCATCGAGCTGAACGTGTGCAGAACTCGGAGGTGCCGTGACGCTCGGTGCTTGGATCGGTCGGATCGTGGAGACGCGTCGACTACATCAACAGCGTTGTTATAACGCTTCGCTTTCGGTCTCACGAGGGTACGTGGACGGACACTCTCCCCTCTCGTTGCTATGCCATCACCATGGTCTTGCGTGATCGTAGGAAATTTTTTGAAATTACTACGTTCCCCAACAGTCAGTCCATCATATATGTCATCATAATTGCCTTTCACTTGCACGACCGAACGGTGTGAATAATAATAAGAGTGCACGTGCATTGGACTAAGCTGGAATCTGCGAGCATTCAATAAACAGGAGAAGACAAGGCAATATGGGCTCTTGGTTAAATCAACAATAATGCATATAAGAGCCACTTCAACAATTTAATCATGGTCTTCTCCTACTAACCCCCAGAGAAAAGAAAGGAAATAAAAACTATTTACACGGGAAAGCTCCCAACAGGCAAAAGAAGAACGGGAAATAATTTGGGTTTTCTTTTTAATTATTACTACTACTGGAGGGAAAATAAACTACTACTAATTTTTTTTGGTTTTTCTTAAGGTTTATTAAACACACAAGAAGAAAGCAGGAAAACGGAAATAAACTAGCATGGATATTACAGTGAAAGAGTATGAGCATCGACATCTAGCAATGGGTGTGTGTGAACATGAATGTAATGTCGGTGGGAAATACGTACTCCCCCAAGCTTAGGCTTTTGGCCTAAGTTAGTCTATTGCCAGGGATAGCCTGGCTGATACCCATAGGTGTAGCTGGGGTCGTACTGCGATGCAGCTGCTATCACCTCCTGAGCTGCAGCGTGGCGTCGAGCCGCCTCCGCTCTCCTCTCATACTCATCTGCCTCCTCCCTGGTAATAATATATCTTCCTCTTGTCTGAAAATCAAAGAAGGCAGGAGCAGGAAGAGTAACATGGACAACATGTCATTTGTTAAAGATTAGTCGATACTGGAGAGGTGGTCCAGTCCTCTCGACAAACTGGTGGGAGGCCATAGAATCAAAATCTAAATAAGTAGGGGGTAACTCCATGTCACCCTCGCGAATGTCTATCTCAAGAAAATTAGCTAAGCGGGTTGCATAAATTCCTCCAAAGAAATCTCCGTTATGTCTATTATGATGCAACCTACGAGCTACAATGGCTCCCATATGATAAGATTGGTCCCCTAACACAGCACTTCTGAGAATGCTGAGATCAGGGGCACACATGTGACATGCTTCATCCTTAGCATTTATGCATCTACCTATGAAGAGAGCAAATTAATGTATAGCAGGAAAGTGGATGCTCCCTATAGTGGCTTGCGTTATATCTCTAGATTCCCCCACAATTATTCTAGCAAGAAAGTCTCTATATTCAGATTTAGGGGGATCCCTGATACTACCCCAAGATGGAAGTTTGCATGCAAGAGTGAAATCCTCTAAGTCCATGGTATAAGATTTGTCATAAAGGTCAAACATGACTGAAGGAGAATTACGCAAAGATGAAAACTCAAACCTCCCCACAAATGAACTTGTGAGATCACGATACTGGGGGCATTTATCAGCTTCAAAATCCTCAAGACCGGCATTATGCAAATATGCGTTAAATTCTTCTTTGATTCCCGCTTGATCCATAAAATTTTCCGAAGGCCATTCATGGGGCCTCACAAGCGTCTCTTGGTGGTTCCTCGTCAAGATCACGCATTGCAAGCACGGGACCTTGCTTCCTTGAAGAACCACCTTGGAACATCTTCCTAAGCATATTTTTTCTCTGAAAATAATTCTGAAATTTTAGTAACTTCAAACAAAAGTGAACCAACTTCAATAAAACTGATAGCAACTACTCATACAAGTGCCTAGAGCATATATCAAGCATTAGAACTACTTGGAACCATCTAAATTTAACATGCAAGCTCAAGAACATGGTCACCTATGCAGCACAAATTTGCAAAGAATAAAGCACTAGAACAAAAACTAATTGGACCAATGGAGGAGTCACATACCAAGGAACAATCTCCCCAAGCAGTTTTGTGAGAGGTGCTTTGAGCAAGGAGATCGAAAATCACACCAAAAGTGGCTGGAACATGAGCTTGAGTTGGTTTTTCGGGTTTGTGCGAGACAGAGGAAGAAGATGGGTGCAGGGATAAGCGGAGGAGGGCCACCATGGGCCCACGAGGCAGGGGGGCGCGCCCTCCACCCTCGTGGCCAGGTGGCAGCTCCCCCCGCGGTAATTTTTGCACTAAAAATCCTTAAATATTCCTGAAAAAATCATATTAAATTGGCATGGCATTCTGAGGACCTTTATTTTCGGTATATTTTTATATTGCATGGATAACTCAGGAAACAGACAGAAAAAATACTATTTTACTTTATTTCCACTAAAGAACAGAGAATATAAAGAGGATACAGAAGGTTGTGCTTCTATTTTCATCCATCTCGTGCTCATCGAAAAGAATCCACTAACAAGGTTGATCAAGTCTTGTTAACAAACTCATTCCGATAATCATGGAACCGTAGAAATTTCGAAATACACTATGTTACCTCAACGGGGATATGGACATCCCCAATAATAAGTATATCATATTTCTTCTTGACAGTAGGGAGAGGAAATTCAAAACCTCCAAATATAATCGATGGAATTTTTCCAATAGAGTTGATACTATGAACTTGAGGTTGTTTCCTCGGAAAGTGTACCGTATGCTCATTACCATTAACATGAAAAGTGACATTGCCTTTGTTGCAATCAATAACAGCCTCTGCAGTATTAAGGAAAGGTCTTCCAAGAATAATAGACATACTATCATCCTCGAGAATATCAAGAATAACAAAGCCCGTTAAAATAGTAACGTTTGCAACCACAACAGGCACATCCTCACAAATACCGACAGGTATAGTAGTTGATTTATCAGCCATTTGCAAAGATATTTCAGTAGGTGTCAACTTATTCAAGTCAAGTCTACGATATAAAGAGAGAGGCATAACACTAACACCGGCTCCAAGATCACATAAAGCAGTTTTAACATAATTTGTCTTAATGGAGCATGCTATAGTAGGTACTCCTGGATCTCCAGGTTTCTTTGGTATTCCACCCTTAAAACTATAATTAGCAACCATGGTGGAAATTTCAGCTTCCGATATCTTTCTTTTATTTGTAACAATATCTTTCATATATTTAGCATAAGGATTCATTTTGAGCATATCAGTCAATCGCATACGCAAAAAGATAGGTCTAATCATTTCAGCAAAGCGCTCAAAATCCTCATCATCCTTTTTCTTGGATGGTTTGGGAGGAAAAGGCATGAGTTTCTGAACCCATGGTTCTCTTTCTTTACCATGTTTCCTAGCAACGAAGTCTCTTTTATCATAATGTTGATTCTTTGATTGTGGGTTATCAAGATCAATAGCAGGTTCAACTTCTACATCATTATCATTACTAGGTTGAGCATCATCATGAACATTATCATTAACATTTTCATTAGGTTCATGTTCATTACCAGATTGTGTTTCAGTATCAGACATAGAGATATCATTTGGATTCTCAGGTGGTTCAGCAACAGGTTCACTAGAAGTTTGCACAATCCTATCATTTTTCTTTTTCTTCCTTTTAGAAGAACTAGGTACATCAATATTATTTCTCTGAGAATCTTGCTCGATTCTCTTAGGGTGGCCTTCAGGATACAAAGGTTCCTGAGTCATTCTACCAGTTCTAGTAGCCACTCTAACAGCATAATCATTTTTCTTACTATTCTTTCATCAAGCACTTCTTTCTGAGCTTGAAGTACCTGTTCTACTTGAGTGGTAACCATAGAAGCATGTTTGCTAACAAGTTTAAGTTCACCTCTAATATTAGCCATATAATCACCCAAGCATTTAATCATAAAGGTATTCTGTTTTAATTGTCTACCAAAATAAGCATTAAAGTCATCTTGCTTAAACATAAAGTTATCAAACTCATCCAAGCACTGACTAGCAATTTTAGTGGGAGGTACTTTAGCTTTATCATATCTATAGAGAGAATTTACCTTTACTACCTGTGTCGGGATATCGGGATCAGGAGGTTCTTCAGTGAATAAAGAATTGAGATCATACACTTCTTCAACAGGCGGTAAATTAAGACCATGTATTTCTTCAATAGGAGGTAAATTCTTAACATCTTCAGCTTTAATACCTTTTTCTTTCGTAGATTTCTTTGCCTCTTGCATATCTTCAGGACTGAGAAATAGAACACCTCTCTTCTTCAGAGTTTGTTTAGGAATAGACTCAATAATTGGCTCAGGAGATGGCTCGGGAGTTGGCTCAGGAGGTGCCCAATTATTTTCATTTGTCAACATATTATTCAATAGAATTTCAGCTTCATCCGGTGTTCTTTCCCTGAAAAGAGATCCAGCACAACTATCCAGGTAATCTCTGGAAGCATCGGTTAGTCCATTATAAAAGATATCAAGTATTTCAGGTTTCTTAAGAGGATGATCAGGCAAAGCATTAAGTAACTTGAGAAGCCTCCCCCAAGCTTGTGGGAGACTCTCTTCTTCAATTTGCACAAAATTATAAATATCCCTCAAAGCAGCTTGTTTTTTATGAGCTAGGAAATATTTAGCAGAGAAGTAATAAATCATATCCTAGGGACTACGCACACAACCAGGATCAAGAGAATTAAACCATATCTTAGCATCACCCTTTAATGAGAACGGAAATATTTTGAGTATATAAAAGTAGCGCGATCTCTCATCATTAGTAAACAGGGCAGCTATATCATTTAACTTAGTAAGATGTGCCACAATAGTTTCAGATTCATAGCCATAAAAAGGATCAGATTCAAACAAAGTAATTATATCAGGATCAACAGAGAATTCATAATCCTTATCAGGAACACAGATAGGTGAAGTAGCAAGAGCAGGGTCAGGTCTCATCCTATCTCTAAGAGATTCTTTACTCCATTTAACTAGCAGCCTCTTAAGTTCATATCTATCTTGGCAGGAAAAAATAGCTGCAGAAGATTCCGCATCAAAAAGATAACCCTCAGGAATAGCAGGCATATTTTCATCATCACTTTCATCATTGTATTCAGTTTCAATAATTTCTCTTTCTCTAGACCTAGAAATTTGTTCATCTAGAAATTCACCAAGGGGCACAGTAGTATCAAGCATAGAAGTAGTTTCATCATAAGTATCATGCATAGCAGAAGTGGCATCATCAATAACATGCGACATATCGGAACGGATAGCGTAAGCAGGTTTAGGTGTCGCTAGCTTACTCATAATGAAGGTGAATCAAGTGCGAGCTAGATGGCAGTTCCTTACCTCCCTCGTAGTTGAGGGATAAATTGTTGTCTTAGCGTCTTTCAAGTTCTTCATAGTGTCCAGCAGATATAAATCCCAAGTGACTCAAAGAACAGAGCTATGTTCCCCGGCAACGGCGCAAGAAAAAGGTCTTGATAACCCACAAGTATAGGGGATCGCAACAGTTTTCGAGGGTAGAGTATTCAACACAAATTTATTGATTCGACACAAGGGGAGCCAAAGAATATTCTCAAGTATTAGCAGCTGAGTTGTCAATTCAACCACACCTCGAAACTTAGTATCTGCAGCAAAGTGTTTAGTAGCAAAGTAATATGATAGTGGCGGTAACGGTAACAAAAGAGCAGTGCAAGCAATAGTAAATATTTTTGGTATTTGTAGTGATTGTAACAATAGCAACGGGAAAGTAAATAAGCGTAAACCAGTATATGGAAAGCTCGTAGGCACCGGATCAGTGATGGATAATTATGCCGGATGTGGTTCGTCATGTAACAGTCATAACATAGGGTGACACAGAACTAGCTCCAATTCATCAATGTAATGTAGGCATGTATTCCGTAAATAGTCATACATGCTTATGGAAAAGAACTTGCATGACATCTTTTGTCCTACCCTCCCGTGGCAGCAGGGTCCTATTGGAAACTAAGGGATATTAAGGCCTCCTTTTAATAGAGAACCGGAACAAAGCATTAGCACATAGTGAATACATGAACTACTCAAACTATGGTCATCACCGGGAGTGGTCCCGATTATTGTCACTTCGGGGTTGCTGGATCATAACACATAGTAGGTGACTACAGACTTGCAAGATAGGATCAAGAACACACATATATTCATGAAAACATAACAGGTTCAGATCTGAAATCATGGCACTCGGGCCCTAGTGACAAGCATTAAGCATAGCAAAGTCATAGCAACATCAATCTCAGAACATAGTGGATACTAGGGATCAAACCCTAACAAAACTAACTCGATTACATGATAAATCTCATCCAACCCATCACCGTCCAACAAGCCTACGATGGAATTACTCACGCACGGCGGTGAGCATCATGAAATTGGTGATGGAGGATGGTTGATGATGACGACGGCGACGAATCCCCCTCTCCGGAGCCCCGAATGGACTCCAGATCAGCCCTCCCGAGAGAGATTAGGGCTTGGTAGTGGCTCCGTATCGTAAAACTCGATGAAACTTTCTCTCTGATTTTTCTCTCCCCGAAAGCCAACAAATAGAGTTGGAGTTGGCGTCGGAGGGTCTCCAGGGGGCCCACGAGGTAGGGGGGCGCGCCCCCCACCCTCGTGGACAGGGTGTGGGCTCCCGGTCTTCATCTTTGGCGAGGATTTTTTAATATTTATTCTAAGATATTCCATGGAGTTTCAGGTCATTCCGAGAACTTTTGTTTTCTGCACATAAAACAACATCATGGCAATTCTACTGAAAACAGTGTCAGTCCGGGTTAGTTCCATTCAAATCATATAAGTTAGAGTCCAAAACAAGGGCAAAAGTGTTTGGAAAAGTAGATACGACGGAGACGTATCAGTATGCCTATATACGGAAAGCATGCCTACATATGATTGATGAATTGCTATTGTGTATCGCTCTAGGTTGTGACTACTACATGATGAATATCATCCAAATATCCATCGCTATTCCATTGCCTACGCTTTTCTCACATTGTCTTTGCTAAGTTACGACTACTACTGCTGCTACTGTTATAATCACTATAGAATTATTACTGCTATCGTTACTATTACTATTGCTATTGTAACTGCTGCTATCAAAACTATCATTTTACGTTCCGACTAATACTTTGCTGCAGAGAAACAACTTATTAGGTATGGTTGAATTTGGCAACTCAACTGCTAAGGTTTATAAGTATTCTTTGGCTCCCCTTATGTCGAACCAATAAATTTGGGTGAAATACTACCGTTGAAGATTGTCGCGATCCCCTATAATTGTGGGCCATCAATGGTCCTGTAGTTGTGTCCGTGTCTGTGGGCTTGTCACCCCTGGACCATAGCGGATGCAGTGCCAGGCTTGGGGGTCAGCATAGGAGATGCCCTTGGATCACCAGTTGCCTGTCTAGGTTCCGCGTTCGAGTTTTTTTTGTTGAATGTGCTCAGAGCATCTACAACCGGACCCCCCCCCCATATCTACCCCAAATGCTCGCGCGGGTTGTCTAGTCACTATCTAGACGCAAAATTGTCACTCTATCGAACGTGGTAAATCCGGCCACCAAATGCCCCGACTGACCGGGACTCCCCATATCTGAACCATATCTGGGGCGGATATGGGGACGCCCGGACGCGCCCGCCACGTAGTACTGACTGCAAGGGCCCAGTCCAATTCACATACCTCCACCCCCTCCTTGCCCGACCAACCCTCTTCCTCTTCTCTTTTCACCCGCATCCACTCAACTGCCACTGTAGTACCGTTGCCATCATTGCTTTATCGTTGTCCCCAACCGACAGCTTTGCCAGAGAGGGCACCAACCACACGGCCACCGACTGTGCCGCAACCGGTCAAGGTCGCCACCACCGGACTTCGCTCGGTACGTCCCACTCCTCTAGATTTACACCTCATGCTCAATGTGTTCAATGAAATGTCTAGACGGCTTTTTATTCTTTTTGTCACTTGTAGATCACTGATAGATTCATCGTCTTCGTGGAATGATGGCTATGGAAACACTGAGTCACTGATCTTGAAAAATTCATATTCAATGACTTCATTGATTTGTTGGATTTGGACAACGAAGATACTGAAATGATGATGGGATGATGAGGATGATGATGAGCATCCAAGAGGAGATGGAAAAGAAGAGGAGCACGTACTCAACTTCAAGGGTTCATAAAGGGCCGGAGAGTTGTTCCCTGAGATAGGATTTCCTTTGCACGGCTTCATGATTCCCTGAAGGTTTCTTTCGACTTAGCTTCCAGATGAGAAGGTATTTGTTCTTGCGCATTGTGAGTGCCTTGGAGAAGGCTGATGAAAACTTCGAGCTGAGGAAGGATGGTTGCAGACAACTTTGCTTCTCTCCTCTATGGAAATGCATGGCTAGCCTCAGGATGCTTGCTTACGGTAAGGCCGCAGATGCAATTGATACTGAGATTTGGATGGGAGAGACCACGGTCCTAAACACTGTAGTGCAATTTGCACGCACTATGGTGAAGGAGTTTGAACCAGAGTACCCAAGAGAGCCAACTGTGAAGACACATAAAAGGTTGGAGCGACAAGAGGATTCCCAGGTATGTTGGGTTTAGTTGATTGCATGCACTGACAATGGTAGAGTTGTCCAAAAGGTACCAAGATCATGTCAAAGCCACCATCATACTTGAAGCAGTGGCATTGAAGGACTTGTGGATATGGCATGCTTTCTTTCACACACTTGATCCGTGTAATGACATCAATGTGCTCCAACCATCTCCTTTGTTCAAGAGACTCTGTGATGTGGAGAGGGCATTTGGAGTGCTCCAAGCTCGTTGGGGTATTATTCATGGAGCTGCAATGATGTAGGAAGCGGAGAAACTTTGGCAACTCATGATATGTTGCGTAATCTTACACAACATGATTGTCGAGGATGAGTGTGAAGGGGCTGCCCACACATATGATTTTGAGAAGTCCGAAACAAGAGGCCAGGCATATTGCCAACTTTCTGGAGATGCATTGACAACTACGAGATCAACAAGTTCATATGCAACTTCTCAATGATCTTGTGGAGCTTATGTGGATCCATGATGGAAATTAGTATACTTTATTATTATTATGCACTATGAAAAATATTTATGTTTGAACTATGGTTGGTTTATGTATTCTTAAGTATGAATAATTTGTATTTGTGTGCACTATGCATTGTTTAGCCGTGATGATCGGCATGCATGTATTTGCATGTATTTGATGTTTTGAAAATAGAGATTATGGGACTGGCTAAGAGGCCGGTCAAAAAACCGCCTCAAGGGACTACCTACTTTCCCCTCCCTCCCAGGTCGCTCACATGGGCGGCACTGGAGGCGAAACCCTAGTCCCGAGCGCCTCCTCTTTGTGTGTCTTTCCTCTGCCGCCACCGTCAGCAGCGGTGGTGGCGGCGCTCGGCTGACAAAGGCATTGGGCATTATCTGGTTGCCCTGATGTGCCCCTTTTACGTGGGGGAGAGCCGTCTCGAGGACGGCGCGGTGGCTTATGGCGAAGAGCGTGGGGAGAGGTGGAGCGTGGTCGCAAGGTGGTGCGAGGCGGCGGTCTTCTTCGAGCACCGAGGTGGGAGCCAGAGGTTGCGACACCTTAGTGGCTGCGAATCTCAGCCGGAAGTGGTGGCTGAGATTTGGGGCGATGGACGGGGCGTGCAGTGAGTTTTTGGTGACGCCGACGTGGCTTGAGGAAGGTGGCCCCTTTGGGGAGACGGTGGCGGTGCGTCAGGATCTTAGCCGTGGGCTAGAGCAGGGTCTTGCATAGGGGAGTGCCATGGTGGGTGCACGCGTTCTCGTGGGCAGCATGGGGCACCGGATTCTTCCGTGAGGGGCCAGGTGGTGGTGTGCCCATGGTGCCGATGGATTTTGGTGGTGCTGAAGATGAGGATGGATGGGAGCTGGAGAGGTGTTTCCTCGATCGTGCAGGTGTTGGATGGTGGTCAGAGTGCTCTCAGCCGTGCGAGGTGTCGGTGTCCCGTGGTGGTTTGGTCACGATGGCAAGGTGTTGCAGCAGTGGTGGTGTGACTCCGACAGTTTAGCCCAATCTGTTGATAGGGGTGGGAGATGTGTGACGATTCGGATGAAAATCCTGCTCATCTTCGGTCCCTCCTTGGAGCCATCGCCGACGTGTGTCGACATCTCCCCTTCTTTGATCGGATTGTGGTCTCCGTGCGAAAGCCTTGGTCCGTTGTAAGACCGATGATGGCATCAGTGTGGCATCATTACTCTATCGAGAGCATTGTAGGTGGAACATTGGCTTGGAGGTTCTGTCGGTGTTCTCTTGTGCTTGCCACTGTCCAAAGTTGATCTTCGTAGGCACTATGTATGTAGCCGCCGGTGATTCCAAGACGATGGCTTTACTGTGACCGACTGAGTCCTGCTATCCCCTCAGTGTGTCCTTTTAAGCATCCAAGAGTGGGTAGTGCATTGGCAACAGAAATCCGGATGGAGTTGTTGCTCTTCGGGGCGACCGACATTACGCGGCTAGATGATTTGTTTAGCGCAGGCCCTTTTTGCATTGTGTTTGTAATTGTCGCGGCGGGGTGTGGAGTTTCGGCTACACTTGTTTTTCGCAACAAGTCGTGGTTTCTTGTACTTGATTTTTGTCTTCTATAAAAATACGGCATTCCTAAGCGTACTCCCAAAAATAAGTAGAGACTGTGATTGCAAATATGGCCATTTTATGTTCGGACGATCAATGTCCGCAGGCGCATTTGAACGCATCTGCGGAATCGTATAGGAGGAGGATTATGGAACTCTCAAGGGATTCATTTGGTTACCTGTATTAGGCCCAACCAGGCCCGCGAGGGCAGTTTTCAGCCTGTTTGGTTGCTCGAGTCGCATCTAAAAGTTAACCCGCACGGAACTTAAAGCACATCTGGGCTTGCATCTAGAGGAACACTCAAATCGACCGTTTATGTAGAGCCAGGACCGACCGGTCAACCCTAGGCACGTGGGCGTGGGCGGCTGCACACGTGGGTGCGGTCTCAAGACATCACATTGTTTCCCGAAGCATCATCATAAATTACCCTCACCCCCTTCCTCGTCGCTCTCTCCCCTCTTACCCACTCACACCGGTGGCGGCGACCACCGGAGCGACTGCAAGACCATCCAAGACGGCGACGACCACCGGGGTGACTGTAGAACTCCATCGGAGCGCATCGACCATGGAGGTAATGAAGGAAATATGCCCTGGAGGCAATAATAAAGTTGTTATTTATATTTCCTTATATCATGATAAATGTTTATTATTCATGCTAGAATTGTATTAACCGGAAACTTAGTACATGTGTGAATACATAGACAAACAGAGTGTCACTAGTATGCCTCTACTTGACTAGCTCGTTGAATCAAAGATGGTTAAGTTTCCTAGCTATAGACATGAGTTGTCATTTGATTAATGGGATCACATCATTAGAGAATTATGTGATTGACTTGACCCATTCCGTTAGCTTAGCACTTGATCGTTTAGTATGTTGCTATTGCTTTCTTCATGACTTATGCATGTTCCTATGACTATGAGATTATGCAACTCCCGAATACCGGAGGAACACCTTGTGTGCTATCAAACGTCACAACGTAACTGGGTGATTATAAAGATGCTCTACAGGTGTCTCCGAAGGTGTTTATTGGGTTGGCATAGATCGAGATTAGGATTTGTCACTCCAAGTATCGGAGAGGTATCACTGGGCCCCCTCGGTAATGCACATCACTATAAGCCTTGCAAGCAATGTAACTAATGAGTTAGTTGCGGGATGATGCATTACGGAATGAGTAAAGAGAGTTGCCGGTAACGAGATTGAACTAGGTATTGACCGACGATCGAATCTCGGGCAAGTAACATACCGATGACAAAGGGAACAACGTATGTTGTTATGCGGTTTGACCGATAAAGATCTTCGTCGAATATGTGGGAGCCAATATGAACATCCAGGTTCCGCTATTGGTTGTTGACGGAGACGTGTCTCGGTCATGTCTACATAGTTCTCAAACCCGTAGGGTCCGCACGCTTAACGTTTGGTGACGATCGGTATTATGAGTTTATGTGATTTGATGTACTGAAGGTTGTTCGGAGTCCCGGATGAGATCACAGACATGACGAGGAGTCTCGAAATGGTCAAGACTTAAAGATCAATATATTGGAAGGCTATATTCGAACATCGGAAAGGTTCCGAGTGGTTCGAGAATTTTTCCGGCTTGGAGGTTACCCCCGGGAGAAGTTATGGGCCTTATGGGCCATAAGAAGGAAGCACACCAGCCCACAAGGGGCTGGTGCGCCTTCTGGGCAGGAGGCCGAATTGAATAGGTTTGGGGGCTCTCGGCCCCCCTTTCCTTCTCTCCTACTCCTCCTTCCCTTCCTCTCCTACTCCAACTAGGGAAGGGGGGAATCCTACTCCCGGTGGAAGTAGGACTCCCCTCAGGCGCGCCATAGAGAGGGCCGACCCCTCCCCTCCTCCACTCCTTTATATACGGGGGAGGGGGCACCCCATAGACACACAAGTTGATCAGTTGATCTTTTAGCCGTGTGTGGTGCCCCCCTCCACCATAATCCACCTCGATCATATCGTAGCGGTGCTTAGGCGAAGCCCTGCGTCGGTAGCATCATAATCACGCTGTCGTGCTGATGGAACTCTCCCTCAAAGCTCTGCTGGATCATGAGTTTGTGGGACGTCACCGAGCTGAACGTGTGCTGAACTCGGAGGTGTCGTGTGTTAGTTACTTGGATCAGTCGGATCGTGAAGACGTATGATGACCCACAAGTATAGGGGATCTATCGTAGTCCTTTCGATAAGTAAGAGTGTTGAACCCAACGAGGAGCAGAAGGAAATGATAAGCGGTTTTCAGTAAGGTATTCTCTGCAAGTACTGAAATAAGTGGTAACAGATAGTTTTGTGATAGGATAATTTGTAACGAGCAACAAATAACAAAAGTAAATAAAGTGCAGCAAGGTGGCCCAATCCTTTTTGTAGCAAAGGACAAGCCTGGACAAAATCTTATACTAGGAAAAGCGCTCCCGAGGACACATGGGAATATCATCCAGCTATTTTTCATCACGTTCATATGATTCGCGTTCGGTACTTTGATAATCTGATATGTGGGTGGACCGGTGCTTGGGTGTTGTTCTTACTTGAATAAGCATCCCACTTATGATTAACCTCTATTGCAAGCATCCGCAACTACAACAAAAGTATTAAGGTAAACCTAACCATAGCATGAAACATATGGATCCAAATCAGCCCCTTACGAAGCAACGCATAAACTAGGGTTTAAGCTTCTATCACTCTAGCAACCCATCATCTACTTATTACTTCCCAATGCCTTCCTCTAGGCCCAAATAATGGTGAAGTGTTATGTAGTCAACGTTCACATAACACCACTAGAGGCTAGACAACATACATCTCATCAAAATATCGAATCTAATACCAAATTCACATGACTACTAATAGCAAGACTTCTCCCATGTCCCCTGTGAACAAAAGTAACTACTCACAAAGCATATTCATGTTCATAATCAAGGGGTATTAATATGCATATAGGATCTGAACATATGATCTTCCACCAAATAAACCAACTAGCATCAACTACAAGGAGTAATCAACACTACTAGCAACCTACTAGTACCAATCCCGGACTTGGAGACAAGAATTGGATACAAGAGATGAACTAGGGTTTTGAGAGGAGATGGTGCTGGTGAAGATGTTGATGGAGATTGCCTCTCCCGATGAGAGGGCGTTGGTGATGATGATGACGATGATTTCCCCCCCGAGGGAAGTGTCCTGGCAGAACAGCTCTGCGGAGCCCTAGATTAGTTCCATGAGGTTCCGCCTCGTGGCGGCGGAGTTTTGTCCCAAAAGGTTGCTTCTGATTTTTTTCTCGACGAAAGACCTCATATAACAGAAGATGGGCATCGGAGGGCCACCTGGGGGCCCACGAGTTAGGGGCGCGCCCTAGGAGGGGGGGCGTGCCCCCACCCTCGTGGACAGGGTGTGGGCCCCCTGGCCTTCATCTTTGGCGAGGATTTTTTATTTATTATAAGATATTCCGTGGAGTTTCAGGACTTTTGGAGTTGTGCAGAATAGGTCTCTAGTATTTTCTCCTTTTCCAGCCCAGAATTCCAGCTGCCGGCATTCTCCCTCCTTATGTAAACCTTGTAAAATAAGAGAGAATAGGCATACGTATTGTGACATAACGTGTAATAACAGATCATAATGCAATAAATATCAATATAAAAGCATGATGCAAAATGTACGTATCAACTCCCCCAAGCTTAGACCTCGCTTGTCCTCAAGCGAAAGCCGATAACCATAAATATGTCCCCATGTTTGGAGGTAGAGGTGTCGATAAAAATAAAATATGGACATGAATGAAGGCATCATGATTATTCTCGTAACAGCAACATATATAGATATTGTCATATGATTTCTTATGTTCAAGTAATAATCCATTCACAATGCAGAGTACGAATCATAAACTTTATTGAGAACCAACAAACTATGATCTCAGTCATTGAAGCAATTGCAATTTATCATAACATCGGAAAGAGTCTATGTCAGAGCTTAATAGCAAGTCCACATACTCAACTATCATTTAGTCTTTCATAATTGCTAACACTCACGCGATACTTGTGGTTACGGAGTTTTAATCGGACACAGAGAAAGATAGGGGCTTATAGTTTCGCCTCCCAACCTTTTACCTCAAGGGTAATGTCAACAATAATAACTCATGCCCCCCTACATCTAATTAGATATATCAATCAGGATCTTTCCAACACACTGTGCTTGCCAAGGATAAAATGTAAAAAGGAAAGGTGAAGATCACCATGACTCTTGCATAAGGTAGTGGACAATAATAAAAGATAGGCCCTTCGCAGAGGGAAGCAGAGGTTGCCATGCGCTTTTATGGTTGGATGCACAAAATCTTAATGCGAAAGAACGTCACTTTATATTGCCCCTTGTGATATGAACCTTTATTATGCAGTCCATCGCTTTTATTTCTTCCACATCACAAGATCGTATAAAGCTTATTTATCCCACACCAATCAATCTGTTGGATTTCAGGTTCCGGCAGACCCTCTAGGTTCGAACTCTGGGGTGCACGCGGAGATCTCGCCCCCTACCTACATGCACCTCGTTGCCTCGCTAGGATCTAAACTACCAAAGGAACAACACAAGAGACACAAGGTTTATACTGGTTCGGGCCACCATTGTGGTGTAACACCCTACTCCAGTGTGTGGTGTGGTGGATTGCCTCTTGGGCTGGTGATGAACAATACAAGGAAGAACAGCCTCGCGAGGGTCTGTTCTTGGCCGGTGCGACGAACAGCTAGGAGGAGTTCGGTCGCTCTCTCTCTCTCTCTCTAGATTGTTTGATCTCTAGTCCTGTTCTCGATTCCGGATCCTTCTACCCTGTGGGAGGCTAGTCCTATTTATAGGTGGAGGCCCTCGGCCTCTTCCCAAATATTGAGCGAGAAGGGCGCCAACAATTGGCCATTTTGAAGGGGAACATCTAGCACACTTATCCTGACTAATGTTGGTCCTCGCCTGTCAAAGGCTCTGGTGGTGACGCCGGCTTGGGCTACGTGAAGGGTCAAGCGGAGGCTCTGCTGGCAAAGTTCCGGGCCTTCAGCACCAAGCCGAAGCGAGGCGCTGCCGGCCCTGAGGCTTCACGAGGCGAACCCGCCCCGCGCAGCTCCGCCGTCAATAAGTGACTCCTTTGTGGCTCCTGTTCTGCTTTCAGCTCCTGCAACATGCATCATGCCTCGGGGAGGCGTTTAAACTTGTGTTTGGTGTTGTGACAACAGTTATGGACTGTAATATTTGCTTTTGAATTCCTTGAGATTTGCGCTTTTCCTTCCTACTTGCTTATGTTCTACGCTGGCAGAGCCCGGCCCCGCGCATACCTCAGCCGCCGTTAGCCCCGACCGGAAACCAGGACGAGACCAAGGAGTGAGGGGCTATGTGACAAGTTAGGCTCCTGAGTCGTGATGCTCAGGATTCCCCCTTGGCACACGAACAGCAAGTAGGGAGGTGAGATGTATGGGTGAATTTACCATTCTACGTCTGCAGAGCCCGGCCCACAGATACCTCAACCGCCGTTAGCCTTTCGAACTAAGGAGTGAGGGGCTACGTGACCAGTTAGGCTCTGGTCGCGATGCTCGGGAGTCCCCTTGACGCTCAAACGCCTTCGTACCTTGGCTCCGCTCGGGGAGGGACGTGGCGACGAACCAGGCCCGAGGGGCCTGGCTGGGTGGCGGCGTCTGGCGTGACCTGGCGTAGCCCGTGCCCAGCCCTCGCGGCACTCCCGAGGGAGGCGTTGCGATGAGGCCAGACATTGAGCTCTGGGCTCCCTGAGGTTGGTGCGGCCGAGGGCCACCCTCAGTTGTTTATCACCAGCGTGGAGCATAGCGCTTCCGTATGTGTACGGGCATAGCCGCTCCTCGGCAGTGTCGTCAGCCAGCGCGGAGCATGGTGCTTCCACTGGTGCGTGGGAGGGGGCTCCCCTCCGGGAGGAGCCCTCGGGGCATGTACAACCCCGCCCTGACACGTGGCTGGGATGGTAGGGCCTGACGAGGTGTATCTGGGCACCCGTGAGCCAGCGCGGGACTCACGGGGCCCTACCTCAAGGCGGGTTGTGCCTGGCACTGGGCCTTAACTTGTGATGTGTTCCTGCAAATTTGGTTAGATGCCGACGCTCTATGTCCTCGGGTCCCGGCCCTCGAGTGAGTCTCAGCCATCGCTGGTATGCCAGGTCGTGATGCCGTGGACAAGGCCAGAGGGTGAGGGCTAGAGAGCCAGTAGGAGCCCATGAGTCGCGATGCTCAGGTACCCCCCCTTTAACGTGCAAGCGGCCGACATGAAGGAAGAAGGGGTGCCATGGACATGCATCAAATAACAATAATGATGGGTCAAACGGATGACCCGAATAAATGCAAGAGGGGTACATGCCGCTGGGTCTGGCCCGAGTGGCTTGGGGATGATGCAGCCCGAGGGGCGCCCCCGATAAGGTAAGCTAGGAACATGAATTAAAAGGGATACATGCCGCAGGGACGGACCCACGTGGCCTGGGAATGATGCAGCCCTGGGGGCGCTCCCAGCTGGAGATGAAACATGAAGGATGTCACCTGATAATGTTGAGGACGAAGGGATGCTGAAGTAGCAGACGTCGTGGGCTGCGGAAGCCGATCTTCACGAGCCCCCAGGCCCAGGAGCCTCGGGAGGCTCCGTAGGCGCTGGTGGCTCCTCGCGGACCATCTCCATCTCCGCCAGGACTGCGGAACGCCTGGCCTCTTGAGCCTCCAGGATGTTCCCCATGAGGCGATGGCGTGTGGCGGCCGTGTTCGGCACGCCGTAAGGCATGCGAATGTAGCTGTGGGGTGGACCTTCGCAGCGCCCCGCGCGTGAGGGCCAGAAGCGCTCCTGAGAGGTGGCTCGGTTGAGCCTTGGTATGTCGACGCAGACGCGCAGCCCACCATCCTCGCCTGGATGGGGAGCTACGGCGGGTAAGCGGCGGCTGCCACTCATGACTCTTGACTCCTGCAGCTCCTGAATGATCTGGCTGACGAACTCCTGAGGGTTTGGCCCTCCTTGCTTCACTCCTTCCTTAGGGAAACGTGCTTTGAAACACGCCTCCAAGTGGTGCCCAAGCGCCTCCCTCATGACCTTAGCAAGGTCGGTGGCCCTCCAGGAGAGAGCCCTCGAGCCTTGCCTAAGGAGGGCGTCGGGCGCGCCTTCCTATGCGACAGAAGGAGGTGCCCCCTGAACAGGCACGGACCCTGAGGGGCCTGCCTCCCGAGGGGTCGGGTCTGGCGATGTCTTCTTCTTCTTGGGAGCAGTCTCGGGGAGCCTCCCGCTCCTGCAATCTGGGTCTTCAAGTGATGCGGCTTGAAAAGCTCGCTCCAGGGAGCACACTGCGTCTCTCTCTTCACAAGGCACCGTGATGACTCCGCCACTTCCTGGCATCTTGAGGACGTTGTAGCCGTGATGAGTCATGGACATGAACTTGGCCAGAGCTGGGTACCCGAGGATGGCATTATATGGCAGGCGAATGTGGGCGACATCGAAGTCGATGAGCTCGGTGCGGTAGTTGTCGCGCGCCCCGAAGGTGACAGGGAGGCGGACCTGCCCAATCGGAACTGTGGAGCCATCGGTGACTCCGGAGAAAGGCTTGGTTGGCTGAAGCTGATTGTAAGGCACTTGGAGATTGTTGAATGTCTCTACGAACAGGACATTGAGTCCTGCTCCGCCATCGATGAGGGTCCCGTGACTTGCACGCTGTCGATGATTGGGGAACAAAGCATCGGGAGGACTCGGCCGTGGTGGCAAGACTTTAGCTAATCCGTTGAGCTGAACGTGATGGCGCACGCTGACCACCTGAGAGGGTGTGTGGCTTCGAGCTTGGGGAGGACTGCATTCACTTCACGGGCGAACTGCTTGAAGATGCATTGAGAGGCTGGGGCTTGAGCTCCGCCCAGGATGCAAGCGATCCCGCGCGGCTCCTGGAAGCCCCCAGCCCCCTCGTCCTGATGATGGTCCTCATGTCTCCTTGGCTGCGGCGGCAGAGGAGGAAGGCCTGCGTTTCCTTGCGGGCGATCCTCGCAAGGCTGATCCCTCCAGCCTCCCTCGCGAGGCTAATCCTGCCAGCGGTCCTCACGAGGTCGGTCATGCCACCCTTGGCGAGGGCCACGGTCTTCCCAGCGTCCTGCTTTTCTTCCTCCTCCTCGGTCGTAGCCTCGATCGTTGCGGTCGGGGCGTCAACCGATTCTCCCTTCTCGCACGGCTCGGAGTTCTTGACATTCGTGGGTGTTGTGGGTGTGGAGGTCGTGGTACACACAGTACTGGTTACCCTTGGAAGACTCGAGTTGATCTCTGCCTCGCTTGGTATCTGGTTCTGCCGCGAGCACAGCAGCCCCCTTGCGCTTCACGTCCTTGGCCTTGGGCTTCTTCTCTTCTGGGTCTGCGGCTGGCAGCTCGAGGAGGGAAAGGCTTCCTCAGCCCTGGCGCACTTGGTCGCCAAGTTGAACAGCTCCAAGGATGTGCACAGATCTTCATGCATCGCCAGCTCCTCCTTCATCTTGACGTCACGCACACCGTCGGAGAAGGCTGAGATGATGGCCTCCTCGGTCACCTTGGGAATCTTGAGGCGTGCGTTGTTGAAGCGCTGGATGTACTCCTGCAGGGTCTCCCCTGGCTGCTGCTTGATGCGGCGCATGTCGCTCACGGCAGGAGGCCGGTCACGAGTACCTTGGAAGTTGGCGATGAAGCGGGTGCGCATCTCGCCCCAGAGGAGATCGTGCGAGAGCTGTGTTCAGAGCAGTGCGGGCCCGCCCTGAGTGCCATGGGAAACCAGTTCGCCATGACCTTCTCGTCCCCGTTGGCGGCTTCAATGCCCAGGTCATAGAGCTGGAGGAACTCCGCAGGGTCGGCCGTGTCGTCGTAGCGAGGAGGCAGGTCTGGCTTGAACTTGCCGGGCCACGCGACGCTGCGTAGCTCGGCGGTGAAGGCGCGGCAGCCCGCTGTGGCCATGGGGGGCCTTTGGTGGCGAAGAGCCTGGTCTTGCGGGTCCCCATGCGCTGCCGCTGGGAGCAGCGTGGGGTCTTGGCATGCTGGAGCAGGAGCGAGGTCGTGACGGGCCGGTGCAGGGAGCACTCGGGCAGCTTCTTGGGGGCGAGGGACCTCTTGACAGCTCTGCTCTTGCTGCGCTGGTGCCGGACGGA
The DNA here is from genome assembly GCA_021605205.1 of Aegilops longissima. Lineage (NCBI taxonomy): Eukaryota > Viridiplantae > Streptophyta > Magnoliopsida > Poales > Poaceae > Aegilops > Aegilops longissima. Next base: position 654,807,327 of record CM038682.1, on the reverse strand, counting down.
GTGGGTTCCGCCCAGGGCCACGCGCCTTGGGGCCAGGGCACCTTCTTGAGGGGGAGGCGGTTGAGGCGCCCCTGGAGCTTCATCGCCCGCGCAGGGCGGGGCGCGGTGCAGCGAGAAGGACAGCACGGGGAGCCCCTATGGCGCGGACGAGTTCGACGACGCGGTCGAGCTCGGCGACGCGGTCGAGCCACTCTTCATAGACGTCGTAGACAGGGCGGTAGCGCAGGAGCTCGTTTGCCGCGATGAGCGAGGCCCGAGACTCCATGGGCGCGCGGAGCGCACGAGACGAAGAACCAGCTGGGGCGAGTGAAGGAGTAGCGGTACGGCCGTCTCGCCTTACGGGCGGATGCTGCGACGATGCTTGCTGCTCGTTCCCCACCGGGTCGGTGGCGGCGTTGACGGCAGGCGACGGGGAACGGCGGGGGCGGCCGCCGACGGGGGCCGTCTGGGCGACGCGGGTAGCGAGAGCGGCCCGGCGCTCGGCGCGGGCCCGACGAGCGTCTGACATGGATGCGATGGGCGGCGAAGAACAGGGCGACTGAATACGGATTTCGGTGCACCCCTACCTGGCGCGCCAAATGTCGGATTTCGGGTCCCGGTAGACCCTCTAGGTTCGAACTCTAGGGTGCACGCGGAGATCTCGCCCCCTACCTACCTGCACCTCGTCGCCTCGCTAGGATCTAAACTACCAAAGGAACAACACAAGAGACACAAGGTTTATACTGGTTCGGGCCACCATTGTGGTGTAACACCCTACTCCAGTGTGTGGTGTGGTGGATTGCCTCTTGGGCTGATGATGAACAATACAAGGAAGAACAGCCTCATGATTCTTGGGTCTGACGAACAGCTAGGAGGGAGATTTATCTCTCTCTCTCTCTCTCTCTCTCTCTCTCTCTCTCTCTCTCTCTCTCTAGATTGTTTGATCTCTAGTCCTATTCTCGATTCCGGATCCTTCTACCCTGTGGGAGGCTAATCCTATTTATAGGCGGAGGCCCTGGGCCTCTTCCCAAATATTGAGCGGGAAGGGTGCCAACAATTGGCCATTTTGAAGGGGAACATCTAGTACACTTATCCTGACTAAAGTTGTTCCTCGCCTGTCAAAGGCTCTGGTGGTGACGCCGGCTTGGGCTCTATGATGACCTCCTTCCTGCCGTTGCGACGGTCTTGGTCTTGTTGCACCGAAACGGGTGCCTTTGCTTGATGCTCTCGCGTGCGCTTGCCTCCTTTGCACCAAAGAGGAAATGAGGACACTGCGCGGGCTGGCGCCCGCCTGGCGCCCTTGGTCGTCATGGCTTGCGTCATGGGCACCTCGTGAGGTACCCCGCTTTGATCTCTCCGCCTCCTCGTGAGCCAGCCTGACGAGGCCGTGCCTGAGGAAGCTTCCTGTCGTCCGCCCCGCGAGGCTTGGCCCCTCGCGAGGGTCTTGAGCTTGTGCTGATGAGGATGGGCCGTACTGGGCCACCCCTTGAGCCACACCGCAGGCCGCAGGCAGGCAAGTCTGGGTACCCCCGTTCCCAGAATGCCGACACAATCATACATATTTAGAGAGCAATTTTTATTGCTTTGCACCGATGACAACTTACTTGAAGGATCTTACTCAATCCATAGGTAGATATGGTGGACTCTCATGGCAAAACTGGTTTAAGGGTTTTTTGGAAGCACAAGTAGTATCTCTACTTGGTGCTGAGAATTTGGCTAGCATGAGGGGGAAAGGCAAGCTCAACATGTTGGAAGATCCATGACAATATACTTTATCTCAGATATAAGAAAACGTAACTCATTACGTTGTCTTCCTTGTCCAACATCAACTCTTTAGCATGTCATATTTTAATGAGTGCTCACAATCATAAAAGATGTCAATAATAGTATATCTATATGTGAAACCTCTCTTTCCTTATTACTTCCTATTAATTGCAACGATGACCAAAGCTATGTTTGCCAACTCCCAACAACTTTTAATCATCATACTCTTTCTATGTGAAGTCATCACTTTCAATAAGATCAATATGAACTTTTTGTTTCTTTTTATTCTTTTTTCTTTATTCTTTTATTCACTCAAGATCATGGCAAAACAATCAAGCCCTTGACTCAACACTAATCTTTATTATATAGCTCACGGACTCGATTACATAGAGAGATCATAAAGCAAAACTCAAAACTAAATCATGACATAAACTTTATTCTACTAGATCAAGATACTACTAATAGGATCGAACTAAGAAAAACGGTAAAGATAGGAGATGTGATTGTGATACGATACCGGGGCACCTCCCCCAAGCTTGGCAGTTGCCAAGGGGAGTGCCCATACCCATATGATTATGTCTCCTTCTTCGGGGTTGGTGAAGAAGGTGGAGGTGTTGTTGATGATGCGGGCTTGTCGTCCATCTTCCAAGGCATGGGATCACCATCATAGAAGGATGATCGAGTCTCTGGGATCCTCAAATCTGCAGCCAAACTCATCTTTTTGAATCTATATTCATACTCACAGTTTTGATTTTGCAGGTCATAGATTTGGGCTTGAAGGTGCTCGATCTTCTCATGAAGCTTGAAGATGGCCTCCCCGATGTTGTCGGCATCCTACTTGTGGTTGCTAGTGAACACCGCGATCATTATGTGGTTGGAGTTGAGTCCACGTTCCACCATCCCCTGACACTTGAAAACTTGTTGCTCCACTGCTTCGAGCCTCGTCTCCACGCTTCCGGTCCCCTTGGGTCCCTCTTCATCGCGGATGTGCAGCAACCCATCAATCATCTCAATGGTTTGAGGGTGTCGCAGCACTCCGCGAGGTAAGGATTGATGACCTTCTCGAAGAACTTGTCCTTGGAAGCACTTGGGGACGTCATGGTAATCTAGATCTATCAGAAAAACAGCTCGAAACAAGAACATAGGAGATTTGCGTGATACGGGAGTCAAAACCTTCGGGAGAATATATAATGAATTTTTACCGATCAAAATACGTATTGTGCAAGAAAACAGAGACCGGAAGGCACACGACGTGCCCACGAGGTAGGGGGCGCGCCCAGGGGGGTAGGGCGCGCCCTCCACCCTCGTGGAGCCCCCTTGTCCTTCCCGGACTGCTACTTATTTTTCTATTTTTCTAAATATTCCAAAACGGAGAAATATTGCCTTAAAAATTGTTTTGGAGTCGGTTTACTTACCGTACCACATACCTATTCCTTTTCGGAGTCTGAAACGTTCTGGAAAGTGTCCCTTATGTATTCCTCCGGGGTTACAATTTCAATAATATTGGTTTCAACATTAATAGGATTACCTGAGATATAGTGTTTGATTCTTTGACCGTTTACCACCTTCGGATTTGTGCCTTCGAAGTTGTTGATTTTTATGGCACCGGAACGATAGACCTCCTCGATAACGTAGGGTCCTTCCCATTTGGAGAGAAGTTTTCCTGCAAAAAATCTTAAATGAGAGTTGTATAGAAATACATAATCACCTACATTAAACTCACGCTTTTGTATCCTTTTGTCATGCCATATTTTAACTTTTTCTTTAAATAACTTGGCATTTTCATAAGCTTGGGTTCTCCATTCATCAAGTGAGCTAATATCAAATAACCTCTTCTCACCGGCAAGTTTGAAATCATAATTGAGCTCTTTAATAGCCCAATAAGCCTTATGTTCTAGTTCAAGAGGTAAGTGACATGCTTTTCCATAAACCATTTTATACGAAGACATACCCATAGGATTTTTATATGCAGTTCTATAGGCCCATAATGCATCATCAAGTTTCTTGGACCAATTCTTTCTAGACCTATTGACAGTCTTTTGCAAAATTAATCTGAGCTCTATATTACTCAATTCTACTTGACCACTAGACTGTGGGTGATAAGGAGATGCAATTCTATGATTAACATCATATTTAGCAAGCATTTTACGGAAAGCACCATGAATAAAATGTGAACCACCATCAGTCATTAAATATCTAGGGACTCCAAACCTTGGAAAAATACCTTCTTTAAGCATTTTAATAGAAGTGTTATGATCAGCACTACTAGTTGGAATAGCTTCTACCCACTTAGTAACGTAATCAACAGCAACTAAAATACGTGTATAACCATTAGAGGTAGGAAAAGGTCCCATATAATCAAAGCCCCAAACATCAAATGGTTCAATAACAAGTGAATAATTCATAGGCATTTCTTGACGTCTACTAATATTACCAATTCTTTGGCATTCATCACAAGACAATACAAACTTACGGGCATCCTTGAAGAGAGTAGGCCAATAAAAACCAGATTGCAATACCTTATGTGTAGTTCTATCTCCAGCGTGGTGTCCTCCATAAGCTTCGGAGTGACACTTGCGTAGGATCTGTTCCTGTTCATGCTCAGGTACACAACGTCTAATAACACCATCTACTCCTTCTTTATAAAGATGTGGGTCATCCCAAAAGTAATGCCTCAAATCATAGAAAAACTTTTTCGTTTACTGGTATGTGAAACTAGGTGGTATAAATTTAGCAACAACGCAATTAGCATAATCAGCATACGATGGAGTACTACGAGAAGTATTTATGACATTTAATTTCTCATCAGGAAAGCTATCATCAATAGGTAGTGGGTCATCAAGAACATTTTCTAACCTACACAAGTTGTCTGCAACGGGGTTCTCAGCTCCCTTTCTATCAACAATATGCAAATCAAATTCTTGTAGCAAGAGAACCCATCTAATAAGTCTAGGTTTAGCATCTTTCTTTTCCATCACGTATTTAATAGCATCATGATCAGTGTGAATAGTTACTTTAGAATCAACAATATAAGGTCTGAACTTATCACAAGCAAATACAACTGCTAAGAATTCTTTTTCAGTAGTAGCATAGTTTCTTTGAGCATTGTCTAAAGTCTTACTAGCATAATGGATAACATTTAATTTCTTATCAACTCTTTGCCCTAGAACAGCACCTACAACATAATCACTAGCATCACACATAATTTCAAAGGTAAATTCAATCGGTGGCTGAACAATAGGTGCGAAACCAATGCTTTCTTAAGTATTTCAAATGCTTCTACACAATCATCATCAAAGACAAATGGTATATCTTTTGTAATAAATTAGTCGAGGTCGAGAAATTTTGAGAAGTCCTTAATGAACCTCCTATAAAATCCGGCGTGACCAAGGAAACTTCTTATACCTTTGATGTCCTTGGGACATGGCATCTTTTCAATAGCATCAACCTTGGCTTTATCAACTTCAATACCTCTTTCAGAAACTTTATGCCCCAAGACAATACCTTCATTAACCATAAAGTGGCACTTTTCCCAATTCAAGACAAGATTAGTTTCATCACATCTCTGCAAAACTCGATCAAGATTGCTCAAGCAATCATCAAAAGAGGATCCATAGACGGAAAATTCGTCCATGAAAACCTCACAAATCTTTTCACAAAAGTCAGAGAATATAGCCATCATGCATCTCTGAAAGGTAGCATGTGCATTACATAATCCAAAAGGCATACTTCTATAAGCAAAAGTACCAAACGGGCATGTAAAAGTAGTCTTTGACTGATCTTTAGCCGACACAGGTATTTGAGAGAAACCGGAATAACCATCCAGAAAGCAATAATGTGTATGTTTGCATAAATTTTCTAACATTTGATCGATAAAAGGTAAGGGGTAATGATCTTTCTTAGTAGCTTTATTTAATTTGCGGAAATCAATTACCATCCTATAACCTGTAATAATTCTTTGTGGGATCAGTTCATCTTTATCATTAGGAACAACAGTAATACATCCCTTCTTAGGGACACAATGGACAGGACTTACCCAGTGACTATCAGCAACGGGATAAATTATACCTGCCTCCAGAAGCTTTAGTATTTCTTTCCTTACCACTTCTTTCATCTTAGGATTAAGCCTTCGTTGATGATCACGAACCGGTTTGGCATCTTCTTCCAAATTTATTTTATGTTGACATAGAGTGGGACTAATGGCCTTAAGATCATCAAGAGTATATCCAATAGCACCACGGTGCTTCTTCAGTGTTTTCAATAATCTCTCTTCTTCATGCTCTGAAAGGTTAGCACTAATAATAACATGATATATTTTCTTTTCATCAAGATAAGCATATTTAAGGTTATCAGGCAATGGTTTAAGCTCAAACACGGGATCACCCTTGGGTGGAGGAGGATCCCCTAGGATTTCAATAGGTAAATTGTGTTTCAGAATGGGTTCCTGATTAAAGAATACTTCGTCTATTTCCCTTCTTTCGTTCATAAACATATCATTTTCATGGTCTAGCAAATATTGTTCTAAAGGATCATTAGGAGGTACGACAATTGAAGCAAGACCAATAATATCATCCTTACTAGGAAATTGCTCTTCACGATGTTGTTTACTAAATTTAGAGAGATTGAACTCATGAGACATATCATCCAAGCCAATAGTAACAACATTCTTTTTGCAGTCTATCTTAGCATTAACAGTATTCAAGAAGGGTCTACCAAATATAATGGGACAAAAGCTATCTTGTGGGGAACTTAGAACAAGAAAATCAGCAGGATATTTAGTTTTCCCGCACAAGACTTCAACATCTCTAACAATTCCCACTCCTGATATAGTATCTCTATTGGCAAGTTTAATTGTGACATCAATATCTTCTAACTCAGCAGGTGCAATTTCATGCTTAATTTCTTTATACAAGTCATAAGGTATAACACTAGCACTAGCACCCATATCACATAAGCCATGATAACAATGATCTCCTATTTTAACAGAACTAACATGCACACCTACCACAGGTCTATGTTTATCTTTAGCACTAGGTTTGGCAATTCTAGCAGTTTCACCGCAGAGTTGAATAACATGCCCATCAATATTATCACACAAGAGATCTTTAACAATAGCAATATTAGGTTCTACTTTGACTTGCTCAGGAGGTGTATAAGTTCTTTCTAATATTGCTTTTACGAACCACAGTTGAAGCTTTAGCATGATCCTTTATTCTAACAGGGAAAGGTGGTTTCTCAACATAAGAGGTAGGAACAATAGGATCATTATAAGTGACAGTCTTTTCTTCAACTTTAATAGGTGCAGCTACTTTTAATTCTATGGGAGGATGATATTTAAACCACTTCTCCTTGGGGAGATCAACATAAGTAGCAAAAGATTCACAGAAAGAAGCTACTATCCCAGAGTCAAGTCCATATTTAGTGCTAAACTTATGGAAAATATCGGTATCCACAAAAGATTTAACACAATCAAATTTAGGTGTCATACCTGACTCCTTACCTTCGTCGAGGTCCCAATCTTCAGAGTTGCGTTTAATTCTATCCAATAAATTCCATCTGAATTCAATAGTCTTCATCATAAAAGAGCCAGCACAAGAAGTATCGAGCATGATTTGATTATTATGAGAAAGTCGAGCATAAAAACTTTGAATAATTATTTCTCTCGAGAGCTCATGATTGGGGCATGAATATAACATTGATTTAAACCTCCCCCAAGCTTGAGCGATGCTTTCTCCTTCGCGAGGCCAAAAATTATATATATAATTGTGATCACGATGAACAAGATGCATAGGATTAAATTTCTGATGAAATTCCAATTTCAATCGTCTGTAGTTCCATGATCTCGTATCATCACATAGCCTATACCATGTCAATGCATCTCCCTTCAAAGATAAAGGTAAGACTTTCTTCTTGACAACATCATCGGGTATACCTGCAAGCTTAAATAATCCACAAACCTCATCCACATATATTAAGTGTTCATCAGGATGCTTGGTTCCATCTCCTGCAAAAGTATTAGCTAGCAGTTTTTCCATCATACCCGAAGGAAATTAAAATGGAATATTTTCATATTCATTTTCAATAGGTTCATTAGGTTGAGGAGCAACTCTTTGCTCTACTGGTCGGGGTGAAGATACCTCGAACAAGCCCCTCAGAGGATTACTTTCCATAGTAACAAGTGACAGTAAATTTCAGCACACTATATAAATTTTTCCATACCAAATTCCACCTACCAAAGGCGCTTCACTCCCCGGAAACAGCGCCAGAAAAGAGTCTTGATGACCCACAAGTATAGGGGATCTATCATAGTCCTTTCGATAAGTAAGAGTGTCGAACCCAACGAGGAGCAGAAGGAAATGATAAGCGGTTTTTAGCAAGGTATTCTCTGCAAGTACTGAAATAAGTGGTAACAGATAGTTTTGTCATAGGATAATTTGTAACGAGCAACAAGTAACAAAAGTAAATAAAGTGCAGCAAGGTGGCCCAATCCTTTTTGTAGCAAAGGACAAGCCTGGACAAAATCTTATAATAGGAAAAGCGCTCCCAAGGACACATGGGAATATCGTCAAGCTAGTTTTCATCAGTTCATATGATTTGCGTTCGGTACTTTGATAATCTGATATGTGGGTGGACCAGTGCTTGGGTGTTGTTCTTACTTGAACAAGCATCCCACTTATGATTAACCTCTATTGCAAGATTCCGCAACTACAACAAAAGTATTAAGGTAAACCTAACCATAGCATGAAACATATGGATCCAAATCAGACCCTTAGGAAGCAACGCATAAACTAGGGTTTAAGCTTTTGTCACTCTAGCAACCCATCATCTACTTATTACTTCCCAATGCCTTCCTCTAGGCCCAAATAATGGTGAAGTGTTATGTAGTCGACGTTCACATAACACCACTAGAGGCTAGACAACATACATCTCATCAAAATATTGAACAAATACCAAATTCACATGACTACTAATAGCAAGACTTCTCCCATGTCCTCAGGAACAAACGTAACTACTCACAAAGCATATTCATGTTCATAATCAGAGGGGTATTAATATGCATACAGGATCTGAACATATGATCTTCCACCAAATAAACCAACTAGCATCAACTACATGGAGTAATCAACACTACTAGCAACCTACTAGTACCAATCCCGGACTTGGAGACAAGAATTGGATACAAGAGATGAACTAGGGTTTTGAGAGAAGATGGTGCTGGTGAAGATGTTGATGGAGATTGCCCTCTCCCGATGAGAGGAGCGTTGGTGATGATGATGACGATGATTTCCCCCTCCCGGAGGGAAGTGTCCCCGGCAGAATAGCTCTGCCAGAGCCCTAGATTGGTTCCGCCAAGGTTCCGCCTCGTGGTGGCGGAGTTTCGTCCCAAAAGGTTCCTTCTGATTTTTTTTCTCGACGAAACCTCATATAGCAGAACATGGGCATCGGAGGGCCACAAGGGGGCCCACGAGGTAGGGGGCGCGCCCCCATCCTCGTGGACAGGGTGTGGCCCCCCTGGCCTTCATCTTTGGCGAGGATTTTTTATTATTTATTATAAGATATTTGTAAGTGCATCTAGTGCCCCTTAGTGATTTTGGTGTATTGAAGACTTATAGGTTAAGGGACTAATGTGTTTGTGAGTGTACACAGGTCTATAAGTCTATGAGGAGTTTGATATTTACAGAGAAAGTCGACCCCTAAAAATGAAGTTCTTCGACTGAAGACTTTGATATTCAGAAGACTTTCTGAAGACTTTGAAAGTGAAGAAATTGGTGTGATCTTGAAGACTTAGTATTCATTTGAGGAACATGAAGCGGGAAGACTTTTGTTTTCGTAGTTTCATTTTCTCTTTCTTGAGTCATAGGAAACACCGTACTGTTAAAGGGGGTCGAGGAAATACTAAGGAAAATTTTCCATGTGATGCTCAACTCAAAATCCTACACCTACCAATCCCTTGAGTGAAGCCTTTGGAAATCTCATACAATTCAGTCAATTTCTTCATGATGAGAGACGAAGTTCTTACATTCGTTGAGGAATTTGTCTGACCGAGGAGTTAGGAATTCGCTAGTGCGGATTGCCTACGATGAGGAACATGATAGCCCCGAGGAATTTGAAAGTCAAATTTCCGACCGTTCTTGTGTTCTTGGCCACCTGTCCCAAAATATCTTATTCACCTAACGGTCATATCATTGAAGGGCATTTATGTCTTATCATGTCGGGCTGCTCCCTAGGCTATAAATAGCCGCCCCGTACAACCACTAGCTGGTTGGCTGCTCCGAGAGAACTTGACACTTGTCATTTGAGAGCAACCCATCCTCCGAGGACTTTGAGCGAAAATCATCAAGTGAGGAAAACCCAAAACCAAACCCTACAAACCCAAAGTGATTGAGCATCATCAAGAGATTGATCCTGCGTGGATCCGCGCTTGTTACCTTTGAAGACTGTGCTTCTTCCAGACGGTTAGGCGTCATGGTCTAGAGCATCCAAGAGGAATTGTGGATCGCCGAGTGACCAAGTCTGTGAAGGTTTGGAAGTCGCTCAAGACTTACCACAGTGATTGGACGAGGTCCTGTGACCTTAGTTCAAGGAGAATACGGTGAGGACTTGGTGTCTGAGCTGCATGCTCGGCGATCGGGTGTCCGGGACTGTGTGTCCTCTAGTTTAAATACTCAGCCGCTCCAACCAGACGTACTACTGAGACAGCAGTTGGAACTGGTCTACCAAAACATTGTCTTCACCAACCTAACTGGTTCTATTTCCTCAACCCTTTCATTTCCTCATTACTGTGTTGAATGTTCTTTCATATCTATGTTTGAAGACTTTGACTGAAGACTTTCTCAATTTCCTCAGTTCAATTTCTTCAGTCTGTTTGTCTTCATCCTGTGCTATCCTGTGTTTACGCTTTCTGTACTCTTTGATTGTCTTCATTTCATCATGATGACCATGTTCGCATTCTCTTATGCTTACTTCTGAGTACTTATTCCGCTGCAAGTAGTTCTTCACTTAGGAATTTCCTCACCGGCAAATTCCTCATTGAAGAATTCATAAAAATCGCCTATTCACCCCCTCTAGTCGATATAACGCACTTTCAATTGGTATCAGAGCAAGGTACTCCCTTGTTCTGTGTGATTTTGGTTTAACCACCTGGAGTTTTAGTTATGTCGACCGCAGGTATGATCAAGGTCTCAGCTGGGTGTCCTACCTTTGATGGGACGGACTACCCCTACTTGAAGAACAAGATGCGAATGCATCTTGTGGCAATTGACAACGATCTCTGGTATGTTGTGGAAAATGGTGTTCCCTCAGTCACACCTTCTTTGAATGATGCCGATGTGAAAAGATTCAAGCAACTCGATTCTCAAGCGAAGAATATCATGTGTGGCCATCTGAGCAAAGGACAATATGGAAGAGTGAGTGCTTTGGAAACTGCTAAGCTCATCTGGGACAGGCTGTCCAAAGTAAATGAAGGAGTCTCAACTCAGCGTGACTCTCGAGTTGATGTTCTTCGCAATCTCTTCAACCGCTTCAAAAGACTCGACAACGAAAATGTTCAACAAACCTTCGGTCGCCTCACTGACATCTCAAATGAGCTTCAAGCGCTTGGTGCCACTGACATCACCGACCATGAAGTGGTGAAGAAATTGTTGAGATCGCTTGATTCCTCATTTGACACTCGCACCGATGATACAAGAGCGCGTCTGACTACAAGTCACTTGATCCAGGTGATATCCTTGAGAGGCTAAATACTCATGAGTTCCACTTCTGAAAAGAGAGATCTCTATGGGTCTAGCTATGGAAAATCACGTGCCACTCAAGGCCAAGGCTGTGTCTGAATCTGATTGTGAAGACTCGGTAGTAGCCTTGGAGATCTGAAGAATTGAGCGAGAGCTAGCACCGCTCGTGAAGAAATTCCGAAGTTCTCAAGACGTGGTCGCTTTGGAAAATCCTCAAGGAGCAGTGACTCCTCATCCAGTGACTATAAGAGAAGACTTTGTGGCAAATGCAAGAAACCTGGTCACTACATCCAAGATTGTCCTCAGTGGGAAAGGAATTAAAGAATAAGAAATACAAGGATTACAGTTCTGATGACGCTAAGAAGAAGAAGAAATCGTCAAAATCTTCATCATCAAAATCCTCAAAGCCTTCTTCTCACAAGAAGAGCAGCTCCAAAAAGGCTCAGGCATTCATTGGCAAGGAAATGGACTCTGAAGCTGAATCTGAGGAACATGAGGAAGAGGAGGCATCAGAAGAATATGAGTCTGGTGTGGCGAGTCTAGCTCTCGCTACTACTTTCGTCAGCAAGTCCATCTTCAACTCTGAAGAAAATGACCTCACCAACAAGGCTGATGAAGATAGTGATGACTACGGTCCCACCTATTGCTTAATGGCAAAGGGTGCCAAGGTACTCAAATATACCTCCTCTGAATCTAGTGAAAATGAATCTGATGAAGATCTAAAGCCCAGCTACTCAAAACTTGCTAAGATTGCTGTAAAACAACAAAGGGCTTTTGAAAAGGTTCAAAACATGCTAGATAAAAGTGATGATATGTTAGGTGAAGAAATGGATCGCACTAAAGCCCCGATGAAAATCTTCAGAGACTTGATCTAGGTTTGATAGATCTTCAAGGTCATCATAACACTCTCTGTGTCGATCATGAGAAACTTTCTTATGAATTTCTTCAATGAAAGCAGGATCTTGAGAAGCTAAGAGTGAGTTATGAAGATCTTCGAGGAGCGCGATTCATTACTTGCTCAACAAATCAGCGCTTCTCGTGAAGAATTTGTTCCTCCATGCTTAAAGTGCATTGAGCGTGAATCGCTAATTCTTCACCTGAATGTTCAAATGCTTCAACTGTTACAAATTCTTCACCTGCCTCTGCTATCACTAATTCCTCATCTGAGGACTTTGCTAGTATCACCGACGATGCAGGGTTGAAGGAATTGTACATGACAGGCATGTACAAAAGCCTCAAAGGGCATCAGACTCTTTGTGATGTGCTTAAAAAGCAGATCCTCAACAGAAACCCTAGGAAAGAGGGTATTGCCTTTGAGAGGAAACTTAATGCTGATGGAACATATTGGAAGCCTGAGCCGTATCCCAAAACCTCATGGGTTGCTGCAAAGGGACCTCCAGTTGATCCATCTAACTTATCTGGCTTTACATGCGAATCCCCTCATTCTTCTGATGAGTCATTTGACTCCAACTATAAATTGTTCAAAAATCAGAATAGTGAAGTATTTGCTAGATATGTTGGCACTAACTGCAGGAACGGTTCCCCTATGAAGAAAATCTGGGTTCCCAAGAAGTGCCTTGAAAGTCTTCAGGTGAATGTCCTCATGACACCACCTGTGAAGAATAGGAACCCCATATCAAACTCTTCATATGGACCAAATTCTTCATATGGACCAAATTCTTCATATGGATCCAAGTCCTCATACGGACCAAATTCCTCACGTGGATCAAATTCCTCAAAAGGATCAAAGTCCTCATATGATTATCATCGTGCTAACAACTCTGTTTCGCAGGGTAGAGCTAAGGGCTATGAATATGTGCATTATTCTTCAAACCAATATGTTCATAAGTCCTCGAAGAATTTCTCTGCTTATTCATATTCTTACCCTAACCCCTCTTATGTGAAACGAAATGGATTGGCCTCTATGCCACCATTCTCATATGGTGCTCGCAGAGTGATGAACTCTTTGCCACCCCTTCAGATGTGGGTGGTGAAGAAAAAGAACTAACCTCTTCTGCGTAGGGTCGAGTCTCGGGCGTGCTTTAACGTCTCAAGAATTTCTTTGGGGCCCGACAAAAATGCTCGAAAGGACGCAGCTAATCATGAAGAAATGAACTTTCATTTCACACGCCCTCATACCACTTATCTATTATCTTCGCTCGTGAAAATTCATCTGATGAACTTGATATCATATTCTTCACTGATGAAGTATATGAGATCGTAAGTTGCACTAATTCATCTGCAGGATGATCAACCCAAAGCCAATGAGTGGGTCCTCGATAGTGGATGTACAAATCACATGACTGGTGACAAGAATCTATTGATGGATACTCCCTTATCACCGTCACATCTGAAGCATATCATCTTTGCTGACAAAGGCAAAAGTCAGTTATTGGGTCTTGGTAAGGTTGCGATCTCTAAGCACATACACATGGACAAAGTCATGCTTGTTGAGTCCTTAGGATACAACCTCATGTCAGTCTCAATGCTTTGTGATCTTGATATGGTTGTTATCTTTGGCAAGTATCGTTGTGTTGTGATCATGGAAACTGACAATTCCAAAGTCTTCGAAGGCTTTAGGAGAGGAGACTTGTATATTGTTGATTTCTCTACAGGACCACAACCAGCCGTGTGTCTACTTGCAAAAGCTTCAGAGGGCTGGCTATGGCATCGGCGACTTGGTCACGCAGGCATGAGGAATTTGCACACGCTTGCAAAGAAGAAGCATGTCATTGGCATTGAGAATGTCAAATTCCTCAAGGATCACTTGTGTGGAGCCTGTGAAGCTGGAAAAATGACCAAGGCCAAGCATCCAGCGAAGACTATCATGACCACTACTCGTCCCTTCGAATTGCTTCACATGGACCTCTTCGGTCCTAATCATTACTCGGCAGTCACTAATGATGCATCTCTATATGGCTTTTTTATTGTTGATGATTACTCTCGTTACACATGGGTACACATTGTTACTTACAAAAATGAAGTGCAGGAAGTCTTCAAACAATTTTCCTCGAGGGCTTCAACTAACTTTGGTGTGAAGATCAGACACATCAAGAGTGACAATGGAACTGAGTTCAAGAATTCCGGTCTTGATGCCTATCTTGATGAACTTGGTATTACTCATGAGTTATCTGCTCCGTATACTCCTTAGCAAAATTGCGTCGTGGAGCGCAAGAACAGAGCTCTTGTTGAGATGGCTCGCACTATGCTTGATGAATACAAAACGCCTAGTCGTTTCTGGATTGATGCAATTGATACCGCATGCCACATCATCAATAGAGTATATCTTCACAAATTCTTCAAGAAGACTGCCTATGAACTCCTCACTGACAAGAAACCAATGTGAGTTATTTCAAAGTCTTCGGTGCTAAATGCTGGATTAGAGATCCTCACCACAGTTCTAAATTTGCACCGAAAGCACATGAAGGTTTTATGCTTGGTTACGGAAAGGACTCGCACACCTACAGAGTCTTCAACATCGCTCTTCACAAGATTGTTGATATTGTAGATGTGCGGTTTGATGAAACTAATGGCTCGCAAAGAGAGCACCTACCTTCTGTGTTAGATGAACCAGCACCTGAGGAATCTATCAAGTTCAAGGCATCTGAGGATGTCATTCCTACTGAAGAATCTGCTGAAGAATTCATTCTGACGTGAAGAACGCCGGTGATGCACTCAAGATAATGTCAAGACAATGGTGCCGAGAAAATGACCAAATTCCTCGACGACAACCAGCTCATCCTCGCGTTGCAAAAGAAGTGCAAGTTGACAAGATCATCGATGACATTGAAGCGCCAGGTCCTCTTACACGCTCAAAAGCTTCACATTTATCTAACTTTTGTGGGCACTATGCTTTTGTCTCTATCACAGAACCCATTAAGGTAGATGAAGCATTTTCGAGCCCGAGTGGATTCAGGCCATGCAAGAAGAATTACATCGTTCGAGCTCAACAATGTCGGGAACTGGTCAAACGTCCAGATCCTCGCAAGCATAATATCATTGGCACAAAGTGGATCTACCGCAACAAGCAAGATCAAAATGGCCTTGTGGTGAGGAATAAGGCACGACTTGTAGCTCAAGGCTACACACAGGTTGAAGGAATTGATTTCGATGAAACTTTTGCACTGTTGCTAGACTTGAGGCTATTAGATATTACTTGCTTATGCTAACCATCATAATATCACTTTATATCAAACGGATGTGAAAAGTGCATTCCTCAATGGTAAGCTTGAGGAAGAAGTATATGTTGTTCAACCCCCAGGTTTTGAAGATCCAAAGAATCCCGACAAAGTCTTCAGACTCAACAAGGCCCTCTATGGTCTCAAACAGGCCCCACGGGCGTGGTATGATACATTGAAGGAATTCTTCGTGAAGAATGGCTTCACACCAGTTCACTCGACCCTACTCTTTTTACTAAATCATATGATGGTGAACTGTTTGTGTGCCAAATATATGTTGATGATATTATCTTTGGCTGTCTTGACCAACGTTATAGTGATGAATTTGCCTATATGATGAGTGAAGAATATCAAATGTCTATGATGGGAGAGTTGAAATTCTTCTTAGGTCTTCAAATTAAATCAACAACACAATGGCATATTCATATCTCAGAGAAATACCTCAAAGATGTCCTCAAGAAATTGGCATGCAAGATTGCAAAGGCGTCAAAATTCCTATGCCCACAAATGGCCATCTATGCAATCGATGAAAATGGTATTGACTTGATCACAAGGTATACCGCCCATGATTGGTTCTCTATTGTACTTATGTGCATCTAGGCCAGATATAATGCTTAGTGTTTGCATGTGTGCCCGATTTCAAGCTACACCAAGGAATCACACCATAAGGCTGTGAAGCATATTCTTGATATCTAGCTCACACACCAACACTAGGATTATGGTACCCCAAGGGCTCTACTTTTGATCTCATTGGATATTCTCGACTCGACTATGCTGGTGATCGTGTGGACCGCGAGTCAACATCTGGTACTTGTCATTTCCTCGGACGATCTTTGGTCCGTTGGTCCTCGAAGAAACAGAACTGCGTGATCACCGCTCTCATGCGGAAGCTGAATACATTGCTGCTGGCTCTTGTTGTGCTCAATTGCTGTGGATGAAGCAAACTCTCAAGGACTATGGCATCAACGTGAAGAATTTTCCTCTCATCTTGTGACAATGAGAGTGCCATCAAGATTGCTCACAACCCTGTTCAGACTCAAGACAAAGCACATTCAAATTCGTCATCATTTTCTTCATGATCATGTGTTGAAGGCGACATCTCCATCGAGCATGTGAAGACCAAGAACAACTAGCCGATATCTTCACAAAGCCCTTGGATGAGAAGAGATTTAGCAAGTTGCGTGTGAGCTAAATATCTTAGAATCTTGAATGTTCTTTGAAAAGGACACACATCCCGACACTTATGCAAAATTGATGACTTAGATGTGCAACACATGAAGCAACGTTTTCTTCAATCAATGAAGAATAACACTCTAAGTGTGAAGAAATTAATGAAGAATTTGATTCTCAGAACCCTACGACAATTGTACGCGGTGTCTGAAATCATCATTCTTATACGGTGGGTCATGCCACCACCAAAGTTGAAAATCTTCAATTTGAGTTTTTCCTCAGTTTTTCAAATTCTTCAACTTTGCAAAATCTTCACTGTTTCCGCCATTTTTCTTCATTGGCTATATATATATATATATATATATATATATATATATATATATATATATATATATATATATATATATATATATATATATATATATATATATATATGTGTGTGTGTGTGTGTGTGTGTGTGTGTGTGTGTGTGTGTGTGTGTGTGTGTGTGTGTGTGGTTTATGTCCTCTACAAGATTCACTTATGGCTATTTCTTCAAGTCGTTTTTCTGCCAAGTGAATGTGATCGGACCCTTCCCCTCTATGCTATACTCAACCCAATCTATTCACAAATTCTTCATGTGCGTTCTATTTGAAACTCGCTCAAAATCTTCATTGTGTCCTTGTCATTTGAAGAAATTACGAACGGAACTTTAAAACTGATCTTATCCAAACTTTCGTTTTGCCGCTCAAACCGCTCCGCATTCCACGATAGATTTATCTATTCACCCACGATCTAACACAATCTCCACTTCTCAAGACGTGGGTGACACATGTCAGTTTAATGAGAAGGGTCAGGCACGCTCGTCCCAAATATTCGGCGAACAGTTTTTCACCGTGGCTATATATACCCCTCTCCCTTCCTCACTTCCTTTACTCCGCTCGACCACTCTCTCTCGCCGAGCTTCTCAAACCCTAGCGCCGCTTACTCCACCGTCGCCGGTGAGGAAAAGCTTCACTGCCTCGACCTCGTCGCCGACGAACTCGCGCCGACCGCGGAAATCTTCACTCCGTCGCCGCCGTAGGTGTCTTCCTCCGCCGAGTTAGGGCGTGGAAGATCTAACCTGACAAACTTCCCATCTGTTCTTCTCAGTTCGTCGTGTTCTTCACTTCGGGTAATTAAAAGTTACTTTTATTACTCGCTTTGATTCTCAAACCTCCCTAAAAATCTTCAAAGGTGTTTATTCTTCAAATCTTCACACATATGAACACCTCAAACAAAATATGCTCTTGATTCGTTTCTCTAAGCAATGATTTTCTTCAAGATTCCTCAATTGTGTGGATCCTCGATCTATACAACTCTGGAACCTAAGACAAAGATCGCTTAGTGAAATTCTTCAAGGCTCATCTGGTCAAATTCCTCAAACTAGTTCTTTTTGAAAAACCTTCTGAGAACGCATATGACCTCTCCAAATTCCTCGCAACTATACTCTTTTCACAGGTACTCATGTCCGCTGCTGAATCACTAGGTTCTCATCAACTTAACTCATTTGCAGCGTTCCTCGAAGAAAAGTTGCATACTTCTTCAGAGAATTCGATTGTTCAAATTCCTCAGCTGAAGAATATGGCAAAGAAGCCCGCACACAAGCCAAGTGCGTCACCAACAGTGCCCTCACGGCCAAGTTCCTCAGTTGTGCCCTCACGGCCAATTCCTCATGCTGCTCCAGCTCCTCCCGAATCCTCAGCTCCTACAAAGTCCTCAGCAGCACCTCCCGAGTCCTCAGCAGTTCCGACAAAGTCCTCAGCACTTGTGCATCTGGCCATGTGCCAAAGGACTGTAGGCATCTCCATTTCCTCTGGTGTCTCAGCAAGTTCCTCAGCTGCACCAAATTCTTCATCTGGACCAACTCTGCTGAAGACTAAGGCCACAGCTGGACGAGGTCCTCGGCCAAGTCCCAAGAAGAAACAGGTCGCCTTCCAGGAGCCACCTGAAGATGATGAGGCTGATGATGATGAACTTGCGGAAATCATCAGAGACCGCCAAGAAAGGGCCGCTAGAGCCAAAGGCACACCTGTGCCAAAGCTGTTGGATCCCAGAGCGATCCTAGATTACATTGATCTCTGGCACAAGGACCCAAACACTCCTATGCCTGACTTCAAGTTGACACCTGGCCAAAGTCACATGCTGACTCATTTCATCCAAGAGGAGAAATGGAAATTTGAAATGGCCAGAGAGATCAAGAAATCGCAGTACAAAAAGGAGAAACTGCTGAAGAAAAACGTTGTCAAGATGACAACTGAAGAACTTATCAAGATGCAAGCTAACATCAAAGCCCTCAGCGACAAATTTGACTCCTATTATGCTGATTGGCAAGGAGCCAAAGTCAGATTAAATCAACTCGACGAAGAAATTCACCAATGTTGCAGCCCCAATGCAACAAGAAATTCCTCAGTGGAGCCTCACCAGCCAGATGAAGAACATGCCAGCACCATCGATGAAGTTCAGGCTGGTGAAGACAATGCTAGTTCCAGGCTGATGATCCCCTCCACCCATTTGAAGAAATTGCGGGGCATCCACTAGTGGTGCGCTGAAGAAACTGAACAAGTCGAGCAAGCTGCATCGGCCTACCGAGGAAAATCAACCAGATTCCTCAGCTCCTCCTGTGCCAACACCAGCTCCAATTCTTCCATCTGCATCTGATGTGAAGAAGACCAAGGCTGCAGAACGAGCTGCAGTGAAGAAACGGAAAGCATCAGCTGCGTCAAATTCTTTGGCTGCGAAGAAAATGAAGCAAATGACCAGCTCCTTTGAAAATCCTATTGATGTTGTTCCAATTTCCTCCATGCCATCAAAGGACCTTGTTCCTTTTGGTGAAGATTATGAGATCCCAAGCGGAGATGATGAAGAAGATCATTCTGCTGCTTCGTCAGAGCAGATTGATGAAGAAATTGAAGTGGAAGTTATCCCTTCAACTCCAATCATTTCCTCGCCTATGCCTCAGTTCACAGCTGTAGAGGCCGGTGTTGAGGAAATTGAAGAAGATGTGGACATTGGAAGCACAACGCCAGTGATGAACGATGACTTTTGGGAAAGTTAGCATCCAAATTCTCCACTCTTCACCCCAATTCAATAGATTCCTCAGTCCCCTGCTCCAACAGTTCAAATGGGCTCTGAAGAAACTCATCCCACTTCATCTGTCCATGAAGAAATTCCAGCCACTAGCGCTGATGAACCTGTTGTTGCTGATCCTCAGACTGCACTTGTAGAGGAACCAGAAATTCCTCTGCCTGAAGAACCTGAGATTGCGATTCCAGAGGTCGTGATGCAACTCACTGACACTCCACTGCCAAAGCCAAAGAATCCCTTCTCAACAAAGCAAAAGTTCAAGGCTGAAGATTTCTTGGCGAGCACGTATTCTTCACTCGATTACAATCCATATGATTCGCGCGCGATAAGGAAGAGGCGTTTCGACTGCCGGTCAAGCCAATTTCTATTCCTCGGTGCTCTTCAACAAAGACAAAGTCTTCGATCATGCACATATTCCTCATGTGGACATGGAGTCTCTGCCAGACTTCAAGCCAGTCCTCAGTGTTCTTCACAATGCAAGACTTCTGAATTTCTGCACTGATATCTGTGATTGGAATGAAGAACTCATTCTTCAATTCTATGCAATGATGCACATCACCGGAGATGCTGAAGACGTGAACTCATGGGTGTTAGATCGATGTCCGAAAATACTCACTACAAGGCACCAAGAATCGAATTGCTTCGTGCCCTACCACTCAGTCCTCCCCTTGATGGTGCTCGTTGTATCTACAACGAACCTGAGCTTTCAAATCACTATATGCAAGTGCTGATGAAGCCTTTGAAGCCAGGGAGGCCCCAAGAACCAAATTCCTCGTCAAGAAATTATTGTATGTGCCTCGGACTGTCTATCGGATTCTGACGAAGACAATGAGTCCTATCAAAGGCCACGACTCCAATGATGAAGAAGTCGTTGGCATCATGAAGAATATGCTTTTCAATATCATTCATGGCGTTCCCGTCAACTTCCATGATTTCTTCATGAGGACTCTGGCAAACATTGCTATGTCACCATTTGAGCTGAA
The DNA here is from genome assembly GCA_021605205.1 of Aegilops longissima. Lineage (NCBI taxonomy): Eukaryota > Viridiplantae > Streptophyta > Magnoliopsida > Poales > Poaceae > Aegilops > Aegilops longissima. Next base: position 654,786,417 of record CM038682.1, on the reverse strand, counting down.
GCCTTATGCACCTTGGATTATGAGATTCATCAGGACAAGGTCTTCACTCAATTACAAGGCTGATACTCTGAACCACTGCAGCTACTTGCACCCGATTGAAGTCCTCAAACGGACATTTACCTCGGTGATGACAAGGGCAAGGCAAGGCTGCTGTGATCAATGAAGGCACTCGCCCATTGGATGGTCGGTTTAGCAAAGCTGCATCCTACTCCACCAATGATGACTCGCCACACATGACTCGCGCAAATACCTCACCAAGCAAAGTCCTCAAGCCACGGCACCTGTGGTGATGACTGATCGTGAGTTACTCCTCAGTCTTCATCAGAAGGTTGACCGCAATCATAAATGGGCCAAACGTCAGTTTGGTTCAATTCTTCACAACATGACCTCAACACACAATGCAGTGAAGAAAAACCACTACTACCTCCATGAAACCTTCAAACGCACATGGGCTGTTCTTTCAAATGTCTACAGCGCGGAAGAACTGACGACAATGGGTCTCAAGGAAGAATTTGACTGGTCTGCACCTCCTCCGAAGAAATACAAGAAGGTCAAAGTTCCTTCCTTGGTGGCTAGCTCCTATTCTTCATCGCGAGACACTGATGAAAATGAAGACTTGGACGACACCGCGGCAGGCCCTACTACAACAACCGACCCCAACAACGCTGGCGCTCCTTCTTCAACTTGAAATTATTCAGGGGCGTTAGTCCTTAGTTTCGATCCTTTTGGTCATTCGATGACAAAGGGGGAGAAATTTGAGTTAGTCTTCAAGCGGGTCTATTATATGGGCAATTTTTTGTTAAGTTACAACTCTCGTTCTTCTGAAACTTTTATTGGATCGAGTTGTAATCTTAAACCCGATGGTGCTTTGATACTTTTGATGCACTATGCTCTGATACTCTTGATGCGTTATTTTGCATGCTTGTTCCTCATTGATTTTATTGCACGCATGCTGAATTTCATCAAGCACCATATTTCATCATGCATTTTCAAATTCTTCATATTATATGCCAAATGCATGTATGAATTACAAGATATAGGGGGAGATCTCCATGATTCAACTCTTCAAATGTGCATTGCCTCAAAAGCAAATTCCTCACTATGCACATCTTCAAGGGGAGTTCTTCTATATCTTGCAATCAAATTCCTCAATATCAGTATTTACACTTCATATGTTTATCCCCGTTGAAAACTTAACCTATATTGTCATCAATCACCAAAAGGGGAGATTGTAAGTGCATCTAGTGCCCTTAGTGATTTTGGTGTATTGAAGACTTATAGGTTAAGGGACTAATGTGTTTGTGATTGTACACAGGTCTATAAGTCCATGAGGAGTTTGATATTTCTGAGAGAAAGTCGACCCTAAAATGAAGTTCTTCGATCAAGACTTTGATATTCAAGACTTTTTCAAGACTTTGAAAGTGAAGAAATTGGTGTGACCTTGAAGACTTAGTATTCATTTGAGGAACATGAAGCGGGAAGACTTTTGTTTTCGTAGTTTCATTTTCTCTTTCTTGAGTCATAGGAAACACCGCATTGTTAAAGGGGTCGAGGAAATACTAAGGAAAAATTTCCATGTGATGCTCAACTCAAAATCCTACACCTACCAATCCCTTCGAGTGAAGCCTTTGGAAATCTCATACAGATTCAGTCAATTTCTTGAAGGATGAGACGAAGTTATTCATTGTTGAGGAATTTGTTCGACCGAGGAGTTAGGAATTCGCCATGGATTGCCTACACAAATGAGGAACATGATAGCCCCGAGGAATTTGAAAGTCAAATTTCCGACCGTTCTTGTCTTCTTGCCACTTGACTGTCCCAAAATATCTTATCCACCTAACGGTCATATCATTGAAAGGCATTTATGTCTTATCATGTCGGCTGCTCCCTAGGCTATAAATAGTCGCCCCTACAACCACTAGCTGGTTGGCTGCTCGAGAGAACTTGACACTTGTCATTTGAGAGAAACCCATCCTCGGAGGACTTTGGCGAAAATCATCAAGTGAGGAAAACCCAAAACCAAACCCTACAAACCCAAAGTGATTGAGCATCATCAAGAGATTGATCCTGCGTGGATCCGACGCTTGTTACCTTTGAAGACTGTGCTTCTTCCAGACGGTTAGGCGTCATGGTCTAGAGCATCCAAGAGGAATTGTGGATCGCCGAGTGACCAAGTCTGTGAAGGTTTGGAAGTCTCCTGAAGAGTTACCACGAGTGATTGGACGAGGTCTGTGTGACCTTAGTTCAAGGAGAATACGGTGAGGACTTGGTGTCCTGAGCTGCGTGCTCAGCGACTGGGTGTCCGGGACTATGTGTCCTCGAGTTTAAATACTCAGCCGCTCCAACCAGACGTACAACTGAGACAGCAGTTGGAACTGGTCTACCAAATCATTGTCTTCACCAACCTAACTGGTTCTATTTCCTCAACCCTTTTATTTCCTCATTACTGTGTTGAATGTTCTTTCATATTTGTGTTTGAAGACATTGACTGAAGACTTTCTCAATTTCCTCAGTTCAATTTCTTCAGTCTGTTTGTCTTCATCCTGTGCTATCCTGTGTTTACGCTTTCTGTACTCTTTGATTGTCTTCATTTCATCATGATGACCATGTCCGCATTCTCTTATGCTTAATTCTGAGTACTTATTCCGCTGCAAGTAGTTCTTCACTTAGGAATTTCCTCACCGGCAAATTCCTCATTGAAGAATTCATAAAAATCGCCTATTCACCCCCCCCCCCCTCTAGTCGATATAACGCACTTTCAATATTCCGTGGAGTTTCAGGACTTTTGGAGTTGTGTAGAATAGGTCTCTAGTATTTGTTCCTTTTCCAGGCCAGAATTCCAGCAGCCGGCATTCTCCCTCCTTATGTAAACCTTGTAAAATAAGAGAGAATAGGCATAAGTATTGTGACATAGTGTGTAATAACAGCTCATAATGCAATAAATATCGATATAAAAGCATGATGCAAAATGGACGTATCAACGTACGACTACATCAACCGCATTGTCATAACGCTTCCGCTTACGGTCTACGAGGGTACGTAGACAACACTCTCCCCCTCGTTGCTATGCATCACCATGATCTTGCGTGTGCGTAGGATTTGTTTTGAAATTACTACGTTCCCCAACAGTGGCATCCGAGGCTGGTTTATGCGTAGATGTTATATGCACGGGTAGAACACAAGTGAGTTGTGGGTGATAGAAGTCATACTGCTTACCAGCATGTCATACTTTGATTCGGCGGTATTGTTGGATGAAGCGGCCCGGACCGACATTACGCGTATGCTTACGCGAGACTGGTTCTACCAACGTGCTTCGCACATGGGTGGCTGGCGGGTGTCAGTTTCTCCAACTTTAGTTGAATTGGGTGTGGCTACGCCCGGTCCTTGTGAAGGTTAAAACAACACATACTTGACGAAGTATCGTTGTGGTTTTGATGCGTTGGTAAGAACGGTTCTTGCTCAGCCTATAGCAGCCACGTAAAACTTGCAACAACAAAGTAGAGGACGTCTAACTTGTTTTTGTAGGGCATGTTGTGATGTGATATGGTCAAGACATGATGCTAAATTTTATTGTACGAGATGATCATGTTTTGTAACGGAGTTATCGGCAACTGGCAGGAGCCATATGGTTGTCGCTTTATTGTATGAAATGCAATCGCCATGTAATTGCTTTACTTTATCACTAAGCGGTAGCGATAGTCGTAGAAGCAATAGTTGGTGAGACGACAATGATGCTATGATGGAGATCAAGGAGTCGCGCCCGTGACGATGGTGATCATGACGGTGCTTTGGAGATGGAGATCAAAGGCACAAGATGATGGCCATATCATATCACTTATATTGATTGCATGTGATGTTTATCCTTTATGCATCTTATTTTGCTTAGTTTGACGGTAGCATTATAAGATGATCTCTCACTAAATTTCAAGGTACAAGTGTTCTCCCTGAGTATGCACCGTTGCGACAGTTCTTCGTGCTGAGACACCACGTGATGATCGGGTGTGATAAGCTCTACGTTCACATACAAGGGGTGCAAGCTAGTTTTGCACACGCAGAATACTCGGGTTAAACTTGACGAGCCTAGCATATGTAGATATGGCCTCGGAACACTGGAGACCGAAAGCTTGAGCGTGAATCATATAGAAGATATGATCAACATAGTGATGTTCACCATTGAAAACTACTCCATCTCACGTGATGATCGGACATGGTTTAGTTGATATGGATCACGTGATCACTTAGATGATTAGAGGGATGTCTATCTAAGTGGGAGTTCTTAAGTATGATTAATTGAACTTTAATTTATCATGAACTTAGTCCTGGTAGTATTAGCATATCTATGTTGTAGATCAATAGCTTGCATTTAGCTCCCCTGTTTTATTTTTGATATGTTCCTAGAGAAAACTAAGTTGAAAGATGTTAGTAGCAATGATGCGGATTGGATCCGTGATCTGAGGATTATCCTCATTGCTGCACAGAAGAATTATGTCCTTGATGCACCGCTAGGTGAAGACCGATTGCAGGAGCAAATGCAGATGTTATGAACGTTTGGCAAGCTTGATATGATGACTACTTGATAGTTTAGTGCACCATGCTTTACGGCTTAGACTCGGGGCTTCAAAGACGTTTTTGAAACGCCACGGAGCATATGAGATGTTCCAAGAGTGGAAATTAGTATTTCAGACTCATGCCCATGTCGAAAGGTATGAGACCTTTGACAAGTACTTTTCCTACAAGATGGAGGAGAATAGCTCAGCTAGTGAGCATGTGCTCAGAATGTCAGAGTACTACAATCACTTGAATCAAGTGGGAGTTAATCTTCCAGATAAGATAGTGATTGACAGAGTTCTCTAGTCACTATCACCAAGTTACTAGAACTTCGTGATGAATTATAATATGCAAGGGATAATGGAAACGATTCCCAAGCTCTTCGTGATGCTGAAATCGACAAAGGTAGAAATCAAGAAAAGCATCAAGTGTTGATGGTTGACAAGACCACTAGTTTCAAGAAAAGGGCAAAGGGAAGAAGGGGAACTTCAAAAAGAAGGGCAAGCAAGTTGCTGCTCCCGTGAAGAAGCCCAAAGCTAGACCCAAGCCTAAAACTGAGTATTTCTACTACAATGGAAATGGTCATTGGAAGTGGAACTGCCCTAGATACTTGGCGGATAAGAAGGATGGCAAAGTGAACAAAGGTATATTGGATATACATGTTATTGATGTGTACGTTACTAGTGTTTATAGCAACCCCTCGGCAGTTGATACTGGTTCAGTTGCTAAGAGTAATAACTCAAAACAGGAGTTGCAGAATGAACATAAACTAGTTAAGGGCGAGGTGACGATATGTGTTGGAAGTAGTTCCAAGATTGATATGATCATCATCGCACACTCCCTATACTTTCGGGATTAGTGTTGAACCTAAATAAGTGTTATTTGGTGTTTGCGTTGAGCATGAATATGATTTGATCATGTTTATTGCAATACGATTATTCATTTAAGTTAGAGAGTAATTGTTGTTATGTTTACATGAATAAAACCTTCTATGGTCATACACCCAATGAAAATGGTTTGTTGGATCTCGATCGTAGTGATACACATATTCAAAATATTGAAGCCAAAAGATGCAAAGTTAATAATGATAATGCAACTTATTTGTGGCACTGCCGTTTAGGTCATATTGGTGTAAAGCGCGTGAAGAAACTCCATGTTGATGGGATTTTGGAATCACTTGATGCTTGCGAACCATGCCTTATGGGCAAGATTACTAAGACCTCGTTCTCCGGAACAATGGAGCGAGCAACTGACTTATCGGAAATTATACATACTGATGTATGCGATCCGATGAGTGTTGAGGCTCGCGGCAGGTACCGTTATTTTCTGGCCTTCACAGATGATTTGAGCAGATATGGGTATATCTACTTGATGAAACATAAGTCTGAAACATTTGAAAAAGTTCATATAATTTCAGAGTGAAGTGGAAAATTATCTTAACAAGAAAATAAAGTTTCTACGATCTGATCGTGGAGGAGAACATTTGAGTTACAAATTTGGTCTTCATTTGAAACAATGTGGAATAGTTTCGCAACTGATGCCACCTGGAACACCACAGCGTAATGGTGTGTCCGAACATCGTAATCGTACTTTATTAGATATGGTGCAACCTATGATGTCTCTTATCGATTTACCACTATTATTTTGGGGTTATGCATTAGAGACAGCTGCATTCACGTTAAATAGGGCACCATCTAAATCCGTTGAGACGACACCATATGAATTGTGGTTTTGCAAGAAACCAAAATTGTCGTTTCTGAAAGTTTGGGGTTGCGATGCTTATGTGAAAGAGTTTTCATCCTGATAAGCTCAAACCCAAATCGGAGAAATGTGTCTTCATAGGATACCTAAAAGAGACAGTTGGGTACACCTTCTATCACAGATCCGAAGGCAAGACATTCGTTGCTAAAAATGGATCCTTTCTAGAGAAGGAGTTTCTCTCGAAAGAAGAGAGTGGGAGCAAAGTAGAACTTGATGAGGTAATTGTACCTGCTCCCTTATTGGAAAGTAGTTCATCACAAAAATCTGTTCCTGTGACTCCTACACCAATTAGTGAGGAAGCTAATGATGATGATCATATAAGTTCAGATCAAGTTACTACCAAACCTCGTAGGTCAACCAGAGTGAGATCCGCACCAGAGTGGTACGGTAATCCTGTTCTGGAGGTCATGTTACTTGATGTAACATCCCAAATTTTCAATTTGGAATGTTATACCTTAGGTCATCATGCATATCATATTTTCTCGCATTTTTCCGATCCTAGAAAATTTCACGCAACTCAAGGACCCTCGGAGAGAGTTGGAAGTTTCATTATTTTCATATTTGGGATTTCTCAAATTTTGAAAATAGGATCATTTGGATTTATTTAAATTATCTTCATAAAGTTTTTCCTATAAAAATATTTTGAGATGGAATAATATGACTTTCCCAACATTTAGGAAAAATGAAGATATTGTAAATAAATCAAAATTTGGTTTTGGAAGATTTATTTTGCTTAGGCAAAAATGAGCATTTTAAAAAAAATTATGCATGTTTGCCGTTTTTAAAGTTCATTTTGTTCGCTCAATTTTAGGAGTCGGGAAAATTTGTTTTATTAAAATCGAGTTCATTTGGTATTTTTTTAATTCGTTTGGTTTAAATTTTAATTTTAAAAAAATCGCGCCTTCGGGCCAAGGCCCACCGGCCAGCCCAGCCAGCCGAGCCCGGCCCGGCCTGCCCACCTCCCTCTCCTCCGCGCCAGGCGGACTCCGCCAAGCCGCCACCTCCGCCGCCGCGAGAGTCCGGCTCAGCCTCTCGCCCCTCCCAAGCCACCCGTGCCCCCCCCCTTTATAACCCGGCGCCCCCCTCTCTCTCACCCCGAGCCGCCGCCCCCCCACCGCCGACCAGGCCCCCGCCCGCCGTGTGGACGCTGCTGAACCCGCCGTCGCTGCCCTCGTCGCGGAGCACCCGCCGCCCTCGCCGCCCCGCCGCCCTCCCGACCCGCGGAACCTCACGAGCCTCGCCGGCAAGAGCCACCGGAGGTAGCCGCCGCCCGCCCGCCGATCCGTTTTCCCTAAAAAACCGATCCGTTTTTTAAAAAAGAGATGTTCGGTTTTTAAAACCCTAGATGGTTTTATTTTTTCGGTTTTCTTATTTAACGAACGCTCACCGAACCGCTCGTTTCAATGAACGTGTTCGTTGGATTAGTTCTCTAACGAACGTCCGCTATTTAAACCGTTCGTCGTTTTCTTTTAATCGGATTTAATCCGTTATTTTTCTGATTCGATTTCCGATCCGATTTTCAAATCTATTTTATTTCTTGCTCGTTTATCGGAATCAGGTGATTCAAGCGCCTGAAGTTTCGTAACGAAACCGCCGTTCCGACTAACCTACTTTCACAGAGTTTTGCTACTGTAAAATTTTGACCTAGTTTCAGATTGCTAACCCGAGTCGTTCTCTCTCGAGTTTCGACTTTCGATGTTTATTTTGATTCGAATCTTTTGCAACCAGGGTTCTTAAGTTGAACTTTCTGGTTAGATCTTTTATTCGAGTTTTCCCTGTGCATTAGATGAGTACTTATTGTATGCTTGTTGTTTGTCTGCGTTAGATCACCCGAGTCGCCGCTTGTTACTTCAATCTCTAGGTCTCATGGATCATCGACAAGGCAAGTAACACTTTGATCATACTCTTCTCATACCCAGTTTTTATGCATTAGATCTATCCTCAAACACTTGCATGTTTAGGATCAAATTAAATTGTGGGTTTGGGAAGTAGATTGAGGTAGTACCTATTACTGTTTTACTTATGAAACCTTGGGAGTTACTTCTCGCTTGCTTATTATGCCATGCTATGCTAGTAGGCGTGGATTGGGTGAGTGAATATCCATGACAGATGTGAGATTGTTAATTAATGGTTTATCTAAGGTGGCAACCTAAACACACATCTGGGTGGATTGAGGCACTGGTTTCCATCAGACTTACTGTATTTCTTGGACCGCCACCCGTGCTCTAAGGGATCATAAGATTATTCAAACTGGAAACTTCCGTGTGCAGCCACAAGCCAATTATGGGCTCTGGCGTAGTTGACTAAGTCGTGCGAACTCTTACGGGTAGGCTAGCTGATGTAGGGGATGTAGGTTGGTACGGTCTACCCACATGTAAGGTGCTAGCGCTTCTGAAAGACTATGTCTCGGTCATCCGTTTCTCAAACACCATGTAGTGTGAGAACCAAGCGGAGGCGATCGAGTCTTGTGGGGAAAAGTGCGCAAACCTCTGCAGAGTGTATAAACTAATCATGATTAGCCATGTCCCCGGTTATGGACGTTTTGAGTATCCGGTAATTGAATATCATGTGAATCTCAACATGTTACTTCTAAATAAAAGTTATTGGGTTTTGATGAGTACTTTTAATTGGGATTGAGAATGCTGTCAACCATTCTCAATGTTTAACAACCACCATGATAGTTAAATAAAATTATTCCTTTGATGTAGGGAAAACCCAGCTTTATGCAAAAATGTAACCGTAGAGCCTTACCACCAGCCATATATGCATGTAGTATAGGCTTATTCCTTCATTGCTCTTTATGTGTTACATTGCCAGCATATTCCATGTCTTGACCCGTTTTGGCTGCAACTTTTCACGCTATGAGACTTTTCGAATGACAGTAAGGTGTTAGGTCGTGGTTCTATACTCGGTGATGCCGTTGGAGTTGATGGACTCGCTTATCTTCCAAGCCTTCATTGTTGTTATTAGATGGCCTTAAGCCATATTATTGTAATAAGTTCCCTTGTGGACAACGATGTAATAAGTGTGTGATTGCTACTCGCAATAAATCCTTCAAGAAATCTTGTGTGGTGTCGGCATTCTTGATCCAGGATGACACCGAGCACGTAGATCTGGATCCATTCGGTCTGGTCGCTCAGAGAATGGTATCGAAACACGCCGATCGTAGGACACGACCACTAAGTTAAAGCCATAGATCCCTACTCTCTTCTCATTTTCTAACTCCTCATCTTTTCTACTCTTTAGGATGACGGACGAAGATCAAGTACACCCAACCGGATGAAGGCACACCTTTTGGATTTCACTTGAAGGAAGTTACTAAGTACCGAACATTGGACTACCAAGCTTCACCGGACTTTCAACGCCACTCTGCTCAAGAGGAGCGCTGGAAGATTCACGCCACGTTCCAGAAGGACATTCGCCCCAATCACCAAGCCTATAAATAGTGTTTTCAATGCACCAACTTGAGTGCAGGAAAGAGCATGGCAGCTCACATTACCATGGGACGATTGGAGAAGTTTATCAAGAAGACCTCAAGGAAACCATCTACCAGATTTGCGGACGCCGAGATGACAAGCGGGACGTCGTCGGCACCAAGAAGGATAGGTCCATTGCAGCTTTCATCCAGAATTAAATCAGCACATTCGACGCCAGAGAACCAAATGTGCAATGACATGTTGGAGTTGCGAAGACAAAGGAAGGATCATCGAACTGGAAGAAGAACTAAAGACTACACTAAGGACTACATGGACGAGATCGTAGCTCGGCAAGACACAATAACGATCTTAAGTACGAGATCGAAGAACTCAAGAAGAAGTTGGCGCTCAGAATGAAGACCAAGATGTCGAATACCCAAGCGACTACATTAACATCGACGACACCGATTCGGATCCAAGTGAACCCGACTTTGAAGACGAAGTCGAGCGGACATCATGGAGTCTTCCACCGTTCAAATTAGTAGAAGTCCCCACATATTAGTAGTATTTCCTCCATGTAAATATTATAGTACACGCACTTTTGCGATAGTTAGATCGTTGTAAGCCCTTGTTTGATTGAATGAAGTGATTTTGTGTGCATTTGCTCATGTGCATTTGGGTAGTGATTCCTTAGACCTCATTCTATTCTACATTTCTCTTCTTTTCTAAACCCATCGATGCCTCCCAGACGCGCGACCCGGATTCGTTTTCCCTCCGAGATCACCCAATTGATCCAGCAGCAGAATACCCCGATTCAAACATTGGTGCGTAACAACAACAACAACAACAACCCACCGCCACCACCACCACTGCGGATCATCGACTCGTTTCCTTAGATGAATCCGCGGTGTATTCTAGTAGCACCGAGCCGATTGTAGCAGTATGACCTGGCTCCGCAAGATAGGAAGCGAGCTGACCACTGCAGGATGCACAGATGGTGAAAGAGTGAAGTTTGCAGCACACCAGCTTGAAGGACCCCAGCAGGCATGGTGGGAGAATTTCACGACCACTTACCCGTGAGACACCGCCACATGGGACCAGTTTGACAAGCTTTTCAGACCGCCCATGTTTCAGCAGGAGCCATGGCCATGAAGAAGCGTGAGTTTCGCAACTTACGCCAAGGAGGAAGGACTGTTGGCGATCGTGGATGATTTTAGCAAATTAGCACGTTATGCCCCGGATGACGTTACTACGGATGCAGCTAAACAGAGAAGTTTCTAGAAGGACTGAATGATGAGTTCAAGATGCCGTTGATGGTGGCAAGTTTCAACAACTACCAGGAGTTAGTAGACCGAGCTCTCATGATTGAAGGAAAAGAACAAATTGAGAACTGCAAGCGGAAGTATGGACAGGGAAGTATAACTCGAGCCCAATGAAGCCTCGTTATACCCCTAAATCAGAATTCAGTTTCAGCATACCCATGGAGGAGGTAATTCAGATAACCATAATGGCACCAAGAATGGGAACGGAATGGAGGAAGCAATGGACAGAACCGCACCAACCCGTCAACACCATCCAAGGTAGACTGAGTCACATTACTTGCTTTAAGTGCCGCAAGATCGGGCACTATGCAAATGACCGCCCGAAGGCCGAATGGAAATAGCAATGGAAGCTCGGAAAGAAGCCAAACCCTTTCAACAGGGGACGGGTGAACCACATTGATGTGGAGGAGGTTGAAGATCAGCCCGATGCAAGAATCGGTAAGTTTTTGGTTAAGTCATTTCTGCAGTTGTTCTTTTCGACTTGGTGCATCGCATTCATACATATCAAGGGATTTGTGGATAAGTACAAATTACCGACCCAAGCCCTTAGGTCACCCATGCTAGTAACCTCACCCGGAGCAGAATACATGGCTAGTAAATGGTGTGATCGACTGCCACTAAGGATTGGACACTATGTTTTCCCCTCAAACCTAATAGTTCTGGAATACCAAGGATTGGATGTGATATTAGGAATGGATTGGTTATCAAAGTATGGAGGAAACATAGATTGTACCACAAGGTCAATTTTGCTCACCACACCAGAAGGAAGGAGGATTAAGTATGTGTCACGGCACGAGCCGAGGAGAGCACAAGTTAATTGCTTATCGTGAGTGGTGCGGGAAGAAGTACCGGTGGTAAAGGATTATTCGATGTATTTCGGAAGAATTTCCGTGAATGCCACCGGATAGAGACATTGAGTTTTTGATCGAGCTGTTGCCGTGAACAGGCCCGATATCGAGCGACCGCATGGGATGCCCGCAAAGGATTTGGCGAAATCAAGAAGCGATTAAGGAACTATTGGATAAAGGTTTTATTCGCCCAAGTTCTTCACCTTGGGGATCACCCGCTTTGTTAGTGGAGAAGAAGGATGGATCGTTGAGAATGGTTGTTGATTACCGTGGATTGAATGAAGTAACAATCAAGAACAAGTACCCACTACCTATGATAAATGATCTGTTTGATCGCTTGCAAGGAGCCAAAGTGTTTTCCAAGATCGACTTGCGATCGTGGTACCATCGATTGAAGATTCGGGAGCAAGACATACCCAAGACCGCATTTACCACGAGATATGGACTGTATGAGTATACCGTTATGTCATTTGGATGACTAACGCACCAGCCTATTTCATGAACCCGATGAACAAAGTGTTTATGGAGTTTTGGATAAGTTAAATCGTGGTGTTCATTGATGACATTTTGATTTTTCAAAGAATGAAGAGGAACACAAGGAACATTTGCGATTGGTTTTGAGAAACCGAGGGAACACCAGGTTGTATGTCAAGTTCAGCAAATGTGAGTTTTGGCTAAAGGAAGTTGGATTTCTCGGACATGTTATATCCGGAGAAGGGATAGCAGTTGACCCCACAAAAGTTGAGACCGTAACCAAATGGGAAGCACCAACGACAGTTGGAGAGATTCGAGTTTCCTTGGACTCGCAGGATACTACGAAGATTCATTGAGAATTTCTCAAGAATTGCAAAGCCTATGACAGAATTGTTGAAGAAGGAAAACAAATTCATATGGACTGAGGACTGCGAGGCAAGTTTTCAGGAATTGAAGAAAAGATTGGTTACCTCACTAGTTTTGATATTGCCAGATCAGACTAAGGATTATGAGGTGTATTGCGACGCTTCACGTCGAGGACTTGGAGCCGTGCTTATGCAGGAAGGAAGAGTTGTTTCGTATGCTTCACGACAACTTAAGCCTCATGAGTTGAATTATGCCACTCATGATTTGGAGTTAGCAGCCGTTGTGCATGCCTTGAAGACGTGGAGACATTTTCTCATTGGAAATCATTGTGAAGTATATACGGATCACAAGAGTTTGAAGTACATCTTCACACAGTAGGAATTGAATCTCAGACAAAGGAGATGGTTAGAGCTAATCAAGGATTATGATATGAGATTGCATTATCACCCCGGAAAGGCTAATGTCGTAGCGAGGCGCATTGAGCCGTAAGAGCCACGTCAATACCCTAATGATGGGAGGAATACCCAACGAGTTAGCCGAGGACCTTCGAGAACTATGTTTGGAAATAGTTCGAGAGGCTATGTAGCAACATTGGAGATTCGATCGACAGCGATGGACAAAATCAGAGAAGCCCAAAAGGCGGATAAGGAAGTTGCCTCTATAAAGGAGAAAATGGGCAAAGGAAAAGCTAAAGGATTTCGTGAGGATGAGCACGATACCCTATGGTTTGAAGACCGTGTTTATGTGCCTAATGACCCGTAAATCAGGAAGTTGATTTTACAAGAAGCTCATGATTCACCCTATTCGATTCACCCGAAATACCAAGATGTATTTGGATTTGAAGAATATTTTCGGTGGACCGGAATGAAGAAGGATATTGCGGAGTATGTAGCAGTTTGCACGTATGTCGAAAGTAAAGGCGAGCATCGAAGCCAGCAGGATTATTACAACCGTTGCGATACCGAATGGAAGTGGGATAAACTAGGCATGGATTTCATCACAGGTTTGCCAAAGACCCGTTCAGGATATGACTCGATTTGGGTCATAGTCGATCGCTTGACGAAGGTAGCTCATTTCATTCCGATCAAGACTACCTATAGCAGTGCTAAGTTGGCAAAGATATACATGACCAGAATTGTGTGCTTTACGGAGTTCCGAGGAGCATCAGATCGATAGAGGAACCCGGTTTACCTCGAAATTTTGGAACTAGTTGCACGAAACATTGGGAACCAGACTAGAATTGATACAGCTTTCCACCCACGACCGATGGGCGACCGAGAGAGTCAATCAGATTTTGGAGGACATCTTTGAGAGCTTGTGCACTAGATTATGGATCTAGTTGGGATGATAATTTGCCGTATGCAGAATTTTCCTACAACAACAGTTACCAAACCAGCTTAAAGATGGCACCTTCGAGGCTCAGTATGGAAGAAGGTGCAGGACACCGTTGTCATGGGACTAAACCGGAGATCGTCGATTGTTTGGACCAGATTTGATTAAGGAGTGCGAGCAGAAAGTTAAGTTGATTCGAGATGAGCTCAAGGTAGCCCAGTCCGGACAAAAGAGCTATGCCGATTTAAAGCGCCAGCGATTGAGTATGAGGTTGGAGCAGTATATCTTAGAGTATCCCGCTTGAGGAGTTAAGCGTTTTGGAGTGAAAGGAAAGTTAGCACCCGCTTCGTTGGACCATATAAGATTTTGCAACGCTGGGAGAAGTTGCGTATAAGTTGAATTGCGGAAGGACTGTCGGGAGTTCATGATGTATTCCATGTTTCTCGATTGAAGAAATGTCACCCGAGATAGCAGAGGTACCGTTAAGAGACACAGTGCCACTTTGGAAGCAATTCAGTTGAAGGATGACTTGACATATGAGGAAAAACCAGTTAAGATTCTCGATTATGCCAAGCAGAGTTACCCGCAGCAAGGTTATCAAGTTTTGAAAAGTTAAAGTGGAGCCACCACACTGAGGATGAAGCCACCTAGGAAAGAGAGGAAGTTTTGTAGGACCACCTCACCTATTTTCTAGCCAACCCGAATCTCGAGGGCGAGATTCATCTTAAGGGGGTAGGTTTGTAACATCCCAAATTTTCAATTTGGAATGTCATACCTTAGGTCATCATGCATATCATATTTTCTCGCATTTTTCCGATCCTAGAAAATTTCACGCAACTCAAGGACCCTCGGAGAGAGTTGGAAGTTTCATTATTTTCATATTTGGGATTTCTCAAATTTTGAAAATAGGATCATTTGGATTTATTTAAATTATCTTCATAAAGTTTTTCCTATAAAAATATTTTGAGATGGAATAATATGACTTTCCCAACATTTAGGAAAAATGAAGATATTGTAAATAAATCAAAATTTGATTTTGGAAGATTTATTTTGCTTAGGCAAAATGAGCATTTTAAAAAAAATATGCATGTTTGCTGTTTTTAAAGTTCATTTTGTTGGCTCAATTTTAGGAGTCGGGAAATTTTGTTTTATTAAAATCGGAGTTCATTTGGTATTTTTTAATTAGTTTGGTTTAAATTTTAATTTAAAAAAATCACGCCCCGGGCCAAGGCCCAGCCATTGACCACCAGCCCGGCCCGGCCCGCCCACCTCCCCTCCTCCTCCTACCAAGGACTCCGCCAAGACGCCACCCGCCGCCCCGAGTCCGGCTCGAGCCGCCTCGCGCCCCCCCCCAAGCCACCCCCCCCTTTATAACCCGGCCCCCCCTCTCTCTCACCCCGAGCCGCCGCCGCCCCACCCGCCCTTGACCGAGCCCCGCCCTTGCCGTGGGCCGCTGAACCCCGCCGTCGCCCCCCTGTCGCCGGAGCACCCGCCGCCCTCGCCGCCCGGCCGCCGCCCTCCGACCCAGCGGAACCTCGCGGAGCCTCGCCGGCGAGAGCCACCGGAGGTAGCCGCCGCCCCGGCCCGCCGATCCGGTTTTCCCTAAAAAAACCGATCCGGTTTTTAAAAAAGAGATGTTGGTTTTTTAAAACCCTAGATGGTTTTATTTTTTCGGTTTTCTTATTTAACGAACGTTCACCGAACCGTTCGTTTCAATGAACGTGTTCGTTGGATTAGTTCTGTTAACGAACGTCCGTTATTTAAACCGTTAAATCGTTTTCTTTTAATCGTATTTAATCCGTTATTTTTCGATTCGATTTCGATCCGATTTTCAAATCTGTTTTATTTCTTGCTCGTTTATCGAATCGGTGATTCAAGCGCCTGAAGTTTCGAAACGAAACCGCCGTTCCGACTAACCTACTTTCACAGAGTTTTGCTACTGTAAAATTTTGACCTAGTTTCAGATTGCTAACCCGAGTCGTTCTCTCTCGAGTTTCGACTTTCGATGTTTATTTTGATTCGAATCTTTTGCAACCAGGGTTCTTAAGTTGAACTTTCTGGTTAGATCTTTTATTCGAGTTTTCTCTGTGCATTAGATGAGTACTTATTGTATGCTTGTTGTTTGTCTGCGTTAGATCACCCGGAGTGCGCCGCTTGTTACTTGAATCTCTAGGTCTCATGGATCATCGCAAGGCAAGTAACACTTTGATCATACTCTTCTCATACCCAGTTTTTATGCATTAGATCTATCCCTCAAACACTTGCATGTTTAGGATCAAATTAAATTGTGGGTTTGGGAAGTAGATTGAGGTAGTACCTATTACCTGTTTTACTTATGAAACCTTGGGAGTTACTTCTCGTTTGCTTATTATGCCATGCTATGCTAGTAGGCGTGGATTGGGTGAGTGAATATCCATGACAGATGTGAGATTGTTAATTAATGGTTTATCTAAGGTGGCAACGTAAACACACATCTGGGTGGATTGAGGCACTGGTTTCCATCAGACTTACTGTATTTCTTGGACCGCCACCTGGGCTCTAAGGGATCATAAGATTATTCAAGCTGAAACTTCCGTGTGCAGCCACAAGCCAATTATGGGCTCTGGCGTAGTTGACTAAGTCGTGCGAACTCTTACGGGTAGGCTAGCTGATGTAGGGGATGTAGGTTGGTACGGTCTACCCACATGTAAGGTGCTAGCGCTTACGAAAGACTATGTTTTGGTCATCCGTTTCTCAAACACCATGTAGTGCGAGAACCAAGCGGAGGCGATCGAGTCTTGTGGGGAAAAGTCATAAACCTCTGCAGAGTGTATAAACTAATCATGATTAGCCATGTCCCGGTTATGGACGTTTTGAGTATCCGTAATTGAATATCATGTGAATCTCAACATGTTACTTCTAAATAAAAGTTATTGGGTTTTGATGAGTACTTTTAATTGGGATTGAGAATGCTGTCAACCATTCTCAATGTTTAACAACCACCATGATAGTTAAATAAAATTATTCCTTTGATGTAGGGAAAAACCAGCTTTATGCAAAAATGTAACGAGAGCCTTACCACCAGCCATATATGCATGTAGTATAGGCTTGTTCCTTCATTGCTCTTTATGTGTTACGTTGCGGCATATTCCATGTCTTGACCCGTTTTGGGCTGCAACTTTTCACGTTATGAGACTTTTGCACTGACAGTAAGGTGTTAGGTCGTGGTTCTATACTCGGTGATGCCGTTGGAGTTGATGGACTCGCTTATCTTCCAAGCCTTCGCTGTTGTTATTAGATGGCCTTAAGCCATATTATTGTAATAAGTTCCCTTGTGGACAACGATGTAATAAGTGTGTGATTGCTACTCTGCAATAAATCCTTCAAATCTTGTGTGGTGTCGACATTCTTGATCCAGGGATGACACTCGAGCACGTAGATGGATCCATTCGGTCTGGTCGCTACACTTGACCATGACGAACCTCACGAACTATGAGGAAGCGATGATGAGCCCAGATTCAGCGAAATGGCTTGAGGCCATGAAATCGAGATGGGATCCATGTATGAGAACAAAGTGTGGACTTTGGTTGACTTGCCCGATGATCGGCAAGCCATAGAAAATAAATGGATTTTCAAGAGGAAGACGGACGCTGATAGTAGTGTTACTATCTACAAAGCTAGACTTGTCGAAAAAGGTTTTGACAAAGTTCAAGGTGTTGACTACGATGAGATTTTCTCACTCGTCGCAATTCTTAAGTCTGTCTGAATCATGTTAGCAAATTGCCACATTTTATGAAATCTGGCAAATGGATGTCAAAACTACATTCCTTAATGGATTTCTTAAAGAAGAGTTGTATATGATGCAACCAGAAGATTTTTTCGATCCTAAAGGTGCTAACAAAATTTGCAAGCTCCAGTGATCCATCTATGGACTGGTGCAAGCATCTCGGAGTTGGAATATATGCTTTGATGAGTTGATCAAAGCATATAGTTTTATACAGACTTGCGGTGAAGCATGTATTTACAAGAAAGTGAGTGGGAGCACTACATCATTTCTGATAAATATATGTGAATGACATATTGTTGATCGGAAATAATGTAGAATTTTCTGGAAAGCATAAAGGAGTATTTGAAAGGAGTTTTTCAAAGAAATACCTCGGTGAAGTTGCTTACATATTGAGCATCAAGATCTATAGAGATAGATCAAGACGCTTGATAAGTTCTTTCAATGAGTACATACCTTGACAAGATTTTGAAGTAGTTCAAAATGGAACAGTCAAAGAAAGAGTTCTTGCCTGTGTTACAAGGTGTGAAATTGAGTAAGACTCAAAGCCCGACCATGGCGGAAGATAGAAAGAGAATGAAAGTCATTCCTATGCCTCAGCCATAGGTTCTATAAAGTATGCCATGTTGTGTACCAGATCTATTGTATACCCTACTTTGAGTTTGGCAAGGAGTACAATAGTGATCTAGGAGTAGATCAACGAACAGCGGTCAAAATTATCCTTAGTGGAATAAGGATATGTTTCTCGATTATGGAGGTGACAAAAGGTTAGGTGCGTAAAGGGTTACGTCGATGCAAGTTTTGACACGATCCAGATGACTATAAGTCTCAATCTGGATACATATTGAAAGTGGGAGCAATTAGCTAAAGTAGCTCCGTGCAGAGCATTGTAGACATAGAAATTTGCAAAATACATACTGATCTGAATTTGGCAGACCCGTTGACTAAACTTCTCTCACTAGCAAAACATGATCACACCTTAGTACTCTTTGGGTGTTAATCACATGGCAATGTGAACTAGATTACTGACTCTAGTAAACCTTTTGATTGTTGGCCACATGGCAATGTGAACTATGGATATTAATCACATGGTGATGTGAACTATTGGTGTTAAATCACATGGCGATGTGAACTAGATTATTGACTCTAGTGCAAGTGGAAGACTGAAGGAAATATGCCCTAGAGGCAATAATAAAGTTGTTATTTATATTTCCTTATATCATGATAAATGTTTATTATTCATGCTAGAATTGTATTAACCGGAAACTTAGTACATGTGTGAATACATATACAGACAAAGTGTCACTAGTATGCCTATACTTGACTAGCTCGTTGAATCAAAGATGGTTAAGTTTCCTAGCCATAGACATGAGTTGTCATTTGATTAACGGGATCACATCATTAGAGAATTATGTGATTGACTTGACCCATTCTGTTAGCTTAGCACTTGATCGTTTAGTATGTTGCTATTGCTTTCTTCATGACTTATACATGTTCCTATGACTGATATTATGCAGCTCCCGAATACTGAAGGAACACCTTGTGTGATATCAAACGTCACAACGTAACTGGGTGATTATAAAGATGCTCTACAGGTGTCTCCGAAGGTGTTTGTTGGGTTGGCATAGATCGACATTAGGATTTTTCACTCCGAGTATCAGAGAGGTATCTCTGGGCCCTCTTGGTAATGCACATCACTATAAGCCTTGCAAGCAATGTAACTAATGAGTTAGTTGCGGGATGATGCATTACGGAACGAGTAAAGAGACTTGCCGGTAACGAGATTGAACTAGGTATTGAGATACCGACGATAGAATCTCGGGAAAGTAACATACCGATGACAAAGGGAACAACGTATTTTGTTATGCGGTTTGACCGATAAAGATCTTCATAGAATATGTAGGAGCCAATATGAGCATCCAGGTTCCGCTATTGGTTATTGACCGGAGACGTGTCTCGGTCATGTCTACATAGTTCTCGAACTCGTAGGATCCGCACGCTTAACGTTTGGTGACGATCGGTATTATGAGTTTATGTGATTAGATGTACCGAAGGTTGTTCGGAGTCCCGGATGAGATCACGGACATGACGATGAGTCTCAAAATGGTCGAGACGTAAAGATCGATATATTTTGGAAGGCTATATTCGGACATCGGAAAGGTTCTGAGTGGTTCAGGCTTTTCTCCAGAGTACCGGGAGGTTACCGGAACCCCCCGGGAGAAGTTATGGGCCTTATGGGCCATAAGAAGGAAGCACACCAACCCACAAGGGGCTGGTGCGCCCCGCTTGGGCAGGAGGCCGAATTGGAATGGGTTTGGGGCGTGGCGGCCCCCCTTTCCTTCTCTCCTACTCCTCCTTCCCTTCCTCTCCTACTCCAACTAGGGAAGCGGGGGAATACTACTCCCGGTGGGAGTAGGACTCCCCTAGGGCGCGCCATAGAGAGGGCCGACCCCTCCCCTCCTCCACTCCTTTATATACGGGGGAGGGGGCACCCCATCGACACACAAGTTGATCAGTTGATCTTTTAGCCGTGTGCGGTGCCCCCTCCACCATAATCCACCTCGGTCATATCATAGCGGTGCTTAGGCGAAGCCCTGCGTCGGTAGCATCATCATCACCATCATCACGCCGTCGTGCTGACGGAACTCTCTCTCGAAGCTCTGCTGGATCGTGAGTTCGTGGGACGTCACCGAGCTGAACGTGTGCTGAACTCAGAGTTGCCATGTGTTCGGTACTTGGATCGGTCGGATCGTGAAGACGTACGACTACATCAACCGCGTTTTCATAACGCTTCCGCTTACGGTCTACAAGGGTACGTAGACAACACTCTCCCCCTCGTTGCTATGCATTACCATGATCTTGCGTGTGCGTAGGATTTTTTTTTTGAAATTACTACGTTCCCCAATAGGTAAGTCCTTGTTATGTCTCTAGATTAACTGCTTTGACTCGGGGTAGATTTGATTTGCGCACACGATTGGAGAGTTAGGGAGGGGATTGAACACATCATGGGTGTGGTATTGTATTAGGTGTAACACTGACGAAGAACACTGGAATCCATCGATTTTTCGATTACATTGGGGGTGGGGATTTGGGTACAAACTAGTTGCAGCGACCTTGGAGTCGCGTCGAGCGACGGGGGGAGGGGGCGTAGCCATCTTCTTTTCTGCCACCACCACATCACCCATAGTCTTTTCCTCATCGTCTTCATCAAGAACGATGGGTCTTGCACAGTTGCCTACCGCCAGCACCTTGGCCACCATCTGCACCGTGTCGTTGTCGTCCTTCGGTGACACAAACGTCCTTGTCCAGTAAGTCACATCACGCTGGTCTTGAGGCGCCTTGTACTCCTTGTACTTGGCCCATCTTGCCCTCTGTCCAGCATCGTTGGAGCTGCCTGATTCATGGCCCAGCGCAGGATGTCCACTAACATTGCGCCCTTGGTTGGGTCAAGAATCAGTGTCTTCAGCTCATCCAGCGTAACCTTCTTAGTCACAGCGTCGACCTCCTTGTGCATGTCCTCGATGATGCTGAAGTTCAAGCACACTTCCATTGTGTTCTTGAACTTCTTGAGGTCACTGAGCGAGCACCCGAGGAAGAAGACCTCCATCCAATGCCCCAGGGAAAAGGGTTGGGGTTGGAGTTCATGACGAGGGAGAGATCGTGAAACAGAGAGGTGGTGAAACAGAGAGGATTTGAGTGCAGTGCTGGGTTAGTAGGGTGGGTTAGTATAGGAGCGATAGGCTGATATGAATGAATGTTGGCCTTTGAACTGCTTGTTGTTCATAATGCAGATGGACCACGGCAAGGAGGTTGTGACACCATTAGAGAAGGGCAAGGAGGTCGTGCCGCCATTGGTCAACATGCCGGTGCAGGATCACCCAAGCGCCAAGCGAAGGAACTACGGGCACTATCACGAGGAATCAGGACCAACGCTCTTCTGCAAGGTTATCCTTGCTCTGAAGTTGGAGAGTCTGCCAATGCCTCTGGAGTTCATGAAGGACTTCCCCACCGTCCCTCCATAGTTCAAGCTCAAGACGGGAGGGTCACAGTGAGGGTGGTCGACGGGAGGGTCACCCTTGATCAGGGTTGGGCCACCTTCGCCGCCATTCATCAGATCATGATCGGGTACATGGTGACGTTCAAGTTGCTGACCCCGACACCATAAAGGTGATCATCTTCAACGACGAGGGCGTGGAGGTGGTCACTGAGTGCAAGAAGAATGATGACACCTTCGCCGCGACCGACTAAATGAGCTCCTGTTATGTTTAACTTCTATGTGTGGTTTAGACTTTGATGTGTGCTGCGGTTTCGTTTAAGTGCTTTGTTAAACTTCTATGGGTGGTTAAGACTATGATGTGTGCCTTGTTCTGTTGCTACAGTTTTGTTCTTACCTTTCAATGTGTGCGTCTGGTAACCTCAGCGTATCGTGGAGAATGTTAACACACAACTGTCGATGTAACCAAGCAACCGAATTTGTGTTTTTTCTGAAACAAGTGCGCAACCAAACATCATGCCTTCTGTTTCGTCGAATGCAGCCTAAAGGGATTGCATGCAACCAATCAACATGCAGATGTTAGTATTTTACTTGCATATGCTCAATCAGGTTCAACTAGAACAAGTATGCAAAGTGACAAAAAACGATATGAATAACCAAACACATCCAAAGATGCTCGCATTTAATATACCCTTTAGCCTGCTACATCGCGCACTGTGCAAACCAGAAAACTCGCCCACTCGATTAGTGGGTGGTGCAGGCAGATGGGTTTCACAATCGAATGTCTGCCCACGCAGAGCCATGCAATCAATCAATTATATATTACTCTCTCAGTTGCATAATCTAGCGTGTATACATTTTTTGCAATGTCATTTTTTGCAAATTTAGGTCAAATTTAAGAAAAACTATTTACATGCACGTATCAAATATATAAAATATTAAACTACTCCCTCCGTTCTTAAATATTTGTCTTTATAGCCATCTCTAATGGACTACAACATACGGATGTATATAGATATGTTTTAAAGTGTAGATTCACTCATTTTGCTTCTATGTAGTCACTTGTTGAAATCTCTAGAAAGACAATTATTTAGGAATGAAGGGAGTATATCTTATGATGAATCTAATGATTATGTTTGAGATTCTAGATGTAAATATTTTTCTCCATAAACTTGGTCAAGTTTTGTGCGGTTTGACTTTTTAGAAAATCTATATGCAGTGAACATAGACAGATGGAATGTTGTTTTTTTTTTTTTTGCGAGGTACTAGATACAATGTTGTTTCTGGCGTAGAGTGGCTTCAAACATCACATGCGCGGCAACGTGCGTGCGGTGGAACAAGCAATCCGGACAATTTATTAACGATAATGCACGACGTGTACGCAGGCAGTATGCGCACGAAACAGAAAAGGGGAGATCCATCAGCCCCCATGATCGAACCAACGAACGATGCATGCATGCGCCACCTAGCTCATAGTTGCGCACTTGCGTACGTGAACGCACTCCGATTGTTTTATTATTTGACCGGTCGAGAGATCTGGCCAAGGACAAGCCGTGGTGGCATGGAGCCTAACGATATGCGGCATCACGGTCCAAATGGCCGGAGGAGACCTGGAAAGGCAGGCAACTGGGCAAGTGTTACGTAAGTGGCAACCTAGCTGACGAGTGAAGGGTCCGGCCAACACTGACCGTTGCACCCGAACGGAAGGCACCAATTTGGAACAATGGGCAAGGAACGTTGACTGTTGCGTCAGTGCCCCATGAGTGCAACCAGACCAAAGGGCCGCCGTGGCGTCACGTGGCGTGGTGAGGAGATGCGTAGACGCTTGTATGTGTTCCTGCCTTGAGATGTAGCCAGTCAGCAGTACCGATCGATAGTCCCCGAACCCCGGTGAAGATACAGATGCAGATGCCGAGATGCATGCAGTTGCGAGGATTCTCCAATCATGCATGTTCAAACTTTCAAAAGCAGTAAGACTTCAAACCTGGTGTGCCTCCCTCCATCATGCCTTCTTATCTGAAAACTTGAAGGCCGGGGAGCCCCCCTTTTCGAAGAAAAAAAAAATCTGAAAACTTGAAGTTGATGTGCACACATTATAGTGGAGGGGTGTAAAACATGTTTATTACTCTCTGGCAGAGAAGAAACTGTTAATGCGGTGAAGGTTATTGAGCACGCGTACGCAGTCATGCATGCATAGTCATGGGTGCCGACTAGCAGGAAATCCACCCGGGAGAGGTAGAGGAACTTTGGATGGTGTTCTAGCGCTGGTCCCGGCGCAACGACGACATGAACGGTCCTGCGCGCGAGGGAGACGTGCGTGGATGGTGAAGTTTATGCAGCTTAAGCTTACACGCTAGCTCAACTTATCATGACTGAATTTATACTCTCTCCTATCCGAATTAATTGACGTAGCTCTATACAACATTGTATAGAGGTTGTAGGCTGCGTTCAACTAATTTGAATCCGAGTTTTTCTGGAACGAAGGAATCGTTGCTCAATGTATATGCAGTGGCTAGGGATGAATATGAGATTACATCGGAGCTGATGAAAACGGTTGTTAGTTATATATAAATAAAAACATCACCAACAGATAAAAAAACTCACCCATTAATCTCTTACTGGGACTTTTAATAACACTTTTTTGATTAGTGGGGATAGACCATGGGGTGACAATGATAGGGTATGGGTGCGTACAACCCCGTTCTGCCCAAATCTATACCCACAGAAACCTTCTATATTATTCACAATAGTCATCGACACAAATTGACACACATACCCGTACCCATCAGGTATCCTATTCCCAATGATATCCAATAGGTACAATATATAGCATTTACTTTTTGAAAAGATAAAGAAATATGTCTAAAATTCAAGTGATGATGCGCGAGCGGTCTAGCGCATATGTGGCGTCATACAGTGGGTGGCCTCTTGGAGGCAGCAAGGGAATACGAGCAATGGTTGGTGGAAGCCCGACGCAGTGGGAGAATGCGGTGGGAACTGAGGAACGATGGATCGAGAGTTGGACAAGAGTCTGGTGGCGACGAGTCAAGATTTCATCGTTTCGAGGAGTCACATAGAATATAGGTGGAATGACGAGCTGGTCAGTACAGGCCTTTAAGCTATGGTTGGTGGAATAAGGGATTTAGAGTTGGGCCATAAGAGTTTGATGTTAACAGAGTGGTGATATGCCTCCGAATTGACATAATTTACGGTGTTCACACCATAAATGAGATTGTAGCCTCTGTATTTGGAGGTTCTGGAGGTCCAGTATGGTGCTCACTCCAAACCTAACCGCCAGTCCGGGAGTAAAGTTTCAGCTTCTTCTTCCTCGTGCCACAACCGGGTTTGAAGCATCTTGCCGCCTGTACATACACGTTCGCGTTAACTAATCACCAACGAGTGGAGCGATGTGACTATTAACCACCACACATTAATGGTGTGCCCGCTTAACGGTTTCCCGAGGTGAATTTCGGATAGCCGCCATGCGACATCAGGGCCCAGCTATAAAAGCCTGGCAACAACACGTCCAATCACCAAATCTCTAGCCACCGCCTCCCCTTCCTTCCCGCCGCCTCCCCTCCCATATCATGCACTCCCAGTGACAATGTTGTCGCACAAGAACACAACTATATATTGGCTGAACTTGACGGCGGAGGAGAACCTCCCATCACAGACGTCGTGCAGCCGCGGGGTGAACTCTCCCCGCGGCACACTAGCCGCAGTAGCAAACACATTCTCCTACCATGGCGGCCGGCATAGGGGAGATGGAGTCTCTTGTGGCCGTGAATGCGGAGAAGATGGAGCCTCCGGTGGCGGTGGATACGGGGGAGATGTTGCCTCTAGTGGAGCGGCGCAATGGGCGGGGTGGATGTAGCGCTTTCGGTGCCATCGCTCCAGTCACCGAGGATTGTCCCACTCGATGTCGAGGAGTTGGAGCCAAAATCCAAGGACATAATCACGGTCATGATGCGACTCTTCAACCTTGAAGCAGGCGCGCCCCGCCACAAGGAGGAACACATCCTCAAGCGCTTCGGCCCCACTCAGACCGACAAGAAGGAGGTGGTGCAGCTCGCGGTTGTTGCGACCCATACGTCTACCTCGATGATTCATATGATAATGAGGAGGAGGAGGAGCGGGAGGACAATGACGACAAAGATGGGGAGAAGGATGAAAACGCCAACGACGGATGTTATTATGGCCATCAGACTAATATGGTGACTTTGATAAAGTACCTCTAACGACTCAGCGGTCGCCGGGAGTCGCGCCGGCGAATTTGCAGAGATGGGGGGAGGGGGAAGGGCGACGTGAGGGAGAGGTGCGGCTTTTACTCAGCCGTCGGGCGGTGGAGTATATTTAAGGAGAAAGTTGAGGTCGGAGTAAAAAATTTACTCTCATACGACGAGTAGGGGATCAGTTAGGTGCCGATTAGAGGAGTATATTTTACTCCTCTAACCAGTTATAAGGGATCGGTTAGAAATGCCCCCATCTAGCAAGCAATGCTACTTGCACCAACTCGTTCTGTCAGTACGGCCGTTTCCAGACTTCCAGCACTTCTGCTCCCGGTCCAGAGAGAAGCGCTAGTCACCAGTTGCCGAAGATCTTGGATCTTCTCAAGGCCATGTTGGGTCGGACGGATGTGATCGACTTGCTGCCAGACCGCCAGGTGTTCACAAATCACACGGTGCCTATTGCCAAGCTCAATCACCAATCAGTGCACCCCCGAGTTCGTCATTGCTTTTAATTTTATGTGGTGTATATAGAAATCGAGAAATGGTTGTCTTTTTGCTAGAAAATGCTCTCTTCCTCATCAAGTTCACATTGCTTCTTTTGATCCTGCTCAGGTTAATGATCAAAATCACACTCAAGGGATTACAAATGTGATGCCACTTCAGGGTTGCACTCTTAGAACTGATTTACTTGTCACAGGAGCAAAAGTTTACTCTGACGCCTCTTACAAATGTTCAAAAATCCTAGTTTAGTGCAGGATACGAGAGCTACAGGAATTGGAGTTTTTCTAAACTTTTTGCAGGATCAAAAGGATGTTCTCTTCTGCTCCGACCACGCAATCTCCTCTTCAAGCTGAGGCTCTTGCTTTTTTGCTTGCAGCCAAAGTGACTCATATTTTGAAGGCGGATCAACCAACTTTTCTTACTGACTGCCTATCTCTGGCGAAGGCGGCTACGATCAGAAGTACTACACATGACTCTGTTCCGTGGACTATCAGAACTTCTCTTGTTGATTTCTTCATAACAACAAAGGACCTTCATGCTGTTAGACTTATAGTTATACGTAAATATGTATTATAACTTATATACAACTGTACTTGTATCCAGAGAGGTTTCTCTCCATATATATATATATTGTCGTGGCCGACTCTCAGGGTGTCGAAGCCCACAATACCCAAAATCTCTTGCGTAACATGGTATCAGATACGATCGTTTCGATCCTGCCCTAAATCGCTACGCCGCCGCCGCCCGACCTAGTCGCTACGCCGCCGCCGCCCATGTCGACTTCCGCTGCTGACTCCTCGGCGGCCGCCACCGCTACCCTCTCCGGCGCGGCCACCCTTGCCGCTCTCACTGGCGCAGCCACCTCGTCTGCTGCCGCCACGGAGCTCTCCGCCCTGCCCTCGCTCGCTGATCCCATCGGATCGCGCGCGCCCGTCCTTGGTCCGCCGGCTCCTGTGCCGCCGTTCCTGGCTACTCTCCTCCAAGGAGGACCTGCGTCTACCCCGCTGATGACCAGATCGACGGGTGCTCTGCTTTCCGGGTCTACTTCGGCCCCTCCCGGATCGCCGGTGTTGCACCACAACTATGGCACGCTGGCGCCCTACGCACCGTCACCATACACGCATGATCCTGCTGCCTATGATGCGTTCTACGGTGCTCCTTACGGCGCCCCCTACGGCATGCCATACGACGCTCACTATGGCGTTGGACATGGCGCCCCTCATGGTGCTGGATATGGTGCTCCGTACGGCTCCGGCTACCCGGCGTTCCCGAGGCCTGCTCCTTATGGCGCGACGCCGTCTCCTCCACCACCGGTTCCTCCGGCTGCACTGCAGTCCTCGCCCACGGTGGATGTTGCTTCTTCTGGTGCTGCTACTGTACCACCCTACGATTTTGCCCTCGACGTCATCACAACTCCGTCGTTCTACTTCAGCAACCTTCTCCCGGTGAAACTGAAGATGGACAACTATTTGTTCTGGCGTGCGCAGATTCTTCCCCTCCTTCGTAGTCATTATTTGGAGGGTTTTGTGGATGGAACTTTGCCGTGCCCTTCGCCAGATCATCATATGTACCGACCATGGATTGCTCAAGACCAAGCGATTCTCTCGGCGATACAGTCCTCTCTCACCGAGGGCGTTGCCGGCTTGGTCCTGTTTGCTACTACATCACATGAGGTATGAAGTGCGTTGGAGTCTAGCTTCTCTGCCCAGTCTTCATCTCAGCATATGGCTCTTCGTACCCAGCTTAATGAGACTCGCAAGGATCATCACTCTGTCACCGTCTTCTTCAACAAAATCAAGCGCCTTGCTGATCAGCTTGCCTCTATTGGCGAGCCCCTTCGTGACACGGAGTTTACTACATATATTCTACAAGGTCTCGACGCCGAGTATGACTCCCTTGTTGAGGTGATCCAGGAACGCAAGGTCCCCATCAAACCGCAGGAGCTCTTTCAGCGTCTTCTCTCCACGGAGCAGCGCCTCGCCAGTCGTCATCCAGATGAGAACCCCTCGGTCAACGCCGTTGTTCGCAGCGGGAAGGGGGGTGCTCGTCCCGGCGCCCGCTCTACTGCTCTTCCGGCCGCTTTGACCCCTCCTGCGGGAGGCAAGGGTCCTGCCTCTCCTGCTGCACCTGCTCAGTCGCGTCCCACCATCATCATCGAGAACGGGCGCCCATGTGCTTGTTGTGCCGCTTGTGGAGCTGCTGCCCCTTGTCAGCTATGTGGGATCCCTCGCCACGTTGCCTCTCGTTGTCATCGTCGCTTTCAGCCTGAGTTTCTTGGACTTGGCAACAACAGCAAGGGCAATGAGCGTCAAGTCAACATGATGCAGCATCAAGGGAAGACTCAGTCTTATAATATTGATCCCACTTGGTACATGGACACTGGCGCCACCGAGCACGTGACAAATGAATTGGACAAGCTTGCTATCCGTGAGGCCTACCATGGTCCTGACAAGGTTCACACAGCCAATGGGGCAGGTATGCACATCTCTCATGTTGGTCAGGCATCTCTACTCACACATACATCTAGGCAGTTACGTCTTAAGAATGTTCTTCGAGTTCCCACTGTTGCCCGTAACTTGCTATCTGTTCCTAAACTTACTTATGACAATAACGTGTTTTGTGAGTTTCACCCTTTTCATCTTTTTATCAAGGATCAGGCTACGCGGGACGTTCTGCTTAGAGGGCGCCTTCGTCATGGACTATATGCTCTTGATGTACCGCGCCCTGTCTCTCCAGCCGTCTCTCAAGTCTTCAGTGTTGTTCGAGTGTCCCCCTCACAATGGCACTCTCGTCTTGGGCATCCTGCCACACCCATTGTTCACCATATTCTTCATCGTCATGAGCTGCCATCCGTGTCTAGTAATAAAGATATATTAGTTTGTGATGCTTGTCAGCAGGGAAAGAGTCATCAGTTACCTTTTTCTAGTTTCTAGTCATGTAGTCAAAACTCCTCTTGAGCTTGTGTTTTCAGATGTTTGGGGTCCCGCTCAGATGTCTGTTAGTGGTCATGAGTACTACGTCAGTTTTATTGATGCTTATAGTCGCTTTACCTGGATTTATCTCCTTAAACACAAGTCTGATGTGTTCGATGTTTTTCTTAAGTTTCAAGCACATGTTGAGCATCTCCTACAACACAAAATTATTCATGTACAATCGGATTGGGGGGGCGAATATCGCAATCTCAATACCTTCTTCGAGAAACTTGGGATTCCGCATCGCGTGTCTTGTCCTCATACACAGCAGCAGAACGGTTCAGCTGAACGTAAGCATCGTCATCTTGTGGAGACTGGTTTGACTTTATTAGCTCATGCTTCTGTCCCTTTTCGTTTTTGGAGTGATGCCTTTACTACCGCCTGTTTTCTTATAAATAGACTTCCGTCGCGGCTTCTTGGCATGAAAACTCCGCTTGAACTCTTGCTTCATGAGACTCCTGACTACACTTTTCTCAAAGTCTTCGGTTGTGCGTGTTGGCCGCATCTCCGTCCTTACAATAGTCGCAAGCTAGAGTTTCGCTCGAAAAAATGTGTTTTTCTTGGGTACAGTTCGTTGCACAAAGGTTATAAATGCCTTCATGTTCCCACAAACCGTGTATATTTCACGTGATGTTATCTTTGATGAGCATGTTTTCCCTTTCTCTACACTTCCCACTCCTGTCACCACATCCACCGAACCAGTGCACTCATCTTCTTTATTGCCTGATCAATTTGTAGATGCTGCACACTCGCCTCTTTTGTTGTCTAACCATGGTGCAGGAACTGGTAGAGGGGCCCGGCTTGTTCTTCTGGAGGATTCCTCCACTGCTCCGACGGCTCCTTCAACGGATCACGTCGATCCTGACTCTGCGGCTCCTTGCATGGGGCATGCAGGGTCCCCTTCGCCTGCGCCCGCTATGCACTTCGACCCGGCTCCGGTAGCGACGGGCTCGCACTCGACAGATCACGTCGATCCCGAGTTGCCTCCTCTCTGCATGGGCCATGCAGGGTCTTCTTCACCGCACCCGCTACGCGGGTGGACCCGGCGCCGCTGTTGCTGGAGCTTCCCGCGTCCCCTGGGTTGGATTCGCCCGCGCCTGGGCTGGACTCGCCTGCTGCACCCAGTTCGGGGACGCCCGCCTCTCCTGGGTCGCCTTCTGGTAGCCCGCCCTCGTCGCGGTCACCTTCAGCTGACCGTCGTCTGCTGCTGCCACCACCCGCCATATCTTCTTCTCAGGAGATGCGGGCCTCTTCATCGACGGTTCCTGCGGGTTCGATTGTGCCAACTGCTCCTGTTGCTCTGCGTCCTCACACTCGCAGCAAGAGTGGCATTTTTCTTCCGAAAAAACGCACCGATGGCACGGTTGCATGGCTCGCGGCCTGTCTAGCTCATTCTGCAACTGATCCTTCTGCTGAACCTCGTCATTATCAGGCAGCTATGGGTATCCCTCACTGGCGTTCTGCGATGGAACAAGAGTATCAGGCATTGCTGAAAAATGGTACGCGGCGTCTTGTTCCTCCGAAGAGTGGTGCCAATGTCATTGACTCCAAATGGGTATTCAAAGTTAAGAGACACGCTCATGGTTCTATTGAACGGTATAAGGCTCGGCTTGTTGCTCGTGGGTACAAACAACGTCAAGGTCTTGATTATGATGATACTTTCAGTCCCGTGATCAAGCCTACGACTATTCGTTTGCTATTGTCTCTTGCTGTTACTCGTGGATGGTCTCTTCGACAGCTTGATGTTCAGAATGCTTTTCTTCATGGTGTTCTTGATGAAGAGGTATATATGCGTCAGCCGCCTGGTTTTGTTGATCCTGCTCATCCTCAGCACTTGTGTCGCTTGGTCAAGGCTCTTTATGGTCTTAAACAAGCGCCTCGTGCCTGGCATGCGCGTCTTGGTTCTGCTCTTCGCGCACATGGATTTGTTCCGTCGACAGCTGACACATTCTTATTCATGCTACAGCGCCCTACGGTCACTATGTACCTGTTAGTGTATGTCGATGACATCATCTTGATCAGCTCGTCGGCCTTTGCTGCGGATCGTCTTGTTTCTGCTTTGAGTAGTGATTTTGCCATTACAGATCTTGGCCGGCTTCATTATTTCCTTGGCTTGGAGGTCTCTCATTCTGATGCCGGTCTGACTCTCACTCAATGTAAGTATTCTCTGGATTTGCTTCGCCGTCTTTGGTATGCTTGATGTAAGCCTGCTACTACTCCCATGACAGCTTCTGATCGCCTCTCTGCACTTGATGGTACTCTTCTTCCTTCGGATGAGGCAACCACGTATCGCAGTATTGTTGGTGGCTTACAGTATTTGACGATCACTCGTCCTGATATTTCCTATGTGGTTAACAGTGTGTACCAGTTTCTTCATGCTCCTCGGGATACTCACTGAACTGCTGTCAAACGCATTCTGTGATATGTTTGCTTCACTGCTGCTCTGGGTTTGCATCTTCGGTCTGCTTCTTCTGGTAGCCTCTCGGCTTTTTCTGATGCTGATTGGGCTGGAAGTCCGGACGACAGGCGATCTACAGGGGGATATGCAGTGTTCTATGGTCCTAATTTGATTGCCTGGAGTGCTCGTAAACAAGCCACAGTATCGCGTAGTAGTACTGAAGCTGAATACAAAGCAGTTGCTAATGCCACCGCTGAAGTGATTTGGGTTCGATCCTTGCTTCGAGAGTTGAGAGTGCCTCGATTCATCCTCCTGTTCTTTGGTGTGACAACATCGGTGCTACGTACCTTTCTTCAAATCCGGTATTTCATGCCCGAACGAAACACATCGAAGTTGACTATCATTTTGTCAGAGAACGAGTTTCACAGAAGTTACTTCAGATCAAGTTCATTCCTTCGAAAGATCAACTTGTTGATATCTTCACGAAGCCGTTGCCATTGCCTCAGTTTGAGGGTTGTCGTCGCAATCTTAATCTTCTGAACTCTTCAGATCCCGGTTAAGATTGAGGAAGGGTGTTAGACTTGTAGTTATACGTAAATACGTATTATAACTTGTATACAACTGTACTTGTATCCAGAGAGGTTTCTCTCCATATATATATATATATATTGTCGTGGCCGACCCTCAGGGTGTCGAAGCCCACAATACCCAAAATCTCTTGCGTAACACATGCGCAGGTGTACCAAATATCTAGCGAGATCAATGGGATTGCTCATAATGTTGCTCATCCGGTTCTCACTCCAGTGTCGGGGCCTGTCTTCCGTTGCTTTGGTTCGGCTCATAGGAACATGTCATGCCCTGCAATATCTCTTCTTTCTACCCTCAATCTTTAGGGCTTTGTACTCCACGCTGTATACTGTATTGAGCTAAATAAAATTTGGCGCCATGGGAGCCTTTCCTTGTTCAAAAAAAAAGTTCGTCCGTGCCCCAAAGGGCAGTGCGGAGAGGGGCCGGACACCCGAAGAAAAACGACGAAGCAACAGCCAGTGCGCACGGCTCCCGTCAGACTAATCAGCCGGCCCCAGGCTATATATATGACAGGATAGGAGCTGTGTGATGGACCGTTTAATTTGTGTTCCCTCCACTCACCGGGACCCCGAGCCGCCCCACTACCTGACGGCCACTTGTGCGGTGGCGCACGCCATGGCCGCCCCCGCTGCTGCTGCTTCTCGCCATGGCTTCCTTCGCCTGCTCGCCGCCGCCGCCGTCCTCGCGGCATTCGGGCTCGGGGCGGCCCGTGCTGCGGGGAGCTCGGGTGATCGCGCCGTGCTGAGCGTGACGTCCCTGTTCCCGGGCCCGGCTTGCCCCACGACCGCAGGTTAATTCCCGGTCGAGCTCATGATCGTCCCCCGTCAAGCTGGTCGCTTTTCTTCTCTCGGTCGTTGACTGCTGCATCTAGCTGATTGAATCCGGCCATGGTTGAATCGCCTGTGTTGTTTCTATTTTTCGGCCTTAGTAATTTTATCTCTTCTTTGACACCAACTAATAAATGTATACTGCAACGTACGTTGATATGTTTCTATTAGATAGAATATCTTACTTGTGTATTACTATATGTGGTAAGCACAAACATTGATATTTAATATGATATTAATTCCACGCTAAACATATTAAGCGGTCACTATTGAAATAATATGTGTTTCTTTTAACACTGAAACAATCTATGTTGTTGGATTGACGTAGAGATTAATTGGATGTGTCTTTCTGGGTCTTGTTTTTTGAAGAAAAAAAACTTGTGACCGATTCATTATCTATCAAGGCAGTACAAAGAATACTAGAAGTAAAAAGTACATCCTTGGTCCGTAGATAACCTAACGACGACTAGTACAAATAATATTAGAAGTAAAAAATCACATCCAGGTATGTAGACCACCTAGCGACGACTACACGTTAAATATAGATGATTTAGTTTCTCAATAAGTATTGGATCGACAGAGAGTAAAGTGTGATTTTGTCCCACCAAAAATAGACCGGACTTATAAGAACTGTTGAATAAAATCTTTCCAGTATTCTTCGAGAAAATGAATTCTACCATGCCACTGGATATGGATCCACCTTCAACCGTTTGCTCTTGGGTTCGTGCCATGTTTTATAGGTTTGATTGATATAAAGAAATTCTTCTTCTTTCTTAGGGAATCTTTTTTATAAGAAAAAATGAGTAAGCTCTTTTTTCTGATACTCGACGAAACCTATGATATACTTTTTCTACAAAAATGCAATGAAACATTATGTAACACACTAAAATAATATAATTTTTGTCCAATACTAAAGGAGTAGCATGAACCTCAGAGTAGTGATGGACGATTGGATCCATCCACGGAATATTGCATGCATGACTTCATTCAGGGGTGTATCTACTGTACAGGCTTTGATAGGCTTGAGCCTGCCCTCTAACCGGATCAATTAGGCCTTTACTGCTCATGATACAGGGCTCAACCCAGTAAATCGACTGCATTTTGGCCCATCTCAGTGCCTCTCGCTTGTTTGAGTCTGCCCTACAATTAAGTTCTAGATTCGCTGCTGACTTCATTCCATAATGTAAGATGTTATTTGACTATAAAATGATGTTTGCTACAGAGCAGCTGAAGTGAACAAAAATAGCTGAGTTGTTTTTTACTGTTCTTTGACTGGTCGAACGTGACCAACCAGAGACCAAAGTAGCTAGAGGGACACTCTGACCAAAACCCAGCACCAGTACAGATTTTCTGCAATTCCTGACAAGGATGGTTCGATTTCATTGATTACACATGTAATCCGAATTTATTTTACTAGAAAGAGTTTAATTTTCATCCTGAATATTATCTAGCCCAAGTAAAATCTGAATTTTCTGATCCAAGCCGAACATGCCCCTGAAAATGCAGAGCACGGACCCAGCGCTGCGGCGTCAGCGAGGATGAGGATCGTCCACCAGCACGGCCCATGCTCCCCTCTCGCCGATGCGCACGGCAAGCGGCCGGCCCACGACGAGATCCTCGCCGCTGACCAGAACCGCGTCGAGTCGATCCAGCGCCGGGTGTCGGCGACCGCCGGCCGGGGCAAACTGACGAAGCGCGCTGCGCCTGTCCAGCCCGGGCCAAAGAAGAGCCCCGGGCACTCGGCGTCCTCCTCCACCCCGTCGCTCCCGGCGACGTCGGGCCGCGCGCTGAGCACGGGCAACTACGTGGTGACCGTCGGGCTCGGCACGCCGGCGTCCAAGTACACGGTGGTGTTCGACACCGGCAGCGACACGACGTGGGTGCAGTGCCGCCCCTGCGTGGTCAAGTGCTACAGGCAGAAGGAGCCGCTCTTCGACCCGGCCAAGTCGTCCACCTACGCCAACGTCTCCTGCTCCGACCCCGCCTGCTCCGACCTCGACAGCAACGGCTGCACCGGCGGCCACTGCCTCTACGCTGTCCAGTACGGCGACGGCTCCTACACCGTCGGCTTCTTCGCCCAGGACACCCTCACCATCGCCCACGACGCCATCAAGGTTACTACCCACTAGTCTACACGTGCGCCAATGGCCAAATGCGTACGTCACGTGACACGGATCGAACAATATTGACATGGCGTTGTACGTGGACGTGCTGCAGGGGTTCCGGTTCGGGTGCGGGGAGAAGAACAGCGGGCTGTTCGGGAAGACGGCGGGGCTGATGGGGCTCGGCCGCGGGAAGACGTCGCTGACGGTGCAGGCGTACGACAAGTACGGCGGCGCGTTCGCGTACTGCCTCCCGGCGTCGTCGTCGGGGACAGGGTACCTGGACTTCGGCCCGGGGTCGGCGGGCAACAACGCGAGGCTGACGCCGATGCTCACCGACAAGGGGCCGACGTTCTACTACGTGGGCATGACGGGCATCCGCGTGGGCGGGCAGCAGGTGCCCATCGCGGAGTCGGTGTTCTCCACGGCCGGGACGCTGGTGGACTCGGGCACGGTGATCACGCGGCTCCCGGCGACCGCGTACACCGCGCTGTCCAAGGCGTTCGCCACGGGCATGTCGGCGAGCGGGTACAAGACGGCGCCGGCGTACTCGATCCTGGACACCTGCTACGACTTCACGGGACTGAGCGACGTGGCGCTGCCGACGGTGTCGCTGGTGTTCCAGGGCGGCGCTTGCCTGGACGTGGACGTGTCCGGGATCGTGTACGCCATCAGCCAGGCGCAGGTGTGCCTGGCGTTCGCGTCCAACGGCGACGACGAGAGCGTCGCCATCGTCGGGAACACGCAGCAGAAGACCTACGGCGTGCTCTACGACCTCGGCAAGAAGACCGTCGGCTTCGCCCCGGGGTCCTGCTGATGACAGGCTCCTGATGATTATGAATAACTAAGCTGCGTCCACCAAATGGTCAGTAGCTATACATAAATAGTTACATTATATACAGATATGTGAGAAATGCGTATACACCAACTGTAAGCGATGGAATTTGGTACGCTTCGATACAAGTGAAAAACAGAGAAGTGGTGACACGTCGACGCTGTGTTCGTGATGCACAAGCAGATACACAAAGGGGATATTTGGTTGTCTCGGCTGCGTTGAATTCGTGGCCCGCCCGCTTGTTAAAGCAGCCCTCGGCCTGGTAGAGAAAGAACTGTTGAATCGGCAGTTTCCCTAAAGCATCTCCAACGGCCGCGCCAAACGACGCGCGTGTGCGGTAAACCCAGTTTTTAGCGCGCGTGGGGCGTTTTGCCGCGCTCCAGCAGCCGCGGGAAACTCGCGCATGCGGAAACTGATTGCGCGCGAGCGAAAAGGCGCCAGCTCGCGCGCCATTTTTAGCGCTATTGCTTCGGCAAGACCTATAAAGTCTTGGCGCTTACGCGCTGCCTTCTCCACGCTTTCTCTTCTCCTCTTCCTCTCCTCTCATCACGCGCCGCCCGGCGCCCGCCACCGACGCGCCGCCATGCCGCCGCCGCCGAGGAGCGTCCGGCTACAAGGGCGTCGCCGCGCCTAACGGCGGCTACTCGCGGAGATACGCCCGCGATCTCCGGCTCGGCCTCGGCTCAGTGGGGGGCAGCGCGAGGCTGCCCACGCAGATGACGCGGCGTGGCGCCTAGGCCGCCACGCGGCGATGAACTTTCAAGATGTCTACACGCCCAAAGAAGCGCTCAACGCCGCACCGCCGCCTCTCGAACACGGCGGAAGACCGTGCGAGCACGCCGAAGCGGCAACGCCGCCTCCTCGCCGCCAGAGGACGAAGCGGGTCATGGCGGAGTGGCGCCGGCGCCACCGGAGGACGCCGCCACGGCGAGTTTCTCGGGCAAGGCGCCGCGCGAGGACACGCGAAAGGCGCCGTGGGGACGCGTTGGAAAAGCGTCTGCGGAAGGTGTTAGCGAATCGCGATGTACATCGTTACGGCGGTGGGCGATCGTTCTTCACGCGGGACGATGATCGATGGTGGACATCGGCTAGACGCCTCGGACGACACCGCCGAGGATGATAATGGTGATGATGATAGCGACTTGGAGTAGTTTCTATCTAGTTGCGCCGTAGTTTTATCTATGCTTTCGAACTATCTATCTAGTTGCATCGATGTAAAATACCTTTGTATCGTTTTTTATTTATGCAATCTATCTAGTTTTTATTATCTATGCTTTCAAAAATAAAAAAAATATTGTGTGCGCGCTGCATTTTTTTTGTATTGCTTTGTCGAGCTGCTGCGTCGCATTTTAGCCGATCGCCGGAGCGGAAGAAGGCGTGTGCCGTAAACCAGGCGATGGGCGCGCGCTAAAGCTGTTTTTTGCATGCGCCCCCTTCGGCGCCTGTTGGAGATGCTCTTAGAGCCGCCAGATTCTAGCAAGCGCAACGTGGCATGAGGCTGCACGCGTTGGGAAGCGCGGGAGACTCCCTATTCCACTCCCCTTATCACTCAAACTCATATTCTCTCACCATCCCTTTGTTGCCATCGATGGCCTACGCTGCTCCACCATCGTGCCTCCAAATCCTTGCCCCCACACTAGTGCTCCACCATCGTGGCTCACCGGCATTGAGTCGAGGAGCCTCAAACCCGAGGACTTGGAGAGGATGTTGAAGGCTCCAGCCCCCTTCCGCACTCGGGCGCGCTCAACATGTATTGACCCTTCATCTAAGGCGGGCACCTTGAGTATGGCATGTGGGACTTCTACGGTCCGGCGGGCACTTCCGTTGCCGATCCCGTGAAATCTGTAGTGGCGGCAGCGGCTGGGATTTCGACGACCCCGGCGACGACTACAATGCAAGTGGCGACGACTTCTTGTTCGGCTCCAGTGGTACCAACTCCACCTTCGACGGCCACTGTAAGTGCCTCAAACCGTATTCTTGCTTACATAGCTTCGTAGATCTACACCGGGGAGGGGTAGTGGATTGGATAGGCGGTAAGGGTTTGTAGGCCTCTTAGCGATGCTTGCTGCTCCACCTCTGTCGACAATGTTGTTTTTCCTGATGAAGATACATGTTTTTTTCCTAGATCTGTAGATTCGATTCATTGTGGCAGGCAATTTGCATGTCGGTCCATAGCTTTGGGCTGCTAGCTTCCAAGATGTGCTCTCGGTCAACCACTTGGCACTGAAGCCCATAGTGTCGAGGAGAAGGGAGGCAGCGGTGGTGCCTCTGCACACCCATGACCGTTGAACCAAGTTGGGTCATGAGCTGAGAGAACCAATGGCATGTTGGTTATGTGTCCAAATGGACATTGACGACATGGCAATCACTACAAGAAATATGTCAACTTGTGACCTTGACTATTGGTCACTGAAAGGTCATTGTTTTTCATTTGGGACCTTTTTTGACCAAAAATAGAAGGTCAAAAGCCGAGGGTCGTTAACTGACTATAGCGACCTTATTTGTGAGAAGGTCGTGGATGTTTACGACCAAAATATTCCTACTGTGGCGTTTTGGTCACTAGCAACCTCCCCAGACCACGTAGGCATCCAGCATGGCAAGCTGATGTGGCGCAAGATTCAGCCCGGTCCAATTCGATTTTCTACATGGGCCTAGCCAACAATTCGGCCGTTTTACTGTATATTTTTTCCCTATTAATTTGGTTCACTACATGGGCCAAGCCCACATTTTAGCCTTTTTATTTCTGGGCCATGGCCTCTTATAATGCATTTCTTATTAGTTTTTGTCCTTCCAGAAAAATATTGTTTGGGCCATGGCCTTTTCATCTCAGACCACGTTTGTGCCACGTTTATTTCTGGGTCATGGCCTATTCAGGCCCAGTACTATCATGGCAATTGAGTAATTTTCACAATCTGGCATTAAAGCAACATGTACACAGGGATACAAAATTTCATTACACAGGAATTGTTCAACACGCAGATTTGGTACATCTGGTACTGTCCTAACAATGTCTACATAATTTGCCTTATCTCACTACTACATAACATTGTTCAACACGTAGGAGCACATCTGGTAATGTCCTAACAATGTCTTCATTGCTCCCTCTGATGGGCAAGTTCTCCAGGTGCGACAACTTGCCTTCCTACAAGAACAGAACATTACATGAATAGATCAATCGAGGAGGAAACAGTAAAACAGGCTGAAAGCATCACACATACAAATAATAACAGCATACATTAATGTATAAAATAATAAAAATATCTATAACCAGGGCTATTTCTAGCCAACCTGTGTGCATGAATCATAATAGATCAAGCAAAAGACATATAACCATCACCAAACAGCAAATATTAGTGAAAGGGGACAATTTCTAGTACTCGTCATTTTTGCAAAGTGAGCAAGAACGATGATATTTTCCTACACATACTTTTTGATTTTTCCTTAGTCCTATAGTGATCTGCTCACTCCAATTCTATCTACTCAACCCATTCACATGCAACATGGATAATCAGGAAGCATCTACTCAAATAAGGAATTAGAATGCAACATGGATAACTATGCCCTATGAAACAGTTCACGTATCAAGAACCATCAAAGTAAATAAGGAACTGGTATAGAACACCAACTCAATCACCTTCACAGCAATGAAATAGTTCAGAACAACTCAATCAACTGAAATAGTTTGATGTGTGTTGGGTGGCCTGGCTGTAGCGTGGCGGCCGTGGCGGCGGACCTGGACATAGACCAATGAAGAATGAACACTGGTAATGAGATACAGCAAATGCAAACAGTTCAGAATAACACCAAGACATTCAGTAGATGGTACTGCAAGAAATTTCTGAAACTTCAGTTGCAGTAGTTGTCAAACAAAATATCAGTCCAGTAACCTTCAAAGTATACTAACTGTGAGATTAGCACGACAGGGGAGATGGGGCACAGGACATATTTAATGCACAATGTTTTTTATATTTTAACTGCATTTGGAACTACTAGTATTTACAATATTTTTATTTCAGTAATTTAGAAAGAGGGGAGATGGGGCACAGAACTTTGAGGCACTGTTATGAGGTAGTGTCTGATGAAGATCAAGCATAATCACTTTAGGCTATAATTCTGTACGATATGAGGTGCTGGAATACTGTTCTAAAAAGAAGATTACAGCAGTTGCAGACAATTC
The DNA here is from genome assembly GCA_021605205.1 of Aegilops longissima. Taxonomy (NCBI): domain Eukaryota; kingdom Viridiplantae; phylum Streptophyta; class Magnoliopsida; order Poales; family Poaceae; genus Aegilops; species Aegilops longissima. The sequence continues at coordinate 654,745,964 of CM038682.1, read as the reverse complement.
CCAACACCTAGCAGTTTCAGACTTCAGCAGATTCAGTTAACTATTTTTCAGACTACAACAATTTCAGTGAACTGTTTTAACACCTAACAGTTTCAGACTTCAACAGATTCAGACTAGAGCAATTTCAGTAAGACAAGTAGATTAACACGTAACAGTTTCAGACTTCAATAGATTCAGACTAGAGCAAAAATTTATACACATTCTGCTACACAGAACCAAAATCCTTGGCGACCAGCTCCTAAGACGACCGCTGCTGGCTGTAATCCTGTGTTCCCAGAACCAAACTAGAGAGTTTCAGCAAGCCAGTGGACTGAAAACATAGCAGGAACCAATGGCAGAATCAATGGAGAGAGGGGCCTGGCACGCCAATGAGCGCACCAAAGGGGGGAAGCAGTCTTCGGTGGCACGGCGCGGCACGGAGAAGCCGCCGTGGGTGCTGGTGTTGGAGGCGGTGAGCGTCTTGCAGAACATGTGCGACATCCTCGCGAAGCGCTGCTTGACGGTCTCGCCGTCCTCGCCGCTGCTCCCGTCCTCAGTGGACTCGTGCATCCGCCGGACCACCTCCTGCAGCAGATCAGGTCGAGGCTCAGCAAAACGCCGCCATAGAAAGTGAAACAAATCGAACAGAGCCACCATTGTCAGCGTCAAGACTCAGAGCACGGGCATGCCGGCACACACGCACCTCGTTCTCGGGGAGCAGCGAGAGCTGCGCGTACACCTCGTCCATGGACGCGTCCGCCTGCGAAGCGCAAAACCAACCAACCATGGCAAGGGAAACCACATCCATCCAGCTGCTGCTGCTCGTCCATGGCTGGGCGTCCTACATCCATCGGCTGTAGCTGCTCATGCATGGCAGGAAACCACATCACATGTCAGTCAAAGGAAGTATTTGTGAAGTCAGCCTTGCAATCTTTTGTAATGCAGAAAACATAAGAGCCTTTCAGAGATTTGATGTGTTGGATTAGGAAGCAAGTGAACATAAGATTCAGTGTTCCTAATGCTGGCTAGCTGCTGCTCTAACTAGCTTTTATGGTCAAGGTAACTAGACTAACAGTAGGGTAATTCATGGTTTCGACTAACAGTTATACTGCCTATGTACTAAATTAAATTAAATCAGTACACACTTGAGCTTTTATGTTTGGAGGATCAGGTTGGTTAAACAGATACAGTGGATGGAACATAGCAGAGATAGGGTAGTATAGCTCCAGTTTAATGGTCCAAGTTGAGGTACAACAGAAACCCAGAAATTAAATCGGCTAGATGTCGACTGAAACCTGCTGAGACTAACAAGCTGCAGCCAAACTGACAAAGTGGTCTCGCTATTGTGCTACTCACGATGCAGATGTTGAGAATTTAATGTCCGACAGCCCCTAACTGAACCCGAACCTGAATGGTCTTGACACTTCCTGACTAAACCTGAACGCAGTGTGGGGGTTAGGAGAGGAGGCGTACGTACATAGCAGGTCCAGGGCAGCTCTTTCGCTGCGGCCGATGAGTAGGAAGGTCTTGAAGCCGAGGTCGCGTACCTCCCTGTAAAGGCGGAGGCTGGAGGGGATCGCCGGCGCCTCCCCCGTCTCCACCCACCGGTCGAACTCCCGGTGGTCGAACAGCTCCAGCCTGCAATCGAACAGCAAATTAACTGCGCGTGTTAATAGCAGGCCCGCGATCTCAGAATGTGACAAGCGTGGGTCGCCCACCCGTATCCGTACTGCGCGTACTAGGGGAGGTTGTAGAGCAGCGTCTCGTCGACGTCGAAGACCCAGGCGCCGGTGGAGGCGGCGGCGGCGCGGGCGTAGGCGGAGGCCTCCCCGCGACGAGGTCGAGGTCGGAGCGGTAGGCGGGGCCGGTGAGGTATGCGTGCACGTGCGGCACGGCGGCCCACGACGCCAGGTTGTTGGCCTCCCCCGCCGTCCTCCAGCTCGTGCACCGCAGGAAGGGGGCGGTGGGTGGCGCGCTCAGGTGGCGGGAGGACCAGGGGTGGGCCGGCGGCGAGGTTGGTGTAGTGACGGGAGGAAGGGGGCGGTGGACGAGGGAGATTGCATTGGATCTGGAGAGAATGGGGGCGGCGGCTGGCGGGGAGAGGAGAGAGCGAGGGAAAGAAAGGAGGCGGGGGGTTGGATGGAAAATGACCACAGGACAGAGCTAGGGTTTCGGGGATGGTGTGGAAGGGCTGCCGTTGGATCCCCGATCATCCAACGGTGTTTGATGCACGATCCGCGTGACACGTCCATGAACCAATCAGATTACACTATGATGTTATGACCATTTAAATTGGTCATGGTTGACTAAAATTAACGTGTTAAAATCATGTCAGCTATTTTATGACCTGAAAAATTCAAAAAAAAATGAAAAAACCTTCTCATTGTGTCACTAAATATGAACAAGTTTTCAGGAAAAATAACAAACAAGAAATAAGATAAATATCTTTTAAAATGTGTCTTGAGAAATGAGTTTTTTCGCAAAAAAAAACATTTTTTATTTTTCGAGTGTCCAAAATGAGTTTTTCTGTGAAGGACCTACCATATATTTGTTGCAAAATTGTATCAAGTCAATTTTCTAAAATACTAGGACATATTTAATGCACAATTGACCAAATGGTTGGGTGTCAAAAGTTTTGATCCACCGCTAGTGAAAAAGACAAATTTCCGCCGATTCAGCTGGAGGCGGGTCAAATTTGAACTGTAGCTCCCTCGTAGTTTGCTCTTTATTTTTTCCAAAAATTATTTCTAGATACATAAGTATCTATTTAATCAAAGAAACATCAACAAAATTCCAAAATTCAACCAACAGCTAGGAACAGTCATTCCCGCCGTTTTGACCGATTTTGAAACGTGCATAAAAAGTTCAAAAAAATCAAATAATTGGGAAACCTTCGCATTGTGTCATTATATGTGGCCAAGTTTCCACGAAAAATAATAAACTTGTAGTACGGAAATTATTTTAAAAAATTGTTCTCAGAAACGAGCTATCATGCGTGAAGATTCATGGCTATCAAGCCAAATGATCAATCTTATGGCCACATTCATGGCATAGTTTGTTCAAATGATCTCATATTGTGCACAAGGGTGCATCTTAGAATTTCAAACAATGTTGCCTAAGGAGTTTTCATTTTTTCAGACGGAAAATTCATTTTCCGAGTGTGCAAATGAGTTTTTTGTGAAGGACCTACCATATATTTGTTGCAAAATTGGACCTAATCAATTTTATAAAATACTAGGCCATATTTAATGCACAATTGACAAAATGGTTTGGTGTCAAAGTTTTGATCCACCTCGGTGAAAAGACAAATTCCGCCGATTCAAATTTCAAGCGGGTCAAATTTGAACTGCAGCTGCCTTGTAGTTTGCTCTTTATTTTTTCCAAAAATCATTTCTAGGTACATAAGTATCTATTTAATCAGAAAAACACCAATAAAATTTCAAGATTCAACCACTAGATAGGAACGGTCAAGCCCGCCGTTTTGACCGCATTTTGAAACGGGCATAAAAAATTCAAAAAAAATCAAAAAATTGGAAAACCTTTGCATTGTGTCATTATATGTGACCAAGTTTTCAGGAAAAATAATAAACTTGTAATACGGTAATTATTTTTAAAAAGTGTTCTCAGAAATGAGCTATCATGCGTGAAGATTCATGGCTTTCAAGCCAAATGATCAATCTTATGGCCACATTCATGGCATAGTTTGTTCAAATTATCTCATATTGTGCACAAGGGTGCATCTTGGAATTCCAAACAATGTTGCCTAAGGGAGTTTTCACTTTCTTTGCACGGAAAATTCATTTTTCATTTTCCGAGTGCCCAAAAGGAGGTTTTTTGTGTGAAGGAACTACCAAATAATTGTTGTAAAATTGGACCTAATCAATTTTATAAAATACCAGGCCATATATAATGTAAAATTGACAAAATGGTTGGGTGTCAAAATTTTTGATCCACCTCTGGTGAAAAAGACAAATTCTCGTCGATTCAGTTGGAAGCGGGTCAAATTTAAACTGCAGCTGCCTCATAGTTTGCTCTTTATTTTTTCCAAAAATCATTTCTAGGTAAATAAGTATCTATTTAATCATAGAAACACCAAGAAAATTCCAAGATTCAACCACTAGCTAGGGCAGTCAAGCCCGCCGTTTTGTCGCATTTTGAAACAGGCATAAAAAATAAAAAAAATAAAAAAATTGGAAACCCTTCGCATTGTGTCATTATATGTGACCAAATTTACAGGAAAAATAATAAACTTGTAATACGGTAATTATTTTTAAAAAGTGTTCTCAGAAATGAGCTATCATGCGTGAAGATTCATGGCTTTCAAGCCAAATGATCAATCTTATGGCCACATTCATGGCATAGTTTGTTCAAATGATCTCATATTATGCACGAGGGTGCATCTTGGAATTCCAAATAATGTTGCCTAAGGAAGTTTTCATTTTCTTTGCATGGAAAATTCATTTTTCATTTTCCGAGTGCCCAAAAGGAGGTTTTTTTGTGAAGGAACTACCAAATAATTGTTGCAAAAATGGACCAAATAAATTTTATAAAATACTAGGCCATATTTAATGCACAATTGACAAAATGGTTGGGTGAAAAAAGTTTTGATCCACCTCTCGTGAAAAAGACAAATTGTCGTCGATTCAGTTGGAAGCGGGTCAAATTTGAACTGTAGCTGCCTTGTAGTTTGCTCTTTATTTTTTCCAAAAATCATTTATAGGTAAATAATTATCTATTTAATCATAGAAACACCAAAAAAATTACAAGATTCAACCACTAGCTAGGAACGGTCAAGCTCGCCGTTTTGACCGCATTTTGAAACGGGCATAAAAAAATCAAAAAAAAATCAAAAAATTGGAAAACCTTCACATTATGTCATTATATGTGACCAAGTTTCTGAAGGAAATATGCCCTAGAGGCAATAATAAAGTTATTATTTATTTCCTTATTTCATGATAAATGTTTATTATTCATGCTAGAATTGTATTAAGGAAACATAATACATGTGTGAATATATAGACAAACAAGATGTCACTAGTATGCCTCTACTTGACTAGCTTGTTAATCAAAGATGGTTATGTTTCCTAACCATGAACAAGGAGTTGTTATTTGATTAACAAGGTCACATCATTAGTTGAATGATCTGATTGACATGACCCATTCCGTTAGCTTAACACTTGATCGTTTAGTATGTTAATGCTTTCTTCATGACCCATACATGTTCCTATAACTATGAGATTATGCAACTCCGTTTACGGAGGAACACTTTGGTACTACCAAACGTCACAACGAATCGGGTGATTATAAAGGAGTACTACGGTGTCTCCAAAGGTACTTGTTGGGTTGGCGATTTGAGATTAGGTTTTGTCACTCCGATTGTCGGAGAGGTATCTCTAGGCCTTCTCGGTGATACACATCACTTAAGCCTTGCAAGCATTACAACTAATGAGTTAGTTGTGAGATGATGTATTACGAACGAGTAAAGAGACTTACTGTAACGAGATTGAACTAGGTATTGATACCGACGATCGAATCTCGGGTAAGTAACATACCGATGACAAAGGGAACAACGATGTCGTTATGCGGTTTGACCGATAAAGATCTTCAAGAATATGTAGGAGCCAATATGGGCATCCAGGTTCCGCTATTGTTTATTGACCGAGAATAGTTCTAGGTCATGTCTACATAGTTCTCGAACCCGTAGGGTCCGCACGCTTAAGGTTTCGATGATGGTTATATTATGAGTTTATGAGTTTTGATGTACCGAAGAAGTTCGAGTCCGGATGAGATCGGGGACATGACGAGGAGTCTCGAAATGGTCGAGACGTAAAGATCGATATATTGGACGACTATATTCGAGTTGGAAAGGTTCGAATGATTCGGTATTTTTGAGTCTGGGAGAGTTACGGAATTCGCCGGGGAAGTATTGGGCCTTATTGGGCCTGCAAGGGAAGAGAGAGAGGGCTGCTAGGGCAGGCGCGCGCCCCATGGCCTAGTCCGAATTGGACTAGGGGAGGGCCGCACCCTTCTCTCTTCCCCTTCCCCAAGTCCTAGTCCAACTAGGAAAGAGGGGAGTCCTACTCGGTGGGAGTAGGACTCCTCAGCGCGCCTCTCAAGGGCCGCCGCACCCCCCTTGCTCCTTTATATCTGAGGCGGGGGCACCCATGACACACAAGTTGATCTACGGATCTTTCCTTAGCCGCAAAGCGGTGCCCCTTCCACCATATTCCACTTCGGTCATATCGTCATGAGCTTAAGCGAAGCCTGCACGGAGAAGTCATATCGTCATGAGCTTAGGCGAAGCCCTGCGTCGGTGGAGCATCAACATCGCCACCACGTCGTCAGGTCGGAACTCATCCCGACACTTTGCTGGATCGGAGTCCGGGATCGCCATCGAGCTGAACGTGTGCGAGAACTCGGAGGTGCCGACGTTCGGTGCTTGGATCGGTCGGATCGTGGGGACGTCGACTACATCAACCGCGTTGTTATAACGCTTCGCTTCGGTCTCACGAGGGTGCGTGGGCGGACACTCTCCCTCTCGTTGCTATGCCATCACCATGGTCTTGCGTGATCGTAGGAAATTTTTTGAAATTACTACGTTCCCCAACAATGGCATCCGAGCCTGGTTTTATGCGTTGATGTCATATGCACGAGTAGAACACAAGTGAGTTGTGGACGATACAAGTCATACCGCCTACCAAAGCATGTCATACTTTGGTTCAGCGGTATTGTGAGATGAAGCGGCCCGGACCGACATTACGCAGACGCTTACGCGAGACTGGTTTCACCGCCCGAGCACTCGTTGCTTAAAGGTGACCGGCGGTGTCTGTCTCTCTCACTTTAGTTGAATCGAGTGTGGCTACGCCCGGTCCTTGAGAAGGTTAAAGCGGAGTCTATTTGACGAAGTATCGTTGTGGTTTTGATGCGAGGTAAGAACGGTTCTTGCTCAGCCCGTAGCAGCCACGTAAAACTTGCAACAACAAAGTAGAGGACGTCTAACTTGTTTTTGCAGGGCATGTTGTGATGTGATATGGTCAAGACGTGATGCTATATTTTATTGTATGAGATGATCATGTTTTGTAACCGAAGTTATCGATAATGGCGAGAGCCATATGGTTGTCGCTTTATTGTATGAAATGCAACGCCATGTAATTGCTTTACTTTATCACTAAGCAAGAGCGATAGTCGAGAAGCAATAGTTGGCGAGACGACAACGATGCTACGATGGAGATCAAGGTGTCGCTACCGGTGGCGATGGTGATCATGGCGGTGCTTGGCGATGGAGATCACAAGCACAAGATGATGATGACCATATCATATCACTTATATTGATTGCATGTGATGTTTATCCTTTATGCATCTTATCTTGCTTTGTTTGACGGTAGCATTATAAGATGATCTCTCACCAAAATTATCAAGAAGTGTTCTCCCGAGTATTCACCGCTATGAAAGTTCTTCGTCTTTGAGACACCACGTGATGATCGGTGTGATAGGCTCTACGCTCAAATACAACGGTGCAAAACAGTTGCGCGCGCGAATACTCAAAGTTAAACTTGACGAGCCTAGCATATAACAGATATGGCCTCGGAACACGGAGACCGAAGGTCGGCGTGAATCATATAGTAGATATGATCAACATAGTGATGTTCACCATTGAAACTACTCCATCTCACGTGATGATCGGACATGGTTTAGTTGATTTGGATCACGCAATCACTTAGATGACTAGAGAGATGTCTATCTAAGTGGGAGTTCTTAAGTAATATGATTAATTGAACTTTAATTTATCATGAACTTAGTCCTGGTAGTATTTTGCAAATTATGTTGTAGATCAATAGCTCGCGTTGTTGCTTCCCTATGTTTTCATATGTGTTCCTAGAGAAAATTGTATTGAAAGATGTTAGTAGCAATGATGCGGATTGGATCCGTGATCCGAGGTTTATCCTCATTGTGCTTGTGAAGAATTATGTCCTTAATGCACCGCTAGGTGACAGACCTATTGCAGGAGCGATGAGGCGTTATGAACGTTTGGCTAGCTCAATATGATGACTACTTGATAGTTTAGTGCACCATGCTTAACGGCTTAGAATCGGGACTTCAAAGACGTTTTGAACGTCATGGACCATATGAGATGTTCCAGAATTGAAGTTAATATTTCAAGCAAATACCCGAGTTGAGAGATATGAAGTCTCCAACAAGTTCTATAGCTAAAAGATGGAGGAGAATCGCTCAACTAGTGAGCATGTGCTCGATTGTGCGAGTACTTCAATCACTTGAATCAAGTGGGAGTTAATCTTCCGATAAGATAGTGATTGATGAATTCTCTAGTCACCATCACTAAGTTAGTAGAACTTCGTGATGAACTATAGTATGCAAGGGATGACGAAAAAGATTCTCGAGCTCTTCGCGATGCTAAAATCGTGAAGGTAGAAATCAAGAAAAACATCAAGTGTTGATGGTTGACAAGACCACTAGTCTCAAGGAAAATGGCAAAGGGAAAAGGGAACTTCAAAAGGAACGGCAAGCAAGTTGTTGCTCGAGTGAAGAAGCCCAAGTCTAGACCTAAGCACGAGACCGAGTACTTTTGCTGCAATGGAACTGGTCATCGGAAGCGAACTACCCTGAATATTTTGTGGATAAGAAGGATGGCAAAGTGAACAAGGTTATATTTGATATACAGGTTATTGATGTGTGACTTACTAGTGTTTATAGTAGCCCCGAGTATTTGATACTGTTCGGTTGCTAAGATTAGTAAACTCGAAACAGGAGTTACGAATAAACAGAGACTAGTTGAAGGGAAGTGACGATGAGTGTTGGAAGTAGTTCCAAGATTGATATGATCATCATCGCACACTCCCTATATTTTCGGATTAGTGTGGAACCTAAATAAGTGTTATTTGGTGTTGAGCATAAATATGATTTGATCATGTTTATTGCAATACTGTTATTCATTTAAGTAAGAGAATAAATTGTTGTTCATTTACATGAATAAAACCTTATATGGTTACACACCCAATGAAAATGGTTCATTGGATCTCGATCATAGTGATACACATATTCGTAATATTGAAACCAAAAGATGCAAAGTTAATAATGATAGTGCAACTTATTTGTGGCACTTGCCGTTTAGGTCATATTGGTGTAAAGCGCATGAAGAAACTCCATCTCGATGGGATTTTGGAATCACTTGATTATGAATCACTTGATGCTTGCGAACCATGCCTTATGGGCAAGATGACTAAAGACTCGTTCTCCGGAACAATGGAGCGAGCAAATGACTTATTGGAAATAATACATCGATGTATGCGGTCCGATGAGTGTTAAAGCTCACGGCAAGTATCGTTATTTTCGACCTTCACAAGATGATTTGAGCAGATATGAGTATATCTACTTAATGAAACATAAGTCCGAAATAGTTGAAAGGTTCAAAGAATTTCAGAGTGAAGTGGAAAATCATCGTAACAAGAAAATAAAGTTTATGCGATCGATCGTGGAGATGAATATTCGAGTTACGAGTTTGGTCTTCAATGAAAACAATGTGGAATAGTTTCACACTCACGCCACGGAACACCACAACGTTATGGTGTGTCCGAACGTCAGAATCGTACTTTATTATGATATGGTGCGATCTATGATGTATCTTACCAATTTACCACTATCGTTTTGGGGTTATGCATTAGAGACAATTTGCATTCACGTTTAATAGGGCACCATCTAAACCGCTGAGATGACACCGTATGAACTATGGTTTAGCAATAAACCTAAGTGTCATTTCTTAAAGTTTGGAGTTGTAATGCTTATGTGAAAAGGTTTTCAACTGATAAGCTCGAACCCAAATCAGAGAAGTGCGTCTTCATAGAATACCCAAAAGAAACTGTTGGGTACACCTTCTATCACAGATCTAAAGGCAAAACATTCGTTGCTAAGATGGATCCTTTCTAGAGAAGGAGTTTCTCTCGAAAGAAGTGAGTGGGAGGAAAGTAGAACTTGATGAGGTAATTGTACCTTCTCCCTTATTGGAAAGTAGTTCATCACAGGAATCAGTTCCAGTGATTCCTACACCAATTGGTGAGGAAACTAATGATGATGATCATGAAGTTTCAGATCAAGTTACTCTTGAACCAGAGGTCAACCAGAGTAAAATCGCACTGAGTGGTACGGTAATCTTATTTCGAAGTCATGTTACTTGACCATGGCGAACCTACGAACTATGAAGAAGCGATGGTGAGCCCAGATTCGCAAAATGGTGGAAGCCATGAAATCGAGATGGGATCCATGTATGAGAACAAAGTATGGACTTTGGTTGACTTGTTCGATGATCGGCAAGCCATATTATATAAATGGATCTTCAAGAGGAAGCAGATGATGATAGTAGTGTTACTATCTACAAAGTTCGACTTGTGCAAAAGGTTTTCGACAAGTTCAAGGTATTGACTACAAATGAGATTTTCTCAACTGAAGCGATTCTTAAGTCTGTCGAATCATGTTAGCAATTGCCACATTTTATGAAATCGGCAAATGGATGGCAAAACTACATTCTTTAATGGATTTATTAAAGAAGAGTTGTATATGATGCAACCGAAGTTTTTTGTCAATCCTAAAGGAGCTAACAAAATGTGCAAGCTCCAAATGATCCATCAATGGACTGGTGCAAGCATCTCGAGTTGGAATATACGCTTTGATGTGTTGATCAAAGCATATGATTTTATCTGAGACTTTTTGGAAAGGCTGTATTTACAAGAAAGTGAGTGGGAGCACTACAACATTTCTGATAAGTATATGTGAATGACATATTGTTGATCGGAAATGATGTAGAATTATTCTGCAAAGCATAAAGGAGTGTTTGAAAGGAGTTTTTCAAAGAAAGACCTCGGTGAAGCTGCTTACATATTGAGCATCAAGATCTATAGAGATAGATCAAGACGCTTGATAAAGTTTTTCAATGAATACATACCTTGACAAGATTTTGAAGTAGTCAAAATGGAACAGTCAAAGAAAGAGTTCTTGCCTGTGTTACAAGGTGTGAGATTGAGTAAGACTCAAAACCCGACCACGGCAGAAGATAGAAAGAGAATGAAAGTCATTCCCTATGCATCAGCCATAGGTTCTATAAAGTATGTCATGTTGTGTACCAGATCATTGCATACCCTACCACTAAGATTGGCAAGGAGTGCAATAGAGATCTAGGAGTAGATCAATGGACAGCGGTCAAAATTATCCTTAGTAGAATAAGGATATGTTTCTCGATTATGGAAGTGAAAAAGGTTCGTCGTAAAGGTTACGCCGATGCAAGTTTTAACACTAATCTAGATGACTCGAGTCTCAATCTAGATACATATTGAAAGTGGGAGCAATTAGCTAGAGTAGCTCCGTGCAAGAGCATTGTAGACATAGAAATTTGCAAAATACTTACGGCTCTCGAATGTGACAGACCCATTGACTAAAATTATCTCACAAGCAAAACATGATCACACCTTAGTACTCTTTGGGTGTTAATCACATAGCGATGTGAACTAGATTATCGACTCTAGTAAACCCTTTGGGTGTTGGTCACATGACGATGTGAACTACGGTGTTAATCACATCTGAGATGTGAATATTTGTGTTGAATCACATGATGATGTGAACTAGATTATTGACTCTAGTGCAAGTGGGAGCTGAAGGAAATATGCCCTAGAGGCAATAATAAAGTTATTATTTATTTCCTTATTTCATGATAAATGTTTATTATTCATGCTAGAATTGTATTAAGGAAACATAATACATGTGTGAATATATAGACAAACAATATGTCACTAGTATGCCTCTACTTGACTAGCTTGTTAATCAAAGATGGTTATGTTTCCTAACCATGAACAAGGAGTTGTTATTTGATTAACAAGGTCACATCATTAGTTGAATGATCTGATTGACATGACCCATTCCGTTAGCTTAACACTTGATCGCTTAGTATGTTAATGCTTTCTTCATGACCCATACATGTTCCTATAACTATGAGATTATGCAACTCCGTTTACGGAGGAACACTTTGGTACTACCAAACGCCACAACGAATCGGGTGATTATAAAGGAGTACTACAGGTGTCTCCAAAGGTACTTGTTGGGTTGGCGTATTTGAGATTAGGTTTTGTCACTCCGATTGTCGGAGAGGTATCTCTAGGCCTTCTCGGTGATACACATCACTTAAGCCTTGCAAGCATTACAACTAATGAGTTAGTTGTGAGATGATGTATTACTGAACGAGTAAAGAGACTTACCGTAACTAGATTGAACTAGGTATTGGATACCGACGATCGAATCTCGGGTAAGTAACATACCGATGACAAAGGGAACAACGATGTCGTTATGCGGTTTGACCGATAAAGATCTTCAAGAATATGTAGGAGCCAATATGGGCATCCAGGTTCCGCTATTGGTTATTGACCGAGAATAGTTCTAGGTCATGTCTACATAGTTCTCGAACCCGTAGGGTCCGCACGCTTAAGGTTTCGATGATGGTTATATTATGAGTTTATGAGTTTTGATGTACCGAAGAAGTTCGGAGTCCGGATGAGATCGGGGACATGACGAGGAGTCTCGAAATGGTCGAGACGTAAAGATCGATATATTGGACGACTATATTCGGAGTTCGGAAAGGTTCGAATGATTCGGTATTTTGAGTCTAGGAGAGTTACGGGAATTCGCGGGGAAGTATTGGGCCTTATTGGGCCTGCGGAAAGAGAGGGCTGCCTAGGGCAGGCGCGCGCCCCATGGCCTAGTCCGAATTGGACTGGGGAGGGGCCGCACCCCTCTCTCTTCCCCTTCCCCAAGTCCTAGTCCAACTAGGAAGAGGGGAGTCCTACTCGGTGGGAGTAGGACTCCTCCAGCGCGCCTCTCAAGGGCGGCCGCACCCCCTTGCTCCTTTATATCTGAGGCGGGGCACCCCATGACACACAAGTTGATCTACGGATCTTTCCTTAGCCGTGTGCGGTGCCCCTTCCACCATATTCCACTTGGTCATATCGTCATGAGCTTAGGCGAAGCCCTGCGCGGAGAAGTCATATCGTCATGAGCTTAGGCGAAGCCTGCGTCGGTGGAGCATCAACATCGTCACCACGCCGTCGTCTTGTGGAACTCATCCCGACACTTTCTTTGGATCGAGTCCGGGATCGCCATCGAGTGAACGTGTGCGTAACTCGGAGGTGCCGACGTTCGGTGCTTGGATCGGTCGGATCGTGGGGACGTCGACTACATCAACCGCGTTGTTATAACGCTTCGCTTTCGGTCTCACGAGCGTGGGCGGACGACACTCTCCTCTCGTTGCTATGCCATCACCATGGTCTTGCGTGATCGTAGGAATTTTTTTTGAAATTACTACGTTCCCCAACAGTTTCCGGGAAAAATAATAAAATTTTAATACGGTAATTATTTTAAAAAAGTGTTCTCGTAAATGAGCTATCATGCGTGAAGATTCATGGCTTTCAAGCCAAATGATCAATCTTATGGCCACATTCATGGCATAGTTTGTTCAAACGATCTCATATTGTGCACAAGGGTACATCTTGGAATTCCAAACAATGTTGCCTAAGGAAGTTTTCATTTTCTTTGCACGGAAAATTCATTTTTGATTTTCTGAGTGCCCAAAAGGAGGTTTTTTTGTGAAGGAACTACCAAATAATTGTTGCAAAATTGGACCAAATCAATTTTCTAAAATACTAGGACATATTTAATGCACAATTGAAAAAATGGTTGGGTGCAAAAAGTTTTGATCCACCTCTCGTGAAAAAGACAAATTTCCGCCGATTCAGTCGGAAGCGGGTCAAATTTGAACTGCAGCTGCCTCATAGTTTGCTATTTATTTTTTCCAAAAATCATTTCTAGTTACATAAGTACCTATTTAATCATAAATACATGGTTTGGTGGCGATACGTCGAGGTTTGGGCGGTGGCCGAGGGCCCCAACTCTAGAGCGCGTAAACTCGCATGCCCGCCGTGTGGTCACCGCGTGACCGTGGCGTTGCCATGTGTTCTGGGCGACCTAGGTATGTATAATGGGTTGGGCACTCTCCAGGTAGGTGCTAGGAAGAAAATCACAACATAAGATTCTCACGAGGAGACCGATCGATGCTCAAACATGAATAAGCAGCCAAGTGTTTGATTTGCGACACGGAAATGCACATGGCTAATGGGCGTGAGTTTTGGTGAGGATGATCAGTTACTAAGAAGACCGTCTTCACAAATTTTCAGCTCAAAGGAGGAGCCTATGTGGTACTTGCTTTGCAAACTACCACCTTTGGACATAAATCTGAATGTTGAAGCTCGGCTCAAAATAATGGATGGATTGAGCTGGCATTTGGTGGAGGATGGTTATTTGGGCATAGAAAAGCACTGAGAAAATGGATACTATTTGGACATGCCAAAGTGGTACTTCCTTCACAAACTGTTGTTCTAAGCAGAATAGGAAAATGAATATTTTTGAATTATTTTGAACTAGGCAAGGAAGGTTTTACATATTTGACGAAGATATGACCCAAAGAATTTATGAGATTTTTTGAGAATTCAGGAATGATAGAAATATAGGTTGCTTCACAACCTAGGGCAAAACCGTCACATGGACATGACACATAGGCAAAAGCGATGAGGTGGCGCCTAGTCATAGCAACCCACCATAATTTACAAGGCTATGACCATCTATATTGGTCGTTAACAACTAGAAATAAGGCAGCGGACTAGCTGCTTTGCTTATGACCTTTTCGTAAGGAAATTACGACCTTCGACCAAAATGGTCGCAATGGTTTAGGGTTTGGAGCCCTCGAACAACTTTTGACCAATTGGTCTGAAATGGTCATAGATCTATGACCAATTCTTCCAGGGTCACTGACAGAAGGTCACTAGTTGACATATTTCTTGTAGTGAATGCTTGTCGTCCCGACGGCTTTCCAAAAGTCCCTCAAGGAGTGGCTGAAGATCCCTACTCCTCGTTGGATACTAGTGTCTGCATGCGGGTGGTGTGACGAGTGGGTGAAGGTGGCCAAGTTTGACACAAGTAGATACCCACAACATTGCAGGTTCAACACACGGGCCCCGGGCAGTGGGCGCAACTTGTGAGGCGGTGATGTCCTCTCTTGCTTCGCACCCACTATCTCTTTTATCTTAACATGCATACATGTCACCACATAAAAAACTCACCATAACATGCATGAGATTTTCCCCCACAATTAGTTGATCTCCACTATTTTTATTTATCTCAACATGCACACATCCCCACCTTACTACTCATGTAACCTCATTAAAGGGTCCACTCAACATGCATGTGGATTTTTTTTCTATTATATTATACCACTTATATTAAAAAACTATTTTTCAACTATATAATAATCAAATAAAAAATATAATATGCATTTTTAGTTTTAGTTCATATATTATAAATTAAATTAATCATGTTTTTTCTATTATATTATACCACTTATATTAAAAAGTTATTTTTCAACTATATAATAATCAAATAAAAAATATAATATGCATTTTTAGTTTTAGTTCATATATTATAAATTGAATTAATCATGTTTCATACAACTAAAACACGTTAAAATATGTTGCAACTGTTTCCCGCAATAACGTGCAAGGTATCATACGGAGGGAGTATCAGTTTTGCATGTGTGCGTGTGGGGTGGGTGAGGTGGTAACTATTCATCAGTAAATTTTTGGCATGTCGGCGAATGGCACCATCATCTTCCCCCTCACTCCCGGTTAACCTGCCCTTCAACACCGACTGACATTACCCACGACCAGCGTCTCTACTGCTCTGATCATCCCTCTTCTAGTGCACTATCGCTCGTGCCGTTCCATTTTTACCCCTCCTTAAGATCATAAAAGTGATTAAGCAAGTCTATTACTCATTGTCTTTTCCATGTCTATCTCAATATATTAGAAATCACTAGTTGTTTGGAATATTTTTGATCGGTCAAAGCCATTCGAAATATTGAACTGAATTTCATACTAAGTGGTTGTGGGAAAAATACCTCTAGTGGCCAATGTACTTATAATGTATTAGTTGTGTTTCATTATGTCCTAACACATCTATAATTTCATTTTGATACATGATAACTTGTGTTTTCATGTTTTTCATAAGAAATTGTGTCATATATATTTAGTAAAAAGGGTTACGTGTATTTATTGTCAAAATGTGGATGTAATTGAAAACTCTGAAACAATCTCTCTCAGTTTGATATAAATTATATGATGATTCATACTTGAAGGCTTGAAATGGAATGCAAATATGGCTGCATAGTGTTTTCCCATATCAGCGATGTTGAATTGTAGGTAATAAAACATGTAAGATTTGATAGAAAATACATGTACTTGTAAATATCGATAGAATTGTCCTTGTACATGTTTCAATTATCACATTCAAACTTCTCCGCGCGGAGTTACAAGACAATATAAACATACGAGTCGAGACAGAGGAATCCAAACAATTGCAACCCAACTCTAACCTAATGAATCATGCATTTACTTAGGCTAATCAAATCCAATCGTCATAGCACCCTAAATATCACAACATGTCCTCTTAATTTATCAAATAGAACACTGATTGGGAATTGATCATGCTACTTGGTAATATCAAATCTTAGTAGATTTCTGCATGAACATTCACATGTCCTCTTATTTTAGCAAATACTCCCTCCGTTCCTAAGTACAAGTCTTTCTAGATATTTCAAATGGACTATCACATACGGGTGTATATAGACATATTTTAGAGTGTAGATTCACTCATTTTGCTCCGTATGTAGTCACTTGTTGAAATATCAAGACAAATATTAAGGAACAGAGTGAGTAAAACACTAATTGGGCATTGATCATGCTACTTGGTAATATCAAATGTTAGTGGATTTCGGTGTGAACATTGAAGGTAGTCCCTCCATCCATCTATATGAGGCATAATCCGTTTTTTAAGACCGCCTTTGACTATTCACAAGATTAATAGTACATGAGATTTATAATGTGAAAATTATATCATTGGAAGCTCCTTTTGTTGGGGAACGTAGTATTTCAAAAAAATTGCCTACGATCACGCAAGATCTATCTAGGAGAAGCATAGCAACGAGCGGGGAGAGTGTGTCCACGCACCCTCGTAGACTGAAAGCGTAAGCGTTAAGTAACGCAGTTGATGTAGTCGAATGTCTTCGCGATCCAACAGATCAAGTACCGAACGCACGGCACCTCCGTGATCTGCACACGTTCAGCTCGGTGACGTCCCTCGAACTCTAGATCCAGCTGAGGCTGAGGGAGAGTTCCGTCAGCATGATGGTGTGGTGACGGTGATGATGAAGTTACCGGCATAGGGCTTCGCCTAAGCACTACGACGATATGACCGAGGGGTAAAACTATGGAGGGGGGCACCGCACACGGCTAAAGATCAACTTGTGTGTCTATGGGGTGCCCCCTCCCCCGTATATAAAGGAGGGGAGGAGGAGGAGGGCCGGCCACAAGGGGCGCGCCCAAGGGGGGGATTCCTACTCCTAGTAGGAGTAGGTTTCCCCCTTTCCTAGTCCAAGTAGGAGAAGAATGAAGGAGAGGGAGAAGAGAAGGAAAGGGGGGGCCGGCCCCCTAGCCCTAGTCCAATTCGGTTTGGGCTAGGGGGGGGGGCGTGCCACACCTTGGCCTGCCTCCTTTCTTCCACCACTAGGCCCATGAGGCCCAATAACTTCCCGGGGGAGGGGGGGGGGGTTCCGGTAACCCCCGGTACTCCGAAACTTATCCTAAACGACCTGAAACCATTCCGGTGTCCGAATGTAGCCTTCCAATATATGAATCTCTATGTCTCGGCCATTTTGAGACTCCTCGTCATGTCACTGATCACATCCGGGACTCCGAACAACCTTCGGTACATCAAATCACATAAACTCATAATACCAATCGTCATCAAATGTTAAGCGTGCGGACCCTACGGGTTCGAGAACTATGTAGACATGACCGAGACACCTCTCCGGTCAATAATCAATAGCGGAACCTAGATGCTCATATTGGTTCCTACATATTCTACGAAGATCTTTATCGGTCAAACCACATAACGACAAATGTTGTTCCCTTTGTCATCGGTATGTTACTTGCCCGAGATTCGATCGTCGGTATCACTATACCTAGTTCAATCTCATTACTGGAAAGTCTCTTTACTCGTTCTGTAATGCATCATCTCGCAACTAACTCATTAGTCATATTGTTTGCAAGGCTTATAGTGATGTGCATTACTAAGAGGGCCCAGAGATACCTCTCCGACAATTGGAGTGACGAATCCTAATCTTGATCTATGCCAACTCAAAAAACACCATCGGAGACACCTGTAGAGCATCTTTATAATCACCCAGTTACGTTGTGATGTTTGATAGCACACTAAGTGTTCCTCCGCTATTCGGGAGTTGCATAATCTCATAGTCAGAGGAACATGTATAAGTCATGATGAAAGCAATAGCAACAAACTAAACGATCATAGTGCTAAGCTAACGGATGGTTCTTGTCCATCACATCATTCCCTAATGATGTGATCCCGTTCATCAAATGACAACACATGTCTATGGCTAGGAAACATAACCAT
Source organism: Aegilops longissima (assembly GCA_021605205.1). Taxonomy (NCBI): domain Eukaryota; kingdom Viridiplantae; phylum Streptophyta; class Magnoliopsida; order Poales; family Poaceae; genus Aegilops; species Aegilops longissima. The sequence continues at coordinate 654,727,412 of CM038682.1, read as the reverse complement.
CTTTGATAAACAAGCTAGTCAAGTAGAGGCATACTAGGGACACTCTATTTTTCTATGTATTCACACATGTACTAAGTTTCCGGTTAATACAATTCTAGCATGAATAATAAACATTTATCATGATATAAGGAAATGTAAATAACAACTTTATTATTGCCTCTAGGGCACATTTCTTTCAGTCTCCCACTTGCACTAGAGTCAGTAATCTAGATTACACAGTAATGATTCTAACACCCATGGAGTCTTGGTGCTGATCATGTTTTTCTCGTGAGAGAGGCTTAGTCAACGGGTCTGCAACATTCAGATCCATATGTATCTTGCAAATCTCTATGTCCCCTTCCGACAGTTGATGACGGATGGAATTGAAGCGTCTCTTGATGTGCTTGGTCTTCTTGTGAAATCTGGATTCCTTTGCCAAGGCAATTGCACCAGTATTGTCACAAAAGATTTTCATTGGACCCGATACACTAGGTATGCCACCTAGATCGGATATGAACTCCTTCATCCAGACTCCTTCATTCGCTGCTTCCGAAGCAGCTATGTACTCCGCTTCACACGTAGATCCCGCCACGACGCTCTGTTTGGATCTGCACCAACTGACAGCTCCACCGTTCAATATAAATACGTATCCGGTTTGTGACTTAGAGTCATCCGGATCAGTGTCAAAGCTTGCATAAACGTAACCATTTACGACGAGCTCTTTTTCACCTCCATAAACGAGAAACATATCCTTAGTCCTCTTCAGGTATTTCAGGATGTTCTTGACCGCTGTCCAGTGATCCACTCCTGGATTACTTTGGTACCTCCTTGCTATACTTATAGCAAGACACACATCAGATCTGGTACACATCATTGCATACATGATAGAACCTATAGCTGAAGCATAGGGAATGACTTTCATTTTCTCTCTATCTTCTGCAGTGGTCGGGCATTGAGTCTGACTCAACTTCACACCTTGTAACACAGGCATGAACCCTTTCTTTGACTGATCCATTTTGAACTTCTTCAAAATCTTATCAAGGTATGTGCTTTGTGAAAATCCAATTAAGCGTCTTGATCTATCTCTATAGATCTTGATGCCCAATATGTAAGCAGCTTCACCGAGGTCTTTCATACAAAAACTCTTGTTCAAGTATCCTTTTATCCTATCCAGAAATTCTATATCACTTCCAATGAACAATATGTCATCCACATATAATATTAGAAATGCTACAGAGCTCTCACTCACTTTCTTGTAAATACAGGCTTCTCAAAAATTCTGTATAAAACCATATGCTTTGGTCACACTAGTAAAACGTTTATTCCAACTCCGAGAGGCTTGCACCAGTCCATAAATGGATCGCTGGAGCTTGCACACTTTGTTAGCACCCTTTGGATCGATAAAACCTTCGGGTTGCATCATATACAACTCTTCTTGCAGAAATCCATTCAGGAATGCAGTTTTGACATCCACTTGCCAAATTTCATAATTATAAAATGCAGCAATTGCTAACATGATTCAGACAGACTTAAGCATCGCTACGGGTAAGAAAGTCTCATCGTAGTCAACTCCTTGAACTTGTCGAAAACCTTTCGCAACAAGTCGAGCTTTGTAGACAGTAACATTACCGTCAGCGTCAGTCTTCTTCTTGAAGATCCATTTATTCTCTATGGCTTGCCGATCATCGGGCAAGTCAACCAAAGTCCACACTTTGTTGTCATACATGGATCCCATCTCAGATTTCATGGCCTCAAGCCATTTCGCGGAATCTGGGCTCATCATCGCTTCCTCATAGTTCGTAGGTTCGTCATGGTCAAGTAACATGACGTCCAGAACTGGATTACCGCACCACTCTGGTGTGGATCTTACTCTGGTTGACCTACGAGGTTCGGTAGTAACTTGATCAGAAGCTTCATGATCATCATCATTAGCTTCCTCACTAATTGGTGTAGGAATCACTGAAACTGATTTCTGTGATGAACTACTTTCCAATGAGGGAGCAGGTACAATTACCTCATCAAGTTCTACTTTCCTCTCACTCACTTATTTTGAGAGAAACTCCTTCTCTAGAAAGGATCCATTCTTAGCAACGAAAATCTTGCCTTCGGATCTCTGATAGAAGGTGTACCCAACAGTTTCCTTTGGGTATCCTATGAAGACACATTTCTTCGATTTGGGTTCGAGCTTATCAGGTTGAAGCTTTTTCACATAAGCATCGCAACCCCAAACTTTAAGAAACGACAACTTGGGTTTCTTGCCAAACCACAGTTCATATGGTGTCGTCTCAACGGATTTAGATGGTGCCCTATTTAACGTGAATGCAGTCGTCTCTAAAGCATAACCCCAAAACGATAGGGGTAAATCAGTAAGAGACATCATAGATCGCACCATATCTAATAAAGTGCGGTTACGACGTTCGGATACACCATTACGTTGTGGTGTTCCGGGTGGCATGAGTTGCGAAACTATTCCGCATTGTTTAAAATGAAGACCAAACTCGTAACTCAAATATTCTCCTCCACGATCAGATTGTAGAAACTTTATTTTCTTGTTACGATGATTTTCCACTTCACTCTGAAATTCTTTGAACTTCACAAATGCTTCAGACTTATGTTTCATCAAGTAGATATACCCGTATCTTCTCAAATCATCTGTGAAGGTCGAAATAACGATACCCTTGTGAGCCTCAACACTCATTGAACCGCATACATCGGTATGTATTATTTCCAATAAGTCTGTTGCTCGCTCCATAGTTCCGGAGAACGGAGTCTTAGTCATCTTGCCCATGAGGCATGGTTCGCAAGCATCAAGTGATTCCAAAAGCCCATCAGCATGGAGTTTCTTCATGCGCTTTACACCAATATGACCTAAACGGCAGTGCCACAAATAAGTTGCACTATCATTATCGAACTTATATCTTTTGGCTTCAATACTATGAATATGTGTATCACTACTATCGAGATTCAGTACAAATAGACCACTCATTAAGGGTACATGACCATAAAAGATATTACTCATATAAATAGAACAATCATTATTCTCTGATTTAAATGAATAACTGTCTCGCATAAAACAAGATCCAGATATAATGTTCATGCTTTACGAAAGCACCAAATAACAATTATTCAGGTCTAAAACTAATCCCAAAGGTAGATGTAGAGGTAGCGTGCCAACGGCGATCACATCGACTTTGGAACCATTTCCCACGCGCATCGTCACCTCATCCTTAGCCAATCTTCGCTTAATCCATAGCTTTTTGTTTGAGTTGCGATATGAGCAATGTAACCAATATCAAATACCTGTGCACTCTGCGAGCATTAGTAAGGTACACATCAATAACATGTATATCAAATATACCTTTCACTTTGCCATCCTACTTATCCGCCAAATACTAGGGGCAGTTCCGCTTCCAGTGACCAGTCCCTTTGCAGTAGAAGCACTCAGTTTCAGGCTTAGGTCCAAACTTGGGTTTCTTCACTTGAGCAGCAACTTGTTTGCCGTTCTTCTTGAAGTTCCCCTTCTTCCCTTTACCTTTTTTCTTGAAACTAGTGGTCTTGTTGGCCATCAACACTTGATGCTCCTTCTTGATTTCTACCTCCGCAGCCTTTAGCATCGTGAAGAGCTCGGGGATTATCTTATCCATCCTTTGCATATTATAGTTCATCACGAAGCTTTTGTAGCTTGGTGGCAGTGATTGAAGAACTCTGTTAATGACACTATCAACCGGAAGATTAACTCCCAGTTGAGTCAAGTGATTGTGGTACCCAGACATTTTGAGTATATGTTCACTAACAAAACTATTCTCCTCCATTTTGTAGTTGTAGAACTTATTGGAGACTTCATATCTCTCAATCCGGGCATTTGCTTGAAATATTACTTCAACTCCTGAAACATCTCATATGCTCCATGATGTTCAAAACATCGTTGGAGTCCCGGTTCTAAGCTGTAAAGCATGGCACACTGAACTATCGAGTAGTCATCGACTTTACTCGCCAGCGTTCTAACGTTGGCGTTGCTCTGCGGTGGGTCTTGCACCTAGCGGTGCTTCCAGGACGTAATTCTTCTGTGCAGCAATGAGGATAATTCTCAAGTTACGGACCCAGTTCGTGTAGTTGCTACCATCATCTTTCAACTTACCTTTCTCTAGGAACGCATTAAAATTCAACGGAACAGTAGCACGGGCCATTTATCTACAACAAACATAGACATGCAAAATACTATCAGGTACTAAGTTCATGATAAATTAAAGTTCAATTAATCATATTACTTAAGAACTCCCACTTAGATAGACACCCCTCTAATCATCTAAGTGATCACGTGATCCATATCAACTAAACCATGTCCTATCATCACGTGAGATGGAGTAGTTTTCAATGATGAACATCACTATGTTGATCATATCTATTATACGATTCACGCTCGACCTTTCGGTCTCAGTGTTCCGAGGCCATATCTGCATATGCTAGGCTCGTCAAGTTTAACCCGAGTATTCTGCGTGTGCAAAACTGGCTTGCACCCGTTGTATGTGAACGTAGAGCTTATCACACCCGATCATCACATGGTGTCTCCGCATGATGAACTGTCGCAACGGTGCATACTCAAGGAGAACACTTGTACCTTGAAATTTAGTGAGAGATCATCTTATAATGCTACAGTCGTACTAAGCAAAATAAGATGCATAAAATGATAAACATCACATGCAATCAAATAAGTGATATGATATGGCCATCATCAGCTTGTGCCATCCATCTCCAAAGCACCGTCATGATCACCATTGCCATCGGCTTCACACCTTGATCTCCATCGAAGCATCGTTGTCATCTCGCCGACTATTGCTTCTATGACTATCGCTACCGCTTAGTGATAAACTAAAGCAATTACATGGCGATTGCATTTCATACAATAAAGCGACAACTATATGGCTCCTGCCATTTGCCGATAACTATTACAAAACATGATCATCTCATACAACAAATTATATATCATCACGTCTTGACCATATCACATCACATCAAGCCCTGCAAAAACAAGTTAGATGTTCTCTACTTTGTTGTTGCAAGTTTTACGTGTCTGCTACGGGCTTCTAGCAAGAACCGTTCTTACCTACGCATCAAAACCACAACGATTTTTCGTCAAGTGTGTTGTTTTAACCTTCAACAAGGACTGGGCGTAGTCACACTTGATTCAACTAAAGTTGAAGAAACAGACAGCCATTAGCCACCTGTGTGCGAAGCACAGCGGTAGAACCAGTCTCATGAACGCGGTCATGTAATGTCGGCCTGGGCTGCTTCATCCAACAATACCGCCGAATCAAAGTATGACATGCTGGTAAGCAGTATGACTATTATCGCCCACAACTCTTTGTGTTCTACCCATGCATATAACATCTACGCATAGACCTGGCTCGGATGCCACTGTTGGGGAACGTAGTATTTCAAAAAATTTGCCTACGATCACGCAAGATCTATCTAGGAGAAGCATAGCAACGAGCGGGGAGAGTGTGTCCATGTACCCTCGTAGACCGAAAGCGGAATCATTAAGTAACGCGGTTGATGTAGTCGAACGTCTTCGCGATCCAACCGATCAAGTACCGAACGCACGACACCTCCGCGATCTGCACACGTTCAGCTCGGTGACGTCCCTCAAACTCTAGATCCAGCTGAAGCCGAGGGAGAGTTTCGACAGCACGACGACGTGGTGACAGTGATGACAAAGTTTCCGGCGCAGGGCTTCGCCTAAGCACTACGATGATATGACCGAGGTGTAAAACTGTGGAGGGGGCACCGCACACGGCTAAAGATCAACTTGTGTGTCTATGGGGTGCCCCGCTCCCCCGTATATAAAGGAGGGGAGGAGGAGGAGGGCCGGCCACAAGGGGTGCGCCGAAGGGGGGATTCCTACTCCTAGTAGGAGTAGGTTTCCCCCTTTCCTAGTCCAAGTAGCAGAAGAAGGAAGGAGAGGAAGAAGAGAAGGAAAGGGGGGCCGCCCCCCTAGCCCTAGTCCAATTCAGTTTGGGCTAGAGGGGGCGCGCGCCACACCTTGGCCTGCCTCCTCTCTTCCACCACTAGGCCCATGAGGCCCAATAACTTCCCTGGAAGGGGGAGGGGTCCGGTAACCCCCGGTACTCCGAAACTTATCCTAAACGACCCGAACCATTCCGGTGTCCGAATGTACCCTTCCAATATATGAATCTTTATGTCTCGACCATTTCGAGACTCCTCGTCATGTCCGTGATCACATCCGGGACTCCGAACAACCTTCGGTACATAAAATCACATAAACTCATAATACCAATCGTCATCGAACGTTAAGCGTGCGGAACCTACGGGTTCGAGAACTATGTAGACATGACCGAGACACCTCTCCGGTCAAAAACCAATAGCGGAACCTGGATGCTCATATTGGTTCCTACATATTCTACAAAGATCTTGATTGGTCAAACCGCATAACAAGATACGTTGTTCCCTTTGTTATTGGTATGTTACTTGCCCGAGATTCGATCATCCGTATCAGTATACCTAGTTCAATCTCGTTACTGGCAAGTCTTTATTCGTTCCGTAATGCATCATCTCACAACTAACTCATTAGTCACATTGCTTGCAAGGCTTATAGTGATGTGCATTACCGAGAGGGCCCAGAGATACCTCTCCGACAATTGGAGTGACAAATCCTAATCTTGATCTATGCCAACTCAACAAACACCATCAGAGACACCTGTAGAGCATCTTTATAATCACCCAGTTACGTTGTGACGTTTGATAGCACACTAAGTGTTCCTCCGCTATTCGGGAGTTGCATAATCTCATAGTCAGAGGAACATGTATAAGTCATGATGAAAGCAATAGCAACAAACTAAACAACCATAGTGCTAAACTAACGGATGGGTCTTGTCCATCACATCATTCTCTAATGATGTGATCCCGTTCATCAAATGACAACACATGTCTATGGCTAGGAAACATAACCATCTTTGGTAAACAAGCTAGTCAAGTAGAGGCGTACTAGGGACACTCTGTTTGTGTATGTATTCACACATGTACTAAGTTTCCGGTTAATACAATTCTAGCATGAATAATAAACATTTATCATAATATAAGGAAATGTAAATAACAACTTTATTATTGCCTCTAGGGCACATTTCCTTCACCTTTTACATACGAATTTGATAGTGTGCTTTGTGTAAGTTGCTCATATATTATTGCTCTAACATTTGGTCAAAGTTAGCCTCGAAAAACGCATTAGGCCCTATATAGATGTGTGACGCCCCAAGACCGGAGCTTCAGTTGCCTTCCAGGGTTTCCGAGTTTTGCCATGTGATTTGTTTTGTTTGTGCATTCATCATGTCATCTCTTGCATTGCATCATCTCATCATATCATTAATTTTTAAACTCTTCTAAATAAATTGTATGGATTTCTCGATCCATTTAAATCGAGGGATTCACATGGTGACTTCTCTTTATAACATACCCTCCCAATATTATTAGGGAGCTATAATAAATAATTCCATTTATTTGGAATTGATCATAACACACTTGCAAATAAATCCCATGCCTTTTCTACTCCGAGTTGACCTCAAAACCTTGCCAATATTTCTTTCATCAGTTTCCGGAGTTCCACCAAAAATCCTCGGGCCATTTTTGTTAAATTCCTCATATTTTTATGAGTCCGGGAAAATTGTCCTCGTTCCCAAATTCTTTCCCTAACCCTCTCTTTCTTTTCTTTCTTAATCTTCGTTTCTTTTCTTTTCTCTTTTCTTTTTTAGTGAGAGAGAGCCAGCCAGCCCAGGCCAGCCCCCCTCGTCAGCCCACCATCTTGCTCCCAACCTCCCTTGAGCCCAGCCCGGCCTCGGCCTTTCTCCTCCACTGGGCCGGCCTCCAAGGCCCACCTAGACCCTCTCTAACCCTAGCCGATCGAGAGCCCCAGCCCGATCGGATCTCCATCCCCTCGTCCTCCCTCCAGTGCCCATGCGACCCTCTCCCTTTCCCTCGATCTCTCCCTCCTGCGCCCGATCCCGTCGCCCTCGTCAACGCCCAGGCGGACCCCGGTGGCCTCCTCATGGCGTCGTGCCCTCCTTCCAATGAGCCCGCGCCTCCTCCTCGCCAAATCCCCCGCCTAAGCGCCCGAGGGAAAGCTCCTCGAGCACTGCGCCCGTGGCCTCGATGCTCGTCGTCGTCCTCGCCTCGCCCGCCTCCGTTCGGCTCTCACGCTGAGCCACCGCCATGCCCTGCGGATGTGGTGACTCTGAGCGCGCCGCGCCGGTCTTCTCAAGCGCCGCCGTCCCTTCTCCGACCCACCGCCATGGCCCGCCGTTAAATGCGCCTCGGTGTGTGCCGGCGAGTCCGAGCCGCCAGCTCGTCCCGCCCGTTCCGGATGGATCCGGTGTTCTGCGGCCTCCCCTCGCCGCCTCCGCTCCTGACCAGCCACCGAGTCCCTGTCTCCACAACCACCGAGCCAGGAACGCCTTCCATGGCCTCCGGCCTCCCGGTCCTCTTCTTCGCCTCCTCGCGCCCCAAGCCTCCACCTCGCATCGCGGTCTTCATCCGCCAAGGACGCCAAGACACTTCCGTGGATCGTCAAGTACCCTCGCCGCGACTACCGGTGTTTTTTTGAAGGCGCCAAGTACCATTTTATCAAACGCTTGAACGACTACCACACCGGAACGCCAAGTACACGGATACGTCAAGTTCGACTACACGTGGATGCGACAAGTACCACGACTACCCTCGAGGACGTTCGGTTCCGTCAAGATCGACTTCACAAACTGCCAGTACCCCTTCGGATACGCAAGACCGTCTCGGATATCGACAAGTACCCCCACGGAAACCTGAATCGCCAAGACCGGATCCGACAAGTACCCCGATGACGTGTACCACTACCGTCGACCCTCGAAGACCCCGTGGACCCCGAACATCCACGGGACATGAACAACTACTTCCGATGACGAGATGTACCACTACCATCGAACATGAACAATTACTTCCTCTTCGAAACGTGTACGACTACCATCGCGAGACCGCAAGTACCACGACAACCCCGAAGGGATTCGGACCCGTCAAGTACCTCTTCGAAAACGAACGTGAAACACTACTTCCTCTACCGTCGCCATGTACCACTACTTTCCTCGGCGATCATCGCGAGAACGACTACTTCCCTCTACGAAACGCGAACCGTCCCGTTTGAACGTTCCGAAGGTATAACCCGAGACGACCGCGATGAGATGCACGATATGTTTGCACCGTGTCCGAATTGTCACTCGCTTGTTCCTCCTCGTTGCCATGCCATCGTTCCGTGGGAACCCGGTAATCGGGATCACCCCACCATCTTGCATGATTCGCTCACGTCCCCACTTTCTTTTGCACCGATGTCTCCATGAGCTACCGGAACCGATATGTTTCCGTGGCATCATTTTCGGATTCGTTGCCGTGGCACCCCTTTCTTCCACCACGGTGACACAATGCTTCATAATGCTCTTGTCAACATTTTCATAAAATTGCATAAACTTGCAAATGTCATCCGCATCATGATAACAACATTTAAACGTTTAAAATTGTTGTTTGCATTAATTTGCTTAAATGCCATGCTAAAATGATTTATTTCATAACTAAATAACCGTAGCTCCATTTTAAATAAATTATATATGTAAATGGGGTAGAAAAATGCCTAGTTTAACATGGTGTACTTGCTTTGCATGTTTAACAACTCTAAAAATATGCTTTAGGCCAGATCTGTACCGAATCCATAATTTGCATATGGGGATCTTCCGGAATTGTTGTTCGTTGTTTCCGGCCTCATTTAAACTTGCCTAGATAGGTAGTTTCATTATGCTTCACCTCTTGCCATGTTTAATAACATTTAATATTGTTGAGTACCTAATCGGGAGAGAACTAAATAATTGATGTGGTGTTTCGTCAATATGCAATTCGTTGCATATTGATCTCCACTTAATTTGTAGGATTGTTTGTGCATATTGCCATGCCATGCCTCATTAAACCGTACATGCATCATACTTGATTGTGCATCATGACATGGTTATGTGATGGTTGTTTTACTATGTTGTTTGCTTCTTTCCGGTCTGCTTCTCTCGTTAGCTTCGGTTTCGTTCCGGAGTTGTGAGGATTCTTTCGTCTACGTCCGTTTGTCTTCTTCATGGACTCGTTCTTCTTCCTTGCGGGATTTCAGGCAAGATGACCATACCCTCGAAATCACTTCTATCTTTGCTTGCTAGATGCTCGCTCTTTTGCTATGCCTATGCTACGATGCCTACCACTTGCTATATCATGCCTCCCATGTTGCCATGTCAAGCCTCTAACCATCCTCTCCTAGCAAACCGTTGTTTGGCTATGTTACCGCTTTGCTCAGCCCCTCTTATAGCGTTGTTAGTTGCAGGTGAAGATGAAGTTTGTTCCTTGTTGGAACATGGAGATGTTGTTCCTTGTTGGAACATGTTTACTTGTTGGGATATCACAATATATCTTATATTATTAATGCATCTATATACTTGGTAAAGGGTGGAAGGCTCGGCCTTATGCCCAGTGTTTTGTTCCACTCTTGCCGCCCTAGTTTCCGTCATATCGGTATTATGTTCCCGGATTTTGCGTCCCTAACGCGGTCGGGTGATTTATGGGACCCCTTGACAGTTCGCTTTGAATAAGACTTTTCCAAAGAAGGCCCAACATTGGTTTTACCATTTGCCTCACCTATTGCCCTTTTTCCCTTGGGTTTCGGAGCCGAGGGTCATCTTTATTTTAGCCCCGGACGGTGCTCCTTGAGTCTTGGCCCGAACTAAATCTTGTCTGGCGCCCCTCAAGGCAACTTGAGGTTTGGTTTTAGTTGTACGGACTGCTCATCCGAGTGTGCCACGAGACCGAGATATGTGCAGCTCCTATCGATTTGTCGGCACATCCGGGCGGCTTTGCTGGTCTTGTTTTATTGCTGTGAAATGTCTTGTAGCCGGATTCCGAGACTGATCGGGTCTTCCGGGAGAAGGAATATCCTTCGTTGATCGCGAGAGCTTATCATGGGCTAAGTTGGGACACCCTGCAGGTTTGAACTTTCAAAGCCGTGCCGCGGTTATGTGGCAGATGGGAATTTGTTAATGTCGGTTGTAGATAACCGAAGTTGATCTTATTTAAAATACACCAACGCGTGTGTAACCGTGATGGTCTCTTCTCGTGAGTCCGGAAGTGAACACGATGTTGGAGTTATGTTTGGCGTAAGTAGTTTCAGAACACTTCTTGATCATAGTTGTTCGACCGTGCTTTTGCCTTCTCTTCTCGCTCTCTTTTGCGTATGTTAGCCACCAGATATGCTAGTCGCTGGCTGCAGCTCCACCTCACTACCCTGTCCTACCTTTAAGCTTAAATAGTCTTGATCTCATGGTGTGAGATTGCTGAGTCCCGTGACTCACAGATACTTCAAAACCAGTTTGCGGTGCCGATGAAACCGTGCGGTGATGCACCGAGCTCAAGGAGGAGCTCGATGAAGATCTTGTTCTTTGTGTTGTTTCGTCTCGGTTGATCAAGAGTGGAGCCAGTTGGGACGATCGGGATCTGTGTAGCATTTGGGGTAGTCTTCTTTTATTTTGGTTCCGTAGTCGGACCTTGATTGTATCTGTATGATGTAATGTTTTACTCATGTATTGTGTGAAGTGGCGATTGTAAGCCAACTATGTATCTCTTTCCTTATGTATTACATGGGTTGTGTGAAGATTACCTCACTTGCGACATTGCTTTCAATGCGGTTATGCCTCTAAGTCGTGCTTCGACACGTGGGAGATATAGCCGCATCGAGGGCGTTATAAGTTGGTAATCGAGCCTTCCCGACTTAGGAGCCCCTACTTGATTGTTCTTTGGCGTTGTTGAGTCTAGAACGGAAAATGTTTTGAGTCTTAGGATTATATATATCGGAGTAGGATTCTTTTTACTCCTCGGTCCTTCGTCGCTCTGGTGAGGCATCCCGACGAGAGTTTTGACTTTTCTCTCCTCAAATTTCACTAAAATTTTTTTAGGATCACGCTGGTATCTTGGAATCGTTCGATGGTTTTGTGACGAGAACATTGTTCTTGGTGCCTCGACATTTAGGGGTTGTGGCGGTGTCCGGGAGTTGAGCTACGAGGTGTTGTCGTCACAATTTTATCGTTGCGATTCGGAATACCGAGTTTTACCGACATCGAAATCTCTTTTGTGCAGTTGTTGGTGAGATAACCCCGATAGCCCAAGATCTTGTGGCGAAAAGGGAGTATTGCCATGACTTGTATAACGGATGTTTTTGAAGGTCGAGGTACACGATTTCGAAGGTTTTCGGTTATGTGTTGACGGATGGATACAATTTGGATCTAGGTATTGTTAGTTTGGGTGATATATTTTGTGTCCCTGTATCCCCAACACCAGATTGCATAACCGTAAAGTTTGGGAGTTTATAGGTGGAATTCAAGTAGCTCCTAGAATATCTTTCCGACAGATGCATGATATGGGATTGGGTAAATCTCTATCATATGTATTTGTTCCGCTTATTCGCAAGCCAAATCCTTTGTTTTGTTCCGTTTTATGGTATTCGAGTTGCTTCAATGCCAAGTGTTGATTCCATACCTCATTCTAAATGGTGTTCTCATATTGCTATGTGAATACTAATCCTTCTTGATCACTGAGCTTGTCATGTCAATTCTTTTCTCAACCGGCGTGCTTCTCTTCAAGTGGATCTGATCATTCCAACATTCGCAAGATCAATTCTAAGCTTTTTCTCAACGGTGTTCGTTTCATCCGACCTAAGTTGCCTTTGTTTTCCCGCCCTCCCACCCTTTTTCTTCAAGGACTCAGATTTCTTAATCAAGTATCCATTTTTATTGAGTGAAGTTTCTTCATTCTTTTCCTTTAATGTTTTATCCGGTGATTTCTCATGAAGACGCTAAGGAAGCTTTTACCTTATCATTGTTCCATTCTAATTTTCTGGTGGATTTAGTTCAAGATTTCGGTGTTGATCTTATCCCTTTTCCTCTTTTCACAATGCTTTCGTTTGCCAGTGCCTCTTAATCATTCACTTCTCGATATTCCTTCGTTCTCGAGTGTTTAATGTTTCTCAGAAGGCTTGTTTTTTCATTCAAGATCCGTTCAAACTATTTCAAGATTGTTATCTCATTCAAGCCATTTAATTCTACCGGTGCAATATCTATTTCAACAACTGTTCAATGGTGGTTCTTTTGAGTGGGCCCTAACCCACAGGTCTTTTCCCAGGATCTTACCTAACTCTTCTAATTTTCTGGAGTTATTCTCAAATTCTTTGCAAAGTTTGATGTAAGGATGAATTATCATCAGTCAAATGTCTTTCTCCAAGATCTTTCAAATTATTTTCATTGTTGGTTCAACCTTTCTAATTTTCATTCCGGAGTGTCTCAACAATTCATGGTGGTGTTTCTCGTCGTCATTCTCGAATTTTGAAGACCGAAGATGAGTTTCTCTTTAATCTCCCTTCTTTCTCTTCAAGATTCATGGTTCTAGCTTCGTGCCATCCTCATAATTGTTTTGATTGTGAGAATTCTTTTAACCCACCCGGAGCATTTCAGAGTCTTTTCAGTTTGATTCTTGAGCCCATCATCTCGAATTATTCATTCAAGCGTTCAACTCTGGTTTTCCAAATCTCACCGGTGCATCGTCGAAATATCCTCTAATCAGTTCATGATCTCTTCGTTCTAATGTATCTAAATTTTGTCAAGCATCCTTATTCGTTTTACAATTCTTCCCGGTGAATTGTGCCTTTGCTACGTTCATTTTCAATTATTATGGTGGTTTGTTCAAGATTTCACTTCCTTTGTTATCATATCAATTTATTCGTTGTTTCAATCCTACCGGTGGTTCGTTGAAGACCTTCCCAAGTTTGCGCCATATCTATCTTAATCCTTTCTACGAGAATAAGTAGTATGACAAATCCATTGCTTGTCATCAATTTAATTGGTGAAGGATCAACATAATGTAATTCTTATTCTTGTTCCATCGAGTAAATTCAATTCCTTATTCCGGAGGTTCATCAAAATTCGTGATTTCATTTGTTCATCTTTCTTTCCGGAGTTACAAGTTTTCTCAGTTATATCATTTTAAAGCTTCATCTTAGCACTGCAAGGCTTCACCTTGTGTTGTCAACTTCTCTTTCTTTTATCATCCTTTTCTTACCGGAGTTCTTCATGGAGGCTCTACATGGTGGTTCGTCAAGGATTCTTTTCATTTCTCCAATTGTTCATCAAGATTTCTCGCGGAGTTAAGATCCGTCAAGCTATACTCTAAAATAAGCATGGTGTTCAACACATGTTTTGTTTTGAGGAGTTCAAGTATTCTTCGTCTTGCATTCCGAAGTGTAATTCTTTCGACCTTATCTTTTGAGGTGGTGTTATGTCCTTCTTGACAGTTTCATTCATGTTTCATGATTCACTTGTTTTCAAGAATGAGGTATTTTAAATCCATCAATCTCTTCATTGGAGTTGTATTGGGCTATATTTCACCTAAAGCTTTCCCTAAGGATTGTTGCTATTTATGGTGCTTATAAAGGACCCAAGTTCTTCATTTCTCCTCTCGGTGAAATAAGTTTCTCGTCTCCTTGTTGATATAAATTCAATGTTTGTTTCCGTTAGTGGCAGAAGCTCGCCTCATAATTTTGAGATGTTTCCATAAGCCCACTACAAACTTATTCGTTTCGTTGTTGGTTTTCCGATAACTTCGTTCAATTCTTCGTTGCAAGGATGCTTTCCAAGCTCTTTTGTGGCAGAAGTTGACATTTTTCTTCTTCATTCTGTTATCCCAAAGATCTATCTTCTATTCTTTCGTTCCGAAGGCATTGTGATGTTGCTCTCTTCGACCCATCATCTTGTTTTGTCTAGATCATGTTCTTTTTCTTGCATTATCCATTTAACCGGAGTGTCATCTTTTCATTCGAGTTCTCTCATCTTATCAAGTTTTGCATGCTTCCTCAACCGGAGTGCGGTCTGAAATGTTTTTACCCCTTGTGCCATTCTTTCAATAGTTCCGGAGGCAGTGTGTTGTTGATTTCATCAAGTATCCTCTCATCTTGTCAAGTTCATGATTCTAATTCCTTCCATTTTCAGTCGGAGTGCTGCCCAAATTTTATCAATCTTATTCTTTGTCTATCTAGTTTTAACCGGAGTGGTTTCAGTATCTATCTTATCACTAAACCTCTTGGTTCTCGTCGTATCCCTTGTTCCTCTTTTCCAACAGAGTGTTTTCAACTTCCTTCATCTTCGTTGTTTTCTTTCTTTCATTTTGTTCAACCTCTCAAGGTTCTTTGGTTTCACTCGTTTGTCAGAGAAGCAACTTTGTTTTACCTCTCCCTCTTCCGTTTTTCTATCCGGTGTCATCCTAGATCTCGGGACGAGATCCTCTCGTAGTGGTGGAGTGTTGTGACGCCCCAAGACCGGAGCTTGATTGCCTTCCGTGGTTTAGAGTTTTGCCATGTGATTTGTTTTGTTTGTGCATTCATCATGTCATCTCTTGCATTGCATCATCTCATCATATCATTAATTTTTAAAACTCTTCTAAATAAATTGTATGGATTTCTCGATCCATTTAAATCGAGGGATTCACATGGTGACTTCTCTTTATAACATACCCTCCCAATATTATTAGGGAGCTATAATAAATAATTCCATTTATTTGGAATTGATCATAACACACTTGCAAATAAATCCCATGCCTTTTCTACTCCGAGTTGACCTCAAAACCTTGCCAATATTTCTTTCATCGGTTTAGGAGTTCCACCAAAATCCTCGGGCCATTTTGTTAAATTCCTCATATTTTTATGAGTCCGGGAAAATTGTCCTCGTTCCCAAATTCTTTCCCTAACCCTCTCTTTCTTTTCTTTCTTAATCTTCGTTTCTTTTCTTTTCTCTTTTCTTTTTTAGTGAGAGAGAGCCAGCCAGCCCAGGCCAGCCCCTCGTCACCCCACCATCTTGCTCCCAACCTCCCATGAGCCCACCGCCCCTGGCCTTTCTCCTCCACCAGGCCGGCCTCCAAGGCCCACCTAGACCCTCTCTAACCCTAGCCGATCGAGAGCCCCATCCCCGATCCGATCTCCATCCCCCTCGTCCTCCCTCCGGCCTTGCATGACCCTCTCCCTTTCCCCTCGATCTCTCCCTCCTGCGCCCGATCCCCGTCGCCCTCGTCAACGTCCAGGCCGGACCCCCCCGGTGGCCTCCTCGCGGCCGTCGTGCCCTCCTTCCAGCGAGCCCCGCGCCTCCTCCTCGCCAAATCCCCGCCGCCCAAGCGCCCGAGGAGAGGGCTCCTCGAGCACTGCGCCCGTGGCCTCGATGCTCGTCGTCGTCCTCGCCTCGCCCGCCTCCGTTCGGCTCTCACGCCGGAGCCACCGCCGCGGCCCTGCCGGATGTGGTGACTCCGACGCGCCCGCGCCCGGTCTTCTCCAAGCCGCCGCCGTCCCTTCTCCGACCCCTGCCATGGCCGCCGCCCGTTCGTCGCCTCCAGCCGTGCCGGCGAGTCCAGGCCGCCCAGCTCGTCCCGCCCCGTTCCCGGATGGATCCGGTGTTCCTGCGGCCTCCCCCTCGCCGCCTCCGCTCCACCAGCCAGCCACCGGAGTCCCCTGTCTCCACAACCACCGAGCCAGGAACGCCTTCCATGGCCTCCGGCCTCCCGGTCCTCTTCTTCGCCTCCTCGCGCCCCAAGCCTCCACCTCGCATCGCGGTCTTCATCCGCCAAGGACGCCAAGACACTTCCGTGGATGCGTCAAGTACCCGCCGCGACTACCGGTTTTTTTGAAGGCGCCAAGTACCATTTTATCAAACGCTGAACGACTACCACACGGGCGCCAAGTACACGGGTGCGTCAAGTTCGACTACACGTGGATGCGACAAGTACCACGACTACCCTCGAGGATGTTCGGTTCCGTCAAGATCGACTTCACAAACTGCGGTACCCTTCGGATCGCAAGACCGTCTCGGATATCGACAAGTACCCCACGAAACCTGAATCGCCAAGACCGGATCCGATAAGTACCCGATGGCGTGTACCACTACCGTCGACCCTCGAAGACCCCGTGGACCCCGAACATCCACGGGACATGAACAACTACTTCCGATGACGAGATGTACCACTACCATCGAACATGAACAATTACTTCCTCTTCGAAACGTGTACGACTACCATCGCGAGACCGCAAGTACCACGACAACCCGAGGGATTCGGACCGTCAAGTACCTCTTCAAAAACGAACGTGAAACACTACTTCCTCTACCGTCGCCATGTACCACTACTTCCCTCGGCGATCATCGCGAGAACGACTACTTCCCTCTACGAAACGCGAACCGTCCCGTTTGAACGTTCCGAAGGTATAACCCGAGACGACCGCGATGAGATGCACGATATGTTTGCACCGTGTCCGAATTGTCACTCGCTTGTTCCTCCTCGTTGCCATGCCATCGTTCCGTGGGAACCCGGTAATCGGGATCACCCCACCATCTTGCATGATTCGCTCACGTCCCCACTTTCTTTTGCACCGATGTCTCCATGAGCTACCGGAACCGATATGTTTCCGTGGCATCATTTTCGGATTCGTTGCCGTGGCACCCCTTTCTTCCACCACGGTGACACAATGCTTCATAATGCTCTTGTCAACATTTTCATAAAATTGCATAAACTTGCAAATGTCATCCGCATCATGATAACAACATTTAAGTGTTTAAAATTGTTGTTTGCATTAATTTGCTTAAATGCCATGCTAAAATGATTTATTTCATAACTAAATAACCGTAGCTCCATTTTAAATAAATTATATATGTAAATGGGGTAGAAAAATGCCTAGTTTAACATGGTGTACTTGCTTTGCATGTTTAACAACTCTAAAAATATGCTTTAGGTCAGATCTGTACCGAATCCATAATTTGCATATGGGGATCTTCCGGAATTGTTGTTCGTTGTTTCCGGCCTCATTTAAACTTGCCTAGATAGGTAGTTTCATTATGCTTCACCTCTTGCCATGTTTAATAACATTTAATATTGTTGAGTACCTAATCGGGAGAGAACTAAATAATTGATGTGGTGTTTCGTCAATATGCAATTCGTTGCATATTGAGCTCCACTTAATTTGTAGGATTGTTTGTGCATATTGCCATGCCATGCCTCATTAAACCGGACATGCATCATACTTGATTGTGCATCATGACATGGTTATGTGATGGTTGTTTTACTATGTTGTTTGCTTCTTTCCGGTCTGCTTCTCTCGTTAGCTTCGGTTTCGTTCCGGAGTTGTGAGGATTCTTTCGCTCTCGTCCGTTTGTCTTCTTCATGGACTCGTTCTTCTTCCTTGCGGGATTTCGGGCAAGATGACCATACCCTCGAAATCACTTCTATCTTTGCTTGCTAGATGCTCGCTCTTTTGCTATGCCTATGCTCGATGCCTACCACTTGCTATATCATGCCTCCCATGTTGCCATGTCAAGCCTCTAACCATCCTCTCCTAGCAAACCGTTGTTTGGCTATGTTACCGCTTTGCTCAGCCCTCTTATAGCGTTGTTAGTTGCGGTGAAGATGAAGTTTGTTCCTTGTTGGAACATGGAGATGTTGTTCCTTGTTGGAACATGTTTACTTGTTGGGATATCACAATATATCTTATATTATTAATGCATCTATATACTTGGTAAAGGGTGGAAGGCTCGGCCTTATGCAGTGTTTTGTTCCACTCTTGCTGCCCTAGTTTCCGTCATATCGGTATTATGTTCCCGGATTTTGCGTCCCTAACGCGGTCGGGTGATTTATGGGACCCCTTGACAGTTCGCTTTGAATAAGACTTTTCAAAGCAAGGCCCAACATTGGTTTTACCATTTGCCTCACCTATTGCCCTTTTTCCTTGGGTTTCGGAGCCCGAGGGTCATCTTTATTTTAGCCCCGGACGGTGCTCCTTCGAGTGCTGGCCCGAACTAGATCTTGTCTGGCGCCCCTCAAGGCAACTTGAGGTTTGGTTTTAGTTATGCGGACTGCTCATCCGAAAGTGTGCCACGAGACCGAGATATGTGCAACTCCTATCGATTTGTCGGCACATCCGGCGGCTTTCTTGGTCTTGTTTTATTGCTGTGAAATGTCTTGTAGCCGGATTCGAGACTGATCGGGTCTTCCGGGAGAAGGAATATCCTTCGTTGATCGCGAGAGCTTATCATGGGCTAAGTTGGGACACCCTGCAGGGTTTGAACTTTCAAAGCCGTGCCGCGGTTATGTGGCAGATGGGAATTTGTTAATGTCCGGTTGTAGATAACCCGAAGTTGATCTTATTTAAAATACACCAACGCGTGTGTAACCGTGATGGTCTCTTCTCGTGAGTCCGGAAGTGAACACGATGTTGGAGTTATGTTTGGCGTAAGTAGTTTCAGAACACTTCTTGATCATAGTTGTTCGACCGTGCTTTTGCCTTCTCTTCTCGCTCTCTTTTGCGTATGTTAGCCACCAGATATGCTAGTCGTGGCTGCAGCTCCACCTCACTACCCTGTCCTACCTTTAAGCTTAAATAGTCTTGATCTCGCGGGTGTGAGATTCTTTGAGTCCCGTGACTCACAGATACTTCAAAACCAGTTTGCGGTGCCGATGAAACCGTGCGGTGATGCACTGAGCTCAAGGAGGAGCTCGATGAAGATCTTGTTCTTTGTGTTGTTTCGTTTGATTGATCGAGAGTGGAGCCCAGTTGGGACGATCGGGGATCTGTGTAGCATTTGGGGTAGTCTTCTTTTATTTTGGTTCCGTAGTCGGACCTTGATTGTATCTGTATGATGTAATGTTTTACTCATGTATTGTGTGAAGTGGCGATTGTAAGCCAACTATGTATCTCTTTCCTTATGTATTACATGGGTTGTGTGAAGATTACCTCACTTGCGACATTGCTTTCAATGCGGTTATGCCTCTAAGTCGTGCTTCGACACGTGGGAGATATAGCCGCATCGAGGGCGTTATAAGATGGAAGGAGGGAGTACAATGATTTGGTTGGATTTCCTACAATATGTCTTATCACATATTACGATGTTTATGATTTTCATGGTTCTAATGAAATTATTTGAATGTCCAAGGTATTCACTAGGGTCTTTTATGATTCAATACCTTAAACATTTCCTTGACAGGGCTCCAAAGCTGAATATTATAAATATTAAGTTGATCAATGCTTGCGCGATGAACTACAGTAGCACCTCCTATAAATAAACATACACAACATATGTATTTTACCCGGGCATTAGTAATCGTAGAAGTCTACTTTGATTTTTTCATTGCTATAAAAAAGTCTTACCTTTTAGATTATTTGAAAGAAGACATGGTTGCATTGTGCTAACCATGTGATTCTCCAAGGTAATTGTTTAGTTTATTGCTGGTAATAGATAATGTTGAGTTGGCCACAATAAATTTGATGAAAGTTAGCAAGCGTGAACAAGGATAGATGTCAAACTTGCAACCATTTTTTTTGGATAAGGCAAGATGTTTTTCTATTTCCCATGACTTGTAGTTGAATAAACAGTGGAAAAATCAGGCGCCCTAAAAGATAAAGAAGAAAAGGTTAAACTTCTTAAATTGTCTTTTTTTAACACCAGAAAGGGGCACGAAGGCCCATGCTTTTATTTAGTCAAAGCGATGGCATACAACATCAACACAAAAGACTCTACAAAAAGGTGGCAATGATAAACCAGTCCCGCAGTTTTACAAAGAAGACTCCAGATAAAAAAAATAAAAAACATGATCGATGGCGGAGAGGAATGACTTTTGCAGCCCTTCGGCTGAGAATGCGACAGATCGTCGGAAGAAGCCGGCCAACCTACATGGGCGCCATGGCTCCTCCAAACCAACCGCCGGTGGTGCACACGATCCTCATCGTGAGCCTCCAGCTTGATGGCAGGGTTTTTTCTCGCACGTTTGTCACCTTATTACCGAAGAACAACTGGGGAAGGAGAACGGAGCAGCGGTGGCCGAAGCAACAATACACCATGGATCCGACCGAAGAGTCCCAACATAGGATTCAACAGCTAGCCTTCTATGCACCTCCGCCGTTATGCCGTCAACACGAGCTTGAGGGAGAGGAGCACTGGGCGCTCTGTTATTCACTGGAGAGAAGAGTACTAAAAATTAACATATAACAGCTACCAACCAGACATCTCCCCCGCTCATTGTTGGCCACCATGGCCGCCGGTGACGGAAGGGAGAGAAGCTGGCGAGGGAGGTGGAAGGAGATTTTTTTTTTGAAACTATGATGATTTTTATAGCAAATTCGGAAACTATACATCCTAATGGAGAAAAATCAAAACTATCACCCCGTCGGCCTCCTGTTGGCCGAAAAGGGACTTTTCGGCCTACCGTTGGCCAAAAAGTACTTTTCGGCCTACCGTTGGCCAAAGAGTCCCTCTTCAGCCCTCTACTTTTTAAAAAATTCATATCAAATAGGATTTTTAGTATTTTAATTTGATTATTTTTGCATTAGATTAGAAATTTTATGAAGTTTCTGTAGATATCAAGTTTGACTAGATTTGAAACTTTGAATTTGAATTTTCATGAATTTTCTCAAATCACTAAATTACCTATAATTTGAGCTAGGAGTATTCTTTTAGATGATTCTTTTTGATCTTTGGTTCTTTGTGACTTTGTTTATCGGTAGTAATTAATTGGTGAATTTTAGATTATTTAAAATTAGGTTTTTACGATATTTTCTCCTTCCATTTTCTCCCGCCATTTTATTTCCCGCCATTCTCTCCCTCCATTTTCTTTCCCGCCATTCTCTCCCGCCATCTTCTTTCTCGCCATCTTCACTTCTTAACTTATAAAATGAGCCTCATGGTGTCCACGATCGTAGATAACATAAATCGACACGGCCTCATGTCTCTGCGTCGGTCTTCTTTGGTGGAGTGTGAAGCCTTTGTCGAGAGAAGTCATAAGTGTTGGCAGCTTCGTCATCATCATCGGAGAGTGTTTCACACTTATGACTTCTCTCACACAGTGTTTCACACTCCACATGAAGGCATCATCATCATCCTTCGTCGATGCAACACTCCTTAGTGTGGCGGGAGAGAATGGCGGGAAATAAAATGGTGGCAAAGAAAATGCAGGGAAAAAGATTATGGGAAAGTATTTTTTTCATGTATAAAACGTCAATGGTCGCATACAGATTTACAAGGCACTTTTAAATATAAACTCCTATGAAGCTTAAAACAAGTTTTCTAGTAGGATAAAATAAAAAAAATAAAAAAAAATACTACAAATAAAATAGCAACTGATAACTAAACAGAAACAAAAAGAATATGTCAAAAAAACTAAAGAAATTTTTAAAGCAATTAAAATTAAAAGAAATCGCATAAAACCTATAAAACACTAAAATAGAACTGTTTTCATAAAAACTAATTTTAAATAATCCTAAAATTCACCAATTAATTACTCTTGATAAACAAAGTCACAAAGAACCAGTAGAAAAAGAATCATCTAAAAAGAATACTCCTAGCTCAAATTATAGGCAATTTAGTGATTTGAGAAAATTCATAAAATTCAAATTCAAAGTTTCAAATCTAGTCAAACCTGATATCTACAGAAACTTCATAAAATTTCTAATCTAATGCAAAAGAATCAAATTAAAATACTAAAATCCTATTTGATATGATTTTTTAAAAAGTAGAGGGTGAAGAGGACTCTTTGGCCAATTGTTGGCGAAAAGTACTTTTTGGCCAACGGTTACCGAAAAGTATTTTTTGGCCAACTCAGGTCGAAAAGTCCTTTTCGCCAACAGGAGGCCGACGGGTGATACTTTTGATTTTCTCCATTAGGATGTATAGTTTCCGAATTTGCTATAAAAATCATCATAGTTTGAAAAAAAATTCGTGGAAGGAGAGATCAGTAGTTGGGGGGTGGGGTGTGTGTGTGGGGGGGGGGGGACCAGTCTCGACATGGAAGGCCAGTCCAGAAAGTTTGGCAGAATCACTAACTCTTTTGAGACGTTCTTAACTTGTCCGGTATGCATATGCCGAACATGGACACCACACCATTTGAAGGTGCAGGAAACATGGGCGCACCTCCCATTTTGTATGGACCATCTTGGTCATTTTGGCTATCTGGACAGCTAGAAATGATATACTCCCTCTAAGAAAATGTTTTAGTCACTACTTTAGTGATTTAAAACGTCTTATATTTGTTCACGGGGTAATATCTCTAATCTCTAAACCAAAACAATTTTCCCTTTTTTATTCCGACCCCCCCGCACTTTTCACCCCACACGCCGTTTTCTCTTCTCCCTGTCGTCCGCCTCCTCACTCCCCCCTTTGACTCCGCCCCTCCCCCACCTCTCTCTCTCTATCTCTCTCTCCTGGCGGCCGTCACCTCACGCGCACCCCGCGGTTGCAGAAACCGGAAGCCTCATCGCGAGGGCACGAGGCCGAGAGGAAGCAAGAACCCTAGCCCGGGCAGCCCCAAGGTGAGGACGCCTCCACGCCGCCATTGTCTCCCCCCCTGGTCGTCCCCCTCCCGCGGCGCTTCTCTGGTTTCCTGTCGCCTCCGCGGCGATCTCCGCCCGAAATGGGCGCCCCTGGGGTTTCTTGGCGACTGGACTAGGGGTCAGGGGCGGTTTCTTGGTCCCGTGGGTGGTTTCTTTCTAGGGACTTTACTCCGGATTCCGTGGGGTTTGGGGAGGGTTTTGTCGGGTTTCTTGATTTATTTTTTTCTTGCGCGGCGCTCGGGTTGGTCATTTCAGCGATTTCGCTGTGTTCTCGCGCGTCCGGTTGCCTGTTTGCAACTCTGAAGGGCCAGATTGGATCTCTGGGTGCAAGAACTCGGCGGAAATTTTGGACTCTTTTTTGGGAATTTAGGAGCTTTAACAGAATCGGGTAATTTTGGCGCAGTCGAATGTTGGAATAGCTCGTATGCCTAGAAATTCCAAGAAGGTCGTTATGGTTTTCTCGTTGCTGTTCTTTGTGGAGAATTGTTAAATCTAGTGCCAAATATTATCGCCAGATGGAATTTACTGTTCAGAATCTGAATGCTTCAACATTATCTGAACGTCCATAAAAGTATGGTTGAAGCGACGCAAGGCATGCGTGGGTCAGCAGATGAATGTATCAGAATGGCCCATTGGGCCTATCACCATTTCTTGAAAGTCTGGGAAGGTCTATGAGAGAATTCTTCTGGCAGAATCGTGTGCCATAGCCTGTATTGTGTAGTCTTGCCCATCTATCTTTATGGATTCGAGTAGCTTATGTTTGCAACTGCTATCGAAGTGATTCAGTCTGCTTTCAGAGTATCACAACAATAGATTTCGTGGTATTTAGTTTGTACAATAGATTATTTGCTAATGGTCTAAAATTGCATCATATCATGAAAATTCAGGCTCTAGTTTCATTGTTTTTCTTCTGTTTGGGTGTGAGACATATAGCTTCATTGTTTGTGTAATGTGTGTAGCTTTTAGATTTTTATGGCGCTCGAAGTGAACATGCCTTGAATCATGATAGTTTCAGAGTTAAATTTGCCCTGAAATCTTGTATATGCATGATCACGTATTGCCATCATTGCAGATTTTGACCTAAAATGGGAGTGGCCGGTCACAACGATCCTTTGTTAGGTGAAACCACATGTGGGTCTTTGCTGCAGCAACTACAGGTGCTTTGCCAACTCTCCCTCCCTCTAAGAATTATCAATTTATTCCTCACACTTTTTGAGAGATAAATTGAAAACAATGGCAACACAAACACCATTTCAACTCATTTGCATCAATAAGAGTGAACATATCATGTTTAAGCAGGAAGATACTAGGTTTTATTTGTAACTGGTCTGTGTTATTTCAGCTGATATGGGATGAGGTTGGTGAGAGCGATGATGATCGTGACAAGATGTTACTTCAGCTAGAGCAGGAATGTTTAGATGTTTACAGGAGAAAGGTTGATCAGGCTTCTAGTTCCAGAGCTCGTCTTCTTCAACAACTTGCCAACTCCAAATCCGAGCTTACTAGACTCCTTTCTTCGCTGGGAGAACTGTCTATTTCTGGTGTTATAGTTGTAAGTATCTGGGAATAGCCCCCCAACTCCCATCTCAACCTAGGTCCTTTATATGTACATACTACCCAACTATACTTAGTTGATACTCCATACTTAATAGTTTGTCATACATTTATTTTGCTTCTGCATTTCTGCTAGAGTTTATCTTCAAGTATAATATCTCTTCTTCTAATATAGTAAATATGTCCCCTTTCTCCTGATTTACAGCCTGACAAGACAACTGGTACAATCAAGGAGCAACTAGCAGCGACATCACCATTCTTGGAACAGCTCTGCAGGAAAAAAGAGAAGAGGGTGAAAGAGTTTGCTGATGTTCAACTCCAAATTCAAACAATACGTGGTGAAATTGCGGGTACTCTACAAGTTGGTGACCACTTGGAAATGCCCCATGTCAACGAGGATGATCTTTCAATGAAGAAATTAAATGAATTTCTTTTTGAACTACAAGCACTTCAAAAGGAAAAGGTTGGTACCGATTCCATGTTTGCTTTGCACAAGAACTGGCTCTGTTCTGTTAATGTGCTAATATTCCAAACGTCAAAGCTTGCTGGAGCCTGAAGGCATTGTATGTTTGTGCAGTACACACATAATTTTGAATGTTTTATGTGTTTCTCAAATCCACTTCATATGCCAAGTCTGCATAACTTAAGTAATCATTACCCCCTTGATGTTGAAGTCTAAACTGTGGCATTAGCACATAATCCTGTACCATATTAATGGCCAAAGCAATAGGCTACTGATATTGCTGATGACAGTCAGTGTAATGCCTTTGGTCTGGATTATCTTAAATGACCTGACTTGAAATGGCACTCTTAATTTCTTTTGTATCGCAGAGTGATAGGTTGCACAAGATTCTTGACTTTGTGAGCTCTGTGCACGATCTTTGTTCTGTCCTTGGGATGGATTTCTTGGCCACTGTTACTGAAGTTCATCCTAGCCTCAATGACTCTGTGGGTGCTCACTCCAAGAGTGTTAGTGATGAAACAATATCCAGGCTGTCTAAGATGGTGACCGAACTTAAAGAAGAGAAAGTTAAGAGGCTTGGAAAGGTAAATTTTCAGTGAGCCTCTTGTTATTGCTTATCCTCTGTTTAGGTGTCTTTGATATCACTTCGTATGTGATCTTGTTTCTGACTAACTGCTATGCTCTCTTAGATTCAAGCTCTAGCCTCCCAGCTAACTGACCTTTGGAACTTAATGGATGCCACTGTGGAGGAACGGCAACTTTTCGATCACGTCACATGCAATATGTCCTCAACATTGGATAGAGTCACAGTTCCTGGAGCTTTGGCTCTTGATGTAATTGATCAGGTTAAGATTGTGTTTTCTTCTCTCAGCGAGTTTGGTGTATTGATGTAGTAGTCCTTGTTGTTCACCTGTCACCTGACATATTTTTGCATTCTAAAGGCTGAACATGAAGTTGAAAGGCTGGATCAGCTAAAAGCTAGTAGGATGAAGGATATTGCATTCAAAAGGCAGACTGAACTTGAAGATATATATGCCCAGGCTCATATTGCAATAGATACTAGTGCTGCAAGAGATAGAATACTGTCTGTTATTGATTCTAGTATGTTCGAGCCATCAGAACTACTGGCCGATATGGAGAACCAGATACTTAAAGCAAAGGAGGAGGCCTCGAGCAGAAAGGACATATTGGAGAAGGTCGACAGGTGGATGCTAGCATGCGAAGAAGAGAGCTGGCTTGAAGACTATAGCCGGGTACGCAAAATTTGTCATGTTACCCTTTCTCTGTCTCCATTTTAATGCTCGAAAGGGAGGATATCAAGTGTGTTTCAGGCATATGGTGCTCCTTCGCACCAGCATTGTTCTTCCAACTCCATTCTCCATGAAGTTGAAACCACTTGATTGGCTGTCGACTCTCACATTGATGTTCTCTTATTGACAGGATGATAACAGATACAGCGCAACTAGAGGCGCACATCTGAACCTCAAGCGTGCGGAAAAAGCTCGTGTTTTGGTTAATAAAATCCCAGGTATGCTCTGAAAATGGTTTCTTCCTGGGAATTGCATCACATTACCTTATGGCCGCTGGCTTGGGGCTCATTATATTACATAATCGCATGATATGTGATGGGAACGTGAGTGCTAGTCCTAACCTGACCTAACTTTTCATGCATATCTTTACTGCAGCCATTGTTGACATGCTGGTGGCGAAGACCCAGGCTTGGGAGCAAGAACACAACACAGCATTCACCTACGACGGTGTCGCACTTCTTGCGATGCTGGACGAATACAGAATCCTGAGACAGGAGAAGGAGGAAGAGAAGCGAAGAATGAGGGTCAGTGCTCTTTTGTGCCGTTCCTTTTTGTCATGTCCAACGGCTATGTCCAGCGAATCATCTCCGCGTCCCATGCTTGCTCAACTGTTCTATCTGCCGTTCATTCCAGGACCAGAAGAAGATAAACGACCAGCTAGCCGCCGAG
The DNA here is from genome assembly GCA_021605205.1 of Aegilops longissima. Lineage (NCBI taxonomy): Eukaryota > Viridiplantae > Streptophyta > Magnoliopsida > Poales > Poaceae > Aegilops > Aegilops longissima. The sequence goes on along the minus strand of CM038682.1, from coordinate 654,699,988 downwards.
CAGGAGAAGCTGTTCGGGTCGAAGCCGAGCCCAGCCCGGCCGCAGTCTGCAAAGAAGTTGCCTGGCCCTCGGGCCAACGGCGGCGCGGTGAATGGGACACCGAACCGGAGGCTGTCGGTTCAGCAGCAGAACGGCGGGCGGTCGGCGAGCAGGGACGGGCGCAGGGAGAGCGTCAGGCCATCGGCGCCGGTGAACTACGTGGCCATCGCCAAGGACGACGCGGCTTCGCAAGCGTCTTCGACCTGACACCTAGCCTGTCGGTGCCGGTCGGAGAAGTATAGCTGTGCAGTAGTCGGGAGATTATAGAGCTTAAGCTTAGCTTAGCTAGGTGGAGCGAGAGTTTAATGTGATGATAGTCATGGCGGGAATCGCCTCTGTAACTGGATGGATGGATGTTCGTCTCGTGTTGTAGATCGAATGCAGCTGGTGCTATGAATAACTGACACTTTTATAAATGATTCATGACTTTCATCACCTGCGTACTTTATCGAGTGACCAACTTTTACACGACCGACTTGTCAGTCTTGCAGATCTCCGCACTTAAAATCATCTCGAATCATCAAACACTTCAGCACCAAGCAACTGAAAAGTAAGAGAAAAATCATGGCGACACAAAGCCAACACAGCAATCAGGATCTGACGAAGCTATGTACATCATTCCGTTGTCTCGGTTTCAGTAATCCGTCGGAGGCTGGCGGGGGTCGTACGCCTCGGCCTGATGATCCTTCTGCAGCTGCTGCTTCTCCTCCCTCTGCCGCGCCTTCTTACTCACCTTGTGGGATCTTGGTTGGAGCCGGTGGTCCGACGACGCGGCCGCCACCTTGCGGCGCGGCAGGTTCCTGGGCCCTCTGAGCCGGTTCTTGCCGGGCCTGTAGCAGCTCAGGCCGCTCCGGCCGCCGGCGCTGGAGCCGTCGAAGCTGATGGCGGACACGTCGTTGGAGCCGCAGCTCTCCTTCTCCTCGACGGCCACGTCCTGCCGCCTCCTCACCACCACCACCCGCCGCCCGGCAACCGCCGACCCGGCGTCCGTGGCGTTCTTGCTCGCGCTGTCGTCGGCGCCGGGCTCGGCCTGCCGCGTCGCCATCCACCGCTCCAGCCAGCTCCACCCCACGTTGAACTCCCCCTGCTCCGACCGCGACGAGCGCTTCTTCGTGCCGCCGCTCCTCAGCTGCCGACCAAGACGAGTTGAGAAGAGACTCCATCAGATCGTTGCCTCATCAAAACTCCCATCACCAGCGTGACGATGTGCGCGCGTACCTGCTGCGAGAAGGCGTAGGCGAGGGCGCGCTCGCGCCGCGTGGTGGCCTCCATCTTGCTCTGGATCCTCATCCTCAGCACGTTGGAGCTCAGCGTGCTGTCGTCCCACTCCTCCTGAAACATCACATTTATAATAATATATAAGTTCACTGTTCATTTAGGTGCCGAATTAAGCCGTAACACTATATCTGTTGGCCAAAGTGATGCCATTGCAGTCAAGTCCCTGTGTGCTACAGTGACACAGTGTAGAAGCAGCAATAGCTCTGCAGTACCTTGGCTCTGAACACCTGGGGCCGCGGCTTCTGGCTCTGGCCCGCCCGGTGCTGCGCCGACACCGACGCGCCGTCGTCGCTCAGCCGGAGGTTGCTCAGGGACTCCCCTACCTGGACCTCCACCGACGCAGCGATGGTGGACGCCGAGGCAGGGCTCTTGGGCGCTTCACCGTAGCAGCAGTCCTGTCCCGAGCTTCTCCTCAGCTCCTCCTGCAGCAAGCGCCCCCTTTCCTGCGGCACGGCAAACGCACCATGATCTTCATTCAGGAGACGTAGCTAGCTAGACGCAGTCTGGGCTCTGAATAAGTATTTTCATTCAGGAGACGCACCATGAACCTCCTGAATGCGGACTGGATCAGCGTCGCCGCCTCCTCCTCGGTGAACGGCTTCGTCGGCTCGCTAGGGCTCCACTGAACTCCAACTTGTTCAGGGTGGTCCTTCACGTCACGGCGACGCTGATCGGCTGCCGCCGGAGCTTGGGCGTCCTGCGTCATCGTGCAGGTCTCGAAGCTCCTGGCCGAGACCGTCCCGTCATCGTCGTCCTCCCCGTCCTCGGCACCCGCTCCGTTCTCGTCGCCGCACAGGTACAGCCTCAGAGAGCCCCACCTCCTCTTGTGGTCGCCGGGGCTCTTTTCCTGCGAAGAAGAACAAGAATGTCAACATTGCGGCGGCAGACTGAACTCTCGAGCTGCTGTTGAGAATGCAATGCACGCACGCTGTGGCCGCCGCGTCCGCCGCCGACCGACGAGGGGGAGCCGCAGGGGCTCTTGGAGAGGACTCTCCGGACAATGCCGCCGGCGAGGCCCATGGCTCTGCTCGGCGGGCGGCACCCGAACGTACGGAGCAGTGTCACTCGCTCCCCGAGTAGCCGATCCAAGGCGACGGAGCCGTGCGTGTGGCTGGCTGGGTGCCCTTATAGGGACGGCACCACCACCCGGCTAGCGGCCACGGACTCATTGGACTCGCGCGGTACGGAGCAGAGCGGAGGTGGTGAATCCAACCAAAACAGAGCCTGCGTGCGGGCGGATGAGATGAGATGAGATGAGATGCGATGCGGTTGCTTTGGTTCGGTGCAACTTTTGTCCGCGTAAAGGCGCGGGCGCGCGTTTGATTGGCGGATCCGCACACGCCGCGGTGGCCTTGATGATGACAGACAGGGAGAGGCGAGGCCCCATGTGTTGGGTTTTCTTTTGGGCTTTAGAGCTGGACCGGAGCGTCTTGTTCCACACTGCTCTCCCTCTTTTGGACATGTTCTAAAACGCTCTGATTCCCATTACCTTCAGGGGGAGGATGGGGTTAGTGGTTAAGAGGCCACGTTTCGCCATGGCTATCATCACTTGGCATCCGGACAGTCACGGTCAGTCTATTCACTCATCATGAAGGGGCTACTACAGAGTACAGACTAGAGAGATAGCGAACGAACCTCCGGCTGTCGGCGTCTTGCCTGGGTGGGGGTGGGGGTGGGGGTCGTCGTACTCGTACAGGGTTCAGGTACATACATGGATCTGATCTGTCGGCAGGAGCTTACTGACGAGTGATTGATGAGGAAATAACAGAAATTAGCGGGAAATAATGAATGTCCGGAGATAAAGGCTGTAGACGTGCGCCCTTTTCCCACATGGCTTTGCTCGCCTCATCCAACCTAATCTTTTGTTTTGTTTGGCCTGGCTTGCTCCAGGGTGCACCCATATTCCCCTCCCTCTCCATCCCCTGCTGCCCTACTCTGAAACCGTAGCATGCTGCCGATTCCTCATCATCATCATACGGTAAAAGCACACTAGGGCCGGTACCCGCCTGCCTGCCTGCCTGTTGACAGCGACCAGCAGGATCTCACAGCCCGGACCTGAACTCAAGTGAAGTCTCGACTCTGAACTGAGGCCTCGACTGTGGCCAGCGGCGTGAATGCCGTGCCACCGGTCTCCGTTTCCCTATGTCAAACCCGAGCCAGTCGAAAAACACAGCAGTGGTATGAACCCCGCGCGGCCTCAGGTCGAACTGTGCTGACGGCGCAACTCCCTTGATCGACCTGTTCCTTCAATTATAGTCGGTGGACGGGCAGAGGGGGCACGGCAGAGTTTTCACCGGCTTGCTTGGTTTCTTCCGAGAGGGCGAGAGACCGAGAGCAGCTGGAAATTTTACCCGGCGCCGGCTGATGTAACTGGGAAACCAAGCAGAAAACAATGTCAGGGCGTAGATGAGCAGGTGAGCGATGCACGGCTGGACGATCGCATCCGTCGGAGATTTGATGACATGAGCTAGGAGTTTGAATTTGACAGCTGGATGTCCTAGACTGAAAGCCCAGGATGAAGCGTCATCGACATAGGTAGACCAGCTGGCGTGCCCCTGAATTGTCCCTCGTTTCGAGCACATCTGACGTATGTATGCTGCAGTACCAATAGTCGGTTATGCGGATCAGGCAGGGCCATCAATCATCATACTAGGTAGGAGTACTTACCAGTGGCTCCACGCGTTCAATCATTCTGATCTCTGCTGCACCAATCACGATCGGCCGCAGGGTAAGGGCTCTCTCCTCGCATCCTGAGAGCATTGTCTCTGGATTTACAAGTACCACTAGATCAAGCACGGAGGTCATGAAATAACCAAACATCGATCAAGCGCCTGCGAGTTAGGCCATATGCTTCAGTTAGTATCATTGTCTAAGGCTTAACCCTTTTTTTTTCTTCTCCAACACACATCAAAATGAATGTCGTTTGTATATATTCACTAAAATGGCGCAATCTGAGGTTAAACCTATACATTTTCTTTGTTCCATGGAAGAGTATTGAGATGGCAGGCAATACAATCCTTGATATTATACATAGATGCTAATCATTACTACTTGTGACAACGACTAACAATGTTCTGTGCTTTCATTCTCATGAATGTTAAGAGGAAATAAACAGGAAGCACCGATTACTATTCCTCATTATCAATAAAAGAAGCTTGTCTACGAAAACTATTTGCATGCATCAAACTGTACAACTGCGTTCAAATCAAGCATAATATGCAGGAAATGTTTTGAGATTCTTGCATATGCCATATATGTTAAAGATTAATTCAAGCTCAAGACACAGTGACACACAGATGCCTTTGAGAAAAAAAAGAACACAAAGCTACCCTACAAAAATATTCTAAAATGCCTCTGCAGTTGGATTAATATAGCATGTTAGCCTGCTAGCAGCTACGCTATCCATTATTAATGGAAGCGAGCATTTCACCTCTCTGAGCAGAGACATAAGAAAAACAATTACAGAGCCAAGTACAGTGAAAACGTACTTGTCATTACAAATGAAGCCAATAAGTAGACAGCCTGTCTGAGAGTCCCACTTTTGTGTTAATGGTAGCTAAGGCCATCCCATCCAAGCTTGCCATGTCAAATAAGGGCATTGCACCCACATAAACACATATGCCGCAAAGCATATACGAATATATGTGCTCGACAAATTATTCATGTCTCTATCAACTGATGCGTTGAACTTTGCAAGACACCAGCTGGTATCAATTTTCAGGGATGCAGCTATAACATTAGAGCATTTTGGGAACAATACATGCTAGAATTCATCCCAAACTCCGAATGAATCATAAGCCAATCACAGGACAGAATCGCCAACAAAAGCAGAGACAGAAAATGTTAAGGTCAGTTGTCGTATGTGATGATGTTCTCGGAGGCTACTAGTTCTGAAGCTGCCCCATTAACATTTGACATATGTTGTTTGCTTCTGTTTACATCAATCCAGCTCATTCCGGGCTCCTTTTCGACCTTTCTTGATCTCATCAGCCTCCTTATCTCTAAAGCATCTTCCCACCGTCCAACTGTTCTGTACACATTTTCAAGAAGAACGTAGCTCAAGTGGTACTGAGGCTTTAATTCCATCATTTTCTTGGCAACCCTTTCTGCTACATCTGGGTTTGAATGTGTGGAAGAAGCACCAAGGATTGGTGCCCACAAGGACGAATCATCTCTGAAAGGTGACTTGTTTATCAGATCTTCAGCCTCCTCCAGAAGTTCTACTCTGCTGAGAAGATCAACAATGCAATTGTAGTGTTCAATTCCGGGGGCAATGCCATAGTCTTTGCTCATAGATTTGAAGTAGTTCCGTCCTTGCTCAACCATTCCAGTATGATTACACGCAAAAAGAACACCAATGAAACTGACATAGTCGGGTTTCGCCCCTTCGCTGACCATCCGATTGAACAAATTGATAGCGTGCTCAGCATGGCCGTTCTGAGCGAAGCCGCCAATCATGGCATTCCAAGTAATTGTGTTACGGACACTGCTCGCTTCAAAAACTCTATAAGCATAGTGTACAGCGCCACATTTTGCATATAGGTCTACAAGTGCAGACTCAACAACCACATCTCTCCAGCCTCCACTCCTCAGAAACCGGCAATGGATCTCTTTTCCTGGTTTTACAGAAGATAGACCAGCACATGCCCTTAGAATAGTCCCCAAGCTATATGAGTCATCGCATTCCCTATCCATCTGTCGAAACAACACAAGAACCTTCTCGTACTCCGCATTCTGGCAGTAACCTCCAAGCAACGCACACCATGAAACTGCATTCCTGACCTGCATCTTGTCAAACACCTTGCGTGCCTCCAACATCGCCCCGCACTTGGCGTACATGTCGAGCGTGCTGCTCTCCACGATCACATTCCCACAAAGACCGCGGGTCAGTACCTGAGCATGCGCCTCGCGGCCCTGCCTCACCCTCCTCAAGTTCCCTAACGCTGTCATCATTGAACCAAATGTGCAGCCATCCAGCTCAACCCCATTCGTCATGACCATAGTCCGGAACCATCTCACAGCCTCCTCAAACCAATCGTTCCGCACAAATGCTGATAACAGCGAGGTGTAGCATATCCCATCAGGGGCGCGCATTTCCTCGAACGCCTTCCGTGCATCACCTGGCGAAGCCGCATGGCCGTACATGTCGACTAGCGCACTCAGCACGATGTCGTCGTCGCTGAATCCGCGGACAAGGATGCTCCCGTGGACGCAGGCGCCCGCGTTGCGGTCGTGGAGCACGGCGCAGGCCTTGACGGCGGCGGAGAATGCGTGGGCGTTGGGTGAGACACCGTCCGCGCCGGCGGCCATGGACCTGAGCGACTGGAGCGCGCGGCGGGGAAGCCCCGCGCGGAGGAACGCGGCGAGGATGGAGGAGTGCGCGACGACGTCGCGCTGAGGGAGGTCGTCGAACGCCCTGAGCGCGTGGGGGAGGTGGCGCGGGAGGCGGACGTAGAAGGCGAGGAGGGCGTTGGCGAGGTAGCGGTCGTTGAGGAGACCCGCGCGCGCGGCGCGGGCGTGGAGGCAGTACCCGAGACGGGGCGGCGGGTGGCGGAGGAGGACGGCAGCGAGGGATAGTGGGGACGAGGCGTGCGCGGCCGCGAGGCGCGCCGCGGCGGGTAGGTCCTGGGCGTCGAGGAGGCGGAGTACGTCGTGGTGGGGCGCGGAGAAGGTGATCCTCGGCGGTGGCATCGGGACGCGGCGCTCCAGCCGCCGGGGCGTGGCGCGGTGTCCCGGCGTCGTGTTCTTTTTTTTTTCTCGCGGAGGAATGCAGTGAGCGTAGCTCAGTTGGAAAAAATCTACCGAGGCAAAGTACCAGGAAGCCGAGCCGAGGCTGGTCTTCCCACCTAGTCTCCCTCTCTCACCAAGATGATAGACCAGGACGGAAAAGTCCACGACAATAGCTCGATTTGGCGTGCTTACTAGCAAAGCCGGCCGCGACGGCAGGCCGCGCCCCGTGGATGAATCATGGTGAAATGTGCTACTGTACTCCCTCCGTTTCTAAATAATTGTCTTTCTAAAGATTTCAACAAGTGACTACATACGAAGCAAAATGAATGAATCTACACTCTAAAACATGTCTACATACATCCGTATGTTGTAGTCCATTTGAGATGGCTAGAAAGACAATTATTTGGGAACGGAGGGAGTACATGGTAATAATGTTGGGTTGCCCTTTTCTTTTATTGACGAATTCAGACTTAAGACAAAAACCATATGGTGGGCCAAAGGCAAGTAATATAATGTATGCAAGCAAATTTTAAAACATAGATTTAATCATCTCATTATCAATATATTTTTACAAAGTGAGAAGTACACATTGTGAATAGAAGATCGAACATGTTGTAGTCATTCATAGACTATTCTAGTGTGGCCTCAAACAGCATTTGGGTTGTGATAAAGTGATAGAGAGCTATTGCGATTAATGCACATAATTTTGTGGTGGTTTGGTACCGGTGTATGACATAATTGAATATTTAGTTTTTGGGTGTCGAGGATACATGTGCAATAGTATGATGTCCAAAAATGGTTGCATATTTTGCTAAGATCTTTGTCTTGTGTATTCATTTTGTTGAGTATTTATTTGCTGGTGGGCCGTGTTGAACTACCATTGCTTGGTGTGGACACATTCATGTGTTGAAATCAGGATTATCTGATTGCTTCAAGTATATGATGAATATGGTTGTTACTGATAATGTTAAAGTATGTGTGATCTATTCTATGACCAGCACGCAAAATTTATGTTTGTGGTGACCGAAAGGATTATGTGCATGATTTTTTGATTATTTAGTTCGTTCTGTAATTTGTTTGTCTATTTGTGTAAGTAAATATACTTTAGTTGTATATGGTCCTTTCTATTACATTTTTGTTGTAATACATTGTGCCTCTTTATACATGTGAGATAGAGAAAATTGTAAATTGCAACAACTTGGACATGGAACATAAACCAACCAAAAAGTAGTTTGACATACAACAAATACAACTTATTCATTGGACGATTGAGCATGTGTCTAGGGGTACACGTATTTATTTGAACTCATCCTTTTTTGCTCATAACCTAAATGCTATTCCCTCCGTCACATAATGTAAGACGTTTTTGTAAACTATGTTAGTTTGCAAAAGTGTCTTATATTATGACAGAGCAGTATTAGGTAAGTAGTCAAAAAAGATTGGAAAGTAGACAATTAGCACAAGCATGTGGTCACATCATGTGACACGGTCGCTTACCCACTGCATGATATACCTGATGAAACAAGAACTCCCTAAAGAAAAGATAAAACGGGAACTACCACCCGATAGAACGTGTTGTTGACCCGGAATCCAAATCACAATGAAAATGCAACACACACACACACACCACATGCATACACAACCTGCCCCCCCAAACCAATGTGTCCTTCATCGATTAAGCAGTTGAAGAATGTAAAAAATCTCTGGAAACAAGAAAAACACGCCTGATTTGTGCATTATGTTGAATACTTCTATGTGGCGAGAAGAAAATCTATGTGTTGGTTTTGTTGCTTTTTTTATATGGGCAGACACCAGATTATTGTTTTTCATTTCATTCAAAGTAGAAATGGTACATTTATATATCCATTGATTTATATTTTTTTAACTTCTCGTATTTTCGTGGGAGTTAATCTATACAAAATGCTTACCGATAAGCCATTGTTGCCATACTTACAATTGGTTGAGAATAATAAAAAAATGTCATACCCCTAGATAAATCTATATATGTTATGTTTAATTGTCGACTATGAAGTAAAAACTCAATTACATTTTTTTGGGGAAAACAAAAATTCAATTACCTTTTTTTCCAAGAAACAGAAATTCAATTGCCTTGAACATAGCAAATTAAGTGGGGACAAATAATCAATGCAAACAGTAATTTAACAAACCATTATGGATTTCCCTGGCATCATGCTCTTGTCCTTTGGAAGTTCAACATCTCCACTTACGTTACAGCCTGTAAATAAAATAGATCTAGTGGAAATAAAAGGAAAATCTGAAATAAAAATGAGGAGTCACTTCAGTGAAACCATTTTATTTTGAATTAGGCTAACCTGCATCACTCAATCAAACACTGAAATATGAAATGCTGCACTGATCGATTCCTCGTTCAATTGATGTCAAACATGGACAATCAAAATTCTAACAACTCGCATATGAGACATACGGGCCCCACGACGATGGCGAGGACATCGAAAACGGCAGCGGGACAACGCACCACCGTGACCTCGACTCCGGCATCGACAAGGTTGAACCATAGAAGCAGTCCATGAACGCGCTCTCCCACTGCTTCTTGAAGAGGTCGTCGAAGGCCCCGACGCGGTCCTCTGCGGCGCGCAGCTCCTCGGCGAGCACAGCGTGCAGCCTATCCTGGCAGTAGTGCATGACCTGGGCGCCGTGCGGGGAGGCGGAAGGAGGTGCGGTCTAGGCCGTCGACCAACGCACAGTCGTGGGCGACCAAAAAGAAGCAGCGGACAGTCGTCGTCTCTCGCTGGGTGCTACCGGGCGCGCACCAACGTCCACTGCTGCGGGGCTGCACGCCACCGCGTCCATCTCGTCCGAGTGCTCCAGCTACAGTAGGTTCTCCTTGTCTGAGCCCGAGTCGTCCAACCAGCCTCGCCTGCACCTCACTTGCACAACCATGCACGAAGGGCCACCTGTGCCCGTGCGTTAGAAGAAGACCAAGAAGCCGGCGGAAGCCTCCTTCCGCGCCAAGCTTAGGGACTTCCGCAAGCCGGCCTCCCCCGGCGCGCGGCTCGTAAGACTCCTCAACACCATTTTTGCCGTCAAGCGCACGCCGTACGCGCGATCATCGGCCTCGTCGTACTTGCGGTCCTACCTGAGCAAGATGCACCATTGACGACGCATCATACCGTGCAGTTCATCGACAATGACCGAGAGACGCCGGTAACGATGCTGGGGCAGACCTATGGACGGTGCCGGCGCAGGAGGCGTCCTCCCGCTGGACTGGGGCTTGGGGACGAAACGCGATAGCAATGACGGGAGCATCGAGGTGTCCTCGAGCCGTGGCGCCAGGCCGTTCTGGGCATGTAGATGACTGCGGTGGCCGACGTACGCTGCTGCTGGGAAGGAGAGAGCCTGTTCTTATATATAGGCTTGTGCGGTGTGCTTCGATTTTGCCGGGGCCTTTCCAGAGGCGACGACCAGACACGCGGAGAGGATCGAGAGGATAGATGCAAACAAATGATCGCAGCGCAACGACAAACAACAAAGAACAACAAAAGTCACTCCGCACATGCACGAAGCCACGCAGAAGGATGCACGCAGCCCGCCGCACGACAGAGCCCATGCAAGCAAATCAACAGGACAGCGGCGGCCTGCACGCCCCCTGCTTGCCCCACATGCAATCAAAATTGCTAAACCAACCAAAAGACCATGACACCAGTTCAAAAAATTTGAATGAAACACTGAATACGCAAGGCGTTTCTACACCGCCAAATACCAAAAAAATGGCACGCGCCAAGTCCAAAATTCACCATGGATCTTTTTCATCCAAGTGTATTAATCTTGAAGCGAAAACCTTACCGGATATAGAGGCTTGTTATTCAAGCAGAATTCGCCAGATCCATCACTCCTACTTTGCTTTCACCACATAGAAGGAGCAGATACGAGCATCTCCAGCCGAACCCCCAACACGCCCTCCTCAGGCGATTTTTTCGCGCCGGTGCAAAAAAATCGGTGATCGCCCCGAAGCCCAATTTTGGCGGCTCGGGCGAATTCGTATTGGCGGACCGAGCCGAACCAGCGCATTGGGGCGCTTCGAAGCGCCAGGCGAAATGGTTTTAGTAGCGAAGAGCAGCAGACCCCTTGGTCGGCGACACTCGCCTCGTCGTCCTGCGAATGCCTCGGTTTCCAGGGAATCAATGCCAAAGTGTCGCCGTCGGCCTTCCATTGATTCCTCACGAGGCGACTCTTCACGGCGGCGCTGGCGCCTCTCCCCCTGCCCCGCATACACGCCTCCCGGCGGCTATAAAAAACAACGCCCGTCAGCCTTCCATTGATTCCTCACGGGGCGGCTCTTCACGGGCGGCGCGCCGCCGCCTCACTCCCTGCCCCCGCATACACACGCCTCCCCGGCGGCTATAAAAAACAACGCCCCCCGCGCCGTTGGCTACAGACGCCGTGCTCTCTGTCTCTCTCTCCGCCGCCGACGAACCTCTCTATCTCTCTCTCCGCCGCCGACGAACCTCTCCTCTCTCCCAGCCCCATCCAGGACAATGTGCGGCGGTTCCCGGCGGCGAGGCGGCGCTAGCGGCCGGCCGCCGCTCGCTGCAGATGTGGGAGGCGCACCTGCTTTTCGAGGCGAACATTCCGGCGCCTCTAGACATGCGCGTTGGGCCGACAGGATGGAGGCTCGATCGGGCGTCCCATCCCCCCGTCGGACGTCGTCGCGCGCCCCGATTACTTCACCGGCGAGGTCGACCGCGTTTGGTCGTCGCTGACCGAGGAGTAGCGCGCCTCCCAGCAGTACGCCGTCGACAACCACGAGGTGTGAGCGGCGTACTTCCAGCGCCGTCAGGAGCAACGCCTCGCCTCCACCAACAAGGCACCAGTGGTGACGGGCGGCCGGTGGAACAGCGAGGGGCGACGCCTGTGGTGGTTCGTCCCCGGACGGACGCTCCGCGAGGTTCTCGCGCACCTCGAGGGCGGCAACAACCCGCCGCTCACATACCCTCGAGGACCGGCCGTCGCTCCGGTGCCCCGCCGCGGCGTCGGGCAATGGATGCCAAGGAGGTTTGTCTTCGGCTCATCGTCCTCGTCCCGTTCCTCCTCCCACTCCTCTTCCCACTCCTCCGGCTCTCTGGCGGTGTTCGGCGTCAAGGCCGAGCCCGCAGCGGAGACCCCGCTCGGCCGGCATCGTCATCAACGAAGGCGGCGGCCGCGCCTCGTCCTCGGCTCCTCCCCGACTCGTCAAGCGAAAGCGGGCAGGCTCCCCATCGTGAAAGCGGGCCGGGCTCGCCGGCGGCGTCAAGGAGGAGGCGCTCGACGATGAAGCAACCCTCAAATGGGCGCGCGACGATTGGCTGCAGACGGAGAGGGAGCGCCAGTGCGCCGCCCTCGCACGGTTTGAAGCTCGTCGCCATGGCCGGGACGAGGGAGGCATCGTCGTCCTCGACGACAGCGACGATGACGACGACGCGCCGCCACCGCCTGTCCGCCATGGAGCCGCCGGGCAGGGGTCCAACACGGGCAGCCGCGCCATCAAGAAGGAGAAGGCCGCCGCCGCCGACGAGGACAGCGGCGACGTCGGCGACTTCGCTGCGCTTATCGGCTTCTTCGCCCCTTAGATTGCTTTTTTTTAAAATAATTTATGTAAAATGCCGAACATGTTTAATATGAATATCAAGTTTGCCGAATTTTAGTCGAACTTTGCCGAATTCAAATTTTTTAAAATAAAAGAACGCGTGCAGAGGCGACCACAGGCGAGCGACTAGAACCGCTTCGCCCCCGCGCCGATTTTAGCGCCGGCTCGCCTCCAGGGGGCGCGTACAATCGCCGCCTGGGGGGCCAACGGCTGGAAATGCTCTAATGACATTGGCGACCACCACGTGATGCATGCAAGTAGTAACAGACAACTGCAATTGGCCGACATAACAACAAGCAACCCTAAGGCCAACCTAGATCATAGTCTACTTCTGAATCAATGTTGTACATGGGTAGTCCGACCTCCTCTCCCACCCCAGGCCGCCCAAGGAGGGGAGAGGAGCCGAGGAGATTATGGAGACTCTCACCTAAGGGAGGGAGAGGAGAGAGAGTGGGAAATTAAAGTCCTCTTTGTCATGAGCTTTGTCTTCACATTCTGTATTGCCTTGGTGCTAGCTTGAATTTGTCTCCCATGTAATCCCCTGGCCAGGGGTTATTGCTGCCATGAGTATCTCCTTTCTGTCTTTATATCTCTAATACAGAATTCTTCAAGTTGTTCATCTTCAATATAATTAAAGTCTTGATCATGTTCTCATCATCTCTCACCCTCCTTCATTTTTCTACAACTTTTACCTTGAAGTATATATTGATACATCAACAGTTTTTGGATACAAAAATGCTAGACTTACGGAAGGAGGTTACGAAATCAACCTACGCACTGATCCTTCCCGTTGATTTCAACTAAAAACCTGCCCCCTGATTTCAATTGCCCCCCTCATGATTTCAACCATGCATACTTTTTTTGTCATCTCGAAATTACATGCAAAACTCAAGATAAGACTCTTTTAGCAACCGTTGTACATGTCCTTATTAGTGGTTTCAGGACATCGGTTGCGCCTCCCTAATTTCAGTGTGTGTTGTAGAAGAAAACAACACACGATTTTATTGTAGGCAATATACTACAACTCCACCTGATTGCTTCGATTACAACCTTACACCTGACCGAATTAACTACCTTATAGGCTTATCGCCATCTTATTGAATCTGACAAAGCAAATCACCACAATACATCCAATGAGGGTTGCCTTTGAAACCGACTCACAGTTACTTGCTGAGGCCATGAACCCCCGTGCGGCAGACTCCTCACCTTATGCATCGATCATTGAAGACCTCAAATACCAGATGAAAATGTGGTTTTCGAAGTTTAGCATCATTGCTTGTAGACGGTCTGCGAATTCAGCAGCACATGAACTAGCCAAGATAGGTCGTATGTGTCTTCTTAATAACTATATGGAGTGGAACTCTATTGTACCGCCCAGTGTGGCTGTTTGTGTCTCGGGTGACATGCCCGAGCACCGTTAAATCTATAAAGCGTTGCTTTGCCTTCAAAAAAATCACCACAATACATCCCCTATTCCTCGTGAGCCTTCTCCTCACATTTCGTGCCACCTTCGCCCGCTTCCTCGCCAGCTACCTCCGCCGCCTCCTCTCGAGCAACAGGCGCTGCCCCCGGTGCATCGGCCTCGTCTTCAGTGTCGTCGTCGATGGGGACTACCGCCCACTTGGCCGCCCCTTTCTCGGCCTTCTTTGCCCCTTTCGGCTCAGCGGCCTCATCAGCAGTGTGGTCGTCAACGGGGACGACGGCCCCCTTGGCGGCTGCCTTGTCAGTCTTCTTCGCCGGGCGGGACTTTCCTTCCTTGGTTTCCTTTAATCCACCTTCTGCAGGCTCGACGGCGAGCTTGGCTTCGACTTCCTGTGCTAAGCCTCGCCCCTCATCCGTATCAACCGCGATCGTGACCTCCTCGTCCTTGGAGTCACCGTTGTCACGCACCTTTGCATCAGGTGCTTGTTCCTCCGCCTCGGTGAAGGGCATGTCTTGGGTGATGCCACGGTTCTTCTCCTCCTTTGAGCAATTGTTATTGTCATGAACGGGTGCTGCCATGACCTGCTGAACATTCGATCGAAAAGTGAGACGTCAAAGTGACTAACATCCGACATCAAACCAACAATCTACCACGTACTAAGTCAAACAGCTCATGTATATATGCATGGCACCATTAGTTGTATGTTCATTGATTAGTACATATGCAACACAATATCAGAGACTGATCAAGAAGATGCAGGTAGCTACTAAAAACCTGAGCCGCCGCCATCGTGCAGGACAGCAGGAGGAAAGACACTGCCAACGTTCTGTGAGCGAGTGGTATAATTCAGAAGAGTAGCTTCAATTGGATGGCATTCGTATGTGAGGTTCAGGGTGGTTATATAGAGGTGCCGGACGAACTAGAAGCAGCTAGCAGGCAGTAGGTCGATCTCTACATGCATGAACCAATAATCACGAGATCTTCTTGGATCGAGTACTTTAGTTGGGTTATCCTAAAAAAAGAAAGAAGAAGAGGACTTTAGTTGGGATTATTGGACTTACGGTGTCTCCAGCTGCCTCTCCGAGCCTTGGATCAATGACAGCTCACTGAAGTGGAGCTCTGCATGGATACGGGGTGATGTCCTGCGGAGAGGCGACATGAGATCGATCGGGCTCGATGTGCTGCGCGGTGTAGAGCCTGTACGGGACAGGCGCCACCAGTTCCCCGTTCTCCCAGATCGCTCGCTCATCACAGTGGAGCTCTGCATGGATACGAGGTGATGTCCTGCGTAGAGGCGACATGAGATCGATCGGGCTCGATGTGCTGCGCGGTGTAGAGCCTGTACGGGACAGGCGCCACCAGTTCCCCGTTCTCCCAGATCGCTCGCTCATGTGATGTGATGGACCAAATACACACACGGCTACCCAGCCGCCGAGCCATTCGCTTGGGCTGCCAGTAAAAAGTTAAAACACTTATTTTAAGCTGAGAGAGTAGTACTACTAGTAATTTTTTCTTCAGAGTACCCAGAACACTATATCTAACGAAGTTTACGTTCTCACAGTTTACCACTTGGTTGATAGCAACTTCTGGGCGTATGCATCATGGACACGTGTATTATTTTGGGATGTAGTTGTGTAGAAAAGTTTGTGTGGCCGTAAGTCTCTCATGTAAATTTTCTTAACGTGATTGGGTTTCTCGCGTGTGGGTTTAGCCATTCATGTTATATGTGGGCCATCGTTGACTTGCAAGGCACGTGTGGGTTGATGTGTGTTTGCCTCTGCACGCGTGTTTGTTTCCGCCAAATCCACGTACGAGATGCCTAGCCTTTTTTTGATGGTGCCGCTTTGACCATGTTTTCTGGATTGTTGCTTCTGTCGATGGTTCTGGTTGATTCATCGCCATGCTAAAATCGTAAGGCCTAGGTGCTTCTTCTGTGGCTTTTTCTGAGAGTGAAAATTGGCTGAGAACCATCCACCCCCCATTTGTCTCGCCGGTGGCCGGGTGAGCGTGCTGAAGAGCACGTCGGCGCAGAAGCTGGACAGCAACGCTGTCCTGCACGTTGGGTCGTTCGGCGTGTGTGGAGCGTGCCATGACCTAGCCGGCCGCGTAGGCATAGGGGACGGTCAATGCCGGCCTGGTGCTAGCGCGCAGGGATCGTGTGCCTTGATGATGGGAAATCAATAATTCGGTTGTCGTGGTAGAGGATGCGAGCATCTGCGATGTGGCCGTGGTAGAAGTGCAACAGAGAAGAGAAGGAGCGATAGAAGTAGAGTAGTGATTATTGCGAGAGGACGAGGACGCCATCGTATACGCTCCCATCCTCACAGGCATAAGACAAGAAGGCAGTGATCTGGTAGCGTCCTATGCTTAAAGCTGAGCATGAACGGACGTCTATCGGGTCTCATTAGTACGTGACCCAAGCCATACCGAAGTTGACGCCTATAGTCGCGCGGGCATGTGGCCTTGAAGAGCCACAGGGGGCCGTGGGAGCGCACGCCGCCGGCGTGTCGTGGGCGCTGCTGCAACAGTACGTCTCCACCCCAAACGTTTCGCATGCGCTCCAGGTCCAAGCATGCTCCGACGGGCATGGCCCGTTCAGGCCGGCGGAGTAGCCCGTTTGCTCGCAGTTTGCATTCGGCGGCGCGATCACCATCGGCATGTTGTAGCCGACCACGAGGCTCACATTGTAGAAGTCGTCGGCCCCGCCGGAAGTGAGAATTAATCGGCCAGTGTGGCCGGTGGTGCGGTGCCGCGGCCAGAGCACTCAACGACGCCAGAGCCGTAATCGTCAGTGGCACGTCCCCATATGCAGCCAGACCAACCATTCGTGACAACCATGGTGCGCGACTGGCCCAGGGAGAGCACGAAACCGGTGGTGGGCTGCTGCGCGGCGGCCGCCTTTGTGAGGATGCCCGGTCACACGGTGTAGCTGCAATTGTTCGTTTCATGGTTAGTGTCACCTGTCGTGTTCCTGCTCGCCATTACCAATTGTCCACTGATTATCATAAGTTGTACTAATAGTAACCGGATATTTAACAGCCCCAATATTGAGCAAGAAGTATTTACACTGCGAGCGTCAACAACAGGATGCTAAGCACAGGACGGCTGCATCCTGCTCGCTCTCTTGGCTCTGTTGTGAAATTCTAGGTGTATGTGTGTGCGCGTGCTTGATGCATGGCGGGTGCGGGTGCAGGTTTGTGTGTGTGCTCTACAACAGCCAAACCGAGGCGATGTCTTCTCCCTTTACCTCTCTCATGCACGCCCCCCTCAGCTCTCCGACAGGCCATCGACGACGCTCTGGCAAACCTGCTCCTCCGCCTGACCCGACTCCGAGGCGACCATGACGGACATGCATGCCCGAGCCGCTTCCACTTATCCGTCCTTTCATGTTGCCGTACTCGGCCCACCGAGATCATCATGCACAAGGAGAATTTTTTTTTGTGAGGTGCAGGGAGAAAATGTTTAGTTCCTGATTAATTGAGAGTCAGAGATGATGTGCTGCACTGCAATGGTGCATGGATTGGCTGGTCTGTGATTCGCTTCTGCAGTTGGCATGCACCGGCACAGTTTTTGGAGCGAAGCGGTCTTCAGCATGGGATTAGTTGTGATGTGACTACGTGCATGCACTCTTGCATGCGTATTTTTTAGGGAGTATCCTCCGGCCACTTTGCATGAACCACTACTGTGTTTGATGCGCGGGTATTACCATTGATGTGTCACGTTCTGGTACTCTCTTTTTTCCTGTTATATGAGTGTTGTGCTGGTGTTTTCCTGTGTTTACCGGTGAGCCATCCCGAAATCTCTTGAGTATCTTCCTCTTTTTGGAGAACTCCATCGAGTTACGTGTACGGTTCATCACTGCCTTGCCGCTATATGCTTCCATAAGATGCCTCTCCCCACCTCCACCCAGCATTCGGTCAGCTCCACTGCGAAGCTTGCTATCTCCCCATCCCCACTCTTTTTTGGCGCAAAATCTCCCCTTCCCCACCACGCCTTCGTGGTCGCTTGCTGGAGCTCCAGTCGTGGTTGGGCGCAGAAACCACTGCATCTCACCACTTCGGTCATTTCCTATATGGCCATTGTGGATGTGGAGGAGGCGCCAACAGAGCAATTCATTGTAGCATGTGCGGTGTCTCAGTTATTTTAATTCATACTTTTCTGGTCTCTATATATCACTAGCATCATTTGTCTTGAAATCATCTTACTACTGTCATTATCTTTCGAGGAACAATAAAAATGAATATTTTTGGATATACAATAATGCTATTTGTGCTCGCTATGTATTGTTTATGTCTAATGTTTGAGAGGATGTCTCATATCTGGAAAGATTCTCTCATATTCCATAGGGAGGTAAACCAACTTAGTAAAAATGAGGTGAAGAATTTTCCGCATTCAATCTGAACAACCTAATTATTATGGTTCTAGAGGGAAGGATGCAGCTATCACATTACAAGATATTCTGTAAAGGGACACTCGGATAAGATAGATGTATAAGTGGTTAGTTATGAGGGTACATTCCATTATTAGCTCCATTATTCATTTTATTTGCGAACTAGCTCCATTATTCATGCTGCCAATTATTTCCCTTTTCGTAACTATCTATGTTGCTGACCATATTTATTTCTTTTAACTCATTGATGCTGCTAACTTGGCACGGTGTCACTAGATGAGGTACTGAAATGCCAAACAACAAAAAATGGTAGTATAATCTTGCACTCTAATTGTAAATCTGCATTTAGATCAGACCAACAACTAGAAATGTACACGGTGTAAATTAGAGCTCTGATTGTCATGCTATGTATCTAATGAACTTGATTGATATTCGGCCTGCATTTCGAATGGAGAAAATCAGATCTAGAATTCTGTAGATATGCTTTCTATTTGTTTTTTTTTGTCTGTTTGTAAAATTATGCAGCTCCGATTTTGATGTGGTGACGAAGCTTATGAAAATTTCCAAACATTAGTGAATGGTTGATGTTGCGTTGTGTTGATACCAATAATTTTATTATGTAGTATCAATTTACTAGCTCATGCATTGGAGGACCACTATGTCTTCTTTGCCGTTTGTCACTTCCTAATTTCATTGAGAAGTGATTTGATTTTTTTGTGTTTGCAAAGACTTCCCCTAAAAAATATTCTCACAAATTGATTATGGTCCAAATGGATTGATAGGTTTAGCCATGGTCACTGAGCAAGGGAGTAGAGCAATTTGATTATTTTTCTCATTGAAAGAGTGTGATTGTAGGTAATCATCCCATGCGTATTTTCTGTCCATTTTTAAGTTTTCAGGTGTAAAAAAGTTGTTAAAAATCATTTCATCTTAGTATTACTAGAATGTCGGATTTATAATTTCCATCTTTTTTTTGAATGAAAGGGGTTCCCCCCGGCTCCACTTTTATAATTTCCATCTTGAAAGGTATAGCACTCATGGTGATAATAAATGTATCATTTCCAAATTGTTCTTGTCCATAGCTTGCTATCTTGTCTACAGATTATAACTACAAACTTACACATATGGAGATGTTACTTTTTATCACATGAGCCAACAAAAGCTATACACATGTACCGTATCAACGGGGCGTGGCGTGCCACCGCGCGGGTATGGCTAGTACTACTATTGCTAGTAAGTAAGAGGCACGAGGGCCGCGCGAGATGCCGCCTCGGCCGGGACCGTCGTGCCTCTCGCGCGGTCGGCACCGTGGCAACCAAGGGGGCCCCGGCATCTCGCTCGACTGATTCGCTCAAGGCCCACTGGTTCAAGCAAACGCAGCCACTGGGCGGTCCCCAGCATCGCCGATTGTGTCTGCCCCGTGGCCTTCAGGTGGTCGCAACATCTCGTGATGTTTTGTTCGAATCGATGGTTGTAGCAAAAAATAGGCCGGATGTAGCTACCCACATTGCCGGTTCCAACAAAACTCGATGATGCAGCTGCCCCATCGTGCTGGTCCCATTGGTGGTTCCAGCGAAAAAGTTGCCGGTTGAAGCAAAACTGACGCATGGTTCCAGCAAAAAATACCTCTCTCCCCCACCACAGTCTGTTGGTCGTAGCCAGTGTCGGAGGTAGACAAGGTAAATGACAAAGATCTAGGGGGGAGCCAAAAGACTAATTTTTTTTCTCTTCTAGGCCCTTCAAAAATAATAATTCTTCAGACTATTCTCCAAAGCTGGGGGGGCACACAATCTTGCAAAACATGCTTTATCTTTAGGGGCTAACCATAATACTTGGTTAGGGCATCTCCAATGGCAACCCGCAAATTTCCTTCCGCATCCGTCCGTAGACAAGTGGGGCGGAGGGGGGGGGGGGTGGGGGTTACAGTCCGCGGACACGGATGCGGGAGGCCGCTATCCAACTGTAGCCGCATACATTCCAAACTCTTTTTCAACAAACCAGATGAAATTTTTGCAAATAAGGCCGGACTTCATAAACATGAAGGATTTCATACAAACACGGTGGATTTTCATTACAATCCGAACATTTAGAACAAAAAAATGATCCGACCCTAAACGTATCCTACGACAGTGGCGCCCAGCGTCCAAGCCCGTGTCGTCCTCCATCCGCCGTCTCCATGAGCAACAACGATAAGACCGATGAAGTGAAGGTGCGGTCTCCAGCGAGGAAGAGTAGAACACGGGAGACGGACCGGCCCACATGGGACAGAAGGCCCTGCCGCCTTCCGTGGCCTACTCTGTTGGGGAACGTAGTAATTTCAAAAATTTTCCTACGATCACGCAAGACCATGGTGATGGCATAGCAACGAGCGGGAAGAGTGTCCGTCCACGTACCCTCGTAGACCGAAAGCGGAAGCGTTATAACAACGCGGTTGATGTAGTCGCGTCTTCACGATCCGACCGATCCAAGCACCGAGCGTCACGGCACCTCCGAGTTACGCACGTTCAGCCGATGGCGATCCCGGACTCGATCCAGCAAAGTGTCGGGGATGAGTTCCGTCAACCGACGGCGTGGTGGCGATGATGATGCTCCACCGGCGCAGGGCTTCGCCTAAGCTCATGACGATATGACTTCTCCAGCGCAGGGCTTCGCCTAAGCTCATGACGATATGACCGAAGTGGAATATGGTGGAAGGGGCACCGCACACGGCTAAGAAATCAACTTGTGTGTTTTGGGGTGCTCCTGCCCCGTATATAAAGGAACCAAGGGGAGGTGGCGGCCAAGGAGGAGGCGCACAAGGAGTCCTACTCCTCGGGAGTAGGACTCCCCCAATCTAGTTGGAATAGGATTCCCGGAGGAGAGAGAGAGAGGGGGCGGCCCACCTTTCCTAGTCCTAATAGGACTAGGGGAAGAAGGGCGCGACCACCTAGGGCTGGCCCTTCTCCTTTCCTCCAAGGCCCACTATGGGCCCATGTAGTTCCGGGGGTTCGGTAACCTCCGGTACTCGATAAATTCCGATTTCACTCGGAACCTTTCCGATGTCCAAATGTAGGCTTCAATATATCAATCTTTATGTCTCGACCATTTGAGACTCCTCGTCATATCCGTGATCACATCCGGGACTCGAACAACCTTGGTGCATCAATACTTATAAACTCATAATAAGCATCGCCGAAGCGTTAAGCGTGCGGACCCTACGGGTTCGAGAACTATGTAGACATGACCGAGACACCTCTCGGTCAATAACCAATAGCGGGACCTGGATGCCCATATTGGCTCCTACATATTCTCGAAGATCTTTATCGGTCGGACCGCATAACAACATCGTTGTTCCCTTTGTCATCGGTATGTTACTTGCCGAGATTCGATCGTCGGTATCCAATACCTAGTTCAATCTCGTTACGGCAAGTCTCTTTACTCGTTCCGTAATACATCATCTCACAACTAACACATTAGTTGCAATGCTTGCAAGGCTTATGTGATGTGCATTACCGAGAGGGCCAGAGATACCTCTCCGAGCATTGGAGTGACAAATCCTAATCTCGAAATCGCCAACCCAACATACGCCTTTGGAGACACCTGTAGTACTCCTTTATAATCACCCGATTACGTTGTGACGTTTGGTAGTACCAAAGTGTTCCTCCGTAAAGCAGGAGTTGCATAATCTCATAGTCATAGGAACATGTATAAGTCATGAAGAAAAGCACTATCAACAAACTATACGATCAGGTGCTATGCTAATGGAATGGGTCATGTCAATCAGATCATTCAACCAATGATGTGATCCCGTTAATCAAATAACAACTCCTTGTTCATGGTTAGGAAACATAACCATCTTTGATTAACGAGCTAGTCAAGTAGAGGCATACTAGTGACACTCTGTTTGTCTATATATTCACACATGTATTATGTTTCGGTTAATACAATTCTAGCATGAATAATAAACATTTATCATGATATAAGGAAATAAATAATAACTTTATTATTGCCTCTAGGGCATATTTCCTTGATCTCCCACTTGCACTAGAGTCAATAATCTAGTTCACATCGCCATGTGATTTAACATCGATAGTTCACATCATCATGTGATTAACACCCATAATTCACATCGCCATGTGACCAAGACCCAAAGGGTTTACTAGATTCAGTAATCTAGTTCACATCGCTATGTGATTAACACCCAAAGAGTACTATGGTGTGATCATGTTTTGCTTGTGAGATAATTTTAGTCAGCAGGTACATTACATTCAGAGCCGTAAGTATTTTGCAAATTTCTATGTCTACAATGCTCGCTTGCGGAGCTACTCTAGCTAATTGCTCCCACTTTCATTATGTATCTAGATTGAGACTCAGAGTCATCTAGATTAGTGTTAAAACTTGCATCGACGTAACCTTTTACGACGAACCTTTTTCCACTTCCATAATCGAGAAACATATCCTTATTCTACTAAGGATAATTTTGACCGCTGTCCATTGATCTACTCCTAGATCTCTATTGCACTCCCTTGCCAACTTTAGTGGTAGGGTATGCAATAGATCTGTAGTACAACATGACATACTTTATAGAACCTATGGCTAATGCATAGGGAATGACTTTCATTCTATTTCTATCTTCTGCATTGTGGTCGGGTTTTGAGTCTTACTCAATCTCACACCTTGTAACACAGGCAAGAACTCTTTCTTTGACTGTTCCATTTTGAACTACTTCAAAAACTTGTCAAGGTATGTATTCATTGAAAAACTTATCAAGCGTCTTTGATCTATCTCTATAGATCTTGATGCTCAATATGTAAGCAGCTTCACCGAGGTCCTTCTTTGAAAACTCCTTTCAAATACTCCTTTATGCTTTGCAGAATAATTCTACATTATTTCGATCAACAATATGTCATTCACATATACTTATCGAAATCTTTGTAGTGTTCCCACTCACTTTCTTGTAAATCAGGCTTCTCCAAAAGTGCATATAAAACCATATCTTTGATCACACTATCAAGCGTTTATTCAACTCGAGATGCTTGCACCAGTCCATAGATGGATCATTGGAGCTTTGCACATTTTGTTAGCTCCTTTAGGATTGACAAAACCTTCGGTTGCATCATATACAACTCTTCTTTAATAAATCCATTAAAGAATGTAGTTTTGACATCCATTTGCCGATTTCATAAAATGTGGCAATTGCTAACATGATTGAGACAGACTTAAGCATCGCTACAATGAGAAAATCTCATTGTAGTCAACACCTTGAACTTGTCAAAAACCCTTTTGCGACAAGTCGAGCTTTATAGATAGTAACACTACTATCGATGTCCGTCTTCCTCTTGAAGATCCATTTATTCTCAATGGCTTGCCGATCATCGGCAAGTCAACCAAAGTCCATACTTTGTTCTCATACATGGATCCCATCTCAGATTTCATGGTCTCAAACCATTTCGCGGAATCTGGGCTCATCATCGCTTCCTCATAGTTCGTAGGTTCATCATGGTCTAGTAACATGACTTCTAGAATAGGATTACCGTACCACTCAGTGCGGATCTTACTCTGGAAGACCACGAGGTTTAGTAACAACTTGATCTGAAGTTTCATGATCATCATCATTAACTTCCTCACTAATTGGTGTAGGAATCTTGGAACTGATTCTGTGATGAACTACTTTCCAATAAGGGAGAAGGTACAATTACCTCATCAAGTTCTACTTTCCTCCCACTCACTTCTTTCGAGAAAAACTTCTTTTCTAGAAAGGATCCATCTTAACAAAAACTTGCCTTCGGATCTGTGATAGAAGGTGTACCCAACATTTTCTTTTGGGTATTCTATGAAGGCGCACTTCTCCGATTTGGGTTCGAGCTTATCGGTGAAAACCTTTTCACATAAGCATCCCAACTCCAAACTTTAAGAAAGCGACAGCTTAGGTTTCTTGCTAAACCATAGTTCATACGGTGTCATCTCAGCGGTTTAGATGGTTGCCCTATTAAGCGTGAATGCAGCTGTCTCTAATGCATAACCCCAAAGCGATAGTGGTAAATCGGTAAGATCGTCATAGATCGCACCATATCAAAATAAAATACGATTCTGACGTTTGGACACACCATAACGTTGTGGTGTTCAGTGGCGTGAGCTGTGAAACTATTCCACATTGTTTTCATTGAAGACCAAACTCGTAACTCAAATATTCGTCTCCATGATCAGATCGCGAAACTTTATTTTCTTGTTGCGATGATTTTCCACTTCACTCTGAAATTCTTTGAACCTTTCAACTATTTCAGACTTATGTTTCATCAAGTAGATATACCCATATCTGCTCAAATCATCTTGTGAAGGTCGGAAAATAACGATACTTGCCACGAGCATCAACACTCATTGGATCGCATACATCGGTATGTATTATTCCCAATAAGTCAGTAGCTTGTTCCATTGTTCCGGAGAAGCGGAGTTTTAGTCATCTTGCCCAAAAGGCACGGTTCGCAAGCATCAAATGATTCATAATCAAGTGATTCCAAAAGTCCATCGACATGGAGTTTTCTTCATGCGCTTTACACCAATATGACCAAAGCGGCGATTGCCACAAATAAGTTGCACTATCATTATTAACTTTGCATCTTTTGGTTTCAATATTATGAATATGTGTATCACTATGATCGAGATCCAATGAACCATTTTCATTGGGTGTGTAACCATATAAGGTTTTATTCATGTAAGCAGAACAACAATTTATTCTCTTACTTAAATGAATAACCGTATTGCAATAAACATGATCAAATCATATTTATGCTCAACACCAAATAACACTTATTTAGGTTCCACACTAATCCCGAAAGTATAGGAGTGTCGATGATGATCATATCAATCTTGGAACTACTTCCAACACTCATCGTCACTTCCCTTCAACTAGTCTCTGTTTTATTCGTAACTCCTGTTTGAGTTACTAATCTTAGCAACTGAGCAGTATCAAATACTCGGGGCTACTATAAACACTAGTAAGGTACACATCAATAACCTGTATATCAAATATAACTTTGTTCACTTTGCCATCCTTCTTATCCACCAAATATTCAGGGGTAGTTCCGCTTCTAGTGACCAGTTCCATTGCAGCAAAAGTACTCAGTCTCAGGCTTAGGTCTAGACTTGGGCTTCTTCACTCGAGCAGCAACTTGCTTGCCGTTCCTTTTGAAGTTCCCTTCTTCCCTTTGCCATTTTCCTTGAGACTAGTGGTCTTGTCAACCATCAACACTTGATGTTTTCTTGATTTCTACCTTCGCCGATTTTAGCATCGCGAAGAGCTCGAGAATCTTTTTCGTCATCCCTTGCATACTATAGTTCATCACGAAGTTCTACTAACTTAGTGATGGTGACTAGAGAATTCTGTCAATCACTATCTTATCCGGAAGATTAACTCCCACTTGATTCAAGCGATTGAAGTACTCGGACAATCGAGCACATGCTCACTAGTTGAGCGATTCTCCTCCATCTTTTAGCTATAGAACTTGTTGGAGACTTCATATCTCTCAACTCGGGTATTTGCTTGAAATATTAACTTCAATTCTGGAACATCTCATATGGTCCATGGCGTTCAAAACGTCTTTGAAGTCCCGATTCTAAGCCGTTAAGCATGGTGCACTAAACTATCAAGTAGTCATCATATTGAGCCAGCCAAAGCGTTCATAACGTCGCATCTGCTCCTGCAATAGGTCTGTCACCTAGCGGTGCATTAAGGACATAATACTTCTGCGCAGCAATGAGGATAAACCTCGGATCACGGATCCAATCCGCATCATTGCTACTAACATCTTTCAATACAATTTTCTCTAGGAACACATATGAAAACATAGGGAAGCAACAACGCGAGCTATTGATCTACAACATAATTTGCAAAATACTACGGGACTAAGTTCATGATAAATTAAAGTTCAATTAATCATATTACTTAAGAACTCCCACTTAGAAAAATATCCTCAATTCTCTAAGTGATTCGTGATCCATTTCAACTACACCATGACCGATCATCACGTGTGATGGAGTAGTTTCAATGGTGAACATCAATATGTTGATCATATCTACTATATGATTCACGCTCGACCTTCGGTCTCCGTGTTCGAGGTCATATCTTATATGCATAGCTCGTCAAGTATAACCTGAGTATTCGCGTGTGCAACTGTTTTGCACCGTTGTATTTGAGCGTAGAGCCTATCACACCCGATCATCACGTGGTGTCTCAGCACGAAGAACTTTCATAGCGGTGCATACTCGGGAGAACACTTCTTGATAATTTAGTAAGGATCATCTTATAATGCTACCGTCAATTAAAGCAAAATAAGATGCATAAAGGATTAACATCACATGCAATCAATATAAGTGATATGATATGGTCATCATCATCTTGTGCTTGTGATCTCCATCATGAAGCACCGTCATGATCACCATCGTCACGGTAGCGACACCTTGATCTCCATCGTAGCATCGTTGTCGTCTCGCCAACTATTGCTTCTCGACTATCGCTCTGCTTAGTGATAAAGTAAAGCAATTACATGGCGTTGCATTTCATACAATAAGCGACAACCATATGGCTCCTGCCGATTGCCGATAACTTCGGTTACAAAACATGATCATCTCATACAATAAGATATAGTATCACGTCTTGACCATATCACATCACAACATGCCCTGCAAAAACAAGTTAGGCGTCCTCTACTTTGTTGTTGCAAGTTTTACGTGGCTGCTACGGGCTGAGCAAGAACCGTTCTTACCTCGCATCAAAACCACAGCGATACTTCGTCAAATAGACTCCGTTTAACCTTCTCAAGGACGGGCGTATACACTCGATTCAACTAAAGTGAGAGAGCAGACACCCTTGATCACCTTTAAGCAGCGAGTGCTCACAGCGGTGAAACCAGTCTCGCGTAAGCGTCTGGCGTAATGTCGGTCCGGGCGCTTCATCTCACAATACCGCTGAACCAAAGTATGACATGCTGGTAGGCGGTATGACTTGTATCGTCCACAACTCACTTGTGTTCTACTCGTGCACATGACATCAACGCATAAAACCTGGCTCGATACCCTTTGTTGGGGAGCGTAGTAATTTCAAAAATTTTCCTACGATCACGCAAGACCATGGTGATGGCATAGCAACGCGGGAAGAGTGTCCGTCCACGTACCCTCGTGAGACCGAAAGCGAAGCGTTATAACAACGCTGTTGATGTAGTCGTGCGTCTTCACGATCCGACCGATCCAAGCACCGAGCGTCACGGCACCTCCGAGTTCGCACGTTCAGCCGATGGCGATCCCGGACTCCGATCCAGCAAAGTGTCGGGGATGAGTTCCGTCAACCTGACGGCGTGGTGGCGATGATGATGCTCCACCGACGCGCGGGGCTTCGCCTAAGCTCATGACGATATGACTTCTCCCGCGAGGCTTCGCCTAAGCTCATGACGATATGACCGAAGTGGAATATGGTGGAAGGGGCACCGCACACGGCTAAGAAATCAACTTGTGTGTTTTGGGGTGCTCCCTGCCCCGTATATAAAGGAACCAAGGGGAGGTGGCGGCCAGAGGAGGAGGCGCACAAGGAGTCCTACTCCTCGGGAGTAGGACTCCCCCAATCCTAGTTGGAATAGGATTCCGGAGGAGAGAGAGAGAGGGGCGGCCCACCTTTCCTAGTCCTAATAGGACTAGGGAAGGGGCGTGACCACCTAGGGCTGGCCCTTCTCCTTTCCTCCAAGGCCCACTATGGGCCCATGTAGTTCCAGGGGTTCGGTAACCTCCGGTACTCGATAAATTCCGATTTCACTCGGAACCTTTCCGATGTCCAAATGTAGGCTTCAATATATCAATCTTTATGTCTCGACCATTTGAGACTCCTCGTCATATCCGTGATCACATCCGGGACTCGAACAACCTTGGTGCATCAATACTTATAAACTCATAATAAGCATCATCGAAGCGTTAAGCGTGCGGACCCTACGGGTTCGAGAACTATGTAGACATGACCGAGACACCTCTCGGTCAATAACCAATAAGCGGGACCTGGATGCCCATATTGGCTCCTACATATTCTCGAAGATCTTTATCGGTCAGACCGCATAACAACATCGTTGTTCCCTTTGTCATCGGTATGTTACTTGCCCGAGATTCGATCGTCGGTATCAATACCTAGTTCAATCTCGTTACCGGCAAGTCTCTTTACTCGTTCCGTAATACATCATCTCACAACTAACACATTAGTTGCAATGCTTGCAAGGCTTATGTGATGTGCATTACCGAGAGGGCCAGAGATACCTCTCCGACATTCGGATGACAAATCCTAATCTCGAAATCGCCAACCCAACATCTGCCTTTGGAGACACCTGTAGTACTCCTTTATAATCACCCGATTCGTTGTGACGTTTGGTAGTACCAAAGTGTTCCTCCGTGGCAGGAGTTGCATAATCTCATAGTCATAGGAACATGTATAAGTCATGAAGAAAAGCACTAGCAACAAACTATACGATCAGGTGCTATGCTAATGGAATGGGTCATGTCAATCAGATCATTCAACCAATGATGTGATCCCGTTAATCAAATAACAACTCCTTGTTCATGGTTAGGAAACATAACCATCTTTGATTAACGAGCTAGTCAAGTAGAGGCATACTAGTGACACTCTGTTTGTCTATATATTCACACATGTATTATGTTTCCGGTTAATACAATTCTAGCATGAATAATAAACATTTATCATGATATAAGGAAATAAATAATAACTTTATTATTGCCTCTAGGGCATATTTCCTTCATACTCATCCTTGGAGGAGTCCTCGACATGTCCGTCGCCGGTGGACGTGAGGTCCATGACGGAAATGCTGGCGCCGACGCTGTCGTCGTCCCACCGTCCGCCTGATGGTTCATTGGCGACGCGTAGGAGGCACAATTGGCATTGTTCTCGTCTGGAATCGCCTGAAATTGCGCCTCCGCGGAGGCTGCTTCCTGGCGAGCGGCGGCTTGAGCGCGGATGACATCGTAGATGGCATGTTGCTTCGCGACGAAGTTGGGGTTCGTCGCGACCATGGCCTCCACAGCCTTCTCGCTTGCCCGCTCGCCATAGATCTGGCCCTCCGCCAGCCGGTGCCTCCAGGTGGAACATGTTGTACCGTTTTTCCTCCTGCGCCTACTGGAACACCGACAAAGGCGCCGGCGCAGGCTGCACCTCCACCATGGCGGCGTTGTAGTGCGCTCGCGCCTGCTCCATGGTGAAGCCGGCGTGCACAAGAGGTGTGGGAGCCGGGGTGGTGTCGTTGGATCCCGTCTCCATCGTGGTGTCATCCTCGTTGTCGGGGACCTCAAACAAGCTGGCCTGCAAGACGGCCTCGATCCTCCTGGCATGGCGGCTCTGCCAGGCGGCAGCAAGGGCGGCCACGACGTGCTTTATCTTCATGGAAAGGCTCTCCCATAGAGCTTCGCTGCCTGCGGTCATGGCAGATGCCGTGTAAGGGAGGAGGATGGGGAGGGAGGGCTTGTGTTGTGGTGTGGAGAGCCGGGTGTGGCCGCCTTTAAATAACTGATTCTGGTAGGTGAGGCATCCGGGTGCGTCAATGCACGGCGTCGGAGGGGGTTTCTCGGTCGACGAGCCTGCTTAATGGTGGCATACTGACGGACAACGACATTGAATGGGTGTGGTAGATATTCGTCCTGTCCCATCAAGTCACGCGTCTCCAGCATTGAACAATCACGAACAGAAGGACGCGTCATAAGCGGGGAGAACTGCGCTACTTTAATGTTGGAGGCAATGAGAGGTCCCGTCCACCTTGAACGTTTTAAATGTTGAGCGGCACACTCTACAGTGACATGAATGCCAGCAGCTGGCGCCGGGAGGGAACACACGCGGGCGTGGGAGGAGAGGTTTTGGTGGGCCAGGGGTGTCAGAAGTGGGAGTGGGATCGGTTTGGACTCCTGCAAAACCGCCCCCCATTTGTCTCCGGTTTGCGAAATAAATTGTGCCCGGACCATGGCGCGGACCGATACATGCCCACGTTGGATGGCTTTCGTTGTCCGGATAGTGCGGTCCGGACATATGAGGGTCATCGTTGGAGATGCCCTTTGATTAGCCCGATGATCTTCTTTTCATCCCTATAAACATTGCGATGATATAATAAAGCTTTGTGAGATTGCTAAAAAAAAGAAAACTCATACCCCTAAAAAACTAACTAGTTAGTTCTAAAATCCCCTAAAAAAGCTAATTGGTTCAAAAAAAGAAATAACTAGGACTTTTTTAAGATAAAGAAATAACTAGGTAAGAGCATCTTCAAAGGGACTCCAAAACTCCATGATATGTCCAGGCGACAGTTTGGACTGAAAATACCGGCCCAACTGGCCACTCCAAACCGTCCCCATTTGTCCTATCTATTCTGACCATCCCCATTTGTCCTATTTGTCCGGACCGCGCCAACCTCAGCCCTCATATGTGGGATAGACATGAGGTGATTCGGACATGTCCGCCACGTTGACCCAACGATCGGGCCACACCCCTAACCCTCCCAAATCGATCACCGGCCTTGCGCGACCTCTCCTCTCTTGTCTTAGCCCCCCGCGTATGCTCTTTCATTCGCCCCTCTCCTAGCCACTCCGCCTCCCTCATAGCCATCGTGTCCGCATGGATATTGGGTCAACAGAGTTCGTGGGGCTGCCGTCCACGCCATTGCGAACGTGGAACACCTCGCCTGCAAGGACCATTGTGTTCGCCAGCATGCCAGCATGGCGGCGGAGGAAGTCCTCGACCCAGACTTGGACATGGTTGAGTTCGCACCGACGCCATCCTCAACCGTACCCGCGCTCGTGGACGACTCCGGCATGGCTTCGCAAGGGTGGGGCATCTCAGAGAAAAACTGGCTCAAGTTCCCACCAATCTATTGGATTGGATGAAGAGGATGCGATAAGTGGAGCAACAAGTGGACTTAGGACCATGCTGAAGAGAAAGTAAGAGAACACGGGGGAAGAAGTGGGAGAAAGATAGGGTCTCACATGATGAAGTGACGAGAAAAATGCTGGCCATGTGGGTGTGGAGCTCCTTTCCAACAAAGACTGGAATTGAAAAGGAGGACACCAAGGGAGGGGGTGGAATTCTAAAAGGAGAGGGTGAGGTAGAGGATGGAGATGGAGAATATGAAGGCATGAGAGCATATGTAGGTTGAGAAAAGAAGGCGATGTAGAGCATTAAGATTGATCGCTAGGTTCATCGAGGATCATGTTGGGTGCACAAGCCCAACGTGTGTCGATGCAAGGAGGGATCATCAATGTCCGCAAAAAAAGACTATGTATGAATTTTTGAATTTTATTTGTCTTGGTTCATATAAGCTTATGTAGGATCAGATATCAACCAGAGGGGGGGTGAATGGAAAATTCAAAGATTTCTTAAGAAATACCAGTTCTTTGAAGAACATCAGAGTACACAGAACGACAACATAACCGAATAGAGGTAAAACTAAGCAATACCGGAAATAACTTAGAGCAATAACAAGCTAAAACTTCTCAAGCATAAACATAAGCTCGCTAGACAATAGTAAAACTAAGTTGCAATACATATATCAAAGTCTAACAAATAGGAAAACTAGCTTAAATATGGCAGCATCGAGGACAAAGCTAAACATAGCATATGGCGTGGAAATGTAAATTATTCACTAAAGTCTTCGATCCAATCACATAGAAGAAGCATGGGGAGAAGTTCTTCAAACTTAGATAGATTACACAAGTAATCGACCGAGAGGAATAGAACTTGTAAACTCAGGTGGAACATATTATATGAAAATACCGACAACATAATGACGATGTGATCTCAGAGTAATTCATAAATTGGGTCTATCCGACGCCATTCTTTCGATAACAATGTGTTCTCATTATTGATAACATCCTTGTTAGTTTAAAAATGCATATGCTCGGGAAAACAAGATCATCGTCAATACATGAGGTAGTCCTAGATGCATGACTAGGGATTCATTTGGTGTTTATGTTTCCACGTATGCAATTGAGTTTTACTCTAAATATCATATTCGAGAACCAATGCAATTATAAAATAGAAGTATAAACATAAATATGAACATGAAAATATAATAATACATCTATTATTCCCTTTAGGACATATTTCTGACATTAGCAAGACATGCTTTTAGGTGGAACGGGAAACTGCAGGTGGCCCATGTACGAAAACCGCCTCCAAAGCCCGATTGTGGACTAGTGTGATGCTCCCTATTATGGTTTAAAATAGTTTTCATTCATGTTTTTTGTGAGCATCATCAAAATTACAAGTGTAGCTAAATGAATATAAATAAAGCGCTTCCGGCAGGCCACCCGAAGTAGTTGTCAATGAAGTTTTTACCTTCTGTAACAACAAAGATATTTATGTTTTACTTGAATAAAGCTCCAATAAATTTCAATAAAAAGTTAATATTATAACTGTATGTGTCGTTGTGTTGAAACAAAAAGTTTTGTTGTTATTCTTTATTTTGTGGAGAATAGCAGAGCATTATAACAACATGAATTTGTTTACACAGTACACCTATATGAGTTCTCTGTTACGTGTTAGTTTCTTAGTTTTTTTAGTTACACAAGTATTGATTGCATTTTCAGCTCTGCTTACTCATGTTTAGACTGTTTGATGTTATAATTGTCTTTAGTTGCTTATGTTTGCATTTTATTGTTCCCATAGGGGTGTGGAAATTTTAAAATTGTGTTGCCATGCCATAGCTAATGATGGGTTATAGCTTAATGATTAGTCGACACCAATGCATGCTTATAAATAAATGCTATTTATACTAACCTACCTCAAGATTTCTATTTAAGTGTTATGTGGATGAAGTTTTCCAGACCAAATGATGATAGTGATATGAAAGGAATCAGGAAATGTAAGCACTTAGGCATGGGGATTCCCAAGGCATCCTTAAGAAATATTCAAGAGATCCAAAGTTTCTAAGCTTGGAGATGCCCAAGACACCACCTTCTTCTTCAACAACTATCAGTTTGTCCCCCAAAATAGTAAATAACAAGAATAAAATGAAAATATAAATGAAAAGAGAGAGGAGGAAGTACTATTATTCCTTTTTTAGTATGTACTCTTGCTTCAAATTATCACCTGGTTTTAGCAAATATCATAAAGGGCTTCGAAGTAGCACTACTATATTGTAACAGAGTTTTCGTGTAGTTCATGTTTCATAACCTAGTGGGGACTTCCACATTATAAAACTTGGCTTGTATATTTTAATGACGAGCTTCCTCAAAATGCCCCAGGTATTTATGAGCAAGCAAGTTCTCTATATTTTCTCCCCATAAATAAGTTTCTATATTACCGCAATTTCCTATAATTGACCAGAACTCCGAGAAAAGCACAACGACAAGTGGTAATATTGTAACAAAGTGATTTAGAAAGGTTGCCGTGAAATTCTTCAACCACAGGTCAACAAATCTTGCTAATTTCAATCAATAATAAAAAATATTCCTAGTTCTCTTATGAAGTTTGTTTTTATATGTAACAATTGCTAAAAATTACGGAACCTCAACTATTGATTTCTCATGCTTTATATATTGTGATCTAGAATGTCACGATATCACCTACATACGAGGGAGCTAAAAGGCCATCATCAATCAAATGGGGTATGGCCCCATGAATCTGGCCACAGTCTCCTTAGCTTACTTCACTTGTATATTTCAATGATGAGCTTCACAAATGTCTTAGGTTTTTTCTGAACTTGGTTTATGTATTCAATGATGAAGATTCAAATATGTGATGAACATTTTCCTAAATACCCAACAAACTTTTCTAAAATATACAGTGAAGTTTTTATAGATACACCATTGAACATGTTTTAAGTGAACGCTGAACATTTTTAAATACATTATTAATAAGTAAGTAAAGAAAGCTCTTCAAGCAAGCCAGTGAACATATTCCATATACTTGTCCTCCTTGTCCGAAAAGACTTGACGGAATTTTTCAAAATTATCCATCAAACATTTTTAAATTACACGATGGATATTTCTTAAAATTAATAAAATACACGCTAAGCATTTTTCGACGCAGTGAATATTTTTTAATACTGAATGAACATTTTAAAATACATGATGAACATTTTCAGAAAATGCAAGATAGACATTTTTAATAACCGACAAACTTGTTTGAAATAGGATAAACTTTCTATAAATAGAAGATGCACATGTTTTAGATACTAGATGATTTTTGTTAAATTACCCGATCAACTTTTCGGAAACATATGGTGAACCTTTTACCACTACACGATGAATTGTTTTAGATAGGTGTTGGACATTATGAAAAATATGCTTTACATTTTTTAAATATATGATAATATTTTTGAAATACATCTTAAACATTTCTGCAATACATGTGAATATTGTTTAAGTACACAATGACATTTTTTTAATGCACGTGAACATTTTTAAACAACGCGATGAACCTTATTAAAAACACAACAAGAAATGAATGAGCATGGCATGGCCATAACAAAGACGGACACTTGTCCCCCTTCATTTTTTCAAATAAATGAAGGAACTTTGAATCTAATTAGTAAAAGTGATCCAAAATAACACAATATCATTTTTAAAAATAATAAAATCCTAGCTAATTTTTTCCTATGTGATAAGTATTTTTAATAACTGATGAACTTTCTTGAAATATATGGTAAATTTTTTATTAATGTAAAATGAACAATTTTGGATAGACGACGAATATTTTTAAGTTACCCAACAACCTTTTGGAAATATACAATATTTTCTTAGAAATGCACAATGAATTGTTTTATATGGAAGTTGAACATTCTGAAATATGCACTGCACATTTTTTTGAATATATGACAAATATTGTTTGAATTACCGGAACATTTTTCAAAATACACAATGAACATTGTTAAAAAGTACACACTAAACTTCTTTTGTTATGTGATGAAAATTTTGAATATACAATGAATATTTTAAAATACATGATGAACATTTAGAAATACACAAGATAAAATATTTTTAATCATTGTTCGGGAATTCGGTAACTGCTAACTGCTCGGTCGACTACTGATTAGCGATTAATCGGTTACTCGGCCATTTAACTGAATTTATCGGTCGATCATTAATCGGCTGCACATGAGAATATATTGGCAACATGTAACTAGTTTTTCACGTATTGTACACCACATAATCCAATGCTCACAACTACGTATTATACATTTATACTAAAATATAATGTCGTAGCTCGTAGGCATATAAAAAGCGTGGACAAGAGGTAGAATTGTTACCTGGACGGTTTGGTCATGATGCATCCAAACCGGAAGGCAACAAACCTACATAATTGATGATAGATATGCATTTGTATATTGTCTAAACTTGTCAAGATAAATGAGTAAATGACAGCCATACATGTGACAACAAGCAGCCACACATGAGACATGATAAGATAAATTAAAATGACAGCCACACAACTTGGCAATATGCAGCCACACCTAACAAGATAAATAGCAGCCACACATGTGAACATGGAATAATTCACTACAAGGTTCAACAAAAATAGCATAATAGGTATTAGGTAATAAGGTTCACAGACCACAAATACTCAAATAGTTCTCACAGCTCATATAGCCGCATCACAAGCATAACTACATAAGTGCATAATAAAGTAGCAAAATAACACTACAAAAAAAGACACATCCGTGCATTTTGGGCCGAACGAATTTTTTTTTCTGTCATACATATGACACTTCTATAGCGATAATTGTGACAAAACCGGTATCATCATAGATGTGGTGGGCTCCTACTTCTATGACAAAAAATCATGATGAAAATGGGCTTTTTGTCTGGGCGGGCGGAGACGAGCTGCATGACATTCTTTGGGCCGTCCATGACGGAAAAAACCGTGGTAGAAGCGAGGGGAGGAAAATTCGGGAGTTGCCGTTACGGTGGGAGGTCGAGGCGGAGCGATGCACGCTTTCTCTATGTATGCTGCTGCAGCGTGTGTGCGGCGTTGGCTCTAATCGAAGCCGAGCGAGGCGTTGGGCTCTAAGCGAACTGGCGATTGCCTGCGAACTACGCGTTATCGAACCCGAGCGATCGATCAATGGCTGTTAATCGAACCCGATGGGCGATTCGCCGCTCATGTTGCTAATCAAGCCGATCGATGCTGCCTTTGGGATGAGCAGTGAGTGTTGCGGGGGTGGGGGGGTTGGATGATAAAGTGGCGGTGGCGTTGCCTCTGGATGAACAGGAACCGTGGTGTGGAGGGCTGGATGAGCGGTAAGCGGTGGAGGGTGGCCGTGGAGGGTGGTTGAACAGGACCCGTGGTGTGGAGGGCTGGATGAGCAGTGAGCGGTGGAGAGGTGCCAGCGTGGAGGGGTGGTTGAGCGATGGCCGGTGGAGTAAGCGGTGGAGGCTGGATGAGCAGGAGCCCGTGGAGGTGGAGGAGGTCGACGGTAGCCCGTGGAGGCTGGAGGAGGTCGACGGTGGAGATGAACATATCTCGTGGAGTCCGTTTTGCGACGCCACACCCCCCCCCGTTCGACCGTGGCGCCCAACACAAGTCCGTTTCATCGGTTTTGCGATCGCCACACCCTCCCGATCAGCGGGACCCCGGTTTCCACCGTAGGAGGTCCGTTTCCTCTATTCTGCGATACGCCACACCCCGATCAACATGACCCCCGCTTCGACCGTAGGAGGTCCGTTTCCTCCGTTTTGCGGTACGCCAGGCCCCCCGATCAACAGGACCCCGTTTCGAACATGGCCGGTCGAACACAAGGCCGTTTCCTCCGTTGTGCGGTACGCCAGGCCTCGTTTCCATCGCCTATTCCGTCCAAGCCCTCCCGATTAACACGACCACGCATTCCGCTCCGACCCAGCCGATTGGCTCCCCATGAACACGACGACGACGCTGTTTCTCCGTTCTGTCAGGACCCCGATTCCAAGTCACATCGATCTAGCCGGTAACACCTCATATCACTTTGCGGCCTCACGCACGGTATTCCCACGGGTGTCGCCTTACCATGGCCCAGGACCGTTTGCCCTTTTGGCTCACGTATATGATAGTGTCGCTAGCATCCATATGACAGAGAACCCTGGCCGACATGGCTAGTCATGAACCCAAAGCGGCACTAACCCATGGGGACAGGCATATATGAATCAACTTCGAGCATGTCGGTCAGCAGCGTGTGAATCCGGGCTGTAGCACTGGGCTAACAGGACTCCGGGAACCCGGGCTGTAGCAGGCTAGGCAGGACTCCGGATGTCACCGCGTGACATTTCCCAAAGGACAGAACACGAGAACGAAGTGAAACACATGCCGGCCGATCAAGTGTCCCGAGCAGTAGTCTTTGGGCTAGCGAGGACTCGGTGAACCGGGCTGTAGCGGACTACTATGGCTCAAGGAAGCACTAGACTACATTTCCTCATAAGAGAGGCTGCCAAGGATAAACAACTAGATTGTCGGATCCCACACATACCAATATTACAAACATACACACAATATGCTTGATATGTGCAAATACAACATGGCATCACAACACAACTCTACGACTCAAGTATTAATTCATTAGGCTCCGAGGAGCGAGATATTACAAACATGGGTCTCATGACCCAACATTTAGAGCATACAAGCAAAGCACACGCGGAAGCTTAACATGTCTGAGTACAGACATCTACAAATGAAAAAGGCTGAGAAGCCTGACTATCTACCAGATCCTGCCGAGGGCACAAGATCGTAGCTGAGGTATCAAGCTAAACGTCGAAGTCCACGCGGAACTACTAGCAAGACTGACGTCTCTCTGCAAAAACATAAAATAGGAAAACGTGAGTACAAATGTACTCAGCAAGACTTACATCAGAACATTATCAACAAAGGGGGTGGTGGAGTTTAACTGCAGCAAGCCAGCTTTGACTCGGTGGCTATCCTGAACTACGACTGCAAGTAACTCTTTTGAGGTGGCGCACACGAGTCCACATATTCACCATATCAATACACCACTATGGATCCGGTCCCGTCTTCCTACGAGAACGCCATCCATAGCACTCACGCTTATCTTGCGCATTTTAGAGTATCCACTTTCACTTGTCTATGAACTGTTATAGGAAACCCAGAAGTCCTTTTCCGCTGATGTGGCTATTCGAATAGATCATATTAACCCTGTAGGTGTGTACTTCTTCACACACGCTCTCGCCACTTACCACCATGTACACGTCGTGTATCTCGGCAACCTTCAAGTGGAAGCCTGGCGAGGGAGTCAGCCACAACCTGACTAACCACACAAGTCTCTAGTCTAGGTTTATCGCCTATTCGGGTTCCATCCGCAAGGAGATCCGGCCGGGGTGTCGCTCACGGCCCCAAATGATGTGTGCAGGGTTCCCGAGACACCAAACGGGCGCTCGGTACACCAGGCCACGATGTATCTACCGCAACATAGCCCACCCCTAGGGTC
Organism: Aegilops longissima; assembly: GCA_021605205.1. Classification (NCBI taxonomy): domain Eukaryota; kingdom Viridiplantae; phylum Streptophyta; class Magnoliopsida; order Poales; family Poaceae; genus Aegilops; species Aegilops longissima. The sequence goes on along the minus strand of CM038682.1, from coordinate 654,661,109 downwards.
AGCGCTACGCACGGCCCCCAACACATATCCTACAAACACCAGAAACTAGTTGCAACTCCTGGACAGAGATCGAGGCGATTAACAAGCCGAGAGGGGTCGAGTTACAGGAACCCAATGTGTGGTAGTAACTGTGGTAGTAACTGTTTCATGGATCACAAACACAGAACTCAGTTCTGAGGACGGCTGCAATGAGACAACCCACCATGTACTCCTACATGGCCTCTCACCGCTACCTTTACCAAATCGTGTTCACACACTTAGCTCTCACACAGTAGGACATGTTCACACACCTCCAATTCATCCCCGATGAATCAGACCTGACACAACTCTAAGCAATTGCAGGCATGACAAACAAGCATGAATGAGTAGGCACATCAGCACTCAAACAACTCCTAGTCATGCTAGTGGGTTTCATCTATTTACTTTGGCAATTACAGGTCATGCAGAGGATAAAGGGGTTCAGCTACCGCAACAATCAACAGATGAATCGTTGTTGTCCTAATGCAGTAAAAGAGAGCAGGAGCGAGAGAGTGGGATTGTATCGGAATGAACAAGGGGGTTTTGCTTGCACAGCACTTAGAAGATAATATAGCTCTTCATCGGTGTCATCGACCTCATTGTCGAAACCACGTCTATCGAGAGGGGACGAACACTGGCAACACAGAAGGAAACACCATCAATGCAATGCACAATATGATGCATGATCATGACATGGCAATATGTTGTTGTTTGAGCTAATGCAACTAGCAACAGGTTAAATGAATTCAAACTCCACATATGGTTATTTAAATGCCATTCATTTGATTTGTCCTAAACAGTAGCTATAAGTTGTTCTAACATGCATGAAAATGGTACAGATGGATAGATTGGATTTTTCTGATCATTTTTCATATATAATTTTTCTCATTTGGAGTTACGGTTGAATTCCTATGGTTTTTCAAAGTTTGCAACATTTTCTGAAATTTCCAAATCATTTTTGAATTAGAAAAATTCCAGAAAATGCTTACTGCGTCAGCATGGCATCAGACAGACGACAGCAGGTCAACTGGGTCGGCCAGGTCAAACTGACCAGTGGGGTCCACCGTCGGTGACCTGAGGTTGTTCAAAGTGTCAATGACGGTGGGGCCTGGTCAACGGCCACGTCAGCCGGTCAACTCTGGCGTGTGGGTCCCGCCGGATTTTAAACTAATCTAAACAGAAACAAAACATGGGTTAATTAGGACATGGGCCCATGTGTCAGTGAGCATGTGGGTTAGTTAGCGGCCTTATTAGCCGCTAATGACGACGCCACGTCGGCATGGCCGGGATTAGGCTGCCGGCGACCTTCCGGCGCGGCGGAGTCCACTCGGGACGGCGCTACAGGGGGCGGCTGGGCGAGCGAAGGCACTGGGAGGAGGCCCTCACTTGCGCGCATCCAACGGTGGCTGTGGGGATGCCGGGGACGGCGTGTAGCGGCGACGGCGGCGAGCATATGCGGTGGCTGAGCTTCGGCTATGGCGGGGCTACGGCCTAGAGGACGAGCGCGACCAGGGAAGAAGGGGTAAACGGCGTGGGTGCTCACAGCGCATCCGATGGCGTCGTCAACAAGGTCGGGGACGGCCAGGTTGCTGCGAATCGATGGCGACTTCCTTCGGGCACCGACGGCGAAGATGGCGACATTGGCGACGAAGCGGAGCCCTCCGGCTCGTTTCCTTCGGTGTGGAGACGAGGTGCTCGACGGTGGAGCTTCTAGATCCGGCGATGCGGCGACAGGAGGACGGTGGCTATGTGTACGCGAGACGGCGGCCGGCGCGGTTGCTCTCAGATGGAGATCGGGGAAGAGCTACGGGGTGAGGGAGAGACCAGAGAGATGGGGGAGTGAGGGAAGAGGTCCGCGGGGCTTCTCCAGGCGCGTCGGATCGGAGTAGAGAGGAAGCAGGAGGTGGCTTCGCCTCCTGTGCGTGCGCCACGCCGTCGTCCTCCTGGCAAGGAAGGAGACGACTGGCGCCTGGCTCTGGTGGGCTGGGCCGTGCTGGCCGTGTCAGGTAAGCGCCAGGTAAGCCGTAACTCTCTCCTCTTTCTTTATTTCTATTTTCTATTTTCTGACATTTGTTTCTGATTTAGTAAAATACTAAATCAATTTTAAACTTCATGAAAATAATTGTGTCAACTAAGTGGACTTATCCAAAGCTACACAACAATTTCCAGAATTATTGAACATATATTTATGATATAATAAATATAGATCCAATTCAAATATTTATTGGTTTAATTCAAAGGCCCAAAATAATTGTTCCCGAGATTCTAGAAATATTGGTTTGAATTTTATCCCTTGCTAATATTTCCAGAGATTAACGGGAACATTTTCTTGGACTCATTTTATGAGATTTAAATCTTGGTTATTTTTAGAGGTCTTCTGAGGCTTCTGAAAATTCCTCAATTCAAATTTCATTGAATTTAAACATGATGCTCACATGAAGGGCTAGCCTAGTGCATACCAGAACTAGGGATGTGACAACTCGCCCCCACTAAACAAGAATCTCGTCCCGAGATTCAAGACATGAGGTAAGAAGTCAGAGGGGTCACAAGCTAACATGATCTTCATGATCCAAAAGCCCTTCTCGAAGATGTTGATTTATTGCTCCAATTGATTTTGATGTCTTTGCTTTCGAGATCTTCATCCAGCATGATGGCGGCAGAGAGAAACTCTACATGAATTGATCTCCTCGAAGATCAAGCATTCAGGATCAACTCATGGAGTGAGACATTCGATCATCTCTTGAGCTAAGACTCAAACACATACATCGAGAGAGGTGGATAGTAACAGATGACGAGGGTTCAATTTGGTAAGCATAACGCTTAGGTAAGATGGTGCAAGGTTTCAGAGTAGCGAGGAATTGAATTGCCATGATACCATAACGAGACATCTTAAAGGAAGTGGCTCATAGAATTATTACCTTAAGTGGCAAAAAGAATTACCATTGATATAGAGATCATTGAGACTCTTTATATCAGCCTAAGGTAAATCACAGCGATCGTTTGGCGGAGTTCAAAGGAATGACACATCCGGATTCGAATGGATGATGTGGACTACCTTGTTGAAGACAACGCAATGGATGATTTTTGCTTATCATCGGAAATGAATGGGACCAATGGCAGACTGACACAATGACGGGTGCGAGCTGGGAACAAAATGCAAATACTGGGAATGACCCAACCATCATATCTGCCTGAGATTCAGACCTGGTTGGTGTCAGGACATTCCAGACTCATCAAGTCTAGAAAGATAAATGAAAGTTTGCAACACAAATCGACGAGATGACGTTGCGAGATTCTCGGGGAATGAACCACGATAGCAAGCTCCAAAACATGAGCTGGTTCTGCTACAAACCCGTGGACACGCTGTCCAAGACAAGCATGACCACGTAGTAGTCTTATAATAAAACACTACCGAGTTCTTGTTGGGAACCCTCATCGAGGATAACGGAATCTTGTGCATGATCTAGAATTAGCACCACACGCTCATTTTCCTTGAGCAAATCAATTAGTGGCTTGGTGTGCTAGGAACTCATATGGAGTGGAGGTAATTAATCTACCAAACCATAGAATACTTCGCACGTATGCATGACTGACTTGGGATGATTCCAAGGGAAACAGAACAAACCTTTCTCAAATTCATGGCGGCAACTTACACCTAATGCACGTGAATTAGAGGAAGTCACTTCTTCCATCCAAGCATAAGCTTCATGAATGGAACACGAAGGCATTGCTTACAAAGTTTCCAACACTAGATTGATGTTCAACATGAATCATGGGGGAGACAAAATGCTGTTGATGGGCTCAACAACAATTCATCGGGATTTCCATATCACTGGACTTCCACCATCATGTGAACACAGTGATAGCATTGGTCAGACCAAAGGATGTAATGGTGTATGCTCGAGGGATCAACCACGAGTAAGACAACATTACGAACATCGTTGGTTCTGATTTGACTTGATGATAGCCCATACTCAAGTCAAAGTTTTGGCAAGACAACAGATCCAACAACTGATCACAGGGACCAATTGATGAAGATATCATCTTTCTTCAACACACACTACACAAGAATATCCCTTTGGAACGAACTAAGTTAGGCAAGCTTTTATCTTCCAACTCTCCAAGTTGTTGTTCAGCTTAACCAACTAGCTCAGGGTATTCAACACATATTCTTGGAGAATGGGTGGTTTAGAAGAAAACCAACATGATCACGAGCTCAACGTAACAGTCAGGAAACAACCCGGTAATACCTCCGAGAAGATATCCGGAATATTACGAACCACCGATATGTTACTTAGCTCGAGAACAATCTTGCTTTTCAGGGCAAGACGATATGATCAAAAGAGTGAGGGATTGACACAATCCTAACTTATTGATCGAGGTGTGCACCAGAAATAAGGACTAGGTAGCACGATCAATCTTAGGATGATGATTTAATAACCAACACGCTAAGAAGGAGAATATTGTCCATTAATTACCAAGCAACGGAGTTGCTAGCAGTATTGATTTCACACATCATGATTCACTTGTCGGCACTCCGGTTGCGACAACACGGAACCGAGGAATGAATAATGAGGCGAGAAGTATCACTGTGTCAAGAATTCATAAGAGGTGGTGCAATTCTCATGACACTCTTGACATAAAGATGGTAACACTCAAGGGCAAGCAGAGCAAAAGCTGGTTTGGCATTTTGATCCATGAATACAATTGCTTTGATCCAATCCTAGATATGGATAAGGTACTGGAGTTTGTTTCTCCTAGTCATTCCGGAATAGAATGGCTTGACGGACCACAAGAGTAGTAGACATCGATAAATGAATGCACGCATACTCTTGACTATCAATTGATAGACGATGGTCGGAATACAAATGAAGAGGGACAACTCAAGGGAACATATATCTTTCTGAGTTGTGGGTTCATAGATTAATATGTCAAACCAAGTTCAACAGGTTTCTTCCGGATAACCCATGCAGAAAGGTAGAAGTGGCAGAATAACAACATAGAATCGAGAACTCGTCAAGAGCACTCTGGTTGTGATCTTTCGGTTCAAGAGAACTTATGCCAAAATGGTTCATGGTATTGGAAGAATGATATACCACAAACCTCGAGGACTATCGCAAAGTTACTAATAACCTAAAGGTACGAGCAACACTATCAACATGAAGTAAGTAGGGTGAATCTCGGGTTCAAGAACCTAGGAGTAGAATACCTACTACTAAATGGCATCACGGGATGCTTTCGAGAATGATGGCCAGAATCATCACACCGGGAACACAAAACATAGCTAGATTACTAGGTGACTCCCTAAAACACCTAGGGTCATAATACTAACTCCAACATATATGTCGAGGCAATAGAGTACCTCAACTCACCGATTAGTGTGCTTAATCTGGCCCAAAAGGACATCAGGAACGAGAGGAAGGGATCTGCAAATGCATCAGCCTGTTTAGAAACCTGGGATGACTCGGACAGCATAACGGCTGTAAATGCTCAAAATGATTTGAGACATCCTGCAAAAATGGTGGCATGACCACTCAACATCACAACATCAAGGTTCTGAGACCAGCTATGAACATACGGAAGTAGTAAAAACTGAACTGAGATTTGAAACTATCAATTTATAAGTCTATGTATTAGTAACACGTCATCCTAATAGATAGATGAGAAGCCTAGTTCTTAATCCCCGTAGAAGAGAAGAGGATGACTCAGATCAGAAGGCCATGAGGTATAAGGAGTAAAAAGAGCCTTACGTTCCCTTCCACAAACAATTCCCTTACATAACTAAAGCATTTCTAGACACAACTTCGACCAGTTTGGCTTGGTAATCCTCACAGCATCAAAGCTCGATACCAAAGCTGTCGGGACCCGATTCCAAGTCACATCGATCTAGTCGGTAACACCTCATATCACTTTGCGGCCTCACGCACGGTATTCCACGGTGTCGCCTTACCATGGCCCGGGACCGTTTAAGCCTTTTGGCTCACGATATGATAGTGTCGCTAGCATCCATATGACAGAGAACCCGGCCGACATGGCTAGTCGTGAACCCAAAGCGGCACTAACCCATGGGGACATGCATACATGAATCAACTTCGAGCATGTCGATCGGCAGCGTGTGAATCCGGGCTGTAGCACTGGGCTAACAGGACTCGGGAACCCGGCTGTAGCAGAGCTAGGCAGACTCGGATGTCACCGTGTGACATTTCCCGAAGGATGAACCACAGAACGAAGTGAAACACATGCCGGCCAGTCAAGTGTCCTGAGCAGTAGTGCTGGGCTAGCAGGACTCCGGTGAACCGGGCTGTAGCGGACTACTATGGCTCAAGGAAGCACTAGACTACATTTCCTCATAAGAGAGGCTGCCAAGGATAAACAACTAGATTGTCGGATCCCACACATACCAAGCATTACAAACATACACACAATATGCTTGATATGTGCAAATACAACATGGCATCACAACACAACTCTACGACTCAAGTATTAATTCATTAGGCTCCGAGGAGCGAGATATTACAAACATGGGTCTCATGACCCAACATTTAGAGCATACAAGCAAAGCACACGCGGAAGCTTAACATGTCTGAGTACAGACATCTACAAATGAAAAAGGCTGAGAAGCCTGACTATCTACCAGATCCTGCCGAGGGTACAAGATTGTAGCTGAGGTATCAAGCTAAACTCGAAGTCCACGCGGAACTACTAGCGAGACTGATGTCTCTCTGCAAAAACATAAAATAGGAAAACGTGAGTACAAATGTACTCAGCAAGACTTACATCAGAACTAACTACATATGCATCATTATCAACAAAGGGGGTGGTGGAGTTTAACTACAGCAAGCCAGCTTTGACTCGATGGCTATCCTGAACTACGACTGCAAGTAACTCTTTTGAGGTGGCGCACACGAGTCCACATATTCACCATATCAATACACCACTATGGATCCGATCCCGTCTTCCTACGAGAACGCCATCCATAGCACTCACGCTTATCTTGCGCATTTTAGAGTATCCACTTTCACTTGTCTATGAACTGTTATAGGCAACCCAGAAGTCCTTTTCCGTGGAAGCGGCTATTCGCATAGATCATATTAACCCTGCAGGGGTGTACTTCTTCACACACGCTCTCGCCACTTACCACCATGTACACGTCGTGTATCTCGGCAACCTTCAAGCGGAAGCCTGGCGAGGGAGTCGGCCACGACCTGACTAACCACACAAGTCTCTAGTCAAGGTTTATCGCCTATCCGGGTTCCAGCCGCAAGGAGATCCGGCCGGGGTGTCGCTCACGGCCCCAAATGATGTGTGCAGGGTTCCCGAGACACCAAACGGGTGCTTGGTACACCGGGCCACGGTGTATCTACCGCAACATAGCCCACCCCTAGGGTCAGCGCTACGCACGGCCCCCAACACATATCCTACAAACACCAGAAACTAGTTGCAACTCCTGGACAGATATCGAGGCGATTAATAAGCCGAGAGGGGTCGAGTTACCGGAACCCAATGTGTGGTAGTAACTGTTTCATGGATCACAAACACAGAACTCAGTTCCCGATGACGGCTGCAATGAGACAACTCACCATGTACTCCTACATGGCCTCTCACCGCTACCTTTACCAAATCATGTTCACACACTTAGCTCTCACACAGTAGGACATGTTCACACACCTCCAATACATCCCCGATGAATCAGACCCGACACAACTCTAAGCAATAGCAGGCATGACAAACAAGCATGAATGAGTAGGCACATCAACGCTCAAACAACTCCTACTCATGCTAGTGGGTTTCATCTATTTACTGTGGCAATAACAGGTCATGCAGAGGATAAAGGGGTTCAGCTACCGCATCAATCAACAGATGAATCGTTGTTGTCCTAATGCAGTAAAAGAGAGCAGGAGCGAGAGAGTGGGATTGTATCGGAATGAACAAGGGGGTTTTGCTTGCCTGGCACTTCCTAAGATAATATAGCTCTTCATCAGTGTCATCGACCTCATTGGCGAAACCACGTCTATCGAGAGGGGACGAACACCGGCAACACAGAAGGAAACACCATCAATGCAATGCACAATATGATGCATGATCATGACATGGCAATATGTTGTGGTTTGAGCTAATGCAACTAGCAGCAGGTTAAATGAAGTTGGTTTGAACCCAAGGTTCAAATTCAAACTCCACATATGGTTATTTAAATGCCATTCATTTGATTTGTCCTAAACAGTAGCTATAAGTTGTTCTAACATGCATGAAAATGGTACAGATGGATAGATTGGATTTTTCTGATCATTTTTCATATATAATTTTTCTCATTTGGAGTTACGGTTGAATTCCTATGATTTTTCAAAGTTTGCAACATTTTCTGAAATTTCCAAATCATTTTTGAATTAGAAAAATTCCAGAAAATGCTTACTGCGTCAGCATGACATCAGACAGACGTCAGCAGGTCAACTGGGTCGGCCAGGTCAAACTGACCAATGGGGTCCACTGGTCAGTGACACAGTGCTGTTCAGTGTCAATGACAGGTGGGGCCTGGTCAACGGCCATGTCAGCCGGTCAACTCTGGCGTGTGGGTCCCGCCAGATTTTAGACTAATCTAAACAGAAACAAAACAGGGGTTAATTAGGACATGGGCCCATGTGTCAGTGAGCATGTGGGTTAGTTAGCGGCCTCATTAGCCGCTAATGACGACGCCACGTCGGCATGGCCGGGGTTAGGCTGCCGGTGACCTTCCGGCGCGGCAGAGTCCACTCGGGACGGCGCTACAGGGGGCGGCTGGGCGAGCGAAGGCACTGGGAGGAGGCCCTCACTCGCGCGCATCCAACGGTGGCCGTGGGGATGCCGGGGACGGCGTGTAGCGGCGACAGCGGCGAGCATATGCGGTGGCGGAGCTTCGGCCATGGCGGGGCTATGGCCTAGAGGACGAGCGCGACTAGGGAAGAAGGGGTAAACGGCGTGGGTGCTCACAACGCATTCGATGGCATCGTCAACGAGGTCGGGGACGGCCAGGTTGCTGCAAATCGATGGCGACTTCCTTCGGGCACCGACGGCGAAGATGGCGACATTGGCGACGAAGCGGAGCCCTCCGGCTCGTTTCCTTCGTGTGGAGATGAGGTGCTCGACGGTGGAGCTTCTAGACCCGGCGATGCGGCGATAGGAGGACGGTGGCTACGTGTACGCGAGACGGCGGCCGGCGCGGTTGCTCTTGGATGGAGATCGGGGAGGAGCTAGGGGGTGAGGGAGAGACCAGAGAGATGGGGGAGTGAGGGAAGAGCTCCGCGGGGCTTCTCCAGGCGCGTCAGATCGGAGTAGAGAGGAAGCAGGAGGTGGAAGCAGGAGGTGGCTTCGCCTCCTGTGCGTGCGCCACGCCGTCGTCCTCCTGGCAAGGAAGGAGACGACTGGCTCCTGGCTCTGGTGGGCTGGGCCGTGCTGGCCGTGTCAGGTAAGCGCCAGGTAAGCCGTAACTCTCTCCTCTTTCTTTATTTCTATTTTCTATTTTCTGACATTTGTTTCTGATTTAGTAAAATACTAAATCAATTTCAAACTTCATGAAAATAATTGTGTCAACTAAGTGGACTTATCCAAAGCTACACAACAATTTCCAGAATTATTGAACATATATTTATGATATAATAAATATAGATCCAATTCAAATATTTATTGGTTTAATTCAAAGGCCCAAAATAATTGTCCCTGAGATTCTAGAAATATTGGTTTGAATTTTATCCCTTGCCAATATTTCCAGAGATTAACGGGAACATTTTCTTGGACTCATTTGATGAGATTCAAATCTTGGTTATTTTTAGAGGTCTTCTGAGGCTTTTGAAAATTCCTCAATTCAAATTTCATTGAATTTAAACATGATGCTCACATGAAGGGCTAGCCTAGTGCATACCAGAACTAGGGATGTGACACGTTCCGACCCAGCCATGTACGTATGCGCGATAGGCGTTAGAGACATTGCCCGTATGTACGTACGTGGCCTTATTTTGTTTCTTGCAACCTCGCCGCTGTACGTACGTGTACATGCTACGTGCGCGCCTCTACATCTACGATACGCGTGCGCCTCTACATCGACCAATATGTACGTACACGTTCGCGACCAGAATGACAACGCTACGTATGCTTCGACCACGTGGGTCCCGACTGTCAGGCAGTTCTTTGCGTGCGAAAATGTAGCTGGTGGGTCCCAGCAGTCAGAGGGGCGAATCATTATTTTTTGCCCAGACACACTTCCTTTACGTGCGAAGATGTAGCTGGTGGGTCCCAGCAGTCAGGGGCGCGAATCGTTTTTTTTCCCGGACGCACTTCCTTGCGTGCGAAGATGTAGCTGGTGGTGTCAGGACCCCGATCCTAGGTCACACCGATCTAGCATGTAACACATCATATCACTTTGCGGCCTCACGCACGGTATTCCCACGGGTGTCGCCTTACCATGGCCCGGGACCGTTTGCGTCTTTTGGCTCGCGTATATGATAGTGTCGCTAGCATCCATATGACAAAGAACCCGGGCCGACATGGCTAGTCGTGAACCCAAAGCGGCGCTAACCTATGGGGACAGGCATACATGAATCACATCGAGCATGTCGGTCATCAACGATATATTCGGGCTGTAGCACTGGGCTAACAGGACTCGGTACCCCGGCTGTAGCGAGCTAGGCAGGACTCGAATAACACCGCGTGACATTTCGAGGGGATGACATAGGAACAAGTGAAACACATGCCGCCAGTCAAGTGTCCAAGCAGTAGTCTTTGGGCTAGCAGGACTCGTGAACCGGCTGCAGCGGACTACTATCGCCGGAGGCACGAGACTACATTTCCCCATATGAGAGGCTGCCAAGGATAAACAACTAGTTTGTCGGATCCCACACATACCAAGCATTTCAAACATACACACAATATGCTCAATATGTGTAAATACGACGTGGCATCACAACATAACTCTACGACTCAGATATTATTTATTAGGCTCCGAGGAGCGAGATATTACAAACATGGGTCTCATGACCCAACACTCAGAGCATACAAATCAAAGCACAAGCGGAAGCTAAACATGTCTCGAGTACGCATAACTATAAATGAAAAAGGCTGAGAAGCCTGACTATCTACCAGATCCTGCCGAGGCACAAGATCGTAGCTGAGGTAACAAGCTAAACGTCGAAGTCCAAGCGGAACTACTAGCGAGACTGACGTCTCTCTGCAAAACATAGAATAGGCAAACGTGAGTACAATTGTACTCAGCAAGACTTACATCAGAACTAACTACATATGCATCATTATCAAAGGGGGTGGTGGAGTTTGACTGCAGCAAGCCAGCTTTGACTCGGTGGCTATCCTGAACTACGACTGCAAGTAACTCTTTTGAGGTGGCGCACACGAGTCCACACATTCACCATATCGATACACCACTATGGACCCGCTCCGTCTCCCTCACGAGAACGCCATCCATAGCACTCACGCTTATCTTGCGCATTTTAGAGTATCCACTTTCACTTGTCTATGAACTGATATAGGCAACCCAGAAGTCCTTCTCCGTGGACACGGCTATTCGAATAGATCATATTAAACCCTGCAGGGGTGTACTTCTTCACACACGCTCTCACCACTTACCGCCGTACACGACATGTACTCGGCAACCTTCAAGCGGAAGCCCAACGTGGGTGTCGGCCACAGCCTACCTAAACACTCAAGTCCCTAGTCCAGGTTTATCGCCTATTCGGGTTCCATCCGCAGGGAGTCCGGCCGAGGTTTCCCATACAGCCCCGAACGATGTGTGCGGGGTTCGAGATACCAAACGGGCACTCGGTACACGGGCCATGGTGCCTACCGCAACACAACCCACCCCTAAGGTCAGCGTTGCGTGCGGCCCAAACATGCTACAAACACGAAACTACTTGCAACTCCCGGATGAGGACAAGGGTGGTTAAGAAGCCGAGAGGGTCAATTAAGGATCCCAATGCGTGGTAGTAACTGTTTCATGGATCACAAACACAGAACTCAGTTCACGAGGACGGTTTCAATGAGACAACCCACCATGTACTCCTACATGGCCTCTCACCGCTACCTTTACCAAATCGTGTTCACACACTTAGCTCACACACAATAGGACATGTTCATAACAATTCCAATTCATTCCCGATGAATCGGACCCGACTCAACTCTAAGCGTAGAGGCATGACAAACAAGCATAAATGAGTAGGCACAACATGGCTCAAACAATTCCTACTCATGCTAGTGGGTTTCATCTAATTCTTGTGGAATGACAGTCATGCAAAGGATCAAGGGGTTCAGCTATCGCAGCAAGTAACACATGAGTCGTTGTTGTCCTAATGCAGTAAAATAGAGCAGGAGCGAGAGAGTGGGATTGTATCGGAATGAACAAGGGGGTTTTGCTTGCCTGGCACTTCTGAAGATAATATAATTCTTCATCGGTGTCATCGAACTCATCGTCGGTACATCGTCTACCGGGAGGGGACAATTACCGGCAAACAAGAGAGAACACAATCAATGCAATGCACATTCACATGAATGACATGTCATATTAAGGTACTGAATTCACCTAATGCAATAATAATCCAAGTTAGTTGAAGTGGAATTCAAACAAGGTTGAACTCCAACTCCAAATGCTATTCCATAAATTACCCTAATCATGATTCATCCTATTCAGTGAGGTTAACTTGTTTAAACATCCATGATCATGGCATAAACAGATTCTTCATATTTTTCTGATCATTTTCATATATAAATTATTTCAATCCGAAGTTACGGTTGAATTTCTATGATTTATTAAAGTTTAGGGCATTTCTGGAATTTCCTGAATTAAATTAAATCCGAAAATGGGTTATTAAATCGGCATGACAGAGGCGTGGCGTCAGCAGGTCAAAAGCGCCAGGTCCAGGTCAAACTGACGCATGGGACCCCTGCGTTAGTGTAACAGTAAGTAAGGCGAGGCTGACTAGTGGGTCGGGTCAACGATGACGTGGCAAAGTCAATGCCGAGAGGCGGGCCCCGAGATTAGTACTAATCTAACAAAGAAATTAAACTAATTAATCCAGCCTTTGGGGCCCACATGTCAAAGAGAGGGGGGGTTAATTAGTGCTAACAGGTGGTACGTCGGCACTTGCCGGAATTAGGCGGGCGGCGACCAACCGGCGGTGGCTCGCGGAGTTGCGCTAGGGCATGGTGGGCGCTACCGAGGGCACCAGGAGGGAGCCCGTGCCTGTCTTGATCTGGGAGACCAACGGAGGTGCGGGGTGGCGGTGTTCGCGGAAGCGAGCTCATGGCGGCGGCCGGAGCTCGGGCCTCAACGGGCATGGCACTAGGGAGCTCGTGGGAAGGAGCTGGTGGTGGTGTTAGGCTCCTAGGAGCAAGATGAACTCGGGCAACGGTCAGCGCAAACCTCGGTGATTGTAGCGGCGGCGGTGACATGGCCGGGCGGCAGGAGCTCTCGGCACGGCGGGAATGGAGCTAGGGTGTCTGAACGCAAGGGAGGAAGAGGGGTTTGGAGCAGGGCTCACGGCGATGACGACAGGCGCTCGGCGAGGTCGGGACGGTCCGGAGCCGACAATTTGACGGTGATGGCCGCGGTCCCGAGGTTGAAGAAAGCGTCGATGGCGGGGTTGTGGTGAAACCGGCTTGCGTGGCTCGATGGGGTTGACGGGACGGAGTGGCGAGTCTTTGGGGCATGTTGGATGGGCGAGGAGGGCGGTGGCACGGCTATGGCGAAGCGGCGGCGACGGCGGCTCGGGCACGAGGCGCAGAGCGAGAGAGAGGAGGGGAGAGGGCACGGGAAGAGTGAGAGGGCCTGAAGGCGTGGCGTCGCGACGCGGATCAGATCGAAGGGGAGGCCTCCAGCGCGAAGCAGGAGGTGGCCGCGGCATCGCCAGCGCTCGCCACGCCTCGCCTCTGCCTTCTGGCAGAGGAAGACGATGAGCGGTGGGGGGTAGGTGGGCTGGGCTGGCCAACCGGGCCGGCCAGCAGGGGGGGGGAGGAGGTTGGGCCGGTTCAGACGCCAGGTAGGTGGGCTGCAGTAATGCCAGTGCAGTGCTCTCCTCTCTCTATTTTTATTTATTTCTGTTTTCTATTTTCTGTTTGTTTTAGTTTAGTAAAATACTAAACCATTTAAATAAATCCTGAAAATAATTGTGGGCATTAACTGAATTATTACAGAGGCCCTTAACTATTTTTCAGAATTGTTGGAGCATTTAAAAATATTAATAGTATTTAAATGCCCCAATTCAAATACAATATGGTCTATTCAAAAATCCAAAATGCCTTGGAAGAATATACATCATCTCTGGATATGGGTTTCACCCTTTTCCATTAATCATGAATATTTTTGCAAACCAATTTGGGTTTTTGAAAATATTTTTGAATTTGAACCTATTTGAATTACTTTAGTGCTAGGGCTTGATCATCCCCATTTCAAATTTCATGGAAATTAAACATGATGCATGGATGCAATGCTACTAGTTACAAGCAAGCTCTAGGGCTGATCTGGGGCTGTGACAGCTCACCCCCACTAAACAAGAATCTCGCCCCGAGATTCAAGACGTGAGGTAAGAGGAAAAGGGAAGTCACAAACTATCACAGTCTTCATGATCCATTTGCCCTTCTCGAAAATGTTGATTCATTCCATCATCTTAGTCTTGACGTCCTTGCTTTCGAGGTCTTCACTCGACTCGACAATAGAAAGAAAGGGGAAACCCTACATGATTCGATCTTCATGAAGATCAGGTAAACATGATCAACTCACGGACTGAGACGGTGACACATCTCGAGTTGAGACACAAAATACATCGAGGGGGATGGAAGAACAACAACGGGGTTTGATTGGTGGCAACAATTCCACGCTTAGGGAGATGGTGGATGGTGTCAAGGTGGTGAGGAAATATTTACCATGATCCAACAACGGGGCACCTCGAGAAAGGTGACGCAAAGAACTATTCCCTTAAGTGGCAAAAAGAATTACTTTTGATCCATAGATCATTGGAACTCTTTATACCAGCCTAAGGCAATCGCAAGCGATCATGTGGTGGAATGCAAAGGAATGGTACACCCGGACTAGAATGGATGATGTGGACTACCTTGTTGAAGACAACGTAATGGATGATTTTTGCTTATCATCGGAGGTGGAGGGGACCCATGGTAAGTTCACTTTTGAGGATGATCTTGAACAGAAATTACTAAGAAGGCAGCCCATAGAAATTGGCACAATGGGGTACAAGCTGGGAACGAAATGTAACTGTTGGAATGTTCCAACCATCATATCTGCCTGAGATTCAGATCCGATTGGTGATGGGATACTTCAGACTCAGCATGTCTGAAAAGGAAAGGTTGCAACACAAAACCGACGAGATGACGTTACGAGATTCTCGGGATATGAACTACGGTAGCAAGCTCCAAAATATGAGCTGGTTCCGCTACAAACCTGTGAACACATTGTCCCAGACAAGCATGACCACATGGTAGTCTTATAATAAAACACTACCGAGTTCAGGTGGGACCATCATCGAGGAGGATGAAGTCTTGTGCATTACCATGGATTAGCACTTAACTCCTTTTCCTAGAACAAGTCAATCAGTGGCTTGGTGTGCTATGGAATTCATATGAAATGAAGATGATCAGTCTATCATGCCATAGAATACTTCGCACGTGCATGACTGGCTTGGGATGATTCCACAGGAGGCAAAACAAACCTTTCTCAAGTTCATGGCGGCAACTTACATCAGATGCACATGAACTAGAGGAAGTCACTACTTTCATCCAAGCATAAGCTTCATGGCACACGAAGAAATGCTTACACAAATTTCCAACACTAGGTTGATGTTCAACACGACTCATGGGGGGAGACGAAATGCTACTGATGGGCTCAACAGCAACTCATCGGAATTTCCATATCACTGGACTTCCACCATCATGTGAACACGTTGATAGCATTGGTCACTGGACTTCCATATCATCTTTCTTCAACACACACTACACAGGAATATCCCTTTGGAGCGAACTAAGTTAGGCAAGCTTTTATCTTCCAACTCTCCAAGTTGTTGTCTAGCTTAACCAACTAGCTCAGGGGTATCCAACACAGATTCTTGGAGAAGGGTGGTTCACAAGGAACCAACTTGATCGCGAGCTCAACATAACAGTCAGGGATCAATCCGGTAACACTTCCAAGAAGATATTTGGAAAGTCACGAACCATCGTATGTTACTAAGCTCGAGAACAATCTTGCTTTTCAGGGCAAGACGAAATGATCAAATGAGTGAGGACTTGACACAATCCTAACTCATCAATCGAAGTGTGCACCAGAAGTAAGGACTAGGTAGCACGATCTATCTTAGAATGATGATTTAATAACCAACACGCTAAGAATGAGAATATTGCCCATTCACTACCAAGCAACGAGTTGCTCGGAGTATTGATGTCACACATCACAAGTCACTTGTCGGCTTTCCGGTTGCATCAACACGGAACCGAGGAATGAATAATGATGGCGAGAAGTATCACTGCATCAAGAATTCCTAGGAGGTTGTGCAATTCCCATGACATTCTTGACATAAGATGGCAATACTTCAGGGTAGAACAGAATCAAAAGCTGAATTGGCATTTTGATCTGCGGGATACAACTACTTTGACCCAATCCTAGAAATGGATGAGGTACTGGAGTTTGTTTCTCCTAGTCATTCCGGAATAGAATGGCTTGACGGACCACATGAGTAATAGGCATCGATAACCGAATGCACGCATACCCTGGACTATCAATTGATAGATGAAGGTCAGAAGGCATCTAAGAGAACAACTCAAAGGAACATATAATTTTCTGAGTTGTGGATGCACAGATTAGTATGTCGAGCAAGCTCAACATTTCTTCCGGATAAGCCATGCAGAAAAGGTAGAATTGGCAGAGTCACAATATGAATGGAGTACTCCTCAAGAGTACTCTAGTTGTGATCTTTTGGTTCAAAAGAACTTCTGCCATAATTAGTTCATGGTATTTGGAAGAAGGAGAATACCACGGACTTCGAGGACTATCGCAAGGTTACTAATATCCTAAAGGCACTAGCAAATACTAACAATATGAAGTAGGATGAATCTCGGGTTCAGCAACCCAGGAGTAGAATGCCTACTACTAAAGGGCATCACGGGATGCTTCCGAAAATGATGGCCAGAATCATCACACTAGGGATACAAAAGCATTGCTAAATTTCTAGGTGACTTCCTAAACATCTAGGGTCATAATAATAGTTCCAACATATATGTCAAGGCAATAAATTACCTTAACGCACCGGTTAGTGTGCTTATTCTGACCAAAAGGACATCGGAAACGGAAGGAAAGGATTTGCAAATGCATCGGACTATTTAGAGACCTAGGATGACTCGGACAGCATAACGGCTGTAAATGCTCAAAATGATTTGAGACATCCTGCAAGAATGGTGGCATAACCACTCAACAACATCATAACAAGATTCTGAGATCAACAGTTATCATACAGGAGTAGTAAGAACTGAACTGGGGATTAAAACCAACAATCTTAAAGGTCTATGGATTAGCAACACGTCATCCTGATAGATAGATGAGAAGCCTAGTTCTTAAACCCGTAGAAGAGAAGAGGATGACTCGGATCGAAGGCCATGAGGTATAAGGAGTAAAAGAGCCTTACGTTCCTTCCACAATCAATTCCCTTACATAACTAAAGCATTTCTAGACACAACTTCACCAGTTTGGCTTGGTAATCCCACAGCAGTCGGGGCTCGATACCAACGCTGTCAGATCGAGGTCCCATGGTGGGTCCCAGCAATGTGGGGCTAATCGTTTTTTTGCCCGGACGCACTTCCTTGCGTGCAAAGATGTAGCTGGTGGGTCCCGGCGTGGGGAAACTTTTTTCATGAAATACGGTGGCCCGTCCGGTGGGTCCCCGCTGTCGGTGGAGGAATCATTATTTTCGCGTAATAAGGAGGCACTTCCTTGCAGTGTCGTGGACCCAGCTGTTAGCCTCTCCATGTACAAAGACACGTCCGATGGAAGTCGCTCGACCACGCTGACCACGCCCGCCGAGAGCACCACGGCGGTGGACGACGGCGAGGCCTAGGAAGGGGACGACTCGGAGCCGGGGAAGACGCAGCAGTGGATGCTCACGCAAAGAGGAGTACAAGGGCTCACTGGTTCGGCTGCGGTGTGAGGCTGCTGTCGCCGTAGATTAACAGGGGGTGTGGGTGAGTAGAGGGATGGCCAGGCCAGCGGTGGGAGTAGTAGTGGGCGGTGAGGCCTCCATGGCATACACCCCGCCACGGAGGCAGGAGCACGCGGCACGACCGGGCGCTGGTTTGGGCGGCCGGAGCAAGAAGACCAGAGGTTGAAGAAGCACTACAACCGTTGGATGAACATCGTCACGGTAGCGTGAGCTAGAATCGCTCATATTTACTAAGTTGACAAAGCCCTCCGTCCCTCGCCAACTTGGTAGGCCCACAAGTCAGCCTCCCAAGATCTTCGGGTTCCACCGCACGGGAGTATTCATTTTTTGTGCGTAATAAGGAGGCACTTCCTTGCGTGCGAAGATAGCTGGTGGGTCCGACAAGTCAGCGGGGCACGCTTTTTCGCAAAATACGAGGCCCTTCGGTGGGTCCCGGATGTCGTGGACGAATCATTATTTTGCGCGTAATAAGGAGGCATTTCCTTGTGTGCGGCCGTGGACCCAGTTGTCGGCCTCTCCATGCGCAGCCTACTTCGATGGTGTCGTTCGCTGACCATGTTGACCACGCCGCCGAAGCGCATCCAAGGTGGTGGACGACGGCGAGGCCCCTGACATCAACGAGCCGGAGATGGGAAGACGCGGGAGTAGAGTCGCAGACGGAGAGGTGTACGAGGGTTAATCGGTTCTAGTGCAGTGTGATTCGGCAATGGTGGAGAAGAACAGGAGGTGGAGGGTTGGAGGATGGCCTCGCCAACGGTGGAGTAGCGCTTCATAGTGAAGCGTGCTAAGCAAGAGCTGCTAGCAGCAGGAGGCGGAGGTGGTCAGCGCGCTGGAGGAAGAAGACGAGAGATTGAAGATGGATGCCGGCCGTTGGATGTAAATCCAACGGCTAACATGTCAGAATAATTTGTTGACTAAATTTAGTCGTTGGCTTCGACCTATTGGCCCACATTTCAGCCTCCAAAAATGTGGCACGTATTCAACCCATTTTTTCAGAATTTACAATCTTTTTTTGCACGGTAGAATTTACAGTCAATTTGATCTTTTTTTGAATTACAACCATTGGCTGGGCCGGTGAACAATTAATGTAGCTTTCATGCGGCCCATTTATTTTATTTTCTAAAAAATTACAGGCCATTTGCACTTTATCTAGATACACGATTTTGCTGGACTGATTCTAATTATAATATTGGGTTGGGCCAGCAATGTTATCAAAAAATAAAAAAGGGCTGAGCATTTTGTTATAAATATATTTAAATAATAAGTGATATTATTACATTCGTCCTTAAATCTTACCAAGCTCTTGTACACAATCACTAGGATTTTCGTGCCAAAACAATCCAGGATTTTATTTGTTAAGAAATTATTTTTATAATTAATAAGATGTGGGATATTGTTTTCTTACATATGTAAGTATCTCATTAAATATATGATGACAATAAAATAATATATAATAACATATAAAATAATTTAAATATATATAATATAGTGAAAAGGGAAACATAAGTTGTACCTGGGGTTCCTATTCTTATATAAAAAAATAGAACAGACCACTGCGTTTTCTTCAAAAAAATACATAAATTGGGCTACCAAAAATAAAACCTCGGATGGGAGGTCCATAGGCCGGTCGATACATGACGGCCCTAAGAAAATACAAACAGGCCCTCCCATCCGAGGTCCTGGGCTGCACATGTTAAAATGAAAGCCTAGACGGGCAACCCAAAACCACGCCCAACACTTGCCAAAACTCCGTCCCGCTGCTTTTCTCTCAGATTTCGACACTCAACATTGTGTGGGCATTTTGACTGCATCATATGAAGATGTGCTATGCATGAATGTTGATCAAGATGATGTTAACCGGCTGGTAGTTCCATTTTTGACCACTAATAAAACTTCCAACATGATGTTAACCCTGTTTGAAAAGGCCGTGTTAATATAAATGCTCGCCTCGAAAGTTGCGCTTATCCGAAACTGAACTTGCGCTTATCTGAAACTGAAACTTGCGTTTCTTCTAAATCTGCACTTTTATACTCCTATGAAACTACATTTTTTAAGTGCTAAAATAGATCTCTAGAATTCATAAAATTCTTCATATGCTCAATACTGCAAATCTGAAATTCAAAAGACATTCATATCTGAAAGTACTCTCAAAATACACAACACAAAACACAATTCACAACCTACAAATATCGACAACCCTAAGCTCCTCCCCGACAATTCACAACCTGCCCGACTATTGGGCTGGGGGCATCCCCTCCTATTCCTCGGCGGCAGACAGCCGCCCGTGTGACGATGTGAACGGCGAGGGAGACGATGGCGGGAAGTCGTTGGGCCAACTGCTTTTCTCCTCTTGCGCTTGGGTTCGGTCGACGAAGACTCCACCGCTCGCTCGTAGGACACCTCACAAACGACACCTCAGAGATGCTCGATCCTTCAATCTCTCGTGGATGCTCCATCCGGGAACGATACTCCCACCACCGCTTCCTCACGATCGGATTCGGTGAATCTGTTTGCTCCATGGCCCAGAGGAGCAGCTCTATGTACTCGCGCGATTCCTCCGGGAGTATCGCCGCCTTTTGCTATGTTGCAGATATTTGGCCATGGATGTCGCCGTCGCCGCTAGTTGGTCCTTGTTGTCAAACCAAGACTGTATCTCCAACATCCTAGCTAGCTTCACAAGGTCGCCGTCTGCAATCCTCACATATCGATTGTACTCCTCCATCGATCTATTTCTCCACAACACCTTCATGCTTGGCGGTGGTTTTGAATGGAAGAGGAGAGGAGCGCGCTGGTTTTGGATTAGAACGGGAGAGGAGCGACGCCGGTTTTGGACTGGAACAGGAGAGGAGGGGCGGTGGTTTTGAAATGGAAGAGGAGAGGAGCGGCGCTGGATTTAGATTGGAACAGGAGAGGAGCGGCGGTGGATTTAGATTGGAACAGGAGAAGAGCGGAAGAGCGGCGCTAGTCTTGGAAGTATTTTTTTGTTGTTTTGCGTATTTTGGGTCAAAGTTTGACCACGTACTATATGTGACAAGCAAAATGCGAATGCATGTCACCAAAAATTGTATCGTTTGGTTCGTATCTGAATGTACTTTCAAATTACATTTGCAACGTATAACATATATTTTATGTGCGAAAATCATGGTCAATTATGACCCAGAATAAAAGGGAGACTAGTTAATGTGGAGTCGCTTTCTTAATTGAAGGGTAAATTGATTTTGATTTTGATCCAGTCACAGCGCGCCGGCCCTCTCACCCAATCCTAAATCGCTGCCGCACGCTCCTCTCCGTCTTCTCCATTGCAAAACCACCTCCTCTCCTCTCCATCATCTCCATTCCAAAACCACCGTCTCGCCTCTCCCTCTTCCGATCTTCTCCATTGCAAAACCACCTCCTCTCCTCTCCATCATCTCGACGACGACGACGAGAACTAGTGTTGCCATCTGGGGTCCCTCGAAGAACCAACTTGTTGGAGAGTCATTGGACTTCACGATCACTTCCACATGATACTCTGTCTCGGTGTCATTGATCCAATGCTCTTGGTAGGTGAAAATGGGGGCTCGGTGAAACTGGCACTTCTTGAGGCTATCCTCGAGAAGCACGGGAAATCCGGTGGTCAGGAAGTCTTCGGGTACGGCAGCCATCTACAAAGGTTGAATGGGAGAGGTCAATAAGGGAAATATATCTTGGGTGGGTTAAGCTTTAGAAAAGAAGAGAAGTTTAGATGGTCTCAAGCTAACAAACGTCCATGCTAACTATGGATTCCTACAGTCAAGATGGCTCTGATACCAGCTCTGTGGGGACCCCAACTCATAAGTCGTGATCACCGAATGCACGTGTACAGTGATCCTAGAGATCAATGCTCACTGAACACAGAGAAGCTGAATAACAAGAGTCTTACATCCATACATACCGTCTTACACAAATTATGACCATTATGGTCAAGTCTTACATTGATAAAGCCTTAAGGGCTGAACATCAAAGGAAACACAAGCAGCGGAAATCTTCGTCGATAAGTAGAACCCATGCCATCTGCCTTAATCCTAGTTCGCATTCTGACTGGGAAACGTCCTAGTTCGCATGTTCGTCTCCAAAGGACTCTTCTTCGAACTCCGGTTCTTCCATGCCTGGCCAATTAAATAACCAGTGGCAAGCCAATGAGTACTTTGAATGTACTCGCAAGCGGCCCATGTTTTGGTTCAAGATACAACAATGCATGATATAGGTAAGTTTTTGCAGAAAGCTAGTGTTGAGTGCAATGACATGTTCAACAACTTGTAAGACATGCATCAGGAGAATTCAAGTAACCATGAGGACAGGTTATAGATATCAACATAAATAGAGTGGGCATCAAACCCAACTCAATCATGTCAAATCCTTTGACTTGCCCCACGTAGATCTTCCCACTTATCCAAACACACACACACTGGTTTGTAAACATGTGGACGTAGCCCAAGAGCGGCTACCCAACTGTCCTTGACCGTGGACACGGCTATTCGAATAGTTTTACACTCTGCAGAGGTTGCACACTTTACCCACAAGATCCGGGGAGCTTCCGTGTCATCCACGACCTGCGATACCTCAAGTACCCGGGGTAAGCACCCGATCACTATCTTTCCCTAGACGACAGTAACAATAAGTCCACTCGTTGTTCCGTATCCTCACAATGTACATCATACGAGACTTACTCGAGATCGCAACATCCGAGAGGGGACGCAACGATGTATCCGGTGCCGTGTAAAAACAATCATGGCCGCCCTACCTGGCATGACCCCGTCCCGAGAGAGAGCACCAACTCTCCCCCGTCACTAGTAATGCGGGCTCCAAGCTAGTATCGGCCTAGGTAATCAATAATGCCCTTTCCCATACAAGGGTAGAGCGGTTGCACATGTAAGGTTGGAATAACGGTCGCAACTTAAACCAATCCGTTTTGAAAACAACACACACACTTGCCTCGGTACACCACTTCGTCATCAAGTGGCTACCCAACTCATCATCTCCTTCGGGCATAAGTGGCACCCGGCTGTGGTTTTCAAAAGCCTTTGAAAATGCCTTGTCTCCATTACCATGCATATCCCCGTCCCTTTTTGCGTAGCACTACTTAGCATACTATCTACCCCCACCGACATAACCCTCATAAGAAGGTAGGGTCATGCACAATGCAAGTATCAACGAGGAAGTAACGGTGGCAAACCACCCCATGTGGTCAACACAGTATCATGTCTCCGATGCAAGCAATAAGAGTGCTATATGACATGCATAAAAAGGTTTCATAGACATGGTCAAAGGGCTGCTTGCCTGCCTCAACAAAGTCTTCGGGTCTTCAAAGTCTTCCGTCCAACTCCTTCACAAGAACGCAATCTATCGCCGCAAAATAATAACGAAAAATAAGGCAATAATAAAACAGAAAAACCAAAATGCTCGTAAAAATGTCAACTCATTTTGTTAAATTCTAGGTGAAAACTAAGAAGGGGAAAATCCTAGTTTTGGATTTGGAGTAGCGAATAGGAGAAATGGATTTACAAAGGTATATTTAAATGCTTAAAATCACATTTAAATATTTACAATGAAGAAAAGGTTGTTGGATTTGAATGAAAGTTGCACCATTAAATAGGTTGCAATATTTTAGAAATTTAGGAGTTGGAATTAATTTATTTGGACAAATATTTTATCCTGTGGAATTTATGGAAAAGTGACAGAAAAGAAAAAGGGGAAGGGGCACTATGCCTGCTGGGCCAGAACAGCCCCAGGGCAGCAGGCCCAGCCAGAGAGGCGGCCCAGCGCACTGGTGCATGCGCGCGCGCCAGGTTTAAACCTGACGGGCGGGGCCCAGATGTCAGCAAGAGAGAGGGGGGCGATGGAGGGGTGTCGGTGTCAAAACCGGCGGATCTCGGGTAGGGGGTCCCGAACTGTGCGTCTGGGCGGATGGTAACAGGAGTCAAGGGACACGATGTTTTACCCAGGTTCGGGCCCTCTTGATGGAGGTAAAACCCTACGTCCTGCTAGATTAATATTGATGATGTGTGTTACAAGAGTGGATCTACCACGAGATCAAAGAGGCTAAACCCTAGAAGCTAGCCTATGGTATGATTGTTGTTCGTCCCACGGACTAAAACCCTCCGGTTTATATAGACACCGGATAGGGTTAGGGTTACAGAGTCGGTTACAATGGTAGGAGATCTACATATCCAGACGCCAAGCTTGCCTTCCACGCCAAGGAAAGTCCCATCGGACACGGGACGAAGTCTTCAATCTTGTATCTTCATAGTCTTGGAGTCCGACCGATGATGATAGTTCGCTATCCGGACACCCCTAGTCCGAACTCCCCAAGAGCTCCCTAAACCAGGCTTCAATGACGGCGAGTCCGGCGCATGTCGTCTTCGACATTGCAAGGCGGGTTATCCTTCGCCTTCATGTTCCCGCCGAATAGTGTCCGCTTCTTTATAAATGTTGCGCTCCTTGGCTTCTACACCCAATAATGGCCTTCTTCCACGTGTCGTATGAATGCGAAAGGCTGGGATATTTTACATTTTACCCCTAGCCGCATGAACGAGCCGCCTACAAGAGAGGCGAGGATCTAGATCCAGCTCACACCATCCTCCATCCGCAAGTTCTCATCAAGCGCCTCGACAAAAATCCATTCCATCATGGATAGCCGACGCGGCTCCTCCTCTCGCCCCAGCCCTAAGCCAGGAGATTGGGGAGATGCTCGAGCCCACACAGCGAGCTAGTGGTGCTTCAAACCGGGACCGGATATCTATCCGGCACCCCGAAGAAGGCGTCGGAAGACTGGCCTTCGGAATGGTTCTACATGGAGGACACCCCTCCGCCGGATCCAGTCCGGATCGGCCTCCCGGAGTTCAACAATGCTCCCTTGAAGAAACGCTGAGTTGGCGCCCATGAGCCCTCAACGGGAAGATGATAGGAGCGCCCATTATCGATGGGCCGGATTAGGTTATCGCCCATTCCGCTTGACCATGATCGAGTCATGGCCACGTGCATTATGCGAGGGTGCAGCCACTCCAATATAGGGGCCACCCTATGTGGGATTTCAACGGGGAAGATGACGCCACCCGTTATGGCCGCAAAGGGCTAGGCTCGGCAGCCGATCTGGCAAAGATCCTGTCCGGCTTGTACAAGGGAGAGGAGGAGGATTTCCTCCGCAAGAATCCGTTGAATGGATTTTCTATGCATAACCCTCGGAGCTGGGTAAGCGGACGTTCATCTACCCGATCCATACCTTTTTTAAAGTCAAGTATCTTACTATGTGATTTCGACGCAGGAGCTACGCCGGGACGTGGAGGGCATACGAAGCCTAGCTCCACAGCCCGAGGATCCGGAACGATCCCTTGATCCGACCTCCGAAGAGGATCCGGACATAAAGGTGGAGCTGATTGACGGGGTGTTCCACCAATGTAGCATAGACAATGCCCTAGTCGCCATTACGGCTGACTACCCCGGTTTGTTCCCGGCTTCCCTGTGATCGTGACCAAAGTCTTGACACCATCATTTGATCCGGCCAATTCTAACCATCCCATATTGATGGTGCATCGCAGGAGGTGCCTTTAAGGTGGAAGTCGAATCACGGGCGGCCGGACAACAAGGGTCATCCGCCCAAAGAGAGGAAGAGGAGAGCGACGCAATGTAAACGTCGCCAGAACGGCACGGAGCACCGCTATTTCTAAAGGAAGGATCCCGTAAAGTATATTAATGCTCATAACTTTTCCAGAAGAGCACTGCGCGGACAAAGGTCCGGAGAGGTTTCAATCAAGCCTCCGCCGCCATGCTCCAACGCATGGTCCGGGGAGGAGGTGAATACAAGGCGAACGGACGCCTCCGATGGAGGATGCCGACAGCTGTCCGCCACCCGGTCTCGAGGTGGAGAGCGCCATGAATCACAAGCGCCGCCGGACAGTCCTTCGTGACGCGTGTTTCTCCCCGAGGCGTTAAATGCCTTTAAAGCGGGAAACGCGCACCTCCGTGCCGCTCAAGATGGGTTAACCAGAGCCACGGAGCAGTATGTGAAAGACATACAGGTAAGTAATTTTAATAGGTGTATATGGTAGTAGCCCCCGAGACTTAAAATAGTTGAAATAACTGATTTAAGGATCAATTATTATGTAGGGTCTTGCGGAGAAGAATACCCAGCTGTCCCAGGAGCTCCAAGAGTGCAAGGCCCAACTTGAAGTCAAGACTGCCGCCATGGGGGAGCCACAGAGACCCCACTGGTAAGACGACTTTGAAAAGATAATTATTTAGCTAAGTGTGGCGTGAATCGACAAGAATATTGCAGAGGGCGCCGGACTAGATCCGGACAAGCAACAACTCACTGCGTCGCCTAAAGGCTGGCGAGAGGGTGCTTATGAAGGTGCAGCAGAGAGGAACAAGCTCCAAGATGCCCACACCCAAAGAAGGAGAAGAGCTGAAAGGTGTTCGCCCAGCTGTCAGCTCCGTGAAGGAGAATCAGCGGCTTCGTCGCGACATTTATAGTAAGTGCTTGAACAAATTCCTTTGAAAAGAAGAATTCGCGAGGAAGGCGATTGATGTAATTATGTCTTTAAGTGTGCTCACAGTGTCGCCTCATGGAGGAAATGCCTGAGTCAACGGGTGACCAACTTCCCGAGCTAGTGCAATTGCTCGAACGTGTTCGGCAAAGCGATGAGTGGCGCTGCTCATACTTTATGGCCATCCGTCTCCCTACCCGAGGGCCTTGGTGAGCTTGCCGAGAAGCTTGAGGGAGCACGGCGACGCCCGCTTGTGGAAGATATCGGCTGCCGTCAGGCGCCAGGAGGCTGGGCCATGGTGAAGACACGTTACCAAGTCGACCCAAACCACATGGCCGAGGTCGGACTGCGGGGCTGATGGGAAGGAGATCCCTGTGAGCTTGATGTACGACCAAGTAGAACTGGCGCATGAATATTCCCAACAGGATGTAAATTAGACAGCTCGTTAGATGGGATTGAAGAGGAGTACAATCGGTCGGTTTGACGATGTAATTTGATATGACATGTAAAATGCCTTCTAGCCGGATTGTAGATCGCTTGTCTTTGCGGACCGCTTCGCTTCAACCTCGGGACCCAACAGTCCGAGTGTGTCCGAATACCCTTACGGTTATAAAAGAACCGGGCATGCATGGAGACAAGGCGTCGGGTCATAATTGCTTTATCGCATAAGTGCCCAACTAGTTATGTTATATTACATGGTTAGTAAGAAACATCTTCCAGGAGAATAGTTCCGTTAAGGGTTCCTTTCTCAGGAGGCATGCCCTAAAGTGCAATGCCGATCATGTAAAATAGCAGAAAAAGCATCCGGGGCCAGATAAATAAGTAAGTAATAAATCATCTTTCAAGTCACCGATCAATATTCTCTTAAGAACGCTAGCTTTCGGCTTCACCCTACCGAGGTACACATCCGCTGACCCGGCAAGAATAATCACAGAGGTGCTCCTTTACCTCCTAGCCGAACAATCGGAACGTAGGGGTAAGCACAGAGCCAGCAACCCAGCTTGGCCAAAACTTAAGTCATATCGATGCATATAATGGTGAATAAAAGGTACATGCGGAAGTATGACACATGTATTGGGCATGAAGCCCAGATGAATAAGCTTCATTAAAGAAGCCCCAGTATAATGAGTGCAGGGGCACATCAAGTAAAAGTAACAAAGCGCAAATCAGCCCATAAAAGGTAAAAAAGTGGGAAGAAGGAGGAGGAGGAGGACAGTAAAAAACAAGGAGTGGACGGGAGTGAGACGAACCCGAGTCCGGCGTTAGGCGAGAATCTTCGGAGACGGGCTGCGCTCCATGGGTTCGCTCGAGTCGGTTGTCCGATGCGTTACGTAGGAGACGGTACGCCCGCCGGTGAGGACTTGGTCGATGATGAAGGGACCTTCCCACTTGGGCTTGAGTTTGTCCTTTTCTTGTCCGGCAGTATAGAACAAGTTCGCCAACATTGTAAGTTTTGGCCCGCACTTCTCGCTTTGATATCTTCGAGCTGCTGCCGATAAAATGCGGAACGAGCCTTTGCCACGCCCCGCCTCCTCTAAAGCGCCCAGACTGTCGTGCCGATCTAGCTCGGCTTCTCTTTCTTCGTATATGCGCACACGAGGTGAGTCATGAATTATATCGCAGGCAGGACTGCCTCTGCGCCAGATACCATGAAAAATGGTGTGAATCCGTAGTTCGGTTTGGCGTGGTCCGCAGCCCCCGTGAGTACGGAGTCGAGCTCCTCTACCCAAAGGCGTGTTAGATTCCTTGAGGGACCGCACTAGTCCGGGTTTGATGCCGCCATGATTAGACCATTTGCTCGCTCAACTTGACCGTTAGTTTGGGGGTGATAGATCAAGCGTAATCGAGCTTAATGCCCATGTTTTTGCACCAGAGTTTAACCTCGTCGGCCGTGAAGTTCGTGCCGCTGTCGATGATGATGCTGTGGGGACACCAAACGGTGTACTACCCCGGATATGAAGTCTATCACCGTCCGGATTCTGCCATTTTAATCGGCTTGGCCTCAATCCATTTGGTGAATTTGTCCACCATGACCAATAAGTATTTGTGCTTGTGGGTTCCCTTTAAGGGTCCGACCATGTCAAGCCCCTGCACCGCGAACGCCGTGTAATGGGTATAGTTTTGAGGGCGGTGGGTGGCATATGGCTCGATTAGCAAAGAGCTGGCAACCGACGATCGTTGGACTAAATCTCGAGCATCCGCTCGGCCGTCGGCCAATAAAATCTGTACGGAAGGCCTTGTTTACAAGGGCCCGGCTGCAGCGTGGTGCCCGCCGAGTCCGGTGTGAATTTCAGCCAGAGATTTCGCCTTCCTCTTCGGAGATACACCTTTGAAGGACTCGGTTGTGCTTTTCTTATAAAGCTCTCCTCATGGACCTTGTAGGCTTTAGATCGCCGAACTATGCAATGGGCCACATTTTGGTCTTCGGAAGTTCTCGCCGCATTAAGTAGGCTAGGAATGGTTCTGTCCACGGGCAATGACTGCCATTATTTCGTGAGTGAAGGTGTTATTTCGCTGGCTGAGCCACCGATTGTGTCGAGTGGTCTGAGTTAGGTGATGCAGCTGGCTCCGGATTGTTATTTCGGACTCCTCTTCCCATAATACGGATGGCTTAAAGAGCCGCTCCAGAAGATGTTAGGAGGGACAGCATCTCGTTTCGCTACCGATGCGTGCTAACACGCCCGCTGCCTGGTTATTATCCGGGCTACATGATGGAATTCTTATCCTTCAAACCGAGCTGACATTTTTAGGACGGCGCTATGTAAGCTGCCATTTTGGATCTTTGGCGTCAAGTTCCATTTACTTGGGATATTGTGAGGTTTGAATCTCGCACCTCTAGGCGTTAAATGCCCATGGAGATTGCCATCCGGAGGCCATGTAGGAGGGCCTCGATTCGCTGCGTTGTTGGAGTCCATGTACATTATTTGAAGTACGTATTGGATTGTGTCTCCCATTGGGGACGTCAGGACGATGCCAGCCCCCAAGCCAGCCAACATTTTGGATCCGTCGAAATGCATGATCCAGTTGGAGTACCTGCCGTACACTTTAGGGAGTTCGGCTTCGGTCCATTCGACGATGAAGTCCGCCAGAACCTGCGACTTTATAGCTCGCCATGGTTTGTAGGTTATGTCGAATGTTAAGAGCTCGATAGCCCATTTTGCAATCCTGCCCGTTGCGTCGCGATTGTTTATAATATCGTTGAGAGGTACTTCGGAGGCCACCGTTATTGAACACTCTTGAAAGTAATGACGCAGCTTCCGGATGCTATGAACACCGTGACACGCTATCTTTTGATAATGTGGGTACCGGATTTGCATGGAGTTAGAACAAGGATACGTAGTACACGGGTTTTGAAGAGGGAATTTGTGCCCTTCGCTTCTCGCTCAACGACGAGTACCGCGCAAACAACTTGATGTGTTGCTGCGATATATAATAACATAGGCTCGCCCAAGTTGGGCGCGGCCAGGACTGGATTTGTTGCCAGTATGGTCTTTATTTCTTCGAGTCCGGCTGTGGAAGCATCCGTCCATTCGAAATGTTCGGGCGCCGGAGGAGGCGGTAGAGGGCGAGCCTTTTCTCCCAAACGGGAGATGAAGCGACTTAAGGCCGCCACGCATCCGGTTAGTTTTTGTATCTGCTTGAGGTCTTTTGAATATCCAATTGTGACAGAGCTCGATTTTGGCCGGTTTGCTTCAATTCCTCGACCGGATACGATGAAGCCCAAGAGCTTTCCGCTGGTACGCAAGACGATTTTTCCGGATTGAGCTTAATGTCATATGCTCGGAGGTTGTCGAATGTCACCTCAAGTCTTCTACTAGAGTTCCGACGTGTTTGGTCTTGACGACCACATCGTCTCACGATGCCTCTACTGTTTTGCCTATCTGGGTAGCTAGACATGTTTGAATCATGCGCCGATATGTTGCTTGGCGCTTTTTGAGTCCGAAGGGCATTGTGTTGAAGCGTAATGGCCCATATGGAGTAATGAATGCCGCTATGCTCGGTCTTTCTCCGCCATCTTGATTTGATGGTATCCGGAGTATCGTCGAAGAAGCACAATGAATCGTGTTCGCAGTAGCATCGATGATTTGGTCGATGCGAGGGAGGGGGAAGGGTCCTTGGACAGGCCTTGTTAAGGTCTTTAAAATCGACGCAGAGGCGCCAGGATTTGTCCTTTTTGGTACCATTACTAGATTGGCTAGCCAGTCCGGATGCTTTATATCTCGATGAATCCGCTTCTAAGAGTTTGGTTAGCTCTTCTCCCATTGCCGTCTTTTGGGCTCGTAAAATCGCCAAGAGCTTGTTTGATCGGCTTGAATCCTTTTAGGATATTTAGGCTGTGCTCGCCACAGCATGGGATTCTGGCATGTTCAAGGATGCCGGGAAAAATGTCCCAATTTTCTGAAGGAATTCTCGTAGCGGCCTCGACATCAGGATTTAATTGTGCCCCAATGGAGGCCGTCTTTGTGGGGTCCGTTGGATGGACCTGAAATTTGACTATCTCGTCGCTGGTTTAAAGGAGGTGGATTTGGACCTCTTATTGAGTATCACATCGCCCCTATCCATCGTGGAGCGCAGATGTAGCTAGTTCCTCCGCCGCTAGGGCTTCGGACAATGCCTCTAGGGCCGGGCTGGCTGTCTTATTTTCGCGCTGAGTGCCGATCCGGATCATCGGGAGAGTGATTATCCCATTGGGTCCGGGCATTTTGAGCTTCATGTACCCGTAGTGGGGTATAGCTTGAAGATCGTGAATGCCTCTCGCCCTAACAAAGCGTGATATCCGCTGCGAATGGGGCCACTTGAAACGTGACCTCCTCGGACCTGTAATTGTCCGGTGAGCCAACACTACATCTAGTGTGATTTTTCCCGCGCAACGCATTTCTCGACTAGGGATTATCCTCCAAGGTTGTGCTGCTTCGCCAATGCGGCTCCGTCAATTTCCATTTTTGAAGGGTTTCATAGATGAGGTTTAATCGCTGCCGCCATCCATGAGTACCTTAGTAAGAGGAAACCGCCCACTATCGATCGAGGACCAATGCGGCTGGTGCTCTAGCTATTCGAATTTAGGTTAAATCGCTGGCGTTGAAGGTGATAGCCGTGTCGCCCATGTATTTGTTGTTGCTACTTGGTAGACTTGGTGAGGCTATGGATTGTTCGCTTCGCATGTTATTTGATGCGAAAGTCTCAAGACTGTTAATACCGATCGGTATCGCTGGGTTGGTTGCGGGGCTAAAAAGCTTACGCCACTTTTGGCCACTGCAGTAGTATCCAACACGCCAAGGCTGTGTGTTGGAGTGGCGCCCTCCGTCTTTGTGGATTTTGTAGGGTCCGTTGAGCCAACCCTCCAGTACGGTTCCATACCCTTTAGGGGTTTTTGGTTTTTTGGTATTCAACCCGGGTGCTTGATAATGATGCACCCTTTTGTTCCGGACTAGGGATGTATTCGGGGCCGGATTATCCCAAAATTTACTTTCGGTTTTCCAGGCGCTCTCCATCGCACAGTACTTTTGTACTATTTTCGCCAAGTCAGTAAAGCGTGTAATTTTGCGATGACTTATGGCGTTTAGGATTCCCTTGTCCGTGCAATTATTGCAGAAAATTGGGATTGCGCCCTCCTCTCGGTAGTCCTTTATCCTGTTCTTAACCGGGAGGAATCGCCCAAGAATGATGTAATCGCTTCAGCGGGCTCTTCCGAATTCGAGAGATTGCTAATGTTTGGGTGGGCGGGTGGGACTAGATCCGGAACCCTGTCCAATTCAGGACTCGAGGGCCGAGAAGTTTCCAAACTTGGAAGTTTGGATTTTCGAGTGTTATCCAATGAGTCCAACCCGCCGCCTGACTTTAAGTTCAGGGCTTGGTCGACGTCCGTCCCTCTGCGGGAATCCGGCATGGAGGGATCGGGAATCCAGACGCAACTAGTTTTTAAGATACAAGAAGAATCGCCGCATTGCTGCTCTCTCACAGCAACATGATGGGTAGCCTGGGGAGAGTTGATCTCTCTCAGATCGATTTTAAGCCCGATCCGGTCGTACTCTGTGGCGACTCCCAGGGCAGCGATGCGATCCAAGAGCTCGTTTATGGAGGAGAGCTTGATCGGATCTAACTGTTCGGCAAGTTCTGAACTAACACGAAGATTGGTTTCGATGACTCGAGAGGTCATCGTCGGCGCGGTGGCCGGACTGGCGGTCATAAGAAAACCACCTAGTCAAGAGTTCGCCAACGCCAAGGCTCCTTTGGCGATAGTATCGCCTCTAAAGACGAGATGAGGCATCCTACCGACGGCGATGGCACGAGGAACTCTCAATGAAAGCACCAATGTCGGTGTCAAACCGCGGATCTCGGTAGGGGGTCCCGAACTGTGCGTCTGGGCGGATGGTAACAGGAGACAAGGGACACGATGTTTTACCCAGGTTCGGGCCCTCTTGATGGAGGTAAAACCCTACGTCCTGCTAGATTAATATTGATGATGTGTGTTACAAGAGTGGATCTACCACGAGATCAAAGAGGCTAAACCCTAGAAGCTAGCCTATGGTATGATTGTTGTTCGTCCTACGGACTAAAACCCTCCGGTTTATATAGACACCGGATAGGGTTAGGGTTACACAGAGTCGGTGAGGGTCGGCGAGCTCACCGGCGATGATGCGGGGCACGGCGAGGTCGGGCGAAGGCACGGCTGGACTCAACGTCGTGTCGCCGTTCGGGTGGAGGTGGTGGACGTCACCGGAGTTGCCTGGTTCGTCGGCGACGAGGAGGCACGGTGGAGGAGCTTCGGGCGGCGGTGGCTCCGGCCGTTTCCGGCTGTAGAAGAGGCAGGGGAGAGAGGGGGAATGGTCAGTGAGCCACGGCGGTTCCAGATCGAGGAAGAGGAGCGGCGGAGAGGGCCTGTACCCTGAGATCGACGGTGACCCGAGGCGGCGGAGCTCGAGCTCGATCTTGAGCTCGGGCTCGTCTGGAGAGGGGTGAGTGGTGTAGGGGGGTGATCAGGGGAGTGAGATAGCGATTGGTGAGGAGAGTAGGGCTCGGGGAGGCCCTTAAATAGGTTAACGGCGGTCCACCAAGGACCCGTGGCGCCGGCGAGCTTGCTGCGGTTGCTACGGGTCATGGGGGCTCAAATGAGCGTGTCCGGGGCGTTTGTGGAGGTGGTCTACGACCAGGGGAAGGAAGAGAGGGAGCAGGAGGGGCCAGAGGCGCCACAGCGTGAGCAGGGCCACTGTTGCGCTCGGGTGGGAGGCAAGGCAAGGAGCTGGGGCGAGAGGAGGGAGAAGGAGGAGGGGGACCAGGCTGTGGCGTCTTGCGGACGTCGAGGCGCATCGTCGGGCGCGCCGGGGAGGCCCGAGGTGGCCGGAGGCGGTTGGAAGGTGGCGGCTACAGTGCGGGAGCGCACTGTAGCGCGCTCCAGAGCGCCCAAATGGCCGGCATGGCCATTTTCTATGCATGTGGTCACGGCCAAAGGTGTCTGGTAGCTCTAGGGGGAAGTAAAGAATGGGGAAGGGGCATTGGATGCCCTGGGTGGCCACTGGAGTGAGGAGGGAGGTGAGAAAGGAGAGAGAAGTTGCTGTCCAGGGAGGTAAATGGGGATGTTTCACCCCTTAATCATTGAGCAATAGCCAGGGGGAGTTACTGGAGGTAGGAGAGGACTAGGAGGAACTGTGGTAAAGAGTTGAGTTCAAGGAGAATAGTGTTAGTGGTCAAAATGGTGATTTTTGAAAAGTGGCAGAAGGTGTTTGCTGATGGTTTGGACAGGTAAATGAATTCCATTTGGCATGAGACTCCACAGGGTGAAATGACACATATAACTAGGGCCTTCCACCAAGTTGGAGCTTATTTGGGCAAAGTTGCCAATGCAACTTTTGTAAACCCTAGAAATTAGCAGAAATGAACTTGTTTAGATCTAGTTGAGCAAATCACTTCTCCTTGATGCACCACTTGGTGTGGTGGCCTCATTTGGTCATGTGAACATGCTCACCAAAGTTGGGGTCAAGGAGAGAAAGTTGGTAGTACAAAGTTGTTCAAATTTGATTCAGTCGAGAGAGGTTTTGGGGCATTTTGGTGGACCAAATGACTTTAATTGACATGAGTCTTTGGAAGGTGATCACAATATGCATTTGTGACTTGCAGGATTTTCCTTGGAATTTTATGAAAATATTACCTGTAGAAATATTTCAAATCTTTGAAATGGGCAGAAATGGTTTTGGGAGGTTTTGTCCAATATTTTGAACATGACCATGTGTTGAAACTCTTATATATGGGAAATATATGCCCACTAAGTTTCCCTGATTTTTGTCAAAAAAATTTAAAACAATAATTTTTTTCCGTATTAAAGACCATTTCTGGCCTTAAGAAAAAGATTTTAAATAAAATAGGAAAATAACTTTTAAAATTATATTTTTGTGGTTTATGGGAATCCTATATCTAATAGGTTTCAAACATAGCTTTTGAAATATTTTTCATACCCCAAATCAAGTACTTGCATTGCAAACCTCAATTCAGGGGTTTTTGGAAAACTAATTTTTGAAAATACTTTTTGGCCAAATTATTTTTGTAAGAAAATACTATATTGCACTATACACATGGCATGATCATTGGGCAGAAGTTTGGGGCAAGGAGATGAAGTACAGAAGGTGGAGTAGTTGACTTTAAAGATCACTTGAAAATTTCAGAGAGAAAACCAACTCCAAAATAAAAGCCAAATAGTGCAAAAGTTTTTGTTGGTTCAATTTTTTTTATGTTTTATTAATGCAAATGAAATGTTACAAAATGCAGGGTGTGACATAAATATTTCTGTGATTCCAAAAATATTGGTTTGAATTTTACCTCTTACCAATATTTTCACAGAGTAAGAGGAACATTTCTTTGGACTCATTTGATGAGAATTAAATGTTGACTATTTTTAAAAGGTTTCTGAGGCTTTGAAAATTCCCTCAATTCAAATTTCAGAATTTAGACATGATGATCATGCAAGGACAAGCAAAGGCTAAACTAGGGTTGTGACACTCCAGCTGATCCATCTTCGCTCTTTACTGCACATGATGTCCCAGAGGACCAAGTGGGTGCTGTCAAGGAAGCTATACGCCAGGCGGGCATCATGATGGAGCAGATGAAGGTGGTCTAGGAAGCCAGACAAGCGGCTTACGATGCCAGCTCGGCCCTTCCTCGGAACATCCAGGTTGATTGATCACCGACTGACTCTTTAGCTTGTCGCTTGTTCTGTTAGGATATGTTATTACCTGAAAACTTTCTTTGAAAATATTTTCATCTTCTCGTTTCAGTATTCGTGACACCCTTCGGGTGTTTTGATTTGCCACTGAGCAAACTTGTATCTTGAGTCGACTAGGTTGTGCCGATTGGATCTTTGAACTAGTGGGGGCACGCTGAGTGCACCCACTAGGTGTAGTCCCCGAGACCATAGTTGACTGCGGGCAATCGATCGTGGTCCGAGCTAAATTTTCCACTCGGCCCGGACGGGCCATGTCGAGTGGAACTGAACTGGGGCACACTAAGTGCACCCATCGGGTAGTCCTCGAGACCGTGGTCGATCTGCGGGCGATCGATCACGGTCCGAGAACAACTTGCCTCTTTTTTTACACTCGCCCGACACACCACGCCGAAAGTGGAATCGGATCTGGGGCACGCTAAGTGCACCCATCGGTGTAGTCCCGAGACTCTTGTTGGATGTTTGATTCGGCAAGAGTCTTAGAACTTGTTGAATTTATCGCACCATTGCTCAAGTAACCAATCTTTCCATCCGTCGATTGGCTGTCTTTTGATTACGTAAATCTTGTGAACTTGGAGCTCGTTTTGTCGACACGGAGAAGAAGCGATTCAGCTCAACCTCGATCCGAGCTGGCCAAGACAAATCTTCGTAAGGCCATGGATGAAGCCACCGGTAAGAGAAAACTTGTCGACTGATTTGTCTGAACCGGATGTTATTTGCTTTTTCTAAACCGAGCGTTATTTCTTTCAGAGAAACTGAACCAAGCTCTGGCGAAAAAGGATCAAGATCTTGCGGCCGCACAGAAAATAGCTGATGAGAAAACTGCACTCGCTGAACAGAAGCTAGCTTCAGTCGGCAAACTAGAAGAAGAAAACGCCAAGATGAAAACTGCCCTTGATGAAGACAATAAGGAAGCGACTCGCCTGAAGAAGGACAAGAACAATCTGAACGAGAAGATGGAAGGCATTGCTCGCAAGAGGGACGATCTGGAGAACTATCTGGGAGGTCTTGCCAAGAAGCTGTTCGTCATGCTTGAAGGTATTTTCTTCGGCCCGACTGACTTGTTATTGTCAACTCGACATACAACCACTGACTCATCTTTGAATTGTGCGTGCAGAATTTTGCCAGAACTTCGAGGAAGAGACTGGGCGAGTTGAGACAAGCTTGGACACCATCCACTCTCCAGTGAAGGACGAAGCTGCCATGAACGTACTCCGACTGGAATCTCGCGTTGCTAGTATTGTCGACTATCTTGCTCGACTGAAAGTCGCAATGTCGCGGATCGACACAGCTCTCTAGCCAAGGACGACGCTCCAGAATGACCTCGAGTCTCTGATGACTCGACTTAATGAGGTTCCCGGTCGAGTGCAAGAATGGAAGAAGTCTTCTGCTCGGTGCGGCGCTGATGTGGCTCTGTCCTTGGTTCGTGTCCACTGCAAGGAAGCGCGAGAAGAGAAGCTGGCGGTGATCAAGGTTGCCACTACCAAGAGGCACGACTTCCAATCTTTCATGGAGACCTTTATTGCTGCTGCCACTGGATTCTCGACAAAATCGACCGACGAGTTTGTCGAGCCTGCTAGCCCTCCTCCCGCGGAGTGAACAAACTTTTTATGCCTCACCTTAAATTTGCCTCGGAATGCCGAGTGATTTTGTAACCATTAAACTCCTTCGGGCTTGCTGACAAAGTACTTCAGTCCGTGGTCCGGAACCTTAGGATTTATCTGAACTTGGTTTATCTCTGCATATGCTTGTGTTTGCTTTTGAGTGGACCTTGTCTTTCACTCGGAATAATCTTTGTACTTGAGACACAGCTCTGAGGAGAAGGTCCCAGTCAACCTGCACCTCGTCGTCCTTGCGGATCGGGATGGAGCGCACGTTATACTTGTGGCGCAGCTCCAAAGAGAAGGTTGCAGTTGACCGGCAACTCGTCGTCCTTGCGGATCGGGATGGAGCGCACGTTATACTTGTGGCGCAGCTCCGAAGAGAAGGTTGCAGTCGACCTGCACCTCGTCGTCTTTGCGGATCAGGATGGAGCGCATGTTATACTTGTGGCACAACTCCGAAGAGAAGGTTGCAGTCGACCTGCATCTCGTTGTCCTTGCGGACCGGGACGTGTTTTAAACTTAGTCAATTACTGGACTGCAGCTAAGCCTTCGAGTGAGAGGATTGCTCACCACTCGGTAGGATTTTTTAAACTTAGGTGAGTACTGGACTGCAGCTAAGCCTCCGAGTGAGAGGATTGCTCACCACTCGGTAGGATTTTTTAAACTTAGGCGAGTACGGAACTGCAGCTAAGCCCCAGAGTGTGAGGGTTGCTCACCACTCGGTAGGATTTTTTAAACTTAGGCGAGTACGGAACTGCAGCTAAGCCCCCGAGTGTGAGGGTTGCTCACCACTCCGTAGGATGTTTTAAACTTAGGCGAGTACAGAACTGCAGATAAGCCCCCGAGTGTGAGGGTTGCTCACCACTCGATAGGGTTTTTTAAACTTAGGCGAGTACTAGACTGCAGCTAAGCCCCTGAGTGAGAGGTTTGCTCACCACTCAGTGGGATTTTTTAAACTTAGGCGAGTACTGGACTGCAGCTAAGCCCCCGACCACTCGGTGGGATTTTTTAAACTTAGGAGAGTACTGCACCGCAGCTAAGCCCCCGAGTGAGAGGCTCACTCACCACTCGATGGGATCTTTTAAACTTAGGCGAGTACTGGACTGCAGCTAAGCCCCCGAGTGAGAGGCCTGCTCACCACTCGGTGATTTTTTTTAAACTTAGGCGAGTACTGGACTGCAGCTAAGCCCCCGAGTGAGAGGCTTGCTCACCACTCGATGTGATTTTTTAAACATAGGCGAGTACTGGACTACAACTAAGCCCCCGAGTGAGAGGCTTGCTCACCACTTGGTGGGATTTTTTAAACTTAGGCGAGTACTGGACTGCAGCTAAGCCCCCGTGTGAGAGGCTTGCTCACCACTCGGTGGGATTTTTTAAACTTAGGCGAGTACTGGACTACAGCTAAGCCCCCGAGTGAGAGGCTTGCTCACCACTCGGTAGGATTTTTCGAACTTAGCCGAAACGGATTCGCAGCTAAGCACCCCGAGTGAGAGGTTTGCTCACCACTCGGTAGGATTTTTCGAATTTAGGCAAAACGGATTCGCAGCTAAGCCCCCCGAGTGAGAGGTTTGCTCACCACTCGGTAGGATTTTTCGAACTTAGGCGAAACGGATTCGCAGCTTAGCCACCCACTGGGTTATTTAGAGAATAAGAAAGGAACAACAATCATTTATGAGATTGCAAAAAACTGTGTCTTTAATAATCAAACTAGAAGGTATTTCTTATTAGATCTCGACAGTCTGAATACTTAAGTGTAAAAGGGGCGGAACAGCTCCGCATTCCAAGTGCTTGGCTCATCTTTCTCGTTTTCGACGTTATAGAGGCGATATGCTCCGTTGTGGAGTACTTTGGTGACGATGAAGGGACCTTCCCAAGTAGGAGCGAGCTTGTGTGGTTCCTGCTGATCCACTCGAAGAACCAAGTCTCCCTCTTGAAAAGCTTGACCCTCACGTTTCTGGCATGGAATCGACGCAGTTCTTGCTGATAGATGGTCGACCGTGCCAGGGCCATCTCTCTTTCCTCTTCCAGGAGATCAACTGCATCTTGCCATGCCTGTTATGCTTCATCTTCTGAGAAAAGCTCGACTTGGGGTGCATTGTGAAGCAAGTCACTCGGGAGTACAGCCTCAGCTCCATAGATCAAGAAGTATGGAGTTCGGCCAGGCGACCGATTAGGAGTTGTCCTCAATCCCCAAAGCACTGATGGAAGTTCATCGACCCAGGCGCCTGCTGCGTGCTTGAGATCACGCATCAGTCGGAGTTTCAGTCCTTTGGGAATCAATCCGTTTGCTCTTTCAGCTTGTCCATTCGACTGGGAGTGGGTGACTGAAGCATAGTCGACTCGAGTGCCTTGGGAAGCGCAAAAGGCTCGGAACTCATCAGAGTCAAAGTTCGACCCATTGTCAGTGATGATGCTATGTGGAACACCATATCTGAATGTTAACTCTTTGATGAAGCTGACATCAATACTAGCTTCAAGATTTTTGATAGTCTTGGCTTCGATCCATTTGGTGAACTTGTCGACTGCCACGAGCACATGAGTGAAGCCGCTTCTACCGGTCCTCAGAGGTCCAACCATATCCAATCCCCAAACAGCAAAGGGCCAGATGAGTGGAATGGTCTCCAGGGCTGATGCAGGCTTATGAGACATGTTGGAGTAAAACTGGCAACCTTCACATTTGTCGACTATTTCTTTTGCCATCTCATTTGCTCGTGGCCAATAAAATCCCGCTCGTTATGCTTTGGCCACAATTGTCCGAGAGGACGCATGGTGACCGCAGATCCCCGAGTGGATGTCGTTCAGGATCACTCGACCTTCTTCTGGTGTTATGCATTTCTGGCTGACTCCAGTTACACTTTCTCTGAACAACTGTCCTCTTATCACAGTAAAGGCTTTGGATCAACGGATGATTTGTCGAGCCTCTTCTTCATCCTCTGGGAGCTCCTTCCTCAGAATGTATGCGATGTACGACACTGTCCAATCGGGAGTGATGACCAAAACCTCCATGATCAAGTCGACCACGGCTGGGACTTCAACTTCAGTCAGATCAGTGGCACTCTTTGGTTGTGGGGGCTCTTCAGTGAAAGGATCTTCTTGAACTGATGGTGTATGAATATGTTCCAAAAACACATTGCTGGGAATGGCCTCCCTCTTGGAACCTATCTTTGCCAAATCATCAGCTGCTTGATTTTTCAATCGGGGTATGTGATGGAGCTCTAACCCTTCAAACTTCTTCTCTAACTTTCTCACTGCATTACAATAGCCAGTCATGGCTGGGCTTCTGACATCCCACTTCTTCATTACTTGATTGACCACCAAATCCGAGTCACCGTAGACCATGAGGCGACGGACGCCGAGTGAAATCGCCATACGCAACGCGTACAGAAGTGCTTCATATTCAGCTTCGTTATTGGAGGAGTGAAAATGAATCTGGAAAACATAACTGAGTTTGTCACCTCGGGGGGATACTAATACCACCCCAGCACCGGAACCATTCAGCATCTTGGATCCATCGAAGAACATGGTCCAATGCTCCGAGTGAATCTGAGTCGGCTGTTGCTGTTCAACCCACTCGGCGAGGAAATCTTCTATTGCTTGGGACTTGATAGCTTTCTTTGCCTCAAACTTGATATCCAAGGGAAGGAGTTCAATCACCCAGTTTGCCACTCGACCAGTTGCATCTCTGTGTTCAAGATCTTTGACAATGGTGCATCGCTGACGACTGTAATGGAGTGATCAGAGAAATAGTGTGCAACCTTCTTCGTGGTCATGTAAATCCCATAAACAAGCTTCTGATAATGTGGATATCTTTGCTTGGATGGAGTCAGAACTTCAGAAACATAGTATACTGGGTGCTGAACTTTATAGGCCTTTCCTTCTTCTTCCCGCTCGACCATGAGTACTGTACTGACAACTTGTCCAGTGGCTGCAATATAAAGCAGTAAAGGCTCTTTGCTGATTGGGCCAGCGAGCACCGGCTGGGTGGAAAGCAGGGCTTTGAGCTCTGCAAACGCTGCATCAGCTTCAGGAGTCCACTCGAACTTTTCAGATTTCTTCATCAGTAGGTAAAGAGGCAATGCCTTTTCACTGAGGCGAGAAATGAATCGACTCAAGGCGGCCAAACAACCAGTAAACTTCTGGACATCATGCACACGCACAGGGTGTTTCATCCGGAGTATAGCACCAACTTTCTCTGGGTTAGCGTCGATCCCTCGTTCGGAAACGAAGAAAATGAGTAACTTTCCGCCAGGAACTCCGAATGTGCACTTTGATGGATTAAGCTTGATATCATACCTTCTGAGGTTGGCAAAAGTTTCAGCAAGGTCAGCAAACAGGTCAGAACCTTTACGTGACTTGACCACAATGTCATCCATGTATGCTTCCACATTCCGACTGATTTGAGTGAGCAGGCACTTCTGAATCATCCTCATGAATGTGGCTCCAGCGTTCTTCAGGCCGAATGGCATGGTGACATAACAGAAGCATCCAAATGGAGTGATGAAAGCCGTTTTTTCCATCGGGTCCATACAGTCGGATCTGATGATACCCGGAATAGGCGTCCAGAAAAGACAATCGCTCACACCGCGCAGTCGAGTCGACGATTTGGTCGATGCGGGGAGAGGAAAATGATCTTTCGGGTAGGCCCGATTGATATGCTCGAAGTTAATGCACATGCGAAGTGAATCGTCCTTCTTGGGGACCATGACAACATTGGCGAGCCACTCGGAGTGGCAAATCTCTCGGATGAACTCAACTTCCAGGAGCCGAGCCACTTCCTCACCAATTGCTTTTCTCTTCTGTACAGCGGACCGTCGAAGATGTTCTTTGACTGGTTTTACTTTTGGGTCGACTCACAAATGATGCTCAGCCAGTCCCCTGGGTACACCCGGCATGTCAGTAGGCTTCCATGCAAAGATATTCCAGTTCTCATGGAGGAACTGGATGAGCGCTTCTTCCTATTTGCCGTCGAGTGATGTTGAGATATGAGTAGGAGCAGCATTAGGATTGGTCGGGTGAATATGAATTGGCTTGGTTTCACCGGACGACTAAAATGCAGAATCAGTGGCAGGCTTCTTGGAGCACAACAAATCACTTGGATCTGCATTCTTCTGGTATTCTTGCATTTCGACTGCTGCCATTTGTGTAGCGGCAATTTTTGAGCCCTTCTGGAAGCACTCTTCTGCCTTCTGCCGATTGCCAGTGATAGTGATCACTCCTTTGGGACCAGGCATTTTCAATTTGATGTACACGTAACATGGTCGAGCCATGAAATGTGCATAGGCAGGCCTGCCAAGAATAGCATGATAAGCACTCTGGAAATCCACTACTTCAAATGTCAACTTCTCTTTGCGGTAATTCTTGGAATCACCGAAAACCACATCAAGGGTGATCTGGCCGAGTGATTCAGCCTTCTTGCCAGGTATAACACCATGGAAACTCATATTGCTTTCACTAAGCTTGGACATCGAAATGCCATTCCCTTCAAGGTTTCAGCATAAAGGATATTCAGGCCACTACCACCATCCATCAGCAGTTTAGTCTGTCGAGTGCCTTCAACAACTGGGTCGACCACCAACGCTTGCCTCCCAGAGGTGGCTATACGTGCTGGATGGTCAGACTGGTCAAATGTGATGGCAGTCTGGGACCACTTCAAATAACTCGGTGTTGCCGGAGCAACCATGTTCACTTCTCTGTTGATAACTTTCAGTCGACTTTTGCTCTCAACATCAGCAAAAATCATCAGAGTGGAATTGACGTTGGGAAACCATCATCATCTTCTTCCTTATCCTCACCCTTGTCTGACTCCTTCTCCTTCTCATTGGGTTGTTTCTCTTGGAACAATTTGGATCAGGAGTCGACCTTCGCCGAGTGGTGTGTTTAGGGTAAATGAGATCACCCTCTTCATCTTTCTTGGTATGAATGTGGCATGGTAAATCCAAAACGTCATTTCCGGCGTGATCTTTCACTTTCTTGGGGTTCCAGGGCCCTTTGGGCTTCCCCTTGAACTTTCCTTGAGCCAGAACCAAAGCTTCACCGGGGCTGCTGGTTCGGCCTTGCGTTTCTGTTTTCGACTGGAATTCCCTCCCTCGGTTTCTTGGGCGACTATTTTGTGTTTGCCTCTCCGGAGTCGGTCTTCCTCTTCACCATTAGCGTACTTGGTGGCAATCTCCATCATCCGAGTCAGGGACATATCTCCTGTCGGACCGAATTTCAGATTCAACTCTTGATACTTAACACCTCCTTAAAGGCACAAACTGCTTGGTGATCAGAAACATTCTCCACTGTATGGTGCAATGTGATCCATCTCTGGATATAATCTCTCAAGGTCTCATTCTGTTTCTGCACGCAAGACTGCAATTCTGTTAACCCTGCTGTCCGTTTGCAAGTACCCTCAAAAGTTCTAACAAACACTCGGGCGAGTTCCTCCCAACTGTAAATGCTGCCAGGTGCCAACTGAGTGAACTATGCTCTGGCCGAGCCTTCCAACATCAGAGGAAGGTGCTTCATAGCCACTTCATCATTGCCACCACCTATCTGTACA
Organism: Aegilops longissima; assembly: GCA_021605205.1. Lineage (NCBI taxonomy): Eukaryota > Viridiplantae > Streptophyta > Magnoliopsida > Poales > Poaceae > Aegilops > Aegilops longissima. Next base: position 654,617,043 of record CM038682.1, on the reverse strand, counting down.
GCCACTCGGTAATCCTCAAGCCAAGTGTCGGGCTTGGACTTACCAGTGAACTTGCTGACTCCAGTCGCCAACCTGAAGTTGGGAGGAATCACCGCAGCCCTGATGGCTCTGCTGAAGCACTCTGGACCTGAAACATGCACTCTGCTGCCAGTCGGGTGATCTCTGTCATGACCCTCTCTGTGTGCTCTATTCCTGTCAACCAGACCTTGAACGAGAATAGATCTCGCATCAAAGCCCGACTCCCTGGGGTCGACTGGAATTCTTCGCCCGCCACTGTGAGGGCGTCTGTCGTCATGCTGCCGAGGCACATATGACCCACTCCTCAGGGGAGGTGTGTTCACTCGACGACGGTCGTCATATTGCTCGTAGTTTCTGTACTGATCTTGCCGGTGCCCACGTCCCTCATGCCGCGAAGGCGATCTTGGGCCGTGAGCCGACTGGACTGTGTCTGCCATCACAGATCTGCTATGAATCCTATTCCGCGACTGAGATACTATTGTGTTCTACTCGGTGGCTGCCTAGAGGAAAGCCCGGATCTACATCAAACCTCTGCCAGCTTCCGACTAGGAAGGCTGAATTGACTCTTCTATTCGGGCCGCTGTTGTGAGATTTTGGATCGGAGTGCGGTATACCTGAGTTTGAGGCCGAAAAAGCTGCCGTCGACTGGATTCAGGGATCCATTGCCGAGCACGCTCGTCGAGTGCATGTTGGAGGTTCTCCAGTCGAGTGCGCTCAGCCAAGTTGGCCAGGCGCGCCTCCTTCAAGGCCCGGGCCTCGGGGGTTTCTCCAATGATAGGAGTGTGAAGTGCATCCATATTGCGACGGTGAAGCTCTTCCCTCTGCTATGAGGAAAGGGGCTCGGGGCGGTACTCCTCGTGAATGCGCGACAGATCACCGCCGCCATCGTCACTGTCGTTGCGGGGGAAGCCAGGAGGAATGCGCAGTCCATTGACCATCAAGACTTCCTCCGCGGGATCGCTGCTGTCGCACTCGGATGCGCTCTCGACGGAGCCAGTGGACAGGTCGAACAGGCCGTAGAGAGTTTCGTCGGGCTCGATTGCCGCGAATTTTGGGGTGGCCGACTGAGGGGCCACCGCGTGCCTCACCCACCGCTGGAGCCGCGACCGACCGGAATGCTTGCGCCGGCAAACAGCGGGGAGCGAGGACACCACAGGAGCCGACCGATACTGGGTCGACAGCTGCCGGAGAAGGACGCCACGGATGCACGCGCGAAAGTGCGTCGCCCCATGGACGGGGAGCGCCTCGACGTCGAGGGGAGCCTCCTGAAGCAAGGCGGAGTCGTCGGCGACAAAGACGAGCGCGCTGAGACGGATCTCGCGGCCCTCAGCCAATCCACCGCCGGCAACCATCATGATGATGGGAATAGGAGAAAATGCAACTTCACCAAAAAGTTGCTAAGACACCTGCCTTGACTTGGCAGTCTTCAAACGCTCTCTGACAAGCTGGACTTGCTCTTCTGCTTCACGGAGGATATCGGGCCCAAAGACTAGTCCTTCTCCGGTCTCTGACCAATTGAGGGGTGTGCGGCACTTCCGTCCGTATAACACCTCAAATGGTTCCATCTGAAGGCTTGACTGATAACTGTTGTTGTAGGAGAACTCGGCGAAAGGGAGGCAATCTTCCCACCTAGCTCCATATGCTAAGACACAGGCTCGGAGCATGTCTTCAAGTATCTGATTCACTCGTTACATCGACCTCCGATTACGTGGGTGGAAAGCGGTCTTTGAAGGACAACTTGGTCCACATGGCCTCTTGGAACTTCTTCTAGAACCTTTAGGTAAACTGGGTTCCTCGATCTGACACAATCTCCTTGGGAACACAATGAAGGCTTACGATTCTGTTGATGTAGAGGCTGGCTAGCTGGTTTGCCTTGTAAGTCGTTTTGACAGGAATGAAATGGGCTACTTTGGTCAAATGGTCGACTATGACCCAGATGGAGTCATGTCCCTTATTTTACCTGGGTAATCCAGTGATGAAGTCCATTCCGACTTTATCCCATTTCCATTCAGGCACCTTGAGAGGCTGTAACAATCCAGCGGGTCGCTGATGTTCAGCTTTGACCCTTTGGCATATGTCACACTTAGCGACGAAAGTGGCTATCTCTCTCTCTTCATGCCATGCCACCTGAATCTTTCCTTTGGGTCTTGATACATCTTGGTTCCTCCGGGGTGGATGGAATACGGGGTGTCATGAGCTTCTTGCAAGATCAAATTCTTGAGCTCAATCTTGTTGGGTACGCAAATGTGATTCCCAAACCACACAATTCCTTGCTCATCCTCTGAGAATCCTGGGGCCTTGCCTGCCTTGATCTTCCTCTTGATTCCTTCAATACTTCCGTGTCCCTGCTGAGCTTCCTTAATATCATCTATCAAGGTAGGCCTAACTTCGAGGTTGGCCAAGAATCCTGGTGCAACCAATTGCAAGCCGAGGCTTTCAAGTTCTTCATACAAGGCGGGTAGCCTGCTCTTAAGCATAGCATTCAAGGAACAAGCCTTTCTGCTTAATGCATCTGCTACCACATTAGCCTTCCCAGGGTGGTATTGAACACTGAGGTCATAATCCTTGATCAACTCTAGCCACCTTCTCTGCCTCATGTTCAATTCCTTCTGAGTGAAAATATACTTCAGACTTTTGTGATCCGTGTATATCTCACACCGCTTCCCTAGGAGGTAATGTCGCCATGTCTTCAGGGCATGAACCACTGCTGCTAACTCAAGATCATGAGTAGCATAGTTCTCTTCATGGGGCCATAGTTTCCTTGAAAGGTAAGCTACGACTCTGCCCTCTTGCATCAGGACACCTCCCAGTCCGGTTCTTGACGCATCACAATATATCACAAATTCCTTATGTATATCTGGTGTGGCCAGAACTGGGGCGGTGGTCAGTCTCTTCTTCAGCTCCTGAAAGCTCTCTTCACACTTCGGCGTCCATTCAAACTTCTTGTCCTTCTTCAAGAGCTGAGTCATGGGTTGGGCAATGCTTGAGAATCCTTCAACGAACTTGCGGTAATATCCTGTGAGTCCGAGGAAGCTTCTGACTTCCTTCACATTGCTTGGAGTTTGCCATTCAGTCACGGCTTTAATCTTGGTGGGGTCTACTGACAACCCTTCGGCATTCAGTACATGACCCAAGAATCCAACTTCATGCAGCCAAAATTCGCATTTGCTGAACTTGGCATACAGTTGGTGCTCTCGAAGCTTGTCTAGGACCATCCTCAAGTGTTGCTCGTGCTCTTCTTCCGTCTTCGAGAAGACAAGAATGTCATCAATGAAGACAACGACAAACTTGTCCAAATATTCCATGAAGACCTTATTCATGAGATACATGAAGTAAGCTGGGGCATTGGTCAATCCAAAGGACATGACCGTGCACTCATACAGGCCATATCTGGTTACAAATGTCGTCTTCGGAATATCTTGGGGTCTGATTTTCAGCTGGTAGTACCCAGATCTGAGGTCGATCTTGGAGAACACATTGGCCCCATTGAGTTGATCAAACAGATCTTCAATCTTGGGAAGTGGATACTTGTTCTTGATTGTAACTTCATTGAGGGAGCGGTAGTCAATGGATAGGCGGATGGTACCGTCCTTCTTTGCCACAAACAGAACAGGTGATCCCCAAGGGGAGGCACTAGGGCAGATAAATCCCTTTCTCAACTGCTCTTCCAGTTGCTTCTTCAATTCCGCTAACTCTTCCGATCCCATTCTACGGCTTCTTATAGATGGGTCCTGCTCCGGGTATGAGCTCGATGATGAACTCAATGTCTCGGTCAGGAGGCATTCCCGGTAGCTCATTAGGAAAGACATCGGGGTATCCGCATACTACCGGCACTTGCTCCAATCCAACTTCAGTCAGACAATTGACTTGGGTGGCTTGAGCAGAGGAGGGGTTGGAGGCAAACTTAACTTTGACTCCTTGCTCATTGGTCACAATGACAGTCCGGTTGGAGCAATCTAACAAGCCTTGGTGCTTGATGAGCCAATTCATTCCTAAGATCACATCCAGGCCTTGTGATCTTAAGATGATAAGGTCTGCTAGGAAGTCTACCCCATTAATGACAATCCCGACTCCTTTACATCCTATCTTGGCTCTCATCTCTGCTCCTGGGTTTGTACCACCATAGGGTTATTCAGGGGTGTAGGGGTTATGCCACTTTTTAATGCAACCTTTTGGGTGACAAATGAATGCGTGGCTCCAGAATCAAATAAGACAGTTGCATGTGCTGAGTTGACAAGGAACGTATCCAACATGACGTCCGGGTCTTCCTAGGCTTCTTCTGCAGTGACATGATTCACACGACCCTTGCTGTTGTTGGGCGGGTTGCGGGGAGCTTGGTTCCTTGGTGGCATTCCACTGCCTTGTCACCGGTTACGTGCATTGGGGCGGCGGGCGCCGGGCTTCTTGTTGGGGCAATTCTTGAGTAGTGTCTGGTGACCACATCAAAGCAAGTGACTTGGTTGGGGTTGCTGCTCTTGCCGGCATTGTTATTGGGGTTGTAGTAAGCTGGTGCAGGGTTGGCATCTTCTGAGGCCGATAGTTGGTGCAGGTGCAGGAGCTCTTGGCTGCCGATAGGTTGGCTTGACCGGGGCTGGCTGCCACAGGCGAGGCTTCACAGTTCTTTGGAGCTACCCTTGCCGATCATCTTGCACTTACGAGTATCATCCAAAGCCGCCGCTTGTCCTCAAGCATGAGTGCCTTGTTCACCAGATCGGGGAAAAGTTGGGCAGTCACACACAACAAGCGAGTCTCGCAGAGTCCGGTTAAGGCCTTCCATGAAGCGATCCGTTTTGGCAAGCATCGGTCCGACATCTTCGGGGCATACCTTGAGAGAACACTCGAACTTCTGCATGTACTCCTTGGCGGTGCTACTACCTTGCTTCGAGGCTCGGAACTCACGCTTCTTGATGGCCATGATTTCGAAGGAATGTGGGCCTTATGGAATTCTGCCTTGAAGTCATTCCAAGTGATGTTTTGCTCAAGCATGCATGGCCTTGAATCCATCCCACCAAGCTCTAGCGGTGCCCTCGAGGCGTTGAGCAGCATACGCCACCTTCTCACGGTCCTCAGTGCATCCGACTAGTTCCAGCAGATCCTCAATGGTGCGGACCCAGTCGTCTGCATCCAGGGGTTCAGCAGTCTCGGTGAAGGTGGGTGGTGCATGCTTCTTGAACTCCACCAACGTGGAACGTCCATTACCGTTTCCCGCCGGCTGGCGATTGACAGCTTGAGCAATCATCTGGAGGGCTGCAGTGTTGGCTTGGCGTTCCTCTCGGAAGGCTTGGAGAAGCTGAGCCATGTCCATGTTTGGAGGTGGTGGCGGTGGTGGGGCTTGTCCTTGGGTTTGGTCCTGACTGGCTCCTGCTCCGGCTTCTTGCTGCTGGGTAGAGGTACCAGTACGTGTTACAACAGGCATCCTGTTGGAGCGGTCAAGGTCTCATAATTGGGAAAGATGGGGAAAGCAATATAGATGGGACGCCTAGTAAGGGGGTTGGTATGACACAAATTTCTTTCATGCAAGGGCCAAAAGGCCGAACACATTCGTTAAAGTCCAGATGGGTGATGTAGTCGCTTACAAGTTCCCGAAGGAAAGCACGACGTCCATCAAACACATCAAAAGCAAACACAACACTACATGGTTTCATATGAACCATTACAAGGACTCGACTTTGCATAGGGGTACACGACCTATCCTACCGTAGGGGTTACTAACGGGCATATTCGGGTTGTGAATGATGCCTAAGTGGTGGAATGCTCGGTCGCGTAGTCTGGCTCTTACGGGTTGAAAATCGTTATATCGACTAGAGGGGGGGTGAATAGGCGATTTTATGAATTCTTCATCGAGGAATTTGCGGTGAGGAAATTCCTTAACGAAGAACTACTTGCAGCGGAATAAGTACTCAGAAGTAAGCATAACAGAATACATGCATGGTCATCAAGATGAAATGAAGACAAACAAAGAGTCTGTAAAGCGTAATCACAGGATAGCACAAGATGAAGACAAACAGATCAAGGAAATTGAACTGAGGAAATTGAGAAAGTCTTGATCAAAGTCTTCAAACACAGATATGAACAAACACTCAACACGAGAATGAGGAAATGAAAGAGTTGAGGAAATAGAACCAGTTAGGTTGGTGAAGACAATGATTTGGTAGACCAGTTCCAACTGCTGTCTCAGTTGTACGTCTGGTTGGAGCGGCTGAGTATTTAAACTCGAGGACACACAGTACCGGACACCCAGTCGCTGAGCACGCAGCTCAGGACACCCAGTCCTCACCGTATTCTCCTTGAACTAAGGTCACACAGACCTCGTCCAATTACTTGTGGTAGACTTGGTCACTCGGCGATCCACAATTCCTCTTGGATGCTCTAGACCATGACGCCTAACCGTCTGGAAGAAGCACAGTCTTCAAAGGTAACAAGCGTCGGATCCATGCAGGATCAATTTCTTCAGTGATGCTCAATCACTTTGGGTTTTTAGGGGTTTGGTTTTTGGGGTTTTTCCTCACTTGATGATTTTCGCTCAAAGTCCTCAGAGGATGGGTTGCTCTCAAATGACAAGTGTCAAGTTCTCTCGGAGCAGCCAACCAGCTAGTGGTTGTAGAGGCGGCTATTTATAGCCTAGGGAGCAGCCCGACATGATAAGACATAAATGCCCTTCAATGATATGACCGTTAGGTGGATAAGATATTTTGGGACAGGTGGCGCAAGAAGACAGAACGGTCGGAAATTTGAACATCAAATTCCTCGGGGCTATCATGTTCCTCCTTTGTGTAGGCAATTCAGACTGGCGAATTCCTAACTCCTCGCCGAATAAATTCTCAATATGCATGTGGTCACGCCAAAGGTGTCTAGCTCTAGGGGAAGTAAAGAATGGGGAAGGGGCATTGATGCCCGGTGGCCACCGGAGTGAGGAGGGAGGTGAGAAAGGAGAGAGAAGTTGCTCCAGTGGAGGTAAATGGGGATGTTTCACCCTTAATCATTGAGCAACAGCCGGGAGTTATGAGGTAGGAGAGGACTAGGAGGAACTGTGGTAAAGAGTTGAGTTCAAGGAGAATAGTGTTAGTGGTCAAAATGGTGATTTTGAAAAGTGGCAAGGTGTTTGCTGATGGTTTGACAGTAAATGAATTCCATTTGGCATGAGACTCACAGTGAAATGACACATATAACTAGGGCCTTCCACCAAGTTGAGTTATTTGGGCAAAGTTGCCAATGCAACTTTTGTAAACCCTAGAAATTAGCAAATGAACTTGTTTAGATCTAGTTGAGCAAATCACTTCTCCTTGATGCACCACTTGGTGTGGTGGCCTCATTTGGTCATGTGAACATGCTCACCAAAGTTGGGGTCAAGGAGAGAAAGTTGGTAGTACAAAGTTGTTCAAATTTGATTCTGGTCGAGAGTTTTGGGGCATTTTGTGACCAAATGACTTTAATTGACATGAGTCTTTGAAGGTGATCACAATATGCATTTGTGACTTGCAGGATTTTCCTTGAATTTTATGAAAATATTACTCTGAGAAATATTTCAAATCTTTGAAATGGGCAGAATGGTTTTGGGAGGTTTTGTCCAATATTTTGAACATGACCATGTGTTGAAACTCTTATATATGGGAAATATATGCCCACTAAGTTTCTGATTTTTGTCAAAAATTTAAAACAATAATTTTTTCCAGATAAAGACCATTTCTGGCCTTAAGAAAAGATTTTAAATAAAATAGGAAAATAACTTTTAAAATTATATTTTTGTGGTTTATGGGAATCCTATATCTAATAGGTTTCAAACATAGCTTTTGAAATATTTTTCATACCCCAAATCAAGTACTTGCATTGCAAACCTCAATCAGTGGGTTTTGGAAAACTAATTTTGAAAATACTTTTTGGCCAAATTATTTTGTAAGAAAATACTATATTGCACTATACACATGGCATGATCATTCAGAAGTTTGGGGGAGATGGTACATGTAAGGTGGAGAAGACTTAAAGATCACTTGAAAATTTAGAGAGAAACCAACTCCAAAATAAAAGCCAAATAGTGCAAAAGTTTTTGTTGGTTCAATTTTTTATGTTTTATTAATGCAAATGAAATGTTACAAAATGCAGGGTGACATAAATATTTGTATTCCAAAATATTGGTTTGAATTTACCTCTTACCAATATTTTCACAGAGTAAGAGGAACATTTCTTTGACTCATTTGATGAGAATTAAATGTTGACTATTTTAAAAGGTTTCGAGGCTTTGTTCCCTCAATTCAAATTTCAGAATTTAGACATGATGATCATGCAAGGACAAGCAAAGGCTAAACTAGGGTTGTGACACTCCACTGATCCATTCGCTTTTTTATCGCATATGATGTCCCAGAGGACCAAGTGGTGCTGGCAAGGAAGCTATACCAAAGGGCATCATGATGGAGCAGATGAAGGTGGTCTGAAGCCAGCTGCTGCTTACGATGCCAGCTCGCCCTTCCTCGAACATCCAGGTTGATTGATCACCGATCGACTTTAGCTTGTCGCTTGTTCCGTTAGGATATGTTATTACCCCGAAAACTTTCAAAAATATTTTCATCTTTCTGCTTGCATTCGTGACACCCACCGGGTGTTTTGATTTGCCACCGAGCAAACTTGTATCTTGAGTCCACTAGGTTGTGCCGATTGATTTTGAACTAGTGGGGGCACGAGTGCACCCACTAGGTGTAGTCCCCGAGACCAAAGTTGACCGCGGCAATGATCGTGGTCCGAGAAGGAATTTTCCACTGGCCCGGACGGGCCATGTCGAACTCGAACTGGGGCACACTATGCACCCATCGGTGTAGTCCCTCGAGATCGCGGGTCGATCAAGGGCGCGTATCACGGTCCGAGAACAACTTGCTCTTTTTTTACACTCGCCCGACACACCACGCCGAAAGTGGAAATCGATCGCTGGGGCACGCTATGCACCCATCAGTCCCCAGACCACTGCTGGATGTTTGATTCGGCAAGAGTCTTAGAACTTGTTGAATTTATCGCACCATTGCTCAAGTAACCAATCTTTCCATCCGATCATTGTCTTTGATTACGTAAATCTTGTGAACTTGGAGCCTGCTTTGTCGACCGGAGAAGAAGCAGATTCAGCTCAACCTCGATCTCGAGCTGGCCAAGACAAATCTTCGGGCCATGGATGAAGCCACCGGTAAGAGAAAACTTGTCGACTGATTTGTCTCGAACCGGATGTTATTTGCTTTTTCTAAACCGAAGCGCTATTTCTTTCGTAGAATCTGAACCAAGCTCGCTAAAAAGGATCAAGATCTTGCGCCGCACAGAAAATAGCCGATGAGAAAACTGCACTCACGTAATGTAAGCCAGTCACGGCAAACTAGAAGAAGAAAACGCCAAGATGAAAACTGCCCTTGATGAAGACAATAAGAAGCGACTCACCAAGAAGGACAAGAACAATCTGAACGAGAAGATGGAAGGCATTGCTCGTAAGAGGGACGATCCGAGAACTATCCGAGGTCTTACAAGAAGCTGTTCGCATGCTTGAAGGTATTTTCTTCGCCCGACCGACTTGTTATCGCTAACTCGACATACAACCACCGACTCATCTTTGAATTGTGCGTGCAGAATTTTGCCGTAACTTCGAGGAAGAGATCAAGAAAGACAAGCTTGACCCCATCCACTCTCCAAAGAAGGACGGTTGCCATGAACGTATCGATCGGAATTCGCTGCTAGTATTGTCGATCATCTTGCTCGACCGAAGTCGCAATGTCGCGGATCGGCTACAGCCTTCAGCCAAGGACGACGCCGAATGACCTCGAGTCTCCGATGACTCGACTTAATGAGGTTCCGGTCGAGTGCAAGAATGGAAGAAGTCTTCCGCCGTGCGGCGCTGATGTGGCTCTGCCCTGGTTCGGTCCACCGTAAGGAAGCGAGAAGAGAAGTCAAGGTGATCAAGGTTGCACTACCAAGAGGCACGATTCCAATCTTTCATGGAGACCTTTATTGCTGCTGCCACTGGATTGCTCGACAAAATCGACTCGACGAGTTTGTCGAGCTGCTAGCCCTCCTCCCGCCGGAGTGAACAAACTTTTTATGCCTCACCTTAAATTTGCCTCGAATGCCGAGTGATTTTGTAACCATTAAACTCCTTCGGCTTGATGACAGTACTTTCAGTCCGTGGTCCTAACCTTAGGATTTATCTCAACTTGGTTTATCTCCGCATATGCTTGTGTTTGCTTTTGAGTGGACCTTGTCTTTCACTCGAATAATCTTTTGTACTTGAGACACAACCAGGAGAAGGTCCCAGCCAACCTGCACTCGTCAGTTCTTATGGATCGGGATGGAGCGACGTTATACTTGTGGCGAGCTCCAAAGAGAAGGTTGCAGCTGACCGCAACTCGTCATTCTTGCGGATCGGGATGGAGCGCACGTTATACTTGTGGCGAGTTCAAGAGAAGGTTGCCAACCGCACTCGCCGCCTTTGCGGATCAGGATGGAGCGCATGTTATACTTGTGGCACAACTCAAGAGAAGGTTGCAATGACCAGATCTCATTGTCCTTGCGGACCGGGACGGTTTTAAACTTAGCCACCATCGGATCTGCAGCTAAGCTTCGAGTGAGAGGATTGCTCACCACTGTAGGATTTTTTAAACTTAGGTGAGTAATCGATCAGAAGCCTCCGAGTGAGAGGATTGCTCACCACTGTAGGATTTTTAAACTTAGCGTAGTACGGAACTGCAGCTAAGCCTGGAGTGTGAGGGTTGCTCACCACTGCAGGATTTTTAAACTTAGCTAGTACGAACTGCAGCTAAGCCCCGAGTGTGAGGGTTGCTCACCACTCTGAGGATGTTTTAAACTAGGCGAGCATGTAACTGCAGAGCCCCGAGTGTGAGGGTTGCTCACCACCGATAGGGTTTTTAAACTTAGGCAGTACTAGATCAGCTAAGCCCCCGAGTGAGAGGTTTGCTCACCACTCAAGGGATTTTTAAACTTAGGCGAGTAATCGACTGCAGCTAAGCCCCCACCACTGTGGGATTTTTAAACTTAGGAGAGTATCAGACCGCAGCTAAGCCCCGAGTGAGAGGCTCACTCACCACCGATGGGATCTTTTAAACTTAGGCTAGTATCGACTGCAGCTAAGCCCCGAGTGAGAGGCCTGCTCACCACTCGTGATTTTTTAAACTTAGGCGAGCATCGACTGCAGCTAAGCCCCGAGTGAGAGGCTTGCTCACCACTGATGTGATTTTTAAACATAGGCGTAGTACTCGACTACAACAAGCCCCCGAGTGAGAGGCTTGCTCACCACTTGGTGGGATTTTTTAAACTTAGGCTAGTATGGATCTGCAGCTAAGCCCCCGTGAGAGGCTTGCTCACCACTCGTGGGATTTTTAAACTTAGGCGAGCATCGATCATAGTTAAGCCCCGAGTGAGAGGCTTGCTCACCACTGTAGGATTTTTCAACTTAGCCAAACGGATTCGGTAGTTAAGCACCCCAGTGAGAGGTTTGCTCACCACTCGGTAGGATTTTTTCAATTTAGGCAAAACGGATTTAGTTAAGCCCCCGAGTGAGAGGTTTCACCACCGGTAGGATTTTTCAACTTAGGCGTAAACGGATTCAGAGCTTAGCCACCCACCGGGTTATTTAGAGAATAAGAAAGAACAACAATCATTTATGAGATTGCAAAAACTGTGTCTTTAATAATCAAACTAGAAGGTATTTCTTATTAGATCTCGATAATGAATACTTAAGTGTAAAAGGGGCGGAACAGCTCCACATTCCAAGTGCTTGGCTCATCTTTCTCGCTTTCGACGTTATAGAGGCGATATGTCTGCTGTGGAGTACTTTGGTGACGATGAAGGACCTTCCCAAGTAGGAGCGAGCTTGTGTGGTTCCTCCGATCCACTCAAGAACCAAGTCTCCTCTTGAAAAGCTTGACCTCACGCTTCGGCATGGAATCGACGCAGCTTCTTGCCGATAGATGGTCGATCGCCAGGCCATCTCTTCCTCTTCCAGAGATCAACCGATCTTGCCATGCCTGTTATGCTTCATCTTCCGAGAAAAGCTCGACTTGGGGTGCATTGTAAGTCACCGAGTACAGCCTCACCCATAGATCAAGAAGTATGGAGTTCGCCAGCGACCGATTAGGAGTTGTCCTCAATCCCCAAAGCACTGGAAGTTCATCGACGAAGGCGCCATGCGTTTGAGATCACGATCACCGGAGTTTCAGTCCTTGGGAATCAATCCGCTTGCTCTTTCAGCTTGTCCATTCGACCGAGGGATCAAGATAGTCGACTGAGTGCCTTGGGAAGTTTAAAAGGCTCGGAACTCATCGAGTCAAAGTTCACCCATTGTCGTTGATGATGCTATGTGGAACACCATATCTGAATGTTAACTTTGATGAAGTCGACATCAATACTAGCTTCAAGATTTTGATAGTCTTGGCTTCGATCCATTTGGTGAACTTGTCGACTGCCACGAGCACATGAGTGAAGCCGCTTCACGGGTCCTCGAGGTCCAACCATATCCAATCCCCAAACAGCAAAGGGCCGATGAGTGGAATGGTCTCCGTATTGATGCAGCTTATGAGACATGTTGAGTAAACTGCAACCTCACATTTGTCGACTATTTCTTTTGCCATCTCATTTGCTCGTGGCTAATAAAATCCCCGCTATGCTTTGGGCCACAATTGTCCGAGAGGACGATGGTGACCGCAGATCCCGAGTGGATGTCGCTCAGATCACTCGACCTTCTTCTCGTGTTATGCATTTCGGCCGACTGCCATACACTTTCTCCAACAACTGTCCTCTTATCACAAAGAAGGCTTTGGATCAACGGATGATTTGTCGAGCCTCAAGTACCAGATGTTGACTTGTGGTCCACACGATCACCAGCATAGTCAGATTCGTAACATCCAATGAGATCAAAAGTAGAGCCCTTGGGGTACCATAATCCTAGTGTTGGTGTGTGAGCTAGATATCAAGAATATGCTTCACAGCCTTATGGTGTGATTCCTTCTGTAGCTTGAAATCGGGCACACATGCAAACACTAAGCATTATATCTGGCCTAGATGCACATAAGTACAATAAAGAACCAATCATGGAGTGGTATACCTTGTGATCAAGTCAATACCATTTTCATCAAGGCATAGATGGCCATTTGTGGGCATAGGAATTTTGACACCTTTGCAATCTTGCATGCCGAATTTCTTCAGATATCTTTGAGGTATTTCTCCGAGATATGAATATGCTATTGTGTTGTTGATTAATTTGAAGACCTAAGAAGAATTTCAACTCTCCCATCATAGACATTTGATATTCTTCACTCATCATATAGGCAAATTCATCACTATAACGCTGGTCAAGACAACCAAAGATAATATCATCAACATATATTTGGCACACAAACAGTTCACCATCATAAGATTTAGTAAAGAGAGTAGGGTCGAGTGAACCGGTGTGAAGCCATTCTTCACAAAGAATCCTTCAATGTATCGTATCACACTCGAGGGGCTTGCTTGAGGCCATAGAGGGCCTTATTGAGTCTCAAGACTTTGTCGATTCTTTGGATCTTCAAAACCTGGGGTTGAGCAACATATACTTCTTCCTCAAGCTTACCATTGAGGAATGCACTTTTCACATCCATTTGATATAAAGTGATATTGTGATGGTTAGCATAGGCGAGTAATATGAGAATAGACTCAAGTCTAGCGATTGTGCAAAAGTTTCATCGAAATCAATTCTTCAACTCGTGTAGCCTTGAGCTACTAGTCGTGTTTTATTCCTCACCACAAGACCATTTTCATCTTGCTTGTTGCGGTAGATCCACTTTGTGCCAATGATATTATGCTTGCGAGGATCCGGACGCTTGACCAGTTCCTGCACGTTGTTGAGCTCGAATCGATGTAATTCTTCTTGCATGGCCTGAATCCACCTGCTCCGTAAATGCTTCATCTACCTTAGTGGGCTCGTGATAGAGACAAAAGCATAGTGCCCACAAAAGTTAGATAAATGTGAAGCTTTTGAGCGGTGAGAGGACCGGCGCTTTAATGTCATCGATGATCTTCTCCACTTGCACTTCTTTTGCAACGCGAGGATGAGCCGTTGTCGCCGAGGAATTTGATCATTTTCCTCTCGCACCATTTTCTTCAAAGATTATCTTCAGTGCATCACTCGACGTTCTTCACAGACAGAATGAATTCTTCAGCAGTTTCTTCAAGAGGAATGACATCCTCGCTTGCCTTGAACCCGATAGAATCCTCAGTGCTGGTTCGCTCTAACATGAAGGTAGGTGCTCTCTTTGCAGCCGTTAGTTTCATCGAATCCGCACATCTACAAAGGTCAACAATCTTGTGAAGAGCGATGTTGAAGACTCAGAGGTGTGCGAGTCCTTTCCGTAACCAAGCATAAACCTTCATGTGCTTTCGTGCAAATTTAGAGTTGTGGTGAGGATCTCTAATCCAGCATTTAGCAATCAAGACTTTGAAATAACTTACATTAGGTTTCTTGTCGCTGAGGAGTTCATAGGCAGTCTTCTTGAAGAATTTGTGAAGATATACTGCTGATGATGTGGCACAAGGTCGATTGCTTCAATCCGTAAACGACTAGGCGCTTTGTATTCATCAAGCATAGTGCAGCCATCTCAACAAGAGTTCTGTTCTTGCGCCCACGACGCCATTTTGCCGAGGAGTATAAGGAGCAGATAACTCATGAGTAATACCAAGTTCATCAAGATAGTCATCAAGACCGAATTCTTGAACTCAGCCCATTTTCACTCCCGATGTGCTTGATCTTCACACCAAAGTTAGTTGAAGCCCTCGAGGAAAATCGCTTGAAGACTTCCTGCACTTGATTTTTGTAAGTAACAATGTGTACCCATGTGTAACGAGAGTAATCATCAACAATAACAAAGCCATATAGAGATGCATCATGAACGATACTGAGTAATGATTGGGACCAAAGAGGTCCATGTGAAGAAATTCAAGGACAAGTGGTGGTCATGATAGTCTTCACTGGATGCTTGGCCTTGGTCATTTTTCCAGCTTCACAGTTCGTGATAAGTGATCCTTGAGGAATTTGACATTCTCAATGCCAATGACATGCTTCTTCTTTGCAAGCTGCAGTAAATTCCTCATGCCTCGTGACTAAGTCGTCGATGCCATAGCCAGCCTTCCAAGCTTTTGCAAGTAGGCACACGGCTAGTTGTGGTCCCAGAAAGAAGTCAACAATATACAAGTCTCTCTCCTAAAGCCTTCAAGACTTTGGAATTGTCGCTTCCATAATCACAACACAACGATATTTTGCAAAAGATAACTACCATATCAAGATCACACAAAGATTGAGATCGACATGAGGTTATATCCTAAGGACTCAACAAGCATGACTTTGTCCATGTGCATGTCCTTGGAGATAGCAACCTTACCAAGACCCAATACCGACTTTTGCCTTTGTCACAAAGATGATATGCTTCAGATGTGACGGTGATAAGGGAGCATCCATCAATTGATTCTTTTCACCACCATGTGATTTGTACATCCACTATCGAGAACCCACTCGCTGGTTTTGGGTTGATCATCCCGCAGATGAATTAGTATAACTTACGATCTCATATACTTCATCGCTGAAGAATATGATATCAAGTTCATCGATGAATTTCATCACCAAGATTCGTGATAAGCAAGACGAGGACGTGTGAAATGAAAGTTCATTTCATCATGATTAGCCTGCGCCCTTTCGTGCATTTTGTCGTGCCCCCAAAGAAATTCTTCAAACGTTAAGGCACGCCCGAGACCTAACTCGCATAAGAGATTAGTTCTTTTCTTCACCACCCACATCTGAAGGTGGCAAAGAGTTCATCATTCATGAAAGCACCATACGAGAATGGTGGCATAGAAGCCAAACCATTTCGCTTCACATAAGCGGGTTAGGGTAAGCATATGAATAAGAAGAGAAATCCTTCGAGGACATATGAACATATTGGTTTGAAGAATAATGCACATATTCATAGCCCTTAGCTCTACCTCGAAAAATGAGTTGTTAGCACGATGATAATCATATGAGGACTTTGATCCTTTTGAGGAATTTGATCCACGTGAGGAATTTTATGATATGAGGACTTGGATCCATATGAAGAATTTGGTCCATATGAAGAATTTGATCTGGGGTTCCTATTCTTCACCGGTGGTGTCATGAGGACATTCACCAAGACTTTCAAGACACTTCTTGGGAACCCAGATTTTCTTCATAGGGGAACCGCTCTCGCAGCTAGTACCAACATATCTAGCAAATACTTCACCATTCTGATTTTTGAACAGTTTATAGTTGGAGTCAAATGACTCATCGCAGAATGAGGAAATTCGCATGTAAAGTCAGATAAGTTAGATGGATCAATCGAGGTCCCTTTGCAGCAACCCATGAGGTTTTGGGATACCGCCAGCTTCCAAGATGTTCCATCAGCATTGAGTTTCTCTCAAAGGCAATACCTCTTTCCTAGGGTTCTGTTGAGGATCTGCTTTTAAGCACATCACAAAGAGTCTGATGCCCTTTGAGGCTTTTTGTACATGCCTATCATGTACAATTCCTTCAGTCCTGCATGATCGTCAAGTGATACTAGCAATGTCCTCGATGAGGAATTAGTGATAGCAGAGGCAGGTGAAGAATTTGTAACAGCTTGAAGCATTTGAACATTCAGTGAAGAATTAGCGATTCACGCTCAATGCACTTTAAGCATGGAGGAATAAATTTTCTTGAGAAGCGCTGATTTGTTGAGCAAGTAATGAATCACGCCCTTCGAAGATCTTCATAACTCGCCTTAGCTTCTCAAGATCTTTCTTTCTTTTAAGAAATTCATAAGAAAGTTTTCATGATCGATAAGAGAGTGTTATGATGACCTTGAAGGCTGTCAAGCCTAGACCAAGTCTCTCAAGATTTTCAATGTGGCTTTAGTGCGATCCATTTCTTCACGTAACATATCATCACTTTTACCTAACATGTTTTGAACCTTTTCAGTGGCATGTTGTTGTTTGTGGCAATGCAAACAAGTTTGGTATAGTTAGGTTCAATATCATCATCGATTCATCATCATCTGATTCACAATCACTAAGTTCAGATGAGGAACATTTGGTTACCTCGTGACCCTTTGCCATGAGACAGATGCGATGATGGTGATTCGCTCGAAAGTCATCGCTTTGAGAGATTCCTTGAAGTCCTCAAACCAGGATCATGACGGGTTCGATGACCTTCATAAACGCCGGAGATTCGTTCCGATAAGTCAGATTGCAAAGATGCATAATGCGCTTGAATTCATCTCTAGATAGGCAGGAATGATGATATCCTTCGCCATTATGTCAAGTCGAGTGAACTTATGTAATATCATCGGTGTTCGCCGCCTTGCATAGATCGGTAAGGCCAATTTCAGTGACGGTCCACAGCTCACTGTCCATTGCCATGAGGCGCTCTCATCATGGCCTTCCACTTGGGATAATCGTGCTCGCCAAAGATAGGGCATGTCACTTTCTTCATACCGTGGTCTATATAACTAAAAATCCAGGTGGTTAAACTAAAATCACACGTAACAAGGGAGTACCTTGCTCGATACCAATTGAAAGTGCTATATCGACTAGAGGGGGGTGAATAGGCGATTTTATGAATTCTTCACTGAGGAATTTGCCAGTGAGGAAATTCCTTAACAAAGAACTACTTGCAGCGGAATAAGTACTCAGAAGTAAGCATAACAGAATACATGCATGGTCATCAAGATGAAATGAAGACAAACAAAGAGTACAGAAAGCGTAAACACAAGATAGCACAAGATGAAGACAAACAGACTGAGGAAATTGAACTGAGGAAATTGAGAAAGTCTTCAGTCAAAGTCTTCAAACACAGATATGAACAAACACTCAACACAGTAATGAGGAAATGAAAGAGTTGAGGAAATAGAACCAGTTAGGTTGGTGAAGACAATGATTTGGTAGACCAGTTCCAACCGCTGTCTCAGCTTGTACGTCTGGTTGAGCGGCCGAGTATTTAAACTCGAGGACACACAGTCCGGACACCCAGCCGCTAAGCACGCAGCTCAGACACCCAGTCCTCACCAGATTCTCCTTGAACTAAGGTCACATGCACTCGCCCAATTACTCGTGGTAAGTCTTCACACGACTTCCAAACCTTCACAGACTTGGTCACTCGGCGATCCACAATTCCTCTTGATGTTTCTAGACCATGACGCCTAACCGTCTGGAAGAAGCACAGTCTTCAAAGGTAATAAGCGCCGGATCCACGCAGATCAATTTCTTCTGATGCTCAATCACTTTGGGTTTGTAGGGTTTGGTTTTGGGTTTTTCCTCACTTGATGATTTTCGCCAAAGTCCTCAGAGGATGGGTTGCTCTCAAATGACAAGTGTCAAGTTCTTCTTGAGCAGCCAACCAGCTAGTGGTTGTAGGGGCGGCTATTTATAGCCTAGGGAGCAGCCCGACATGATAAGACATAAATGCCCTTCAATGATATGTCCGTTAGGTGGATAAGATATTTTGGGACAGTCATGCCAAGAAGATAAAGAACGGTCGGAAATTTGAACATCAAATTCTCGTGGCTATCATGTTCTCATCGTAGGCAATTCAAGACTGGCGAATTTTAACTCCTCGCCGAATAAATTCTCAATACTGTAAGAGCTTCGCCTCACATCAAGAAATTGACTGAATCTGTATGAGATTTCCAAAGGCTTCACTCAAGGGATTGGTAGGTGTAGGATTTTGAGTTGAGCATCACATGGAAATTTTTCCTTAGTATTTCCTTGACCCCTTTAACAAAGACGGTGTTTCCTATGACTCAGAAAGAGAAAATGAAACTACGAAAACAAAAGTCTTCACGCTTCATGTTCCTCAAATGAATACCAAGTCTTCAAGGTCACACCAATTTCTTCACTTTCAAAGTCTTCGTAAAGTCTTCTAATATCAAAGTCTTTAGTTGAAGAACTTCATTTTTAGGGGTCGACTTTCTTTGTAAATATAAAACTCCTCATAGACTTATAGACCTGTGTACACTCACAAACGCATTTGTTCCTTAACCTATAAGTCTTCAATACACCAAAATCACTAAGGGGCACTAGATGCACTTACATGGGTCTTCCTCCTCATCATCAAGATCCTGACTTTCCTCTTCACTTGAAGGGGTGGGGAGTGGAGGAGCTCAACACGGCGTTGTTTTGTCGGTGGTGCGAAGAGCTTGCGGTATTCCTTTGCGCCATGCGGTGTTGCTGTGGTGGTTCTCCATCCTTCGGGGTCTTCCGCCTCAGATGCGATTGCGGGTTGTCCAGGGGAGCACCTTCTTTCTTGATCCTATCCGCCTTCCCTTGTGCTTGAGAAGAAGTGCCTCGGTCTCATGAAGTTCCTTTCGAGCTCCAATGATTCCGAGGCCAAGTGTTGTGCCAAACATCGCACAAAGGCTGAAGTAGGTCCGAATCGGAGTGGAAGTCCTTCTTCTAATGGTGGAGCTGGTGCATCGCTCTCATCCTCACCTTCCTTCCGATAAGGCAAGAAGCGGGTTGCTAACTGTCTACCATCTCTCGAAGAAGGTCTCGGAGGCGTGAGTGCCTTGAGGGTTGCTGCCTCGACAGCGAGAACTAGTGTTGGCATCCGGGGTCCCTCAAGAACCAGCTTGTTGGAGAGTCATTGACTTCATGATCACTTCCACATGATACTGCCTCGTGTCACCGATCCAATGCTCTTGGTAGGTGAAAATGGGGCTCGTGAAACCGGCACTTCTTGAGGCTATTCTCGAGAAGCACAGGAAATCCGGTGGTCAGGAAGTCTTCGGGTACGACAGCCATCTACAAAGGTTGAATGGGAGAGGTCAATAAGGGAAATATATCTTGGGTGGGTTAAGCTTTAGAAAAGAAGAGAAGTTTAGATGGTCTCAAGCTAACTAACGTCCATGCTAACTAAGGATTCCTACAGTCAAGATGGCTCTGATACCAGCTCTGTGGGGACCCCGACTCATAAGTCGTGATCATCGAATGCATGTGTACAAGGATCCCGAGATCAATGCTCACCGAACACACGTAAGCTGAATAACAAGAGTCTTACATCCATACATACCGCTTACACAAATTATGACCATTATGGTCAAGTGTTACATTGATAAAGCCTTAAGGGCTGAACATCAAAGGAAACACAAGCAGCGGAAATCTTCGTCGATAAGTAGAACCCATGCCATCTGCCTTAATCCTAGTTCGATAATCGACTGAAACGCCCTAGTTCGCATGTTCGTCTCCAAAGGACTCTTCTTCGAACTCCGGTTCTTCCATGCCTCGCCAATTAAATAACCAATGGCAAGCCAATGAGTACTTTGAATGTACTCGCAAGCGGCCCATGTTTTGGTTCAAGATACAACAATGCATGACATAGGTAAGTTTTTGCAGAAAGCTAGTGTTGAGTGCAATGACATGTTCAACAACTTGTAAGACATATGTAACGCCCCGGATTCGATGCGCCAGGTGTCTGCCAGTTATTCGCCGTCGTTGCCATGTCATGTGCTTGCGTGTCTCTCTTTGCCATGTCATCATCTGCATTTCATATCATGTCATCTTGTGCATTTCATTTTGCATACGTGTTCGCCTCATGCATCCGAGCATTTTTCCCGTTGTCCGCTTTTGCAATCCGCACTCCTATGTCTCCCGGCGCCTTTTACCTCTTTTCATGTGCGGGTATTAAACTTTCTGAATGGCCCGAGGTTTGTCAAGCTGCCTTGGTATAGCACCGTAGACCGCTGTCAAGTTTCGGATCATTTGAGGTCGTTTGGTACTCCAACGGTTAACCGGGTAACCGCAGAGCCTCTTTGTTTGCAGCCCAACACCCCTTTCTAAATGGCCCAAAACCCAGCAAACTCCCTCCATGCTCTCGGTCGCTCGATCACGATCAAGGGCCGAAAACCGCACCTCATTTGGACTCTCCTAGCTCCCTCTACCTATATATATGTGCTCCTCCCAAAATTCGCAATTCAAACCCTAGTCTAGCTCCTCCCCAGCCACCGGACGCGTCCGCACTCACGACGTGTTCAGCCGCCGCCGCCACGCGCCGCCCGACGAATCGGAGGTCGCCACCTCAGCGCCGCCGCCTTCTCCTCCACTCGCCGCCACGCCGCTTCTTCTCTCTCTGCAATGTCTGCGGGCCCACGGCCGCCTGCCTGCCTGGTCGCCGTCGCTGGGCCTGCTGGCTGCTGGAGTTGCGCCGCCGCTGCCGCCTGCCTGCCCGGCGCGCTGCCGGGCGCCTGACCGCTGCCAGATTCAAGGCTGCCATTGCTTCGCTGGTGGTGGCTGGCCACAAGACGTGTTTCCCGAGCTGTTGCCGACAGGCTCGCCTCCTCGCTGCTCCTCGCTGCCTCGCCTGCTGCCCGCTGCCATGGGCGCCGAGCCCGAAGCTCGAAGCCACGGGCCACATGGGGCTGGCCGTCTGGCCCTGGCTCTGCCGGATCCGGGCCAGCGGCCGGATCCGCCTCCCGCCTTCTCCGCCCTCCCTGCCTCTCTGACCAAGGCGCCAACTCCGGCGAAGCCTCGTTCATGTGTCTGCTGACTTTCTCCTCGAGGTCCAATTTTTCCTCTTAAGTCCCGAAATCTGCAGTAATTTTGTTGCATTTTCGTTGCATCATAACTCTGTGCATGTATCTCCGTTTTGCGCGTGTAATATGTCAAAATGTTCGCCTCGAAGAGTAGATCATTTCATCTCATTGCATCATTTTCATTTGAGCTCAACTTGATGCCCGAAATGCTGTTAGAAGAGTGCTATGTGATGTTAGTTTCTGATTTTTATCAGAACATGCACTTTTGTCATTTTTGCCATGATTGATGTGTGCATCCTATGGACTTGAGTCCTACATGTGTTTTGTAATATGCCATGCCATCTTTCCAGGGGTGTATGCCATGTATTTTTGTGATCTATGTGGTGACTAGCACAAGCATGCAAACTAGGTGTCTTGTTGTTGCTGTTTTCAGCCCTATTTTGCTGATATTTTGATGCCATGTTAACTTGATGCTACCAAGAGATCCATGCATATTTTGAGATACTTCAGTAATGATGTTTTGTAAAGCATGTCTTGCTCTATCCATCCATGCCCTTGTTTGCAATTATGGAGTGCCATAGCTTGAGTCAATCGAGCTCTACTTTTGCTATCAAATGTTTCCTGGCAGATTGTATACATGTTATTCAATTTTGCCAAGGTTGTTGTGGTTGATCCATGTATGCTATGTTATTGTTCTTGCCATGTATGTCTTCTAGGCCATGTCTTCTTGATGTATGTATGCTTAGTTTATCATATAAGGCTCTGTAGTGAGTGCATTGAGCTTGTAAACATGCCTACTTGTTATCAGTTTTTGACATGCCATGTTGCTGAATCTGTTAACGAAACTTTCGATATTGACATGGGTGTTACTATATTTTCTGATCCTTTTTGGCTTATGGTCACTAAAGGACATTTGTTCTATGAAATTAGTAGATTCATGAAATGCCTTTTTTTGCCATGTTAAGTTCCTGTAACATGTTGTTTTCTTGCTCTAAACATTGCAACCTGATGTTATTTCTGCCAATGCCTGAAACTGTTATTACTTGCAATCTTGCCATGTCATTTTGAGCATGTTCTAGTTGTTTCTGGAGATAGCTCAGTGCTCATGTTTTGTAATGCTTTACCTGTACATCATGCCCATGCCTTTTGTTATTATGTTGAGGTCCTGTAACATGTTGTTTTGATGCTTGCAATATGCCTAGTTGCTGTTTTGGGCAGATTGTTGCTATGACTTGTATAGAGTGTATGTGTTGATCCGCTGTCTGCTTTTGAGTGTGTTCTATATGAAACTTGCTTGATTTTGCATGTAGTTTCATATTATCATGTTGCATCCTTGTTTTGAGGTGTTTGCTTGATGTTTGTATGCATTTTGCATCAATGCCATGCTTATCTTGTTTTGCTCATATCTTCTAGGCCGTAGCTCCAAATCTAATAAACTTTATATGTAACTTGACTAGAATTTCGTGTAGATCACCGTGGTGCATCTTAACTTGCTGTTTAACAATTTGAACATAAGGTTTATTCAGATCTGGACCAATTTCGAAATTTGCATATGAGGACTTACCGGAATTGTTATATGTTGTTCCCGGCCTCATTTAAACTTGCCTTGATGTGTTGCTCTTGTTTGCATCATCCCTTGCCATGAGTAGCCTCATCCTAGCTTCGTCATGCATCATGGTTGTTGTGCATCTTGCCTTGTCATGTGTGGTGTGTTTACCTATGTTGTGTGCTTCTTCTTGCTAGTTCCTGCTTGCTATGATCGTGAGGATTCGCTCGCTCACGCTTGGTTCGGCTTCATCCGCTCATCTTCTTCATGGACTCGTTCTTCTTCCTTGCGGGATTTCAGGCAAGATGACCGCTACCCTGGATCTCACTACTATCATTGCTATGCTAGTTGCTTCTTCTATCGCTTGCTGCGCTACCTATTACCTGCTTATCAAGCCATCCCAAATTGTCATGTCAGCCTCTAACCTTTTGCACCCTTCCTAGCAAACCGTTGTTTGGCTATGTTACCGCTTTGCTCAGCCCCTCTTATAGCATTGTTAGTTGCAGGTGAAGATGAAGTTCGTTCCTTGTTGAACATGGAGATGTTGTTCCTTGTTGGAACATGTTTACTTGTTGGGATATCACAATATATCTTATTTAATTAATGCATCTATATACTTGGTAAAGGGTGGAAGGCTCGGCCTTATGCCTGGTGTTTTGTTCCACTCTTGCCGCCTCTAGTTTCCGCCATATCAGTATTATGTTCCCGGATTTTGCGCCCCTAACACGGTCGGGTGATTTATGGGACCCCTTGACAGTTCGCTTTGAATAAGACTTTTCCAAAGAAGGCCCAACATTGGTTTTACATTTGCCTCACTCTAGCCTTTTTCCCTTGGGAGTCGCGCCTCAAGGGTCATCTTCATTTTAGCCCCGGCCAATGCTTGTCTAAGTGTTGGTCCAAACTAGAGCCACTTATGTGCCGCACCGAGGCAACTTGGGGTATCGCTTGTTGTCGACGATCGCTCATCCGGTCGTGGCTCGAGACGAGATACGCTGCTACTATCGTGGTGTCGGCACGCCGGAGGTCTTGCTGGTCTTGTTTTATTACTGTGGAATGTCTTGTAGCCGGATTCCGAGACCGATCGGTCTTCCCGGGAGAAGGAATATCCTTCGCTGATCGCGAGAGCTTATCATGGGCTGTTGGGACACCCCGCAGGTTTGAACTTTCAAAGCCGTGCCCATGTTATGTGGCGATGGGAATTTGTTAATGTCCGTTGTAGAAAACCCGGTTGATCTTAATTAAAATACACCAACCGTGTGTGTAACCGTGAGTGTCTCTTTTCGGGTTGATCGAGAGGAGAACACGGTTTCGGGTTATGTCCGACGAAGTAGGTGTTCGTGATCACTTGATCATTGCTAGTTGACGACCGCCTTTGTTCCTCTTCTCGCCTCATTTGCGTATGTTAGCCACCATATATGCTTAGTCGCTGCTGCAACCTCACCACTTTACCCCTTCCTTTCCCATTAAGCTTTGCTAGTCTTGATACCCATGGTAATGGGATTGCTGAGTCCTCGTGGCTCACAGATTACTACACCTCCAGTTGCAGGTACAGGTTTGCGATGACCATGACGCGAGAGCGATGTTTGCTTGTTTTGGAGTTCTTCTTCTGCTTCTTCGATCAGGGGATAGGTTCCAGGTCGACAGCCTGGGCTAGCAGGGTGGACGTCGTGTGAGTTTCTGTTTATGTTTCATGCGTAGTCGGATGTTGATCTTGTATATGATGTTGATGTATTCTTGTTGCATTTGTGTCTTATGTATGTATCCCCATCTATTATGTAATGTTGATGTAATGATATCCATCTTGCTAAAGCGTTTCAATATGCGGGTCTATCCTTGGTGGGACCGTCGAGTTCCTTTTGGATAGGGTCGCATATTGGGCGTGACAAGTTGGTATCGAGCCTCGACCGACCTTAGGAGCCCCTTGATTGATCGTGTAGTTTGGCCGCAATGAGTCTAGAAGAAAACTGTTTTCGAGTCTAGTTATATCGAGAGTAGGAATTCTTTTACTCCTATGCCCCTTCGTCGCCTCGGTAAGGAATCTTGACGAGGTGTTTTGAACTACTTTCTTCCCTTCAAATTTTTTTCTTTAGGATCACGCAGTTGGTTTTTTTTCGATCGTTGGTTCTCATCTCTTTTATCCGTGCATCTCGTCAAGTCGATTCGACCTCTTCATCTTTGAGTTCAATCCTCGCTTGTTTTTCTTTTCCCACCCGCCTCCCTTCTTCTTCTCGAACCGAGTCCGTGAATCGAGTATCGATCCTACTCGTGAAGTCTTTGCCTTCTTTCCTCCATGATTTCAACCGTGTTTCTCTTCAAGATATTCGCCGGTTTTCCTTCCAAGTTGCCTTTGTTTTTCCCCGCCTCCCACCCTATTATTCCCGGAGTTCGAGTTTCTTCCGACCATAAATTTCATTCGTGGAGCCTCTTCAGTCTTCCTCAATCATTTCAAACGGTGAATTCTCGCTTAGTTCGTCATTCTTCATCTCTTTCTTTTCCTGCACTCAATTCAAGTTTTCGGTTGATCATATTCTTTTCCTCAGCTCAAGTGTTCTGTTTGTTCGCTCTCTCGCCAGCTTTATCCTTCCGAGTGCTCAAGTCATCTCAAGAGATTCGCTTGAGTTCCAATTAATTCGAGGTTGTCACCTCATTTAAATATTTCAATTGTTCCGTGCATCATTTATCTGTTCAATAATCCTTTTCAACGGTGTTTTCTTCAGGGCCCTAACCCACGTGTCTTTTCCCGTGATCTTACCCGACTCTTCTAATTTCCGGAGTTATTCTCAATTCTTTTCAAATTTGACGAAGTATGAATTTCATCACCGATGTTTTTCCAAGATCAATTTCAAATCATTTTCATTGTTGGCTCAACCTCTCTGTTGTTCTTTCTTCCGGAGTACCTCAGTAATTTTGGTGGTGTTTTCGCCTTCATTTGAAGATCGGTTGAGTTTCTCTTAAATCTTGTTCGTTCTCCCGTAGATTCATGGTGCTAGCTCGATGTCATCCTATCCAATTGTTTCCAAATATGCAAATTCTTTTCATCCATCCGAGCATTTCAGGAGTTGCTTTCTCTCGATCATCCGAGGTCATCTTTTGGGAGATTTCTTCATTCTAAGTTTTCAGATTCATTCCCAATTATTCTATATCCGTGCCCTTCGCTCATCTCAATATTCTTCCGTGCTTCGCTCAAGTGTTCTTTATTCAGCTCATGATCTCTTTGTTCTTTTGCATCTATATCCCTCAAGCATATTTGTTCTTCTAATTCTTCCCGTGATTCATTCTCTTTCATCAGTCATTTCCAATTTTTACGGTGGTTCCTTCAGATTTCTTTTCCTTGATTATCGCTTTAATCCATTCGTTTTTTCAATCCTACCGTGGTTCATGAAGACCTTCTCAAGTTGGCGCTTATGTCACTTCTCAATCCTTTTTCAAGAATAATAAGTAGTTTGCAAAATCCATTGCTTGTCATCAATTTAATTTGATGAAGGATAAGCATACAATAAATCTTATTCTTATTTCATCCAAGTGAGTAATCCTTTCCTTCGGAGTTTGTTCTTGATGAATAAATTCTAGTCCCAAGTGTTTTCATCTTTTCTTTTCCGGAGTTCAAATTTTCCTTGGCCATCTCGCCGAACATCCATCTAAATCAGCGCAAGGCTCATCTTATTCTTTCATCCTTCATTTCTATCTCATCACCCTTTGTTACCGGAGTTCTTCACGGTGGTTCTTCATGATTTAATTCATTTCTTAAAGAGTTCATCAAGATTCTTGTTGGTGGAGTTCAAATATCTTTTCTTCTCTTCTCAAGTGCAATTAATTCTCCGCTTTCTTTTGAAGTGGAGTTTTGGATTTCTTCGCTCCTCTCAGCTACCCAATCATTTCCGCTTGTGGTCGGTTATCACCTCATAATTTTGAGAGGTTATTCATAAGTCCACAACAAGTTTATTCTTTCGTTGTTGATTTTCTCAACAACTCCGCTCAATCCTTCCTTCTAAGTTCTTTTCATTCAATTCTTTCAATTCTTCCGAGGCATTGTGTTGTTTCTCTCGTCAACTATCGCTCCATTTCGTCAAACTCAGTTCCAACTCCTTCCATGTTTCACCGGAGTGCTGCCTAAATCCTTTCAGCCTTATCCGCTTTTTCTCATTCTAACCACTCCGCTAGAACGAGTGCTTTCATAATATATCTGATTCCGTGAGCTGATTCTCGCCATTCTCGCTGCTTTCTCTTCTTCTTGTGTGCTCTCGATTCTTTGCTTGTTCTCTTGAGTTTTTGTTTCACCTCATCCTTTTCCCTTCCGTTCGTCCTAAGATCTCGGACGAGATCTCTTGTTAGTGGAGGAGTGTTGTAACGCCTCGGATTCGGCGCGCCTGTGTGTCCGCAGCTTATTCGCCGCCATTGCCATGTCATGTGCTTATGTGGTCTCTTTGCCATGTCATCATCTGCATTTCATATCATGTCATCTTGTGCATTTCATTTTGCATACGTGTTCGCCTCATGCATCCGAGCATTTTCCCCGTTGTCCGCTTTTGCAATCCGCACTCCTATGTCTCCCGCCGCCTTTTACCTCTTTTCATGTGCGGGTATTAAACTTTCTCGAATGGCCCGAGGTTTGTCAAGCTGCCTTGGTATAGCACCGTAGACCGCCTGTCAAGTTTCGGATCATTTGAGGTCGTTTATACTCCAACGGTTAACTGGTAACCGCAGAGCCCTCTTTGTTTGCAGCCCAACACCCTTTCTAAATGGCCCAAACCCAGCAAACTCCCTCCATGCTCTCGGTCGCTCGATCACGATCAAGGGTCAAAACCGCACCTCATTTGGACTCTCCTAGCTCCTCTACCTATATATATGTGCTCCTCCCGAAAATTGCAGTCCAAACCCTAGTCTAGCTCCTCCCGCAGCCACAGGACGCGCCCGCAAGACTCTCACGGACGTGTCCAGCCGCCCACGCCGCTCCGACGAATCGGAGGTCACACCTGGCCGCCGCCACGTCGCCTCTCTCTCTCTCTCACACTGCTGCCTCATGGGCCCACGGCCGCCCGCCGCCCTGCCCAGCCTCGCTCCCTGGCCTCCTGGCTCGAGTGCTGAGGAGCTGGCCGCCGCTCGCCCCGGCCCGCGCCTGATCTGCTGATCTCTCGCCGCCGTTTTCGCCGGGCTGGCCACACACAGGTTCCCGAGCCTGCCGCCAGCCTCGGCCTCCTCGCGCCGCCGCTGCCACACTGGCCTCGGCCGCCATGGGCGCCGAGTTCGAAGCTCAATTTT
The DNA here is from genome assembly GCA_021605205.1 of Aegilops longissima. Taxonomy (NCBI): domain Eukaryota; kingdom Viridiplantae; phylum Streptophyta; class Magnoliopsida; order Poales; family Poaceae; genus Aegilops; species Aegilops longissima. Next base: position 654,588,696 of record CM038682.1, on the reverse strand, counting down.
GATCCCAGCGGCCGGATCCGCCTCCCGCCTTCTCCGCCCTCCCTGCCTCTCTCTCGACTGCCAACTCCGCGAGTTGATGTCTGCTGACTTTCTCCTCGAGGTCCAATTTTTCCTCTAAGTCCTGAAATCTGCAGTAATTTTGTTGCATTTTTGCATCATAACTCTGTGCATGTAGCTCCATGTGTGTAATATGTCAAAATGTTCGCCTCGAAGAGTAGATCATTTCATCTCATTGCATCATTTTCATTTGAGCTCATCTTGATGCCCGAAATGCTGTTAGAAGAGTGCTATGTGATGTTAGTTTCTGATTTTTATCAGAACATGCACTTTTGTCATTTTTGCCATGATTGATGTGTGCATCCTATGGACTTGAGTCCTACATGTGTTTTGTAATATGCCATGCCATATTTCCAGGGGTGTATGCCATGTATTTTTGTGATCTATGTGGTGACTAGCACAAGCATGCAAACTAGGTGTCTTGTTGTTGCTGTTTTCAGCCCTGTTTTGCTGATATTTTGATGCCATGTTAACTTGATACTACCAAGAGATCCATGCATATTTTGAGATACTTCAATAAGGATATTTTGTAAAGCATGTCTTGCTCTATCCATCCATGCCCTTGTTTGCAATTATGGAGTGCCATAGCTTGAGTCAATCGAGCTCTACTTTTGCTATCAAATGTTTCCTGGCAGATTGTATACATGTTATTCAATTTTGCCAAGGTTGTTGTGGTTGATCCATGTATGCTATATTATTGTTCTTGCCATTTATGTATTCTAGGCCATGTCTTCTTGATGTATGTATGCTTAGTTTATCATATAAGGCTCTGTAGTGAGTGCATTGAGCTTGTAAACATGCCTACTTGTTATCAGTTTTTGACATGCCATGTTGCTGAATCTGTTAACGAAACTTTCGATATTGACATGGGTGTTACTATATTTTCTGATCCTTTTTGGCTTATGGTCACTAAAGGACATTTGTTCTATGCAATTAGTAGATTCATGAAATTCCTTTGTTTGCCATGTTAAGTTCCTGTAACATGTTGTTTTCTTGCTCTAAACATTGCAACCTGATGTTATGTCTGCCAATGCCTGAAACTGTTATTACTTGCAATCTTGCCATGTCATTTTGAGCATGTTCTAGTTGTTTCTGGAGATAGCTCAGTGCTCATGTTTTGTAATGCTTTACCTGTACATCATGCCCATGCCTTTTGTTATTATGTTGAGGTCCTGTAACATGTTGTTTTGATGCTTGCAATATGCCTAGTTGCTGTTTTGGGCAGATTGTTGCTATGACTTGTATAGAGTGTATGTGTTGATCCGCTGTCCGCTTTTGAGTGTGTTATATATGAAACTTGCTTTATTTTGCATGTAGTTTCATATTATCATGTTGCATCCTTGTTTTGAGGTGTTTGCTTGATGTTTGTATGCATTTTGCATCAATGCCATGCTTATCTTGTTTTGCTCATATCTTCTAGGCCGAGTCCAAATCTAATGAACTTTATATGTAACTTGACTAGAATTTCGTGTAGATCATCGTGGTGCATCTTAACTTGCTGTTTAACAACTTGAACATAAGGTTTATTCAGATCTGGACCAATTTCGAAATTTGCATATGAGGACTTACCGAATTGTTATATGTTGTTCCGGCCTCATTTAAACTTGCCTTGATGTGTTGCTCTTGTTTGCATCATCCTTGCCATGAGTAGCCTCATCCTAGCTTCGTCATGCATCATGGTTGTTGGGCATCTTGCCTTGTCATGTGTGGTGTGTTTACCTATGTTGTGTGCTTCTTCTTGCTAGTTCCTGCTTGCTATGATCGCGAGGATTTGTTCGCTCACGCTTGGTTCGGCTTCATCCGCTCATCTTCTTCATGGACTCGTTCTTCTTCCTTGCAGGATTTCAGGCAAGATGACCGCTACCCTGGATCTCACTACTATCATTGCTATGCTAGTTGCTTCGTTTCTATCGCTTGCTGCGCTACCTATTACCTGCTTATCAAGCCATCCCAAATTGCCATGTCAGCCTCTAACCTTTTGCACCCTTCCTAGCAAACCGTTGTTTGGCTATGTTACCGCTTTGCTCAGCCCTCTTATAGCGTTGTTAGTTGCAGGTGAAGATGAAGTTCGTTCCTTGTTGAACATGGAGATGTTGTTCCTTGTTGGAACATGTTTACTTGTTGGGATATCACAATATATCTTATTTAATTAATGCATCTATATACTTGGTAAAGGGTGGAAGGCTCGGCCTTATGCCTGGTGTTTTGTTCCACTCTTGCCGCCCTAGTTTCCGCCATATCCGTATTATGTTCCCGGATTTTGCGCCCCTAACGCGGTCGGGTGATTTATGGGACCCCTTGACAGTTCGCTTTGAATAAGACTTTTCCAAAGAAGGCCCAACATTGGTTTTACATTTGCCTCACCTAGCCTTTTTTCCCTTGGGAGTCGCGCCTCAAGGGTCATCTTCATTTTAGCCCCCGGCCAATGGTTGTCTAAGTGTTGGTCCAAACTAGAGCCACTTGCGGTGCCGCCCGAGGCAACTTGGGGTATCGTCGGTTGTCAGACGATCGCTTCATCCGTCGTGGCTCGAGACGAGATACGCGCGGCTACTATCGTGGGTGTCGGCACGCCGGGAGGTCTTGCTGGTCTTGTTTTATTACTGTGAAATGTCTTGTAGCCGGGATTCCTAGACTGATCGGGTCTTCCCGGGGAGAAGGAATATCCTTCGTTGATCGCGAGAGCTTATCATGGGCTTGTTGGGACACCCCCGCAGGGTTTGAACTTTCAAAGCCGTGCCCGCGGTTATGTGGCGATGGGAATTTGTTAATGTCCAGTTGTAGAAAACCCGGTTGATCTTAATTAAAATACACCAACCGTGTGTGTAACCGTGAGTGTCTCTTTTCGGGTTGATCGAGAGGAGAACACGGTTTCGGGTTATGTCTCGACGAAGTAGGTGTTCGGATCACTTCTTGATCATTGCTAGTTGACGACCGCCTTTGTTCCTCTTCTCGCCTCATTTGCGTATGTTAGCCACCATATATGCTTAGTCGCTGCTGCAACCTCACCACTTTACCCCTTCCTTTCCCATTAAGCTTTGCTAGTCTTGATACCCATGGTAATGGGATTGCTGAGTCCTCGTGGCTCACATATTACTACACCTCCAGTTGCAGGTACAGGTTTGCGATGACCATGACGCGAGAGCGATGTTTGCTTGTTTTGGAGTTCTTCTTCTGCTTCTTCGATCAGGGGATAGGTTCCAGGTCGGCAGCCTGGGCTAGCAGGGTGGACGTCGTTTGAGTTTCTGTTTATGTTTCATCCGTAGTCGGATGTTGATCTTGTATATGATGTTGATGTATTCTTGTTGCATTTGTGCCTTATGTATGTATCCCCATCTATTATGTAATGTTGATGTAATGATATCCACCTTGCAAAAGCGTTTCAATATGCGGGTCTATCCTTGGTGGGACCGTCGAGTTCCTTTTGGATAGGGTCGCATATTGGGCGTGACAACATACATCAGGAGAATTCAAGTAACCATGAGGACAGGTTATAGATATCAACATAAATAGAGTGGGCATCAACCCAACTCAATCATGTCAAATCCTTTGACTTGACCCACGTAGATCTTCCCACTTATCCAAACACACACACTGGTTTGTAAACATGTGGACGTAGCCCAAGAGCGGTTACCCAACTGTCCTTGACCGTGGACACGACTATTCAAATAGTTTTACACTCTGCAGAGGTTGCACACTTTACCCACAAGATCCGGGGAGCTTCCATGTCATCCACGACCTGCGATACCTCAAGTACCCGGGGTAAGCACCCGATCACTATCTTTCCCTAGACGACAGTAACAATAAGTCCACTCGTTGTTCCGTATCCTCACAATGTACATCATACGAGACTTACTCGAGATCGCAACATCCGAGAGGGGACGCAACGATGTATCCGGTGCCGTGTAAAAACAATCATGGCCGCCCTACCTGGCATGACCCCGTCCCGAGAGAGAGCACCAACTCTCCCCCGTCACTAGTAATGCGGGCTCCAAGCTAGTATCGGCCTAGGTAATCAATAATGCCCTTTCCCATACAAGGGTAGAGCGGTTGCACATGTAAGGTTGGAATAACGGTCGCAACTTAAACCAATCCATTTTGAAAACAACACATACACTTGCCTCGGTACACCACTTCGTCATCAAGTGGCTACCCAACTCATCATCTCCTTCGGGCATAAGTGGCACCCGACAGGGTTTTCGAAAAGTCTTTTGAAAATGCCTTGTCTCCATTACCATGCATATCCCCGTCCCTTTTTGCGTAGCACTACTTAGCATACTATCTACCCCCACCGGCATAACCCTCATAAGAAGGTAGGGTCATGCACAATGCAAGTATCAACGAGGAAGTAACGGTGGCAAACCACCCCATGTGGTCAACACAGTATCATGTCTCCGATGCAAGCAATAAGAGTGCTATATGACATGCATAAAATGGTTTCATAGACATAGTCAAAGGGCTGCTTGCCTGGCTCAACAAAGTCTTCTGGGTCTTCAAAGTCTTCTGGTCCAACTCCTTCGACAGCAACGCAACTGTCGTCGCAAAATAATAACGAGAAAAATAAGGCAATAATAAAACAGAAAAACCAAAATGCTCAGAAAAATGTCAACTCATTTTTGTTAAATTCTAGGGTGAAAACTAAGAAGGGAAAAAATCCTAGTTTTGGATTTGGAGTAGCAGAATAGGAGAAATGGATTTACAAAGGTATATTTAAATGCTTAAAATCACATTTAAATATTTACAGTGAAGAAAAGGTTGTTGGATTTGAATGAAAGTTGCACCATTAAATAGGTTGCAATATTTTAGAAATTTAGGAGTTGGAATTAATTTATTTGGACAAACATTTTATCCTGTGGAATTTATGGAAAAGTGACAGAAAAGAAAAAGGGGAAGGGGCACTATGCCTGCTGGGCCAGAATAGCCGCAGGGCAGCAGGCCCAGCCAGAGAGGCGCCCAACAAGATCGGTGCATGCGCTGCGCCAGTTTAAACCTCGACGGCGGGGCCTGATGTCGCAAGAGAGAGGGGGCGATGGAGGGTGTCGGTGTCAAACCGCGGATCTCGGTAGGGGGTCCCGAATTGTGCGTCTGGGCGGATGGTAACAGGAGACAAGGGACACGATGATTTACCTGTGTTCGGGCCCTCTTGATGGATGTAAAACCCACGCCCCTGCTAGATTAATATTGATGATGTGTGTTACAAGAGTGGATCTACCACGAGACCAAAGAGGCTAAACCCTAGAAGCTAGCCTATGGTATGATTGTTGTTCGTCCCACGGACTAAAACCCTCCGGTTTATATAGACACCGGATAGGGTTAGGGTTACACAGAGTCGGTTACAATGGTAGGAGATCTACATATCCAGACGCCAAGCTTGCCTTCCACGCCAAGGAAAGTCCCATCCGGACACGGGACGAAGTCTCCAATCTTGTATCTTCATAGTCTTGGAGTCCGCCGATGATGATAGTTCGCTATCCGAACACCCCTAGTCCGAACTCCTCAAGAGCCCTCGAACCAGGCTTCAATGACGACGAGTCCGCGCGCATGTTGTCTTCGCATTGCAAGGCGGGTTCTCCTTCGCCTTCATGTTCCCGCCGAATAGTGTCCGGCTTTATAAATGTTGCGCCTTGGCTTCTACGCCCAATAATGGCCTTCTTCCACGGTCGATGAATGCGAAAGGCTGGGATATTTTTACATTTTACCCCTAGCCGCATGTAACGAGCCGCCTACAAGAGAGGCGAGGATCTAGATCCAGCTCACACCATCCTCCATCCGCAAGTTCTCATCAAGTGCCTCGACAAAAATCCATTCCATCATGGATAGCCGACGCTGCTCCTCCTCTCAAGGCTCCCAGCCCTAAGCCAGGAGATTGGGGAGATGCTCAGCCCACACAGCGAGCTAGTGGTGCTTCAAACCGAGGATATCTTCCCCAGCTTTCATGGTTCCGGCTCGAGCGGACTGGCCACCTACAAGGGTGGAAAGCAGGCGGAGAGCGCCCCAACCCTCCAAAGGGAGTGGGTATGCTTTGTCCCCATCTAATAAGGGGACTCAGATTTCCATACATCCATTTCTCCGGGGCTCCTAGAGTTCTACGGACTCCAACTTCACCACCTCACGCCCGCCTCCATTTTGCACATCGTGGGCTTCAGAGCTTTTTATGAGCTGTTCTTGGGCATAGAGCCCCATTTTGCCCTGTGGAAGAGATTGTTTTGTCTCGCACTCCGCTCTCATGAGGGGTCGATATACCAAGTGGGCGGAGCCAAACATGACGCATCGCGGACCGGATATCTATCCGGCACTCAAGAAGGCGCGGAAGACTGGCCTTCGGAATGGTTCTACATGGAGTACACCCCTCTGCCAGATCCAGTCCGGATCGGCCTCCCGGAGTTCAACAATGCTCCCTTGAAGAAACGCCTGAGTTGGCGCCCGCGGAGCCCTCAACGGGAAGATGATAGGAGCGTCCATTATCTGATGGGCCGGATTAGGTTATCGCCCATTCCGCTTGACCATGATCGAGTCATGGCCACGTGCATTATGCGAGGGTGCAGCCACTCCAATATAGGGGCCACCCTATGTGGGATTTCAACGGGAAGATGACGCCACCCGTTATGGCGCAGAAGGGCAAGGCTCGGCAGCCGATCCGCAAAGATCCTGTCCGCTTTGTACAAGGGAGAGGAGGAGGTTTTCCTCCGCAAGAATCCGTTGAATGGATTTTCTATGAATAACCCTCGAGCTGGGTAAGCAGACGCTCATCTACCCGATCCATACCTTTTTAAAGTCAAGTATCTTACTCGTGATTTCGACGCAGAGCTGCGCCGGACGTGGAGGGCATACGAAGCCTAGCTCCACAGCCCGAGGATCCGGAACGATCCCTTGATCCGACCTCCGAAGAGGATCCGGACATAAAGGTGGAGCTGATTGATGGGGTGTTCCACCAATGTAGCATAGACAATGCCCTAGTCGCCATTACGGCCGACTACCCGGTTTGTTCCCGCTTCCCTGTGATCTGTGACCAAAGTCTTGACACCATCATTTGATCCGCGCCAATTCTAACCATCCCATACCGATGGTGCAGCGCAGGAGGTGCCTTTAAGGTGGAAGTCGAACCAGCGGCGGCCGGACAACAAGGGTCATCCGCCCAGCAGAGGAAGAGGAGAGCGACGCTAACAGAAACGCCGCCAAGAACGGCACGGAGCACCGCTATTTCTAAAGGAAGGATCCCCGTAAAGTATATTAATGCTCATAACTTTTCCAGAAGAGCACTCACGGACAAAGGTCCGGAGAGGTTGCCAATCAAGCCTCCGCCGCCATGCTCCAACGCATGGTCCGGAGGGGAGGTGAATACAAGGCGAACCGGACGCCTCCGACGGAGGATGCCGACAGCTGTCCGCCACCCGGTCCGAGGTGGAGAGCGCCATGAATCACAAGCGCCGCCAGACAGTCCTTCGTGACGCGTGTTTCTCCCCGGAGGCGTTAAATGCCTTTAAAGCGGGAAATGCGCACCTCCGTGCCGCTCAAGATGGGTTAACCAGAGCCACAGAGCAGTATGTGAAAGACATACGGGTAAGTAATTTTAATAGGTGTATATGGCAGTAGCCCCCGAGACTTAAAATAGTTGAAATAACTGATTTAAGGATCAATTATTATGCTGGGTCTTATGGAGAAGAATACCCAGCTGTCCTGTGAGCTCCAAGAGTGCAAGGCCCAACTTGAAGTCAAGATGGCCGCCACAGGGGAGCCACAGAGACCCTCACCGGTAAGACGACTTTGAAAAGATAATTATTTAGCTAAGTGTGGCGTGAATCTGACAAGAATATTGCAGATGGCGCCGGACTAGATCCGGACAAGCAACAGCTACTGCGTCAGCTAAAGGCCGACGAGAGGGTGCTTATGATGGTGCAGCAGGAGAGGAACAAGCTCCAAGATGCCCACGCCCAGCAAGGAGAAGAGCTGAAAGGTGTTCGGGCCCAGCTGTCTGGCTCCGTGAAGGAGAATCAGCGGCTTCGACGCGGCATTTATAGTAAGTGCTTGAACAAATTCCTTTGAAAAGAAGAATTTGGCGAGGAAGGCGATTGACAGAATTATGTCTTTAGGTGTGCTCACAGGTCGCCCTGCGGAGGAAATGCCTGAGTCAACGGGTGACCATCTTCCCGAGCTAGTGCAATTGCTCGAACGTGTTCGATGAGTGGCATCGTTCATACTTTATGGCCATTTGTCTCCCTACCCGAGGGCCTTGGTGAGCTTGGTGAGAAGCTTCAGGGAGCACGGTGACGCCTCCGTTTGTGGAAGATATCGGCCTGCCGTCAGGGCACCAGGGAGGCCTGGGCCATGGTGAAGACACGTTACCCGAAGTCTGACCCAAACCACATGGCCGAGGTCGGACCTGCGGGGCCTGATGGGAAGGAGATCCCTGTGAGCTTGATGTACGACCAAGTAGAACTGGCCGCGAAATATTCCCAATAGGACTATAAATTAGACAGCCTGTTAGATGGGATTGAAGAGGAGTACAATCATTCGGTTTGACGATGTAATTTGAAATGACATGTAAAATGCCTTCTAGCCGGATTGTAGATCGTTTGTCTTTGTGGACCGTTTCGCTTCAACCTCGGGACCCAACAGTCCGGAGTGTGTCCGAATACCCTTACGGTTATAAAAGAACCGGGGCATGCATGGAGATAAGGCGTCGGGGTCATAATTGCTTTATCGCATAAGTGCCCAACTAGTTATGTTATATTACATGGTTAGTAAGAAACATCTTCCAGGAGAATAGTTCCGTTAAGGGTTCCTTTCTCGGGAGGCATGCCCTAAAGTGCAATGCCGGACTGCGAAAATAGCAGAAAAAGCATCCGGGGCAGATAAATAAGTAAGTAATAAATCATCTTTCAAGTCACCGATCAATATTCTCTTAAGAACGCTTAGCTTTCGGCTTCACCCACCGAGGTACACATCCGCTGACCGGCAAGAATAATCACAGAGGTGCTCCTTTACCTCCTAGACGAACAATCGGGAACGAGGGGTAAGCACAGAGCCAGCAACCCAGCTTGGCCAAAACTTAAGTCATATCGATGCATATAATGGTGAATAAAAGGTACATGCGGAAGTATGACACATGTATTGGGCATGAAGCTCAGATGAATAAGCTTCGTTAAAGAAGCCCTGTGTATAATGAGTGCCGGGGCACATCAAGTGTAAAGTAACAAAGCGCAAATCAGCCCATAAAAGGTAAAAAAGTGTCAAGAAGGAGGAGGAGGAGGTACAGTAAAAACAAGGAGTGGACGGGAGGAGACGAACCCGAGTCCGCGTTAGGGCGAGAATCTTCGGAGACGGGCTGCGCTCCATGGGTTCGCTCGAGTCGGTTGTCCGATGCGTTACGTGAGACGGTACGCCCGCCGGTGAGGACTTGGTCGATGATGAAGGGACCTTCCCACTTGGGCTTGAGTTTGTCCTTTTTCTTGTCCGGCAGTATAGAACAAGTTCGCCAACATTGTAAGTTTTGGCCCGCATTTCTCGCTTTGATATCTTCGAGCCTGCTGTCGATAAAATGCGGAACGAGCCTTTGCCACGCCCCGCTCCTCCTCTAAGGTGTCCAGACTGTCGTGCCGATCTAGCTCGGCTTCTCTTTCTTCGTACATGCGCATTACCCAGGTGAGTCATGAATTATATCGCAGGCAGGACTGCCTCTGCGCCAGATACCATGAAAAATGGTGTGAATCCGTAGTTCGGTTTGGCGTGGTCCGCAGCCCCGTGAGTACGTAGTCGAGCTCCTCTACCCAAAGGCGTGTTAGATTCCTTGAGGGACCGCACTAGTCCGGGTTTGATGCCACTCATGATTAGACCATTTGCTCGCTCAACTTGACCGTTAGTTTGGGGTGATAGATCAAGTGTAATCGAGCTTAATGCCCATGTTTTTGCACCGAGTTTAACCTCGCCGGCCGTGAAGTTCGTGCCGCTGTCGATTTATGCTGTGGGGACACCAAACGGTGTACTACCCCGGATATGAAGTCTATGACCGTCCGGATTCTGCCGCTTTAATCGGCTTGGCCTCAATCCATTTGGTGAATTTGTCCACCATGACCAATAAGTATTTGTGCTTGTGGGTTCCCCTTTAAGGGTCCGACCATGTCAAGCCCCTGCACCGCGAACGGCGTGTAATGGGTATAGTTTTGAGGGGTGGGTGGCATATGGCTCGATTAGCAAAGAGCTGGCAACAGACGATCGTTGGACTAAATCGAGCATCCGCCGGGCTGTCGGCCAATAAAATCTCTGACGGAAGGCCTTGCCTACAAGGGCCGGGCTGCAGCGTGGTGCCCGCCGAGTCCGGGCGTGAATTTCAGCCAGAGATTTCGCCTTCCTCTTTGGAGATACACCTTGAAGGACTCCGTTGTGCTTTTCTTATAAAGCTCTCCTCATGGACCTTGTAGGCTTTAGATCGCCGAACTATGCAGCGGGCCACATTTTGGTCTTCGGAAGTTCCTTCCGCATTAAGTAGGCTAGGAATGGTTCTGCCCACGGGCAATGACTGCCATTATTTCGTGAGTCAAGGTGTTATTTCGCTGGCTGAGCCACCGATTGTGTCGTAATGGTCTGAGTTAGGTGATGCAGCTGGCTCCGGATTGTTATTTCCGACTCCTCTTCCCATAATACGGATGGCTTAAAGAGCCGCTCCAGAAGATGTTAGAGGGAGGCGCCTCGTTTAGCTACCGATGCGTGCTAACACGCCCGCTGCCTGGTTATTATCCGGGCTACATGATGGAATTCTAATCCTTCAAACCGAGCTGGCATTTTAGGACGGCGCTATGTAAGCTGCCATTTTTGTATCTTTAGCGTCAAGTCTCCATTTACTTGGGATATTGCGAGGTTTGAATCCTCAAGCACCTCTAGGCGTTGAATGCCCATGGAGATTGCCATCCGGAGGCCATGTAGGAGGGCCTCGATTCGCCTGCGTTGTTGGAGTCCATGTACATTATTTGAAGTACGATTGATTGTGTCTCCGCTGGGGACGCCAGACGACGCCAGCCCCCAAGCCAGCCAACATTTTGGATCCGTCGAAATGCATGATCCAGCTTGAGTACCGCCGCACTTTTTAGGGAGTTCGCTTCGTCCATTCGACGATGAAGTCCGCGTAACCTGCGATTTTATAGCTCGCCATGGTTTGTAGGTTATGTCGAATGGTAAGAGCTCGATAGCCCATTTTGCAATCCTGCCCGCTGCATCGCTATTGTTTATAATATCGCTGAGAGGTACTTCGAGGCCACCGTTATTGAACACTCTTGAAAGTAATGACGCAGCTTCCGGATGCTATGAACACCGTGACACGCTATCTTTTGATAATGTGGGTACCGGGATTTGCATGGAGTTAGAACAGTGGATACGTAGTACACTGGTTTTTGAAGAGGGAATTTGTGCCCTTCTGATTCTCGTTCAACGACGAGTACCGCGCTAACAACTTGATGTGTTGTTGCGATATATAATAACATAGGCTCGCCCAGGTTGGGCGCGGCCAGGACCGGATTTGTTGCCAGTATGGTCTTTATTTCTTCGAGTCCGGCTGTGGCAGCATCCGTCCATTCGAAATGTTCGGTGCGCCGGAGGAGGCGGTAGAGGGGCAGAGCCTTTTCTCCCAAACGGGAGATGAAGCGACTTAAGGCCGCTACGCATCCGGTTAGTTTTTGTATCTGCTTGAGGTCTTTTGGAATATCCAATTGTGACAGAGCTCGGATTTTGGCCGGGTTTGCTTCAATTCCTCGACCGGATACGATGAAGCCCAAGAGCTTTCCGGCTGGTACGCCAAAGACGCATTTTTACGGATTGAGCTTAATGTCATATGCTCGGAGGTTGTAGAATGTCACCCTCATGTCTTCTACTAGAGTTCCGACGTGTTTGGTCTTGACGACCACATCGTCTACGTATGCCTCTACTGTTTTGCCTATCCGGTAGCCGACATGTTTGAATCATGCGCCGATATGTTGCGCCGGCGTTTTTGAGTCCGAAGGGCATTGTGTTGAAGCGTAATGGCCCATATGGAGTAATGAATGCCATTGCGGCCTGGTCTTTCTCCGCCATCTTGATTTGATGGTATCCGGAGTATGCGCCGAGGAAGCACAATGAATCGTGTTCGCAGTAGCATCGATGATTTGGTCGATGCGAGGGAGGGGAAAGGGTCCTTGGACAGGCCTTGTTAAGGTCTTTAAAATCGACGCAGAGGCGCCTGTGGATTTGTCCTTTTTGGCACCATTACTAGATTGGCTTGCCACCGATGCTTTATATCTCGATGAATCCGCTTCTAAGAGTTTGGTTAGCTCTTCTCCCATTGCCTGTCTTTTGGGCTCGGAAAATCGCCAAGAGCTTGGTTGATCGGCATGAATCCTTTTAGGATATTTAGGCTGTGCTCGCCAGACCTGCGTGGGATTCCCGGCATGTCGAAGGATGCCAGCAAAATGTCCCAATTTTCCCAAGGAATTTCGAGTCGGCCTCGACATCAGGACTTAATTGTGCCCCAATGGAGGCCGCTTTGTGGGGTCCGTTGGATGGACCTGAAATTTGACTATCTCGCCTCGCTGGTTTAAAGGAGGTGGATTTGGACCTCTTATCGAGTATCACATCGTCCCTATCCACCGTGGAGCGAGTGTAGTTAGTTCCTCCGCCGCTAGGGCTTCGGACAATGCCTCTAGGGCAGTGCGGCTGTCTTATTTTCAGCGGAGTGTCGATCCGATCATTTGGCAGAGTGATTATCCCAATGGGTCCGGCATTTTGAGCTTCATGTACCCGTAGTGGGGTATAGCTTGAAGATCGTGAATGCCTCTCGCCCTAACAAAGTGTGATATCCGCTGTCGAATGGGGCCACTTGAAACGTGACCTCTCGGACTGTAATTGTCCGGTGAGCCAACACTACGCCTAGTGTGATTTTTCCGCGCAGCGCATTTCTCGACTAGGGATTATCCTCTCAAGGTTGTGCTGCTTCGCCAATGCGGCTCCAATCAATTTCCATTTTTGAAGGGTTTTCATAGATGAGGTTTAACCGCTGCCGCCATCCATGAGTACCTTAGTAAGAGGAAAACCGCCCACTATCGGACCGAGGACCAATGCGGCTGGTGCTCTAGCTGTTCGAATTTAGGTTCGTCGCCTGGCGTTGAAGGTGATAGCCGTGTCGCCCATGGATTTGTTGTTGCTACTTGGTAGACTTGGCGAGGCTACGGATTGTTCGCTTCGCATGTTATTTGATGCGAAAGTCTCAAGACTGTTAATACCGCATCGGTATCGCTGGGTTGGTTGCCTGGGCTAAAAAGCCACGCCACTTTTGGCCACTGTCGAGTATCCAACACGCCAAGGCTGTGTGTTGGAGTGGCGCCCTCCGTCTTTGTGGATTTTGCAGGTCCGCTGAGCCAACCCTCCAAGACGGTTCCGCACTTTTAGGGTTTTTGGTTTTTGGTATTCAACCCGGGTGCTTGATAATGATGCACCCTTTTGTTCTGGACTAGGGATGTGTTCGGGGCCGGATTATCCCAAAATTTACTTTCGGTTTTCCAGGCGCTCTCCATCGCACAGTACTTTTGTACTATTTTCGCCAAGTCAGTAAAGCGTGTAATTTTGCGACGACTTATGCCGTTCAGGATTCCCTTGTCCGTGCAATTATTGCAGAAAATTGGGATTGCGTCCTCCTCTCGGCAGTCCTTTATCCTGTTCTTAACCAGGAGGAATCTGGCCCAGTAATGATGTACTGTTTCAGCGGGCTCTTTCCGAATTCGACAGAGATTGCTAATGTTTGGGTGGGCGGGTGGAACTAGATCCGGAACCCTGTCCAATTCAGGACTCGAGGGCCGAGAAGTTTCCGAACTTGGAAGTTTGGATTTTTGAGTGTTATCCAATGAGTCCAACCCGCCGCCTGACTTTAAGTTCAGGGCTTGGTCGACGTCATTCCTCTCTCAAGGGAATCCGCATGGAGGGATCGGGAATCCGGACGCAACTAGTTTTTAAGATACAAGAAGAATCGCCGCATTGCTGCTTTATCACAGCAACATGATGGGTAGCCTGGGGAGAGTTGATCTCTCTCAGATCGGTTTTAAGCCCGATCCGGTCGTAGTCTGTGGCGACTCCCAGGGCAGCGATGCGATCCAAGAGCTCGTTTATGGAGGAGAGCTCGATCGGATCTAACTGTTCGGCAAGTTCCGAACTAACACGAAGATTGGTTTCGATGACTCGAGAGGTCATCGTCGGCGCGGTGGACGGACTGGCGGTCATAAGAAAACCACCTAGTCAAGAGTTCGCCAACGCCAAGGCTCCTTGGCGATAGTATCGCCTCTAAAGACGAGATGAGGCATCCTACCGACGGCGACGGCACAGAGGAACTCTCAATGAAAGCACCAATGTCGGTGTCAAACCGCGGATCTCGGTAGGGGGTCCCGAACTGCAAGGTCTGGGCGGATGGTAACAGGAGACAAGGGACACGATGTTTTACCTGTGTTCGGTCCCTCTTGATGGAGGTAAAACCCCACGCCCCGCTAGATTAATATTGATGATGTGTGTTACAAGAGTGGATCTACCACGAGATCAAAGAGGCTAAACCCTAGAAGCTAGCCTATGGTATGATTGTTGTTCGTCCTACGGACTAAAACCCTCCGGTTTATATAGACACCGGATAGGGTTAGGGTTACACAGAGTCGGTGAGGGTCGGCGAGCTCACCAGCGATGATGCGGGGCATGGCGAGGTCGGGCGAAGGCACGGCTGGACTCAATGTCGTGGTCGCTGCTCGGGTGGAGGTGGTGGACGCCACCGAGTTGCTCGGTTAAATCGGGCAACGAGGAGGCACGGTGGAGGAGCTTCGGGCGGCGGTGGCTCCGGCCGTTTCCGGCTATAGAAGAGGCGGGGGAGAGAGGGGGAATGGTCAGTGAGCCGCGACGGTTCCAGATCGAGGAAGAGGAGCGGAGGAGAGGGCCTGTACCCTGAGATCGACGGTGACCCGAGGCGGCGGAGCTCGAGCTCGATCTCGAGCCTGCCTGCCCTGGAGAGGGGTGAGGGTGTAGGGGGTGATGGGGAGTGAGAGAGCGAGTGGTGAGGAGAGTAGGGCTCGGGGAGGCCCTTAAACAGGTGAACGGCGGTCCACCAAGGACCCGTGGCACCGGCGAGCCTGCTGCGGTTGCTACGGGTCACAGGGGCTCAAATGAGCGTGTCCGGGGCGTTTGTGGAGGTGATCTACCACTGTGGGAAGGAAGAGAGGGAGCAGAGGGGCTGTGAGGCGCCACAGGTGAGCTGCTGGCCACCGGGTGCGCCGGGTGGCCGAGATGCTCTGCGAAGCTGGGCGAGAGGAGGGAGAAGGAGGAGGGGACCATGCTGTGGGCGTGTTATGGACGCCGAGGCGCATCGCCGGGCGTGGCTGGGAGGCCCGAGGTGGCTGGAGGCGGTTGGAAGGTGGCGGCTACAAAGCAAGGGAGCAAGATCAGAAGGCCCAGACGCCTAAATGGCCGGCATGGCCATTTTCTATGCATGTGGTCACGGCCAAAGGTGTCTGTAGCTCTAGGGGAAGTAAAGAATGGGGAAGGGGCATTTGATGCCTGGTGGCCACCGGAGGAGGAGGAGGTGAGAAAGGAGAGAGAAGTTGCTGTCCAGGGAGGTAAATGGGGATGTTTCACCCCTTAATCATTGGGCAATAGCCAGGGGGAGTTACTAGAGGTAGGAGAGGACTAGGAGGAACTGTGGTAAAGAGTTGAGTTCAAGGAGAATAGTGTTAGTGGTCAAAATGGTGATTTTTGAAAAGTGGCAGAAGGTGTTTGCTGATGGTTTGGACAGGTAAATGAATTCCATTTGGCATGAGACTCCACAGGGTGAAATGACACATATAATTAGGGCCTTCCACCAAGTTGGAGCTTATTTGGGCAAAGTTGCCAATGCAACTTTTGTAAACCCTAGAAATTAGCAGAAATGGACTTGTGTAGATCAAGTTGAGCAAATCACTTCTCCTTGATGGACCACTTGGTGTGGTGGCCTCATTTGGTCATGTGAACATGCTCACCAAAGTTGGGGTCAAGGAGAGAAAGTTGGTAGTACAAAGTTGTTCAAATTTGATTCTGGTCAGAGAGGGTTTTGGGGCATTTTGGTGGACCAAAATGACTTTAATTGACATGAGTCTTTGCAAGGTGATCAAAATATGCATTTGTGACTTGCAGGATTTTCCTTGGATTTTTATGAAAATATTACCTGTAGAAATATTTCAAATCCTTGAAATGGGCAGAAATGGTTTTGGGAGGTTTTGTCCAATATTTTGAACATGACCATGTGTTGAAACTCTTATATATGGGAAATATATGCCCACTGAGTTTCCCTGATTTTTGTCAAAAAAATTTAAAACAATAAAAATTTTCCCTATTAAAGACCATTTCTGGCCTTAAGAAAAAGATTTTAAATAAAATAGGAAAATAACTTTTAAAATTATATTTTTGTGGTTTATGGGAATCCTATATCTAATAGGTTTCAAATATAGCTTTTGAAATATTTTTCATACCCCAAATCAAGTACTTGCATTGCAAACCTCAATTCAGGGGTTTTTGGAAAACTAATTTTTGAAAATACTTTTTGGCCAAATTATTTTTGTAAGAAAATACTATATTGCACTATACACATGGCATGATCATTGGGCAGAAGTTTGGGGCAAGGAGATGAAGTACAGAAGGTGGAGTAGTTGACTTTAAAAATCACTTGAAAATCTCAGAGAGAAAACCAACTCCAAAATAAAAGCCAAATAGTGCAAAAGTTTTTGTTGGTCCAATTTTTTTTTATGTTTTATTAATGCAAATGAAATGTTACAAAATGCAGGGTGTGACATAAATATTTCTGTGATTCCTAAAATATTGGTTTTTACCTCTTACCAATATTTTCACAGAGTAAGAGGAACATTTCTTTGGACTCATTTGATGAGAATTAAATGTTGACTATTTTTAAAAGGTTTCTGAGGCTTTGAAAATTCCCTCAATTCAAATTTCAGAATTTAGACATGATGATCATGCAAGGACAAGCAAAGGCTAAACTAGGGTTGTGACACTCCAGCTGATCCATCTTCGCTCTTTACTGCACATGATGTCCCAGAGGACCAAGTGGGTGCTGTCAAGGAAGCTATACGCCAGGCGGGCATCATGATGGAGCAGATGAAGGTGGTCTGGGAAGCCAGCCAAGCGGCTTACGATGCCAGCTCGGCCCTTCCTCGGAACATCCAGGTTGATTGATCACCGACTGACTCTTTAGCTTGTCGCTTGTTCTGTTAGGATATGTTATTACCTGAAAACTTTCTTTGAAAAATATTTTCATCTGTCTGCGTTTCGTATTCGTACACCCACTGGGTGTTTTGATTTGCCACTGAGCAAACTTGTATCTTGAGTCGACTAGGTTGTGCCGATTGGATCTTTGAACTAGTGGAGGCACGCTGAGTGCACCCACTAGGTGTAGTCCCCGAGACCAAAGTTGACTGCGGGCAGTCGACTGTGGTCTGAGAAGCTAAATTTTCCACTCGGCCTGGACGGGCCATGTCGAGTGGAACCTGTAGTCCCCGAGACCGTGGTCGACTGCGGGCAGTCGACTACGGTCTGAGAACAACTTGCCTATTTTTTTTACGCTCGGCCTGGACAGACCACGTCGAGTGGAAACTGGATCAGTGGGGGCACGCTAAGTGCACCCACTGGGTGTAGTCCCCGAGACTACTGCTGGATGTTTGATTCGGCAGTAGTCTTAGAACTTGTTGAATTTATCAGACCATTGCTCTGAAGTAACCAATCTTTCCATCTGTCGATTGGCTGTCTTTTGATTACAGAAATCTTGTGAACTTGGAGCTCGTTTTGCTGACTTGGAGAAGAAGCAGATTCAGCTCAACCTCGATCTGGAGCTGGCCAAGACAAATCTTCAGAAGGCCATGGATGAAGCCGCTGGTAAGAGAAAACTTGTCGACTGATTTGTCTCTGAACCGGATGTTATTTGCTTTTTCTAAACCGAGCGTTATTTCTTTCAGAGAAACTGAACCAAGCTCTGGTGAAAAAGGATCAAGATCTTGCGGCCGCACAGAAAACAGCTGATGAGAAAACTGCACTCGCTGAACAGAAGCTAGCTTCAGTCGGCAAACTAGAAGAAGAAAACGCCAAGCTGAAAACTGCCCTTGATGAAGACAATAAGGAAGCGACTCGCCTGAAGAAGGACAAGAACAATCTGAACGAGAATATGGAAGGCATTGCTCGCAAGAGGGACGATCTGGAGAACTATCTGGGAGGTCTTGCCAAGAAGCTGTTCGTCATGCTTGAAGGTATTTTCTTCGCCCGACCGACTTGTTATTGTCAACTCGACATACAACCACCGACTCATCTTTGAATTGTGCGTGCAGAATTTTGCCGTAACTTCGAGGAAGAGATCGGGCGAAGTTGAGACAAGCTTGACACCATCCACTCTCCAAAGGAAGGACGGTTGCCATGAACGTATTCGACGGAATCTCGCTGCTAGTATTGTCGACTATCTTGCTCGACTGAAAGTCACAATGTCGCGGATCGACACAGCTCTCTAGCCAAGGACGACGCTCGAGAATGACCTCGAGTCTCTGATGACTCGACTTAATGAGGTTCCCGGTCGAGTGCAAGAATGGAAGAAGTCTTCTGCTCGGTGCGGCGCTGATGTGGCTCTGTCCTTGGTTCGGGTCCACTGCAAGGAAGCGCGAGAAAGAAGCTGGCGGTGATCAAGGTTGCCACTACCAAGAGGCACGACTTCCAATCTTTCATGGAGACCTTTATTGCTGCTACCACTCGGATTGCTGACAAAATCGACCTGGACGAGTTTGTCGAGCCTGCTAGCCCTCCTCCCGCGGAGTGAACAAACTTTTTATGCCTCACCTTAAATTTGCCTCGGAATGCCGAGTGATTTTGTAACCGTTAAACTCCTTCGGGCTTGATGCCAAAGTACTTCAGTCCGTGGTCCGGAACCTTAGGATTTATCTGAACTTGGTTTATCTCTGCATATGCTTGTGTTTGCTTTTGAGTGGACCTTGTCTTTCACTCGGAATAATCTTTGTACTTGAGACACAGCTCTGAGGAGAAGGTCCCAGTCGACCTGCACCTCGTCGTCCTTGCGGATCGGGATGGAGCGCACGTTATACTTGTGGCGCAGCTCCAAAGAGAAGGTTGCAGTTGACCTGCAGCTCGTCATCCTTGCGGATCGGGATGGAGCGCACGTTATACTTGTGGCGCAGCTCCGAAGAGAAGGTTGCAGTCGACCTGCACCTCGTCGTCTTTGCGGATCAGGATGGAGCACATGTTATACTTGTGGCACAACTCCTAAGAGAAGGTTGTAGTCGACCTGCACCTCATTGTCCTTGCGGACCGGGACGTGTTTTAAACTTAGTCAATTACTGGACTGCAGCTAAGCCTCCGAGTGAGAGGATTGCTCACCACTCGGTAGGATTTTTTAAACTTAGGTGAGTACTGGACTGCAGCTAAGCCTCCGAGTGAGAGGATTGCTCACCACTTGGTAGGATTTTTTAAACTTAGGCGAGTACGGAACTGCAGCTAAGCCCCAGAGTGTGAGGGTTGCTCACCACTCGATAGGATTTTTTAAACTTAGGCGAGTACGGAACTGCAGCTAAGCCCCCGAGTGTAAGGGTTGCTCACCACTCGGTAGGATGTTTTAAACTTAGGAGAGTACATAACTGCAGATAAGCCCCCAAGTGTGAGGGTTGCTCACCACTCGATAGGATTTTTTAAACTTAGGTGAGTACTAGACTGCAGCTAAGCCCCCGAGTGACAGGTTTGCTCACCACTCAGTGGGATTTTTTAAACTTAGGCGAGTACTGGACTGCAGCTAAGCCCCCGACCACTCGGTGGGATTTTTTAAACTTAGGAGAGTACTGCACTGCAGCTAAGCCCCCGAGTGAGAGGCTCACTCACCACTCAATGGGATCTTTTAAACTTAGGCGAGTACTGGACTGCAGCTAAGCCCCCGAGTGAGAGGCCTGCTCACCACTCGGTGGTTTTTTTAAAACTTAGGCGAGTACTGGACTGCAGCTAAGCCCCCAAGTGAGAGGCTTGCTCACCACTCGATGTGATTTTTTAAACTTAGGCGAGTACTAGACTACAACTAAGCCCCCGAGTGAGAGGCTTGCTCACCACTCGGTGGGATTTTTTAAACTTAGGTGAGTACTGGACTGCAGCTAAGCCCCCATGTGAGAGGCTTGCTCACCACTCGGTGGGATTTCTTAAACTTACGCGAGTACTGGACTGCAGCTAAGCCCCCGAGTGAGAGGCTTGCTCACCACTCGGTGGGATTTTTTAAACTTAGCCGAAACGGATTCGCAGCTAAGCACCCCGAGTGAGAGGTTTGCTCACCACTCGGTAGGATTTTTTGAATTTAGGCGAAACGGATTCGCAGCTAAGCCCCCCAAGTGAGAGGTTTGCTCACCACTCGGTAGGATTTTTCGAACTTAGGCGAAACGGATTCGCAGCTTAGCCACCCACAGGGTTATTTAGAGAATAAGAAAGGAACAACAATCATTTATGAGATTGCAAAAAACTGTGTCTTTAATAATCAAACTAGAAGGTATTTCTTATTAGATCTTGACAGTTTGAAAACTTAAGTGTAAAAGGGGCGGAACAGCTCCACATTCCAAGTGCTTGGCTCATCTTTCTCGTTTTCGACGTTATAGAGGCGATATGCTCCGTTGTGGAGTACTTTGGTGACGATGAAGGGACCTTCCCAAGTAGGAGCGAGCTTGTGTGGTTTCTGTTGATCCACTCGAAGAACCAAGTCTCCCTCTTGAAAAGCTCGACCCTCACGTTTCTGGCATGGAATCGACGCAGTTCTTGCTGATAGATGGTCGACCGGGCCAGGGCCATCTCTCTTTCCTCTTCCAGGAGATCAACTGCATCTTGCCGTGCCTGTTATGCTTCATCTTCTGAGAAAAGCTCGACTTGGGGTGCATTGTGAAGCAAGTCACTCGGGAGTACAGCCTCAGCTCCATAGATCAAGAAGTATGGAGTTCGGCCAGGCGGCCGATTAGGAGTTGTCCTCAATCCCCAAAGCACTGATGGAAGTTCATCGACCGAGGCGCCTGCTGCGTGCTTGAGATCACGCATCAGTCGGGGTTTCAGTCCTTTGGGAATCAATCCGTTTGCTCTTTCAGCTTGTCCATTCGACCGGGAGTGGGCGATCAAGCATAGTCGACTCGAGTGCCTTGGGAAGCTAAAAGGCTCGAACTCATCGAGTCAAGTTCACCCATTGTCGATGATGATGCTATGTGGAACACCATATCTGAATGTTAACTCTTTGATGAAGCCGACATCAATACTAGCTTCAAGATTTTTGATAGTCTTGGCTTCGATCCATTTGGTGAACTTGTCGACTGCCACGAGCACATGAGTGAAGCCGCTTCTACCGGTCCTCAGAGGTCCAACCATATCCAATCCCCAAACAGCAAAGGGCCAGACGAGTGGAATGGTCTCCAGGGCTGATGCAGGCTTGTGAGACATGTTGGAGTAAAACTGGCAACCTTCACATTTGTCGACTATTTCTTTTGCCATCTCATTTGCTCGTGGCCAATAAAATCCCGCTCGTTATGCTTTGGCCACAATTGTCCGAGAGGACGCATGGTGACCGCAGGTCCCCGAGTGGATGTCGTTCAGGATCACTCGACCTTCTTCTGGTGTTATGCATTTCTGGCTGACTCCAGTTACACTTTCTCTGAACAACTGTACTCTTATCACAGTAAAGGCTTTGGATCAACGGATGATTTGTCGAGCCTCTTCTTCATCCTCTGGGAGCTCCTTCCTCAGAATGTATGCGATGTACGGCACTGTCCAATCGGGAGTGATGACCAAAACCTCCATGATCAAGTCGACCACGGCTGGGACTTCGACTTCAGTCAGATCACTGGCACTCTTTGGTTGTGGGGGCTCTTCAGTGAAAGGATCTTCTTGAACTGATGGTGTATGAATATGTTCCAAAAACACATTGCTGGGAATGGCCTCCCTCTTGGAACCTATCTTTGCCAAATCATCAGCTGCTTGATTTTTCAATCGGGGTATGTGATGGAGCTCTAACCCTTCAAACTTCTTCTCTAACTTTCTCACTGCATTACAATAGCCAGTCATGGCTGGGCTTCTGACATCCCACTTCTTCATTACTTGATTGACCACCAAATCCGAGTCACCGTAGACCATGAGGCGACGGACGCCGAGTGAAATGGCCATACGCAACGCGTACAGAAGTGCTTCATATTCAGCTTCGTTATTGGAGGAGTGAAAATGAATCTAGAAAACATAACTGAGTTTGTCACCTCAGGGGAATACTAATACCACCCCAGCACCGGAACCATTCAGCATCTTGGATCCATCGAAGAACATGGTCCGATGGTCCGAGTGAATCTGAGTCGGCTGTTGCTGTTCAACCCACTCGGCAAGGAAATCTTCTATTGCTTGGGACTTGATAGCTTTCTTTGCCTCAAACTTGATATCCAAGGGAAGGAGTTCAATCACCCACTTTGCCACTCGACCAGTTGCATCTCTGTTGTTCAAGATCTTTGACAATGGTGCGTCGCTGAAGACTGTAATGGAGTGATCAGAGAAATAGTGTGCAACCTTCTTCGTGGTCATGTAAATCCCATAAACAAGCTTCTGATAATGTGGATATCTTTGCTTGGATGGAGTTAGAACTTCAGAAACATAGTATACTGGGTGCTGAACTTTATAGGCCTTTCCTTCTTCTTCCCGCTCGACCATGAGTACTGTACTGACAACTTGTCCAGTGGCTGCAATATAAAGCAGTAAAGGCTCTTTGCGGATTGGGCCAGCGAGCACCGGCTGGGTGGAAAGCAGGGCTTTGAGCTCTGCAAACGCTGCATCAGCTTCAGGAGTCCACTCGAACTTTTCAGATTTCTTCATCAGTAGGTAAAGAGGCAATGCCTTTTCACCGAGGCGAGAAATGAATTGACTCAAGGCGGCCAAACAACGAGTAAACTTCTGGACATCATGCACACGCATAGGGTGTTTCATCCGGAGTATAGCACCAACTTTCTCTGGGTTAGCGTCGATCCCTCGTTCGGAAACGAGGAAAATGAGTAACTTTCCGCCAGGAACTCCGAATGTGCACGTTGATGGATTAAGCTTGATATCATACCTTCTGAGGTTGGCAAAAGTTTCAGCAAGGTCAGCCAACAGGTCGGAACCTTTACGTGACTTGACCACAATGTCATCCATGTATGCTTCCACATTCCGACTGATTTGAGTGAGCAGGCACTTCTGAATCATCCTCATGAATGTGGCTCCAGTGTTCTTCAGGCCGAATGGCATGGTGACATAACAGAAGCATCCAAATGGAGTGATGAAAGCTGTTTTTTCCATCGGGTTCATATAGTCGGATCTGATGATACCCGGAATAGGCGTCCAGAAAAGACAATCGCCACACCGCTGCAATGAGTCGACGATTTGGTCGATGCGGGAGAGGAAATGATCTTTCGGTAGGCCCGATTGATATGCTCAAGTCAATGCACATGCGGCGAATCGCCCTTCTTGGGGACCATGACAACATTGGCAAGCCACTCGAGTGGCAAATCTCTGATGAACTCAACTTCCAGGAGCCGAGCCACTTCCTCACCAATTGCTTTTCTCTTCTGTACGGCGGACCGTCGAAGATGTTCTTTGACTGGTTTTACTTTTGGGTCGACTCACAAATGATGCACAGCCAGTCCCCTGGGTACACCCGGCATGTCAGCAGGCTTCCATGCAAAGATGTTCCAGTTCTCATGGAGGAACTGGATGAGCGCTTCTTCCTATTTGCTGTCGAGTGATGTTGAGATATGAGTAGGAGCAGCATTAGGATTGGTCGGGTGAATATGAATTGGCTTGGTTTCACCGGACGACTGAAATGCAGAATCAGTGGCAGGCTTCTTGGAGCGCAACAAATCACTTGGATCTGCATTCTTCTGGTATTCTTGCATTTCGACTGCTGCCATTTGTGCAGCGGCAATTTTTGAGCCCTTCTGGAAGCACTCTTCTGCCTTCTGCCGATTGCCAGTGATAGTGATCACTCCTCTGGGACCAGGCATTTTCAATTTGATGTACACGTAACATGGTCGAGCCATGAAATGTGCATAGGCAGGCCTGCCAAGAATAGCATGATAAGCACTCTGGAAATCCACTACTTCAAATGTCAACTTCTCTTTGCGGTAATTCTTGGAATCACCGAAAACCACATCAAGGGTGATCCGCCGAGTGATTCAGCCTTCTTGCCGTATAACACCATGGAAACTCATATTGCTTTCACTAAGCTTGGACATCGAAATGCCCATTCCTTCAAGGTTTCAAAGATAAAGGATATTCAGGCCACTACCACCATCCATCAGCAGTTTAGTCTGTCGAGTGCCTTCAACAACTGGGTCGACCACCAACGCTTGCCTCCGAGGGTGGCTATACGTGCTGGATGGTCAGACTGGTCGAATGTGATGGCAGTCTGGGACCACTTCAAATAACTCGGTGTTGCCAGAGCAACCATGTTCACTTCTCTGTTGATAACTTTCAGTCGACTTTTGCTCTCAACATCAGCAAAAATCATCAGAGTGAAATTGACGTTGGGAAACCATCATCATCTTCTTCCTTATCCTCACCCTTGTCCGACTCCTTCTCCTTCTCATTGGGTTGTTTCTCTTGGAACGGCTGGATCAGGATTCGACACTGTCGAGTGGTGTGTTTAGGGTAAATGAGATCACCCTCTTCATCTTTCTTGGTATGAATGTGGCATGGTAAATCCAAAACGTCATTTCCGGCTTGATCTTTCACTTTCTTGGGGTTCCAGGGCCCTTTGGGCTTCCCCTTGAACTTTCCTTGAGCCAGAACCAAAGCTTCACCAGGGCTGCTGGTTCGGCCTTGCGTTCTTGCTGACCGAATTTCTCCTCGGTTTCTTGGGCGACTATTTTGTGTTTGCCTCTCCGGAGTCGGTCTTCCTCTTCACCATTAGCGTACTTGGTGGCAATCTCCATCATCCGAGTCAGGGACATATCTCCTGTCGAACCGAATTTCAGATTCAACTTTTGATACTTAACACCTCCTTAAAGGCACAAACTGCTTGGTGATCAGAAACATTCTCCACTGTATGGTGCAATGTGATCCATCTCTGGATATAATCTCTCAAGGTCTCATTCTGTTTCTGCACGCAAGACTGCAATTCTGTTAACCCTGCTGTCCGTTTGCAAGTACCCTCAAAAGTTCTAACAAACACTCGGCGAAGTTCCTCCCAATCAGAATGCTGCCAGTGCCAATCGAGTGAACTATGCTCTGGCCGAGCCTTCCAACATCGAGGAAGGTGCTTCATAGCCACTTCATCATTGCCACCACCTATCTGTACAACCACTCGGTAATCCTCAAGCCAAGTGTCGGGCTTGGACTTACCAGTGAACTTGCTGACTCCAGTCGCCAACCTGAAGTTGGGAGGAATCACCACAGCCCTGATGGCTCTGCTGAAGCACTCTGGACCTGAAACATGCACTCTGCTGCCAGTAGGGTGATCTATGTCATGACCCTCTCTGTGTGCTCTGTTCCTGTCAACCAGACCTTGAACGAGAATAGATCTCGCATCAAAGCCCGGCTCCCTGGGGTCGACTGGAATTCTTCGCCCGCCACTGTGAGGGCGTCTGTCGTCATGCTGCCAAAGCACATATGACCCACTCCTCAGGGGAGGTGTGTTCACTCGACGACGGTCGTCATATTGCTCGTAGTTTCTGTACTGATCTTGCCGGTGCCCACGTCCCTCACGCCGCGAAGGCGATCTTGGGCTGTGAGCCGACTGGACTGTGTCTGCCATCATAGATCTGCTATGAATCCTATTCCGCGACTGAGATACTGTTGTGTTCTGCTCGGTGGCTGCCTAGAGGAAAGCCCGGATCTACATCAAACCTCTGCCAGCTTCCGACTGGGAAGGCCGAATTGATTCTTCTATTCGGGCCGCTGTTGTGAGATTTTGGATCGGAGTGCGGTATACCTGAGTTTGAGGCGGAAAAAGCTGCCATCGACTGGATTCAGGGATCCATTGCCGAGAACGCTCGTCGAGTGCGTGTTGGAGGTTCTCCAGTCGAGTGCGCTCAGCCAAGTTGGCCAGGCTCGCCTCCTTCAAGGCCCGGGCCTCGGGGGTTTCTCCAATGAAAGGAGTGTGAAGTGCATCCATATTGCGACGGTGAAGCTCTTCCCTCTGCTATGAGGAAAGGGGCTCGGGGCGGTACTCCTCGTGAATGCGCGACGGATCGCTGCCGCCATTGTCATCGTCGTTGCGGGGGAAGCCAGGAGGAATGCGCAGTCCATTGACCATCAAGACTTCCTCCGCGGGATCGCTGCTGTCGCACTCGGATGCGGTCTCGACAGAGCCAGTGGACAGGTCGAACAGGCCGTAGAGAGTTTCGTCAGGCTCGATTGCCGCGACTTTTGGGGTGGCCGACTGAGGGGCCACCGCGTGCCTCACCCACCGCTGGAGCCGCGACCGACCGGAATGCTTGCGCCGACAAACAGCGGGGAGCGAGGACACCACAGGAGCCGACCGATACTGGGTCGACAGCTGCCGGAGAAGGACGCCACGGATGCACGTGCGAAAGTGCGTCGCCCCGTGGACGGGGAGCGCCTCGACGTCGAGTGGAGCCTCCTGAAGCAAGGCGGAGTCGTCGGCGACGAAGACGAGCGTGCTGAGACGGATCTCGCGGCCCTCAGCTAATCCACCGCCGGCAACCATCATGACGATGGGAAAAGGAGAAAATGCAACTTCACCAAAAAGTTGCTAAGACACCTGTCCCGCGGTGGGCGCCAACTGTCGTGGATCTAAGACTGATAGTAGAATGGGGGGTAGGTATGAGGAGGCAAGATCCTAGCTATGGCGAAGTTGTACACACGAGTTTTACGAGTTCAGGCCCTTCACGGAGGAAGTAATAGCCCTACGTCTCGGTGCCCGGAGGCGGTCGACTGGATTATGCGTGTGTGTCTTACAGGGGGTGCGAACGCTTGTGCCAGTGGAGGGGGTGGCTTATATAGAGTGCGCTAGGACCCTGGCCGGTCCACGTTACAAGGAGTTCAATGTACATAAAGAGGTAGCGTTACATGTAACGTCTGTAATAAAGTGATATTAGTGATTATTAAGCCTATGAGTAACGCCCGAACGTTGTTGTGTAGAGTGACTTTAGATCTTCTGTCTGTCGAGTGGTTTCTGTTACGGTCGAGCGACATAGAACCTTCCGAGTGGAATGCTTCTGGTCGAGTGGATGTTGTTATCCTTTGAATACTTCTTACTTTAAGGTGATGTCCTAGGGGAGGGTGTCTAGGTCAGGCCTATGACCCTACCCTAGGGGCATAGCTTCATTAGGGGGCTACATTCCCTTTCAGTAATCCTGCCGAAGACCGAACTAATCCCTCTTGTCTCACTTTTCGTAATAACTGCTTGTTCAAAGGCTGCACTCCCTCAAAGAAAATGGTATTCCTGTGCTTCGACAACTCACACCAAGTAAGAGCGAAGATGGTGCACAGATCTTTCGTACTCATGTTGTTCGATCCTCACTTGTTGACGGCTGTCGGTGGAAACGACACCTATGGGATCACTGGGATCCCTTCTACGGTTGGCAGGCGCGGGGTTGTGCAAAGAGCGGGTCTAGAAGCCAGCATGAGGATCGTTTACCCAGGTTCGGGCCACGAGGATGCGTAATACCCTAGTCCTGCTTTGGTGTATATTTGAGTGTTCTTGAGCTCTTGAACTAGCGACGGTGTGTGCATCATCCAAAAGATCCGAATTCCCCCCAGTATGCCTCAGGCCTCCTTTTATAGTCAAAGGGGTCGCCACAGTGGCATACATGAGGTGGAAAGGTATATACAGTGTACAAGCTTATCGCCTGTCATTACGGGACAAAACGCATTAAATGCGCTCCTGAGGTGTCCCCTTGCTTTATTGAGGACGGTAACGAGGCTCGTCCCGTCCGTCGCTGCTCTGTCTTGCTTCGGCACGCATCTAGGCCAATGAGGCGTGCATCGCCATGTAGGCTGGCAGGCTGCTGAGTTGGCGTGGTGGTAGGGTCTTTACAAATATCTGCATGCCATCACGCAGGTGCTTGACTAGTTGGATTAGTACCCACGTACTGCCACGTGGGTACTTGCTTTAGTTGGTGGGTGGGCTGCTGAGCTGGGGTGGCGATGGGGCGGCAAGGCCTTGCCGCGGTCTCGCGTATATTCCTAGCAAGGGTCTTGCCTGGGCCTTGTGAGCGCCCTCAGTGAGAGTCTTGTCGGGGCCTTGCGGGTGTCTTCGGCAAGGGGCCTTGCCGGGGCCTCGTGGGCATCCTCGGCAAGGAGCCTTGCGATTGTTTTGTCTTCTGGTCCTCATCTAGGATTTGTAGGCTCTCGGGCTTCACAAAGATTTGCATGCCACCATGCAGGCACTTCTCGAGCATTGGTTGCAACATTGTCGATGGTGTCGGAACTCTCAGGCTCAAGGGTGGCTGCAATGCTGGCATTGGGGCGACTTGCCCCGACAAGGCTCTTGTCGGGGCTGCGTAGGCCGCCTCGGCAAGGATCTTGCCGGGGGAAAGCCCATCTTGTTGCTCCGTCTTCTGCGCCCTTGGTTGGAGCGCTGCTCTGGTAGCCTTGCACTTATGCTTCCCTCCTTTGCCCTGCTAAGTGTGGTCGCGGGTGTGGCTCTGACTGCCCATGCACAAGTAAAGGGGTACAAAGCAGAGCCCCTACTTTCGTACAATGATAGGAGCCCCAAGCCTGGGCCACACATAAGCGAACGCGTTGTTTGGCTAGGCCCAGAACGGTGCGCGGGCACGCGGGGTTGAGTTTTTACCATAGTAACTCCCTTGCCAGTTGTGCTTCCCCACCACCTACGTTGAATGCATGACGTGGGGGTCGTGCGTGACGTGGGGGCCATGCGTGGGGCGGTTGCTGCCCTCATGCATCACATCATAGTAAATGGTAAAGAGGCGGCCCGCGCCTTTCCCATAAAAAGGAAAAACCGCAGGCGTGCTGCTCATTTACCCTCCGCGCCTCTTCAATCTCGGAACCGCCGTTCCTCTCTTCTTCGTCAAAGCGAAACTCTCTCCTGTGCTCGCCGCCGCCCGTGCTCCCATTGCCTTCGATCCCCCACCTCTTCACAGTCGCCATGGCGCCCAAGTCAAGCAAGGGCAAGGGAGTGGCCAAGGATGTTGGGGAAAAGGAGGCGCCGGAGAGCGTGTTGGCGGCGCTCCGGACGCAGTGATAACCCACAAGTATAGGGGATCACAACAGTTTTTGATAAGTAAGAGTGTCGAACCCAACGAGGAGCTAAAGGTAGAACAAATATTACCTCAAGTTCTATCGACCACCGATACAACTCTATGCACGCTTGACGTTTACTTTACCTAGAACAAGTATGAAACTAGAAGTACTTTTTAGGAGTTTTCGGATAGGTTTGCAAGATAAAAAAAGAGCGTAAATAAAAGCTAGGGGCTGTTGTAAGTAAAGAAGCAATAAATTAAATATAGCGAGTGTGGAAAAGTGGTGGTAGGAGTTGCGAAATTGTCCCTTAAGCAATTGACTACTTTACTATAGACCGATAGCAAGTATTATGTGGGAGAGGCCACTGCTAGCATGTCATCCCTTACTTGGAATTCTATGCACTTATGATTGGAACTATTAGCAAGCATCCGCAACTACTAACGTTCATTAAGGTAAAACCCAACCATAGCATTAAGATATATTGGTCCCCCTTCAATCCCGTATGCATCAATTTCTATGCTAGGTTGAAGCTTCATCATTCTTGCCCTCCAATCATAGTCCTATCAACACACAACTAACCCTATGGTGTGATCCACGCGCGCGCTCATATGATGGGCACCAAAGGACATCAACATAACCACAAGCAAATTAAATCAATCATAGCAATTCATCAACCACCGATAGGACAACGAAAATCTACTCAGACATCATAGAATGACAACACATCATTGGAAAATAATATGAAGCAGAAAGCACCATGTTCAAGTAGAGGGTACAACGGGTTGCGGGAGAGTGGACCGCCGTAGATAGAAGGGGATGGAGATGTTGGTGAAGATGGCGGAGGTGTTGGTGAAGATCACGGTGATGATGATGATGGCCACGGCAGCGTCCTGGCGCCACCGGAAGAGAAGGGGAGAGGGGGGCCCTTCGTCTTCTTCTTCCTTGACCTCCTCCCTAGATGGGAGAAGGGTTTCTCCTATGGTCCTTGGCCTCCATGGCGTGGGAGGGGCGAGAGCCCCTCCGAGATTGGATCTATCTCTCTGTCTCTCTCTGTTTCTGCGTTCTCCTCTGCTGCCCTTTCTCCGTTTCGTATATATATGGAGATTCGTAACTCCGATTGGACTGAAACCTTCGCCATGATTTTTTTACCAAAAATTAGATTTCTTGCGGCTGAAGAAGGGCATCAACCGCCTTATGGGTGGCCCACGAGGGTCAGGGGCGCGCCCTAGGGGGGGGGGGGGGAGGGTAGGGCGCGCCCCCTGCCTCGTGCCCACCTCGGACACCGTTTCGCATTGATCTTTCTCCCAGATTTTCCAAATATTCCAAAATAATTCTCCGTCCGTTTTTATCCCGTTTGGACTCCGTTTGATATGGGGTTTCTGCGAAACAAAACATGCAACAAACAGGAACTGGCACTGGGCACTGGATCAATATGTTAGTCCCAAAATTTTTATAAAAAGTTGCCAAAAGTATATGAAAGTTGAATAATATTGGCATGGAACAATCAAAAATTATAGATACGACGGAGACGTATCAGCATCCCCAAGCTTAATTCCTGCTCGTCCTCGAGTAAGTAAATGATAAAAAAGATAATTTTTGATGTGGAATGCTACCTGGCATAATCTTGATCATGTATCTAATTATGGTATGAATATTAAGACACGAGTGATTCAAAGCAATAGTCTATCATTTGACATTAAGACAGTAATACTTCAAGCCTACTAATAAAGCAATCATGTCTTTTCAAAATAACATGGCCAAAGAAAGTTATCCCTACAAAATCATATAGTCTGGCTACGCTCCATCTTCACCATGCAAAATATTCACATCATGCACAACCCCGATGACAAGCCAAGCAATTGTTTCATACTTTTGATGTTCTCAAACCTTTTCAACTTTCACACAATACATGAGCGTGAGCCATGGACATAGCACTATAGGTGGAATAGAATATGATGATGGGGGTTATGTGGAGAAGACAAAAAGGAGAAGATCTCACATCGACGCGGCTAATCAACGGGCTATGGAGATGCCTATCAATTGATGTCAATGCGAGGAGTAGGGATTGCCATGCAACGGATGAACTAGAGCTATAAGTATATGAAAGCTCAAACTGAAACTAAGTGGGTGTGCATCCAACTTGCTTGCTCATGAAGACCTAGGGCATTTGAGGAAGCCCATCGTTGGAATATACAAGCCAAGTTCTATAATGAAAATTCCCACTAGTATATGAAAGTGATAACTCAAGAGACTCTCTATATGAAGAACATGGTGCTACTTTGAAGCACAAGTGTGGTAAAAGGATAGTAACATTGCCCCTTCTCTCTTTCTCTCTCATTTTTTCCTTTTTTTATTTTTATTTTTATTTTTTTGGTGGGCTTCTTTGGCCCCTTTTTTTATTTGGGTTTCTTTGGCCTCTTTTATTTTTCATAAAGTCTGGAGTCTCGTCCTGACTTGTGGGGGAATCATTGTCTCCATCATCCTTTCCTCACTGGGGCAATGCTCTAATAATGATGATCATCACACTATTATTTACTTACAACTCAATATTACAACTCGATATCTAGAACAAAGATATGACTCTATATGAATGCCTCCGGCGGTGTACCGGGATGTGCAATGATCTAGCGTAGCAATGACATCAAAAACTGACAAGCCATGAAAACATCATGCTAGTTATCTTACGATCATGCAAAGCAATATGACAATAAATGCTCAAGTCATGTATATGATGATGATGGAAGTTGCATGGCAATATGTCTCGGAATGGCTATGGAAATGCCATAATAGGTAGGTATGGTGGCTGTTTTGAGGAAGATATAATGAGGCTTATGTGTGACAGAGCGTATCATATCACGGGGTTTGGATGCACCGGCGAAGTTTGCACCAACTCTCGAGGTGAGAAAGGGCAATGCACGGTACCAAAGAGGCTAGCAATGATGGAAGGGTGAGAGTGCGTATAATCCATGGACTCAACATTAGTCATAAAGAACTCACATACTTATTGCAAAAATCTATTAGTCATCAAAACAAAGTACTATGCGCATGCTCCTAGGGGGATAGATTGGTAGGAAAAGACCATCGCTCGTCCCCGACCGCCACTCATAAGGAAGACAATCAATAAATAAATCATGATCCGACTTCATCACATAACGGTTCACCATACGTGCATGCTACGAGAATCACAAACCTCAACACAAGTATTTCTACTAATGCACAACTACCCACTAGCATGACTCTAATATCACCATCTTTATATCGCAAAACTATTGCAAGGAATCAAACATATCATATTCAACTATCTACAAGTTTATGTACGATTTTATGACTAACCATGTGAATGACCAGTTCCTGTCATCTGTCTAAATAGATATAAGTGAAGAAAGAGAGTTTTAATTCTTTCTACAAAAGGTATGCCCACGCTCTATCAAATATAAGTGAAGCGAAAGAGCATTCTACAAATGGCGGATGTCTATGTAAAGAGAAACAGTCAATCCAAGCTTCAAATGATACAAGTGAAGCACGTGAAGCATTCTATAAAGCCATAATCAAAGAATATAAGTGAAGTTAAAAGAGCATTGTATAAATAAACCAAGGACCATCTCATACCAGCATGGTGCATAAAATAAAAATGAAAACTAAATGCAAAAGACGCTCCAAGATTTGCACATATCGCATGAACGAAACGAATCCAAAAACATACCGATACTTGTTGAAGAAAGAGGGGATGCCTTCCGGGGCATCCCCAAGCTTAGACGCTTGAGTCTCCTTGAATATTTACTTGTGGTGCCTCAGGCATCCCCAAGCTTGAGCTCTTGCCTCTCTTCCTTCTTCTCACATCGAAACATTCTCGATCATCGAACACTTCATCCACACAAAACTTCAACAGAAAACTCGGTAAGATCCGTTAGTATAATAAAGCAAATCACCACTCTAAGTACTGTTGCAAACAAATTCATCTTTTATTTTTGCATTGTGTCTACTGTAATATAGCTTTTCCATGGCTTAATCCACTGATATAAATTGATAGTTTCATTAAAGCAAGCAAACTATGCATCAAAAACAGAATCTGTCTAAAACAGAACAGTCTGTAATAATCTGAACATTCACCATACTTCTGATACTTGAAAAATTCTGCCAAAATTAGGAAAAATAAACAATTTGTATAGAAAGACAGTGCAAAAATAATCAGAACCATTTGACATTCCCGTAAAAAAACTAAAATTCACGCACTACAGCCAAAGTTTCAGTCCTGCACCGTACAAACCAACAAGTATTGTAAACATCCTAAAGGCAAACCTTGGCACATTATTTTTATAATACAATGGAATTGTACAAGGGCATAATTATTTTTGTTGAAAAGTTTCTGTAATCAAGATTCACAAAGTTGCCGTGAGCATGAACAAAGTTCAAGGAGCTCTCCCACTTCAACAATGCTTGTCTTTCTCACTTTCACTTTCCTTTTTGAAAAAGTTTTGGGTTCCCCTCTTTATTTTTGTTGTTTTTAAACTATATGAAAGCACTCAACAGAAATAAATGACTCTGTAAAACTTCCGGGTTGTCTCCCTGCGCTTTCTTTAAAGCCGTTAAGCTAGGCATATTGTGCTCAAGTAATGGATCCACCCGGATCCCAAGGTATATCAAAGCCAATTTTAATTAACAATGATTTGTAATTTAGTAGTGAGCACAAAGCAACATGTATCAAGCAATGACGGAGTCTAACTCTCTTCCTATGCATCGGCATGTCATAAAAGAATAATTCATGCACGCAAAGTAAAGGCCAATGCATAGTATAAGCAGTTTCTTGCAATTCTATCGTGTTGGAAACATAAAGAGGCGGAGATGTAGTTCCTCTCTCATAATAATTGCAAGTAGGAGCAGCAAGCACATGCATATTATATCTATCAAAATTATCATGTGCAATGGTAAAAGGCAACCCATCAATATAATCCTTAATAAGTGCAAACTTCTCCGATATAGTGTAGTCGGAGGAATTCAAAAAGATAATAGGACTATCATGCGTGGGTGCAATAGCAACAATTTCATATTTAACATAAGGAACTATAGCAAGTTCATCTCTATAAGCATAATTCATATTGGCATCTTGGACACAAGCATAGCAAGCATCATCAAAAAGGGATATTTCAAAAGAATCATAGGGATCATAACAGTCATCATAGCATTCATCCTTCGGTAAGCACGAAGGGGAATTAAACAATGTATGAGTTGAAGAGTTACTCTCATTAGAAGGTGGGCACGGGTGATCAATCCGCTCTTCCTCCTTTTGTTCTTCGCTCTCCTCCTCATCTTTTTTATCCAATGAGCTCACAGTTTCATCAACTTCTTCTTCCATAGATTCCTGCAAAATATTAGTCTCTTCTTGGACAGCGGAGACTTTCTCAATAAGTGCTGTAATTTCGTAATTGTATTCATAATTCTCAAAACAATATTTTAGGATAGCTAAATTTTCAGGTCTATAAACAGCATCATCAAAATCTTCGAACTCTTTAAACCTAGATTCAATTTCATAAGCACCCATAAAAGCAACAAATTCTTGTATTTGTTCCACATCATAGTAATCATATATACCATTAGCATAAGAAGCTAAGGTTTTATTATCATTAAATTTGCATGAAAAGGGAAGGTGTGGAGCCTTCATCCTAGAGCAACAAGTATAATCATAATTCAAGCAAACTTGCCGAGCATACCACTTCAATATATAAATTTGATCCCATAATAGTTTCCCTTTTTGTGTCAAGCGATAATCCCTAAAGTATTCACATTGATCCAACGTTACTCCCATTACCAAATTGAATGTGGTATTCTCAGGATTATCAAAGTGGTACATAATATTTTGCACATATTGAGCATCGAGGGTTTTAGGAGGTTCCCCATCTCCATGAGCAGAAAGTACACCTATTTTTTTGGTATTTCGTGTTCCATATCCATAACTAAAGATAAAGAACAACTAAGAACAGCAAATAAAAATTACTTAGTGATAAAGCAAACAAGCACACATGAGAATATTCACCCCACGCTATGACTCCCCGGCAACGACGCCAGAAAAAGGTCTTGATAACCCACAAGTATAGGGGATAGCAACAGTTTTCGATAAGTAAGAGTGTCGAACCCAACGAGGAGCTAAAGTAGAACAAATATTCCCTCAAGTTCTATCGACCACCGATACAACTCTACGCACGCTTGACATTTACTTTACCTAGAACAAGTATGAAACTATAAGTACTTTGTAGGAGTTTTCGGATAGGTTTGCAAGATAAAAAAAAGAGCGTAAATAAAAGCTAGGGGCTGTTGTAAGTAAAGAAGCAATAAAGTAAATATAGCGAGTGTGGAAAAGTTGTGGTAGGAATTGCGAAATTGTCCCTTAAGCAATTGACTACTTTACTAGACCAATAGCAAGTATTATGTGGGAGAGGCCACTGCTAGCATGTCATCCCTTACTTGGAATTCTATGCACTTATAATTGGAACTATTAGCAAGCATCCGCAACTACTAACTTTCATTAAGGTAAAACCCAACCATAGCATTAAGATATATTGGTCCTCCTTCAATCTCGTATGCATCAATTTCTATGCTAGGTTGAAGCTTCTGTCACTCTTGCCCTCCAATACATAGTCCTATCAACATACAACAAACCCTATGGTGTGATCCACGCATGCGCTCATATGATGGGTACCAAAGGACAGCAACATAACCACAAGCAAATTAAATCAATCATAGCAATTCATCAACCACTGATAGGACAACTAAAATCTACTCAGACATCATAGAATGGAAACACATCATTGGAAAATAATATGAAGCATAAAGCACCATTTCAAGTAGAGGGTACAGTGGGTTGCGGGAGAGTGGACCGCCGTAGATAGAGGGGGGGAGGTGATGGAGATGTTGGTGAAGATGGCGGAGGTGTTGGTGAAGATCGCGGTGATGATGATGATGGCCACGGCAGCGCCCCGGCGCCACCGGAAGAGAAGGGGAGAGGGGGCCCCTTAGTCTTCTTCTTCCTTGACCTCCTCCCTAGATGGGAGAAGGGTTTCCCCTCTGGTCCTTGGCCTCCATGGCATGGGAGGGGCGAGAGCCCCTCCGAGATTGGATCTGTTTCTCTGTCTATCTCTGTTTCTGCGTTCTCCTCTGCTGCCCTTTCACCATTTCGTATATATATGGAGATCCGTAACTCCGATTGGACTGAAACCTTCGCCGTGATTTTTTACCAAAAAATAGCTTTCTTGCAGCCGAAGAAGGGCATCAACCGCCTTATGGGTGGCCCACGAGGGCCAGGCGCCAGGGGGGGGTAGGGCGCCCTGCCTCGTGCCCACCTCGGACACCGTTTCGCGTTGATATTTCAAAATAATTCTCCGTCCATTTTTATCCCGTTTGGACTCCGTTTGATATGGGGTTTAATAATATTGTGAAAGTTGAATAATATTGGCATGGAACAATCAAAAATTATAGATACGATGGAGACGTATCACACAACACGCCTACTTCCCCTCCACGGTCGACGTTGTCCATCTCAGGGACTACTTCAAGCCCCTGTGGGGGTGCAAGACGATGGGGCACCCCGCCACGCGCATCGTTCTCGCCGCTTTCTCCAAGGCCGGCCTGAATCGGTATCGCTTCTTTGTTGACTACTTCTCTTGCGGGCTCTGCCCCCCTTTCTCCGATTTTTTCAACGACGTCATGCACACCTACGGCTTCCACCTTCTAGATTTCATGCCGAATGCTATTGCGTGCATGGCCTTCTTCGCCCATCTCTGCGAGGGCTTCGCCGGCGTGCTCCCCAGCACGGCGCTCTTCCACCACTACTTCTATCCTCGCATCCAGCCAGGAGGTGCCATCTCCAGCTGCATCGCCTAGATCCCAAGGAGCCAGGAGAAAGGCGCATATCCGGCGGGCGCTCAAAAGGAGAGGTGGGAAGAGTGGCGGGGCCGGTGGTGCTGGATTGAAGAAGAAGATCCGCAGGAGTTCTGCCGGGTCTGTCTGGCGCCGCCGGTCCAGAGGACGGACTGGGGCGATGTCGACGCCCATGACGAGAAGCTCACGATCGCCACCACCAGGATCCTTCGCCTTACCAAGGTCGGGCTCACCCTTGAGATGATTAGGGCCGACTTCATCCGCCGCCGGATCGCTTCTCTGCATAACAAGGGAGGCCGGCCTGGGACTTAGGAACGCGGCTGACATCATGAGGCCCCGCCCTGGGACTCAGGAACGCGGCTGACATCATGAGGCCCCGCCCTGGCTTGAACCATAACTTCACGGTGATGGGGCATGCTCATTTTTTCTAGAGGCTCTTCCAGCTCAATGTGGACGACGGCGGCAAGGCTGAGAGGACCGGCAAGGCCGTGAAGGCCGGAAAAGCCATCAAGGGGCCCCTGTTTGGGTTGCCGGCGGGAGTGGTCCCGCTGAGCAACAATTCTCGCCAAACCGACATCATTGCCATGATGCCGGACTTCAAAACGCACGGCCTTGACCCAAGCCGGGCTGAGCCGGAGGTGAAGCGGGTGCAAGATTTCTTCGACAGCTTGTCGGAGAAGTATGTCCGTGATGAGCCATTGCTCATCCATGACACCACCAAGGAGGAACTAGACTACATTGCTACCAGGGCGGCGGAAGCGGCGCTTGCCAAGGAGGCTGGTAGTGCTGGCGCAGTGGAGGATGAGGCTGGTGCGGCCGCGGAGGAGAGAGAGCTCGTTCAGTGGGCGGAGTCTGCTGGGGAGGCCAGCAGCACCGGCACTGGGGCCCCTCTCATTTAAGATGTGGTCGAGGAGTCGACCGAGGAGGAGGCCGAGGCTGATGACCCTCCGGCCATGGGGAAAAGATGCGTCCTGTGCCGGGCTGGCTCCGGTGAACCAGTCCGGCCCGGCAGGGCTGCGCAGAGGCAACAAGCCCAAGAGCAATCCATGCGCCAGACGAGGGCCGCGACAGTGAAGAAGGCGGTGAAGGTCGCGGTGGCGAAGAAGAAGGCGACCGCCTCTTCTTCGTCCAAGCGTCGCCCGACTCCATCCCCTTCCTCTCCTCCCGCAGATGTCGACCTGGAGGTCGAATTTGATCTTGGGTCTCTCAGACCAAGGAGGAAGAGGAAGACATCAGAAGAGGAGGTGGAGGATGAGTAAGCATCCTGCCCTTCATCATCCCTGACCCTTCAGACTGCGCCACTTTTCTTGACTTGTTTTCATCTTTGCAGGGACAGGGAGACGTTGGCCCAGAGGGTGGCGAAGAGGGCCAGGGCCTCGACGGGCGGCCAGCCCCCGGCGGGCACTTCGCGCATGCCGGTGGTGGTGGAGATTAGCCCGGACAACAGCCCCCAGCGTGTGTTCACCACTCACTCCCCGTCGGCGTGCGTTGGGGTACGATTCCTTGGTGCTGACCTTGCTGTGGTCGCAGGTGGAGGACGGCAGCAGGAGGAGCCACTGAGGACCACCCCCAACACGCCGCCCCCATCAACCACGGCACCCCAATGGGCGTCCCCGGCAAGGGTGCCAAGCACCGAGCCCATGCGCGCGGAGGAGGAGGAGGTGAACTTGGGCGCTGGTAGCTCCGTCCCGGCGACGGATGTTGGTGGGGAGGGCGCCACTTCTTCCCAGCCCGACATGGGTAAGTGGCCGACTTTTCATCCCTATCTTTTCTTATTTTTCTCCCTTTGTGATTTTATCTTGACCTCGTTCCATCCTTTCTTCTGGTCTTCAGATCCTCCCTCGATGGACCAGGAAGATGTCGATCTCTTCATCGGGGAGATCGCCAAGGATGTTGAGGCCGAGGCCACCAAGACTGCTGTCGAGGAGGCCGTCAAGACCGCCACCGAGGAGGCCGCCAAGGGGCCTGCCAGGGAGGCCCGCAAGGCTGCTGCCGAAGGGGCCGGCGAGGCCGCCGCAGGGGGGCCGTCGAGGAGGAGGAGGTGGCCAACGACCAACCTCCTTCCCCTCCGGCCCCCGTCCCGGGCATGTACCTGAAGGTGGGCGATGGCCTGTTCGTCCATCTCCTAGGGGCGGCGGGCACCAGGGCGCCGGCCGAGGGGGAGGTGTTTGATGACGAGGTGCTCGCCACCGCTGGCCTTCAAATTGTTGATGAGCCGAGCCCCGGCAATGGCGGTTCCCAAGAGGAGCAGCTTCTCCGGGCCATGAACGCTAACTTCCAGAAGCTCCAGGCGCTCCACCGTGCCCGCCTGGATAAGGCAAAGTCCAGGATGGCAGCGGTGGAGAAGGCGGGGGCAGATCTTGAGGATCGCGTTGCTGAGACGCAGGCCTGGTTCTGCGAGGCCCACTAAGAGCTGAAAGCTGTCCAGGGCGAGCTGGGCCAGCGCAAACAAGAGCTCCTCCTGAAGTAGGCTGACATCAAGAAGGCCCAGGAGCTGGTGAAGGAGCAGGCCGCCAAAGATGAGGCCGCTCGACAACAGCACATGGCTCTGCTGAACTCCCAGGAGGAGGACCTTGCCACCCGTGAGGAGGCGCTTGCCGCATACTCTACGGCAAGGATGAGGAGATCAAGAAGCTCGTTGTATAGCGGACCCAAGAGCTAGAGCAGAGGCACAAGGAGGCACTCAATGCTCAGGCCCTGGACCACGCTGACAAGGTGAAAGAGCTGGAGCCGGAGCAGGACGGGCTGAAGTAAAGGGTCTTGGAGCTGATGAAGGAGAAGGACACACTCAACGACGCTTTGGTGGAGACGCATGCCGCAGTCCTCGGCAAGGCCGAGCTGCTCTCCATGGCCAACGACTCCATCAAAGACCTGAAGCTGAAGCTGGAGGGCCTTGAGGGGACGCTTTCGGAGGTCAGGGCCCGGGAAGAGACCTTGACCAATGACCTGGTGGAGGAGAGGCAGCTACGGAGGAATGACACTGCATAACACAAGAAGTATGCGGAGGGCATAAATCGTTGGGTCCGCCGCCTCGCCGAAGTCGCCAGCAGGACCACCATAAAGCTGGCTACCATGGGGATGCCAAATGTGAGGTACGCCCCGGAGCCGAACGTGAGTCCCAAAACCAAACTGAACCTGTTCTTCGAGGGCATTCTTGGAGCCCTGGAGCAGCTCCGCTCCAACAGAGCGACCTCTCTGGCCAATGAGGCCCGGAAGCTTTGCCGAGGTGCCCTGACCAAGGTCCTCACCAGGGCGGCGTACTGGAACCCCAACAGACTTCGATGCCGCGCTGGAGAGCTTGCCGGAGGGTGTGGACCTCGCGGCACTCGAGGAGCGTATCAAGCCCATCATCAGCCGCATCGATGGAGTTCGAAGGGTAGAGGGCCAACGCCGGGACTAGGCACCCCGTTTCTCATCGCCGCTGCAGGTTCATGACCAAGACAATTTTTATCTTTAGTTAGAACTGCATCAACCATTGGTGTAATATAACTCTGCAATACTTTGAAACGATGCATGTTATTTTCCTGTTCGATCTTTCTTTGTATGTACACCCTACACTTAATTGGATAGGCTTGCCGGCGTGCAAACTCAGGCCGCGGCGTTCCGAGGACGGATCCTCAACAGCCGGCCGGGTGCGCTTGCGGCCAGGCAAACCACCTTGCCATTCTCAGCGTGGCCGCTTGAATTGTTGAGCGGACTCGAAACAGAACAAGGGCATTGCCAATAGCGGGAAGGCCACCCTGCCATTCTCGGCGCGGCCGCTCAAACTGTTGAGCAGACTCAAAACAGAACAAGGGTGTTGACAATAGTGGAAGGCCCCCATCGCGTGCAGGTTTCTCATACCAAGAGCAAGATCTCTGAGGAAAATAACCTTATTCATAAGGGAATTACTCAAAGTTTCACATGACTTAGCTTTTCTGTCACTGCGTGAGCGTCCACTGCATCCACATATGATGCCGCCTGTTCGGTCATCTTCTTCCTTGGAGTGATGACCACGATGAAGCCGCTGCGCCAGCTAGACCAGATTTTCACAACTGCACCCCTACCTGGCGCGCCAAAGATGTCGGTGGAAACGACACCTATGGGATCACTGGGATCCCTTCTACGGTTGGCTGCCGCGGGGTCGTGCAAAGAGCGGGTCTAGAAGCTAGCACGATGATCTTTTACACAGGTTTGGTCCACGAGGATGCGTAATACCCTAGTCCTCCTTTGGTGTATATTTGAGTGTTCTTGAGCTCTTGAACTAGCCACGGTGTGTGCGTCGTCGAGAATATCCGCATCCCCCCCATTATGCCCCGGGCCTCCTTTTATAGTCAAAGGGGTCGCCACAGTGGCACACATGAGGTGGAAAGGTATGTACAGTGTACAAGCTTATCGCCTGTCATTACGGGACAAAACACATTAAATGCACTCCTGAGGTGTCCCCTTGCTTTATCGGCGACGGTAACGAGGCCCGTCCCGTCCGTCGTCGCTCCGTCTTGCTTCGACACGCGTCTAGGCCAATGAGGCGTGCAGCGCCATGTAGGCTGGCATGCTGCTGAGTTGGCGTGGTGGTAGGGTCTTCACGAAGATCTGCATGCCACCACACAGGTGCTTGACTAGTTGGATTAGTACCCATGTACTGCCACGTGGGTACTCTCTTTAGTTGGTGGGTTAGCCACTGAGCTGGGGCGGTGATGAGGCGGCAAGGCCTTGCCGCAGTCTTGCGTATATTCCCGGCAAGGGTCTTGCCGGGGCCTTGTGAGCACCCTCGGTGAGAGTCTTGCCGGGGCCTTGCGGGTGTCTTCGCCAAGGGGCCTTGCCGGGGCCTCGTGGGCATCCTCGGCAAGGAGCCTTGCGATTGTCTTGTCTTTTGGTCCTCATCTAGGATTTGTAGGCTCTCTGTCTTCACAAAGATCTGCATGCCACCATGCAGGCACTTCTCGAGCCTTGGTTCCAACGTTGTTGATGGTGCCGGAACTCTCAGGCTCAAGGGTGGCTGCAATACTGGCATTGGGGCGACTTGCCCTGGCATGGCTCTTGTCGGGGCTGCGTAGGCCGCCCCGGAAAGGGTCTTGCCGGGGGAAATGCCATCTTGTTGCTCCGTCTTCTGCGCCCTTGGTTGGGGCGCTGCTCTGGTAGCCTTGCACTTTTGCTTCCCTCCTTTGCTCTGCTAAGTGTGGTCGCAGGCGTGGCTCTGACTGCCCGTGCACAAGTAAAGGGGTACAAAGGAGAGCCCCTACTTTCGTACACCAACAATGGCCCACTCTACCAGTGAGTCCTGGGGAGAGGGGGTCCAATCCGGCTTGCCCAACGCTTCACAAATCGCCGCCCAAACTGTCCTACCAAACACACACGTGAGTAGTATATGGTTAATCGTTTCGTCCTCATGGTCACAGAACCGGCACGCGTCCTGGTGAGGTAGCCCTCTTCGCGCAAGGCGATCGGAGGTCCAACATCAATCCTTCATGGCACCCAAGTGAAGAATCTCCACTGTGAGGGGGCACACGACTTCCATGCTAGATCCACCGTTGGGATGACGTCCCGACCCCAAAATCCAGCCGCATACACCGACCTCACCAAGAACTGCCCACTAGCCTCCCACGACCAGGTTATTTCATCCGGCACATCTTCAGTGGGCTCCCAATTAGTAACCACCTGCGAAAGTGAAAGGACTTCTTGCAATGTGTACGGTCCAATGTTGGGGCTAATATCCATCGCCCAAGACCCATTCTCCACAGCCGGATTGACCAACCTCGTCGATCTGGTGCATGATTGAACCAAGCCATATACAAGCGGTGCAATTTCCTGTATTTTCCTCCCACCTAACCATTGATATTCCCAAAAGAGTGTTGTGAGGCCACTATGTGTTGTACTCCTCATGGCTGCCTGGCACAACATGTTTGCTTCCTCAGGGGCTTTGATTCTGAACTCATTCCATGGCCTTGTCTCGTCAGTCCTTTTGAGCCACAACCAGCTAGCCTGCATGGCCACATTCATCCAGCATATAATCCACCTGCCCACTTTGGTATACACACCAC
The DNA here is from genome assembly GCA_021605205.1 of Aegilops longissima. Classification (NCBI taxonomy): domain Eukaryota; kingdom Viridiplantae; phylum Streptophyta; class Magnoliopsida; order Poales; family Poaceae; genus Aegilops; species Aegilops longissima. The sequence goes on along the minus strand of CM038682.1, from coordinate 654,545,530 downwards.
ATCCCATGCAACCGTGTAGTTTCTACCATTCGCTTCTACTTGTCTGCACCATAAGAAGCCTCGACAAATCTTATCATTATTGCGATAGTTTTCATAGGAAGGCCATCATTGCATGAATGGGCATGGCGCATAACGCTGACTGAACCAAAGTTAGCCTGCCACTGGCATGCATTCCACTTTGGCAATATATTGGCCATATGATCCACCAAGTATTGCAACCATGTCGCTAATTGCTTCCTTAACGATAATGGCAGCCCAAGATACTTTATTGGGAACGATCCCAAGGGGCACTGAAGCTCATTGCATGTCGTAGTTATCTCCTCCTCTGAACATCTGATAGGTGGAGCTGCGGATTTGCACATATTGATTTTCCGTCCCACCGCCTCACCAAATAACTCGAAGATGCACTTGCAAACCGCTAGGTCCACTGGATTAGGCTTAAAAAGGAGTACTACATCGTCCGCAAAGATTGATAGGTGCTTCTTCATGCCCCCACGTGCCAAGGGTATCAGCACCCCTCTACTTGCAGCCACCTCGAACATCTTTTGTAAGGGATCCATAGTGAGGATGAAAAGCATTGGGGAGATGGGGTCTCCCTACCGCAGCCCTTTACAGTTGTAGATCATGTCACCAGGATCTCCATTAACCATGACCTTGGTGGTAGATTTTGCAAGGATCCTGCATATCCAAGATCTCCACCGTGGCCCGAAACCCAGCTGTTGTAATACCTCTATTAGGAAGGGCCATTGTACGGAGTCAAAATCTTTTTATATCTCGAGCTTTAGAAGAACAGTTGAGTTTCTCAAGGCATGTAGTCTTCTTGCCATGCTCTGCACAAGCATCAAGTTATCATGTAGCGATCTGCCCTTCACAAATGTACTTTGGTGATTCGCAACCAGCTTGGGAAGATCTTCTTGGGGAACGCTACATGGAAATAAAAAATTTCTATGCACATGCAAGATCTAACCATGGAGATGCATAGCTACGAGAGGGGGAGAGCATCTACATACCCTTGTAGCTCGCTAAGAGAAAGTGCTTATCATGCAGTTGATGTAGTCGTATTCTTCGCGATCCGATCACGATCCAACCGATCTAGTGCCGAACGGACGACACCTCCAAGTTTAGCACACGTGCAGCTCGATGACGTCTCCTCCTTCTTGATCCAGCAAGCATGAGAGAAGGAGATGCGATCACAACCAACATGACGGCGTGGTGGTGGTGGAGCACCGACAGCGCTTCGCTAAGCGTCGCCAGGATGAGGTGGTGGAACTACCAAGTAACGGGAGAGAGAGGGGCGCCAAGGGCTTGGTGTGTCCTCTTGGGGCACCCCCTCCCATCTATATATATAGGTGGAGGGGCGTGGGAAACAGCCCCTCCAAGCCCTAGGGCACAGCTAAGGGGGAGAGGGCTTGGACTCCAAGTCCAATCCTATTCCTACCAGGGCTCCTTTTTTATCTTCCCTAGCCACATAGGCTTTTGAGGACTTGGTGCGCCTAGCCCAATAAGGACAGGGCACCTCCCCGTATCCCATGCTAGCTCTTGTCTCGTGGTGGACCCACTTGTGGACTTCCGGACCCCTCCGAAATCCTCCGGAACCTTCTGGAAGCTTCCCGGTACAATACCAAAAAACTGCACCTTTTTCCAGAACCCAAAATATGAATTCCCATATATAAATCTTTATCTCTCAACCATTCCGAGACTCCTCGTGACATCCGGGACTTCAAACAACATTTTGTTACCACTCATCAAATATCCCAATACTACTCTAGCGTCAACGAACGTTAAGCATGCGACCCTGCGGGTTCGAGAATTATGTAGTCATGACCGAGACACCTCTCCGGTCAATAACCAATAGCGGGACCTGGATGCCTATATTGATTCCTATCCATGAAGATCGTTTATCGGTTGAACCTTTATGACAACATACATAATTCCCTTTATATGTCATTATGTCACTTGCCCGAGATTCGATCGTCGGTATCTCTATACTTAGTTCAATCTTGTTACCGGCAAGTCTCTTTACTCGTTCCATAATACATCATCTTGCAACTAACTCCTTAGTCACTTTTCTTGCAAGGTTCTTGTGATGTGTATTACCGAGAGGGCTCAGAGATACCTCTCCAACACATGGAGTGACAAATCCCAATCTCGATTCACGCCAACTCAATAGACACCTTCAGGGATACCTATAGAGCATCTTAATGATCACCCAGTTACGTTGTGATGTTTGATAGCACAAAAAGGTATTCCTCCGGTATCTGGGAGTTGCATCATCTCATGGTCGAAGGAACATGTATTTGACATTAAGAAAGCAGTAGCAATAAACTGAACGATCATATGCTAAGCTAACGGATGGGTCTTGTCCATCACATCATTCTCCTAATGATGTGATCCCGTTATCAAATGACAACTCATGTCTATGGTTAGGAACCTTAACCAACTTTGATCAACGAGCTAGTCTAGTAGAGGCTCACTAGAGACACGGTATTTGTTTATGTATCCACGCATGTATTTAAGTTTCCGATCAATACAACTCTAGCATGAATAATAATCCTTTATCATGATTAAGGAAATATAATAATAACCATTTTATTATTGCCTATAGGGCATATTTCCATCAGTCTCCCACTTGCACTAGAGTCAATAATCTAGTTCACATCGTCATGTGATTAACACCCATAGTTCACATCGCCATTCGACTAACACCCAAAGAGTTTACTAGAGTCAATAATCTAGTTCACATCGCCATGTGATTAACACCCAAAGATTTTACCAGAGTGTGATCATGTTTTGCGTGTGAGAGAGGTTTTAGTCAACGGGTTTGCAACATTCAGATCCGTGTGTACTTTGCAAATGTCTATGTATACATTGCTCTGCATAGAGCTACTCTAGCTAACTATTCCCATGTTCAATATGTATCCAGATTGAGACAGAGAGTCATATGGATCAGTGCTAAAGCTTGCATCGACGTAACCCTTTACGAAGAACCCTTTATCACCTCCATAACCGAGAAACATTTCCTTAGTCCTCTTTAGGTACCTAAGGATAATTTTGACCGCTATCCAATGATCCACTCCTGGATCACTATTGTACCCCCTTGCCAAACTCATGGCAAGGCACACAACTAGTCTGGTACACAACATGTCATAATTTATAGAACCTATGGCTGAGGCATAGGGACTAACTTTCATTCTCTCTCTATCTTCTACCGTGGTCGGGCTTTGAGTCTTACTCAACTTCACACCTTGCAACACTGGCAAGAACCCTTTCTTTGACTGAGTGATTTTGATCTTCTTCAAAACTTTTGCCAAGGTATGTGCTTTTTGTAAGTCCCATTAAGCGTCTCAATCTATTCCTATAGATATTGATGCCCAATATGTAAGTAGCTTCACCGAGGTTTTTCATTGAAAAATTCTTATTCAAGTATCCTTTTGTGCTATCCATAAATTCTATATCATTTCCAATCAACAATATGTCATCCACATATAATATCAGAAATGCTACAGAGCTCCCACTCACTTTCTTGTAAATACAGGCTTCACCGTAAGTCTATATAAAACCATATGCTTTGATCACATCATCGAAGCGTATATTCCAACTCCGAGATGTTTGCACCAGTCCATAGAAGGATCGTTGGAGCTTGCACACTTTGTTAGCACCTTTAGGATCGACAAAACCTTCTAGTTGCATCATATGCAACTCTCCTTTAAGAAATCCATTAACGAATGCAGTTTTGACATCCATTTGCCAGATTTCATAAAATGCGGCAATTGCTAACATGATTTAGACAGACTTAAGCGTCGCTACACATGAGAACGTCTCATCGTAGTCAACCCTTTGTCAAAAACCTTTTGCGACAAGTTGAGCTTTGTAGACAGTGATATTACCATTAGTGTCTGTCTTCCTCTTGAAGATCCATTTATTTTGAATGGCCTGCCGATCATTAGGCAAGTCCACCAAAGTCCACACTTTGTTATCATACATGGATCCTATCTCAGATTTCATGGCCCCAAGCCATTTGCTAGAACCTAGGCTCATCATAGCTTCTTCAGAGTTCGTAGGTTCGCCGCTGTCTAACAACATGACTTCCAGGACAGGATTACCACTTTGGTGCGGAACGTGTTCTGGTTAACCTCCAATGTTCGGTAGTAACTTGATCTGAAGTTTCATGATCATCATAATTAGCTTCCTCTCTAGTTGGTGTAGGCATCACGGAAACATTTTCCCCTGGTGAGCTACTTTCCAATTCAAGAGAAGGTACAACTACCTCATCAAGTTCTACTTTCCTCCCACGCACTTCTTTTGAGAGAAACTCCTTCTCTAGAAAGTACCCTTTCTCGGCAACAAAGATCTTGCCTTCAGATCTGTGGTAGAAGGTGTACCCAATACTTTCCTTAGGGTATCCTATGAAGATGCACTTCTCCAATTTGGGTTCGAGCTTATAAGGCTGGAGCCTTTTGACATAAGCGTCGCATCCTCAAACTTTAAGGAACGACAACTCTAGGTTTCTTGCCAAACCATAGTTCATACGGTGTCGTCTCAACAAATTTAGATGGTGCCCTATTTAATGTGATTGTGGCTGTCCCTAATGCATAACCCAAAAATGATAACGGTAAATCGGTAAGAGACATCATAGAACACACCATATCTAATAAAGTACGGTTACGACGGTCAGACACACCATTACACTATGGTGTTCCAGGTGGTGTGAGTTGCGAAATGATTCCACATTGTTTTAAATGAAGGCAAAACTCGTAAATAAAAAATATTCACCTCCACGATCAGATCGTAGAAACTTTATTTTCTTGTTACGATAATTCTCTACTTCACTCTGAAATTCTTTGAACTTTTCAAATGTTTCAGATTTGTGTTTCATTAAGTAGATACACCCATATCTACTCAAATCATCTGTAAAGGTTAGAAAATAATGATACCCGCCGCGTGCCTCAACACTCATTGGATCGCATACATCGGTATGTATTATTTCCAATAAGTCATTAGCTTGCTCCATTGTTCCGAAGAATGGAGTTTTAGTCATCTTGCCCATGAGGCATGGTTCGCAAGTATCAAATGATTCATAATCATGTGATTCCAAAAGTCCATCCGCATGTAGTTTCTTCATGTGCTTCACACCAATATGACCTATACGGCAGTGCCACAAGTATGTTGCACTATCATTATCAACTTTGCATCTTTTGGCATCAATATTATGAATATATGTATCACTACGACCGAGATTCAATAAACCATTCACGTTGGGTGTATGGCCATAGAAGGTTTTATTCATGTAAATAGAACATCAATTATTCTCTGACTTAAATGAATAAACGTATTGCAATAAACACGATCTAATCTTGTTCATGCTCAACACAAACACTAAATAACATTTATTCAGGCTCAACACTAATCCCGAAGGTAGAGGGAGTGTGCGATGGTGATCATATCAATCTTGGAAACACTTCCAAAACACATCGTCACCTCGCCCTTAACTAGTCTTTGTTTATTTCGTAACTCCTATTTCGAGTTACTAATCTTAGCAACTGAACCAATATCAAATACCCAGGGGCTACTATGAGCACAATAACATGTATATCAAATATAACTTTGTTTACTTTGCCATCCTTCTTATCTGCCAAGTATTTGGGGTACTCAATTTCAGGATTGGGTCCAGCTTTGGGCTTCTTCACAGGAGCGGCAACTTGCTTGCCATTCTTCTTGAAATTCCCTTTCTTTCCCTTGCCCTTTTTCTTGAAACTAGTGGTCCTGTTAACCATCAGCACTTGATGCTCCTTCTTGATTTCTACCTCCACTGATTTCAGCATCGCGAAGAGCTCGGGTATCGTTTTTGTCATCCCTTGCATATTATAGTTCGTCATGAAGCTCTAGTAGCTTGGTGATAGTGACTGGAGAATTCTGTCAATCACTATCTTATCTGGGAGATTAACTCTCACTTGATTCAAGCAATTGTAGTACCCAGACATTCGGAGCACATGCTCACTGGCTGAGCTATTCTCCTCCATCTTGTAGTCAAAGTACTTGTCAGAGGTCTCATACCTCTCAACACGGGCATAAGCCAGAAATACCAATTTTAGCTCTTGGAACATCTCATATGTTTCATGGCATTCAAAACGTCTTTGGAGCCCCGATTGTAAGCCGTAAAGAATGGCGCACTAAAGTATCAAGTAGTCATCTGATCGAGCTTTGCCAAACATTCATAACGTCTGCATTAGCTCTTGCAACAAGTCTGTCACCTAGCGGTGCATCAAGGACATAATTCTTCTGTGTAGCAATGAGGAAAATCCTCAGATCACGGACCCAGTCCGCATTATTGCTACAATCAACTTTCAACTTTGTTTTCTCTAGGAACATTTCAAAATAGGGGAGCTATATCGCGAGCTATTGATCTACAACATAGATATGCAAAAACTATTAAGACTAAGTACATGATAATTAAGTTCAATTAATCAAATTACTAATGAACTCACACTTAAATTAACATCCCTCAATTTATCTAAGTGATACATGATCCAAATCAACTAACCCATGTCCGATCATCACATGAGATGGGGTAGTCATCAATGGTGAAGATCTCTATGTTGATCATATCTACTATATGACTCATGTTCGACCTTTTGGTCTCCAGTGTTCCAAGACCATGTTGTTGGAAATATGCCCTAGAGGCAATAATAAAATGGTTATTATTATATTTCTTTGTTCATGATAATAGTCTGTTATTCATGCTATAATTGTGTCATCCGGAAATCGTAATACACGTGTGAATATATAGACCACAACATGTCCCTAGTAAGCCTCTAGTTGACTAGCTCGTTCATCAACAAATAGTCATGGTTTCATGACTATTGACATTGGATGTCATTGATAACGGGATCACATCATTAGGAGAATCATGTGATGGACAAGACCCAATCCTAAGCATAGCTCAAAGATCATGTAGTTCGTTTAGCTAGAGCTTTTTCCAAGTGTCAAGTATCATTTCCTTAGACCATGAGATTGTGGAACTCCCGGATACCGTAGGAGTGCTTTGGGTGTGCCAAACGTAACAACATAACTGGGTGACTATAAAGGTACATTACGGGTATCTCCGAAAGTGTCTATTGGGTTGGCACGAATCGAGATGGGATTTGTCACTCCGCATGACGGAGAGGTATCTCTGGGCCCTCTCGGTAATGCATCATCATAATGAGCTCAATGTGACCAAGTGTGCAGTCACGGGATCATGCATTCTGATGCGAGTAAAGTGACTTGCGATAGCGAGATTAAGCGAGGTATTGGGATACCGACGATCGAGTCTCGGGCAAGTAACGTACCGATTGACAAAGGGAATTGTTTACGGGGTTGCTTGAATCCTCGACATCGTGGTTCATCCGATGAGATCATCGAGGAGCATGCGGGAGCCAACATGGGTATCCAGATCCCGCTGTAGGTTATTGACCGGAGAGGCGTCTCGGTCATGTCTGCATGTCTCCCGAACCCGTAGGGTCTACACACTTAAGGTTCGGTGACGCTAGGGTAATTAGGATGACTTGTATGTGATTACCGAATGTTGTTCGGAGTCCCGGATAAGATCCCGTACGTCACGAGGACTTCCGGAATGGTTCGGAAGTGAATATTTATATATGGGAAGTTGTCATACGGTGACCGGAAAGGTTCGGGGGCATATCGGTATTGTACCGGGGCCACCGGAGGGGTTCCTGGGTCCAGGGAGGGCCACCTCTCTCGGAGGGCCTCATGGGCCGTAGTGGGCAGGGAACCAGCCCCTGAAGGGCTGGGCATATCCCCCCTTGGGCCCATGCGCCTAGGGTTGGGGGGGGTACCCTAGTGGGGGCGCCCCCGTTGCTTGGGGGGCAAGCCCCCTCCCCTTGGCCGCCGCCCCCCTCTAGATCTCATGTCGGTGTACTAGAGTAGGGGTACCCTAGTATCCCGAACTTCGTGCAGGCGTTCTGCACACCAGCGGCAGGGCTTGCCTAGTGACCGCCAAGGTCCTCCGCGGTTCCTTTGGAGCCATTCAAGAACAAAGTATTCAAGGCCCCGACAAGAGGAGCTTGCCGGGAAGGCCACTCAAGACACGCATAAGACAAGACCCCGGCAAGAGGAGCTTGCCGGGAAGGCTTGGTGAGCGACAAGCTTCTAGGCGCGACAAGGATTCAGCCGCGGCAAGGCGCTTGCCGCGGCAGGCAACCTCTCTTCATCTCCGCTCCAGCTCATCCACCAACGTGTCGCCATGGAGCCATTCCAGGCGTGCGTGTCAAGAGGATGTGCAGCCAGCGGAGAGCAGCGGTAAGCGGCGCTGACAGGGGTGCCATCGTGGCAAGCGGTGGCGCTTTTGTGGTCCCTTTCTGCCACTGTTTAGGCGACATGGGCGGGCATTTAATGTTTTGTCCCTTGCCGTCGAGTTAGGTAGAATACCTTTGTACAAAGTAGCTGTACCAACCGCAACTCATTTTCCCATTTTCCCTTGTCTACGTTGCCACTGTTGGTGACCCCTCTAGCCTATAATAGGAGGCCCATGCGCAACGTAGAGGGGGTTCGACTCATTCGAGACTACACACATTCAAGCTAGGTTTTGTATCTCTCTGTGCTCCCTAGCAAGAACACAATACAATCAGACAAGCAGCAGTAGGAGTATTATCTCTCCGGAGAGCTCCGAAGCTGGGTAAACTGCTCGTGTGCATCGCCTCGATCTGCTCTTCGTGCAGTCTCCGCCCCCCCACCGAACCAAAAGGGACTCGGTCCGCCGGTCCCATAGGTGTTCGTGGGTTACGATCAGCTTCCCCGACATCTTTGGCGCGCCAGGTAGGGGGCGTCGAGGCTGCGCGAACCTGATCCGGCGTTCACACGAGCAACATCTTCATCATCTTCATCAACATGCCACCGAAGAAGAAAGCTTCGGCGGCAGCAGAGCCGTCCGCGTCAAACCCACCACCACCGGAGCTGACGAGTGGTGGGGAAGACGCCGGCGGAAGAACGGGCGTAGACGAGGGAGCTCATGATGCTGCCAGGTCCAAGGACAAGGCTGCGCAGACCTCGGCGTCCGGATACGCACCGCGTCCATCTCAGGAGGCGCGAGACCGACAACGTCATGGTGCTTGTAGCGCCATGCGTTCGTTGGGCCAAGATCGAGCTGGTGGATCCATGGACGCTCAAGAACAGCTCGCGCGCCAACATGCTGGTGCGAGTGGGGCACGGTCGCCTGGACAGGATACTGCTCCTTCTAACATATTTAGAAGTCCGAGCAAATCCCGCTCCTCGCACCGTTCGCCATTGCCACCCACCACTCAAGCGAAGCTTTGGCGCGAGCTCAAGCGCTCTGGATTACCCTCCGGCGGCAGACAAGGTCGGCGAATGGAGGTCCACCATTCGAAGTCTCATCGGCTTTGCCAACGGCGGCGTTCGCGGCAACCAAGCACATCACTACGCGGCGAGGCGACAAAGCACGAGCGGTGGCGGCGAGACCTGTGGGGTGCAACCACCATGCACTCTCCATCCCGAAGGCCAAGATCGCCAACTCGTCGGATCCACCTCGACAGCGACTCCACCGCGTCATCGGATCCACGAGCTCGCCTTGATCAGCGCCAAGTTCTTGAAGAACGACAACAAGAAGACGCTTCGAACTTCGTGATCGAGCGCCGAAGAGAAGCGGCGTCAGTCCGACCAGACTAGCGCTGGGCCCGCTGTCGACATGCAAGTGCCGGGGAACCGGTGACTTGCCGTCGCGGTAGGTTGCCCTGCGTTCACTCGTGAGCTGCGGCAAGTCCAGTGGCCCGACAAGAAAAATTTCAAGCGGGCGTGCGGAGAAGTATGATGGCAGAACGCATCCATCGGAGTTCCTCAGCATCTACACCATCGCGGTGCAAGCTGCCGGGGGGCGAGACGACAAGATCCTCGCCAACTACTTCCCGCTGATGCTCAAGCCTAATGTCAGATCTTTGCTCATGCACTTGCCGGACAGCTCCATATCCTCTTGGGCAGATCTATGCCATCATTTTGTCGGCACCTTCACAGGCGGCCACAAGCCTCATGGCCAAGAGAGTGACCTTCACCTGCTCGCCCAGAAGGAAGGAGAGTCCCTGCGCAAGTTCATTCAAGGATTCAGCCGCGTGCACTACAACATCCCAGATGTCCACCCTGCCGCGGTGATCAGCGCATTTCATCAGAACGTGCGGAACTGCAGGATGAGGGAAGAAATGGCGATGTGCAAAGTCAAGGACGTCAGTGAGCTGTATGCTCTGGCCGACAAGTGTGCGCGCACTGAGGAAGGGAGGAGACTCCCAGGAGCGAATGCAGAAGCAGGATCTGACAGTGAGGAGACCGCACCGACAAAGAAGAGTCTGCGGCGGAACAACCGAAGGAAGAAGAGCAAAGAGGTACTAGTTGTCGAGCAGTCCGGCAACGGTAGTGCCGCCAAGAAATTCAAAGTTGGTGGCTCCGGCAAGGAGGTTGCCACTGGCGCCGACTGCAAGCCTGTGGCGGCCGCCGACAAGCAGGACAGCTCCAACAAACAGTACTGCAAGATTCACCACACCAAGGGCCACGACCTCCAGAGCTGCAAGAAGGTCGAGCAGCTTGTTGAACAACAAAAGCTGAGTCGAGCGGCGCGACAAGGAGAAGGCCAGGAAGGTGCTGGGGCAGCTAGCAAGAAGTGACCGGCCGGGAGGACGCCTTGTGGCAAGGCCAAGCAGCGGCAAGGAGACAGACCTCCCAGCGCCGCGACAAGGATGAAGACGGCGATGGCGATGAAGATATGGAAGGCGATGAGGCTGATGAGCAGGAGTTTGAGAAAGCCACGGAGGTCCTCTGCGTTGACGGCGGTGTTTCTGCGCATACCTCACACCGCCAGCTCAAGCAATGGATGCGGGAGGTTAATGCAGCGAGAACCATCCGTAGAGTCCGCAAGCCTTTGAAATGGTCCAGCACGCCTATCATCTTTGATATTGAGGACCACCCTGATCGCATAACGCGGTCGGTGCTTGCGATGTTGGTCTCACCAACTATCCGCAACCTCAAGGTCACCAAGATGCTAGTTGACGGCGGGGCGGCTTAAACCTGATCTCATCCGCGGTGCTCCGAAGCTTGGATCCTGACGACGATAGCTCGAAGAGGCGGCACTTTCAAGGAATCAACCAGGAAGGAGCAAGCCAAAGGGAAGATCACGTTGCGGTAACATTTGGCAGCGAACTAAACTTCAGGATCGAGAGGGTCACGTTCGGCGTCGCTGATTTTCCATTACCTTACAATGGGATACTCGGCCGTCCAGCACTCGCCAAGTTCATGGCAGCCTCTCATTATGCATACAACTTGCTCAAGATGCCTGGCCCGATAAGTGTCATTTCTGTCCATGGCGACAAGAAGGATGCTCTTATCTGCGCCGACAAGATCTACCGGGAGGCAGCAGCTGCAACAGATAGCAAATCACTTGCCGCTGAAGCTCCCGGGGGGAAGAAGAAGACCAAGTCCGGCAAGAGCTCTGATGCCCACTCCGGCAAGCGCACCTCTTCGGAGTGTTGCGCTACCGTCGAGGACGCACCATCGAGCTCCACCGGCAAGTGCAAGAAGATGATGGCAGCTCCACCGAAGACCAAGAAGGTGCCCGCCAAGGAGGACGGCACTGGTGGTACCTTCACCGTCAGTGCTACTCTCGACCCTAAATAGGAAGGCGCTCTCGTTGCTTTCCTGCGGGTGAATGTCGACGTGTTTGCATGGCAACCGTCTGACATCCCCGGTGTTCCCTGGAAAGTAAGTGAGCACCACCTAGCTGTCTGTCCTCATGCGCGGCCCGTCAAGCAAAAAGTCAGAAAACAGGCAGTGGAGCGCCAAGAATTCATAGCAGAAGAAATCAAGAAGTTGGAAGCAGCGGGCCTTGTTAGAGGAGTACTCCATCCCACGTGGTTGGCCAATCCGGTAGTTGTACGAAAGGTAAATGGGAAATGGAGACTTTGTATCGACTTCACAGATGTTAATAAAGCTTGTCCCAAAGACCCATTTCCCTTGCCGCGCATCGACCAGATTGTTGACTCCACGGCTAGATGTGATTTGCTTTCATTTCTTGATGCATATTCAGGATATCATCAGATCTTCATGGCAAAAGAGGATGAGGAGAAAACCGCATTCATCACCCCATGTGGCACATACTGCTTTGTACGGATGCCTTTTGGGCTAAAGAATGCTGGTTCAACGTTTGCAAGAGTAGTCCATGACGCTTTTGAACCGCAAATGCACAGAAATGTAGAAGCTTACATGGATGACATAGTGGTCAAAAGCAAGGACAAGGCAACTCTGGTTCAAGATTTAGATGAGACCTTTGCAAACCTGCGCAAGATCAACCTCAAGCTCAACCCCGAGAAGTGCGTGTTTGGAGTCCCTTCCGGCAAGCTTCTCGGGTTCTTCGTGTCTCAGCGAGGAATTGAAGCCAATCCCGACAAGATCAAGGCCATTGAGCAGATTGAAGCACCAAAGCACGTCAAGGATGTACAAAGACTTGCCGGTTGCGTGGCTGCTCTCAGCAGGTTTATCTCTAGGTCTGCTGAGCACGCCCTGCCATTTTTCAAGATTTTGAAAAAGGCAGGTCCAATGAAATGGACTCCCGAAGCGGAGGCTGCGTTGCAGGACTTAAAGAGGTACCTGTCCTACACTCCAATACTTGTCGCACCTAGACCACAAGAAAAGTTGCTGCTGTATATAGCGGCAACCAATCAAGTGGTTAGTGCTGCGTTAGTAGCGGAAAGGGAGGCGGATGATGAGCCGGCAACTAAGGCAGATGCATCCAGCGACAAGCAGGGGGCTTCACCGACAAGCTCTGGTCCCGACAAGGACGGATCTGCGCAGGATTGCGAGAAGATGCAGAAAAGGATGGTGCAGTGCCCAGTCTACTTTGTCAGTTCCCTTCTGCAAGGGGCTAGGTCAAGGTACTCTGGTGTGCAGAAATTGCTTTTCGGCCTCCTCATGGCCTCGAGAAAGCTGCGCCATTACTTCCAAGCACATGAGATAACCGTCGTCACTCGCTTTCCGCTAAAGAGGATATTGCAAAATCCGAAGCAACAGCAGGGATTGTCGAGAGGGCACTTTGGAACTATCAAGCTTTGGCCTCAAGTTTGAAAGCACTTCAACTATCCAAAGCGAGCATTGGCAGAGTTCATAGCAGAATGGACGCGAACGCAAGATGAAGAAATTCGAGCGAGCATCCCGTCAAGGAAGCAAGTAAAGAGTGGCTGATGTACTTTGATGGTGCCTTCTCGCTGCAAGGCGCCGGTGCGGCGTCTTGCTTATCACACCCACGGAGAGCACCTCAAGTACATAGTCCAAATGCACTTTCCCAAGGAGCAAGCAACAAATAATACTGCAGAGTATGAAGGTTTGCTTGCCGGTGTCAGAATTGCAGTAGACCTTGGGATCAAGAAGCTCATTGTCAGGGGTGACTCGCAGCTTGTCGTCCGCCAAGTAAACAAAGATTATCAGAGTCCGTTGATGGAAGCATACGTTGATGAAGTGAGAAAGCTAGAAGAACACTTTGACGGCCTACAAATGGAACATGTTCCAAGAGCTCAGAATGATATTGCTGATGGCCTGTCAAAGTGCGCCACACTCAAGTTACCTGTGGAACCAGGGATTTTTGTGCTCAAGCTGACTCAACCGACTGTAACGCCATCAACTGGACAGAACAAGAAGAGGAAGTTGATTTCTGGTGACTACTTCTCGGCCGAGCTTCCCGAAGCCGCCGCCAAGGGCCCCAAGTTCAACACCAAAATCTTGAGGAGCAGTCTGCTCCGACAAGCCCTAGGGTTTGCCGTTGAAGCGGGCGCTCCCGACAAGTTTTGCTCGGCAAGCTTGCCGGGAACATCAAGCTCGGCTGAACCCAGGTTCTTGCCGAGAAGCTGATGTTCCGCAGCAGCAGATGTGCCTTTAGTCCTTGTTGTCGAGCCGCAAGCTCCGGCATGGGCAGCAGATCGTCCATTTCCTTGAGAGGAGAACTTCCCGAAGAGCAAGAAGAAGCGGAAAGAGTAGCCCGGCAGTCAAGTGTGTACCAGTTTGTCGATAACACGCTGTACAGAAGAAGACTCAACGGTGTGAAATTGAAGTGTATTCACCGGGAAGATGGACAGAAGCTGTTGGCAGAGATACACGGAGGTATATGTGGTCACCACATTGGCGCAAGAGCACTTGCGGCAAAGCTTTCCGGCAAGGTTTCTTCGGCCGACAGCCCTCCGGATGCAATTGCACAAGTAACCAAGTGTGAAGCGTGCAGTTCCATTCAAGCAGATACACCAGCCAGCTCATGCTCTCTAGGCGATCCCTTTATCCTGGCCATTTTCGTGCGGGGCTCGACATCCTCGGCCCCTTTCCCGAGCTGTCCGGGCTTTGAGTACTTGTACATTGCAATCGACATGTTCACAAAGTGGCGGAAGTGGAAGCGATGAGGAAGGTGACAGCCACGGTCGGCGATCAAGTTCTTGGTCAATTGTTTGCCGATTTGGGATTCCTAACGGATCATCACCGACAACGGCACACAGTTCACGAGCCGCACCTTCATGCAGTACGTCCAAGATCTTGGCGCCAAGGTCTGCTTCGCTTCTGTTGCTCACCCGAGAAGCAAAGGTCAAGCGGAGAGGGCAAATGCTGAAGTGTTGCGAGGCCTCAAGACCAGAACTTTCGACAGGCTGCACAAGTGCAGAAGAAACTGGATTGAGGAGCTGCCGGTGGTTCTTTGGTCGATCAGGACGACACCAAATCGAGCCACTGGCCAGACACCTTTCGCTCTAGTCTATGGAGCAGAGGCAGTTCTCCTCATGGAACTCGTATATGGGTCACCTCGAGTACTCGCTTATGATGAGCTTGAGCAAGAGCAGCTACGACAAGATGACGCGCTGCTCCTTGAGGAGGATCGTCTTCAGGCTGCTGTACGAGCTGCTCGTTACCAACAAGCTTTGCGCCGCTACCATAGCCGCAAAGTTAATGCCAGAAGTTTCGAGGAAGGCGACCTTGTTCTTCGGCGCATTCAGTCCGCCAGGAATTCCAACAAGTTGACGCCAAAGTGGGAAGGCCCTTATCGGGTGAAACGAGTCACTAGGCCTGGCGCTGTCCGCCTTGAGACCGAAGATGGCATTCCGGTGAGCAACTCCTGGAACATAGAGCATCTTCGTAAGTTTTACCCATAGGGCGCGGTTGCCGGAACCCGTTCCGGCAACCACCTTTTGTACAAGTCTTGCCGATGTTGCATGTAATCCTTTGTACAAAGCCGGGCGCAGACCCCGTGCATAAGTAAAGCACATGTGTTGCGCACAAATTGTCAACTTCATGCTTTCATCATTATTTTGCATGTGTTATCTGACATTTTGTGCAGCATCCACACCTGGTAAGCAATAACGAGCCACAAGGCTCCATAACTTTATTTTCTCTTCTTTCTTCTCAAAACAAAGGAAGGTTCCTCCGCCCACAAGTTAGCTGGGGGGAGGAGAAGATAATGGTGTGGGCCTTCACAATGGTGTGGGCCGTCAAGCGTCGCTCGAGAAAGTTTCGCCTTACCAGGAAGCAAACAACAGAAAAGCTAAGTTGCTAGAGTTTGAGCAACCAGTTTTTTAAATTTTTAAGTTATCTTCCTCGAACGATAGTACTTTGTATGGAAAACCTGTGCGCGGAGGAACCAACTTGTAGCTGTTTTGCGCCCTTACTTTGTTTCGAGTCCGCTCAACAACTTAAGTGACCTGCAACTAGTTGCGACAAGGTTGCTTGTCAGAGGCAGCACCGCCAAAGAAGGCTCTGACGTTCGCGACTCGGCTTCACGGCAAAGGTGCCCGCGCCGACAAGTTCCCTAAGAGCGTAAGGCACAAATATACAAAGGAAGAAATCAAGTAAAGGAAATAACATTGCGATCATTACCTAAGATAGAGTTATATTACAAAAATAGCTTGTCGCAGATCTAATGAATTGTTCTCCTAAACATGGTCAACAGCGACAAAGGAAAGATAAAATTGGCGGCCTAGTCGACGCGGTCGCCATCAACCCGCTTGATCTTGCCCACCCAGTCCACAATGGGTGCGACAAGGGCTTTGAGCGCCTCCACATCGGCATGCGGCGGCAAGGATCTGAGGACGCCGTCGAGGTTGAGGCCTGGATTGCGGAAGGCCACCTTCATCAACACCTTCGAGGGCTCTCTGCGAGATCGGCCCGATTCCTCGGCCAGCTGCTTGGGATCTCCTCCGAGTCACGGAGAGCCGTCACCACACCCTTGAGGAACAGGCTGAGCTTGGCGCTGGGTTGGAGGCGCTCGTCGGAGGAGTACCCGAGATCCACCATCCCCAGCTCCATCAGCTCCTTGTCGATGGCGGCAGCGATATTCACAAGACCTTCAGTCCAGAGCTCCACATTCTCCCTGAAGGTGCTCTGGGCGGCAGTAGCATTCGCCAACAGCTCCTTGTTGGCCTTGATCTTCTCCAGCAGACCCACCTCTCGCTCCTTGGCGCCGTCCAGCGTCTCCATCAGGGTGGTCAGCTTCAGCTCAAGATCCGCTTTGGAGTCCTTGGCGGCATCGAGCTCTTTGATCTTCTCAGCGAGACGGCCCTGCAACTCGCCAAGAGTGTAGGCGTCCTTCTCGCGCTCGTGCTTCAGCGCGGCGAGCTCTTCGCCGCTCTTCTGCAGACTGGCCTCCAGCTGCGTCACTTTTGTCTCCAACTCCTTCTTGCCAGCCTCGACAGCTGCGGCAGCGTCCTTTGCTTCCTTGAGAGCTCCGCCAAGTGACTGCTCGCGCGCGACAAGCTCTTCCTCATAGCTGTCAAGGTTGATCTTCCGCTGCGCCACTCACCTTCTTCTTGCAGATAGCTTCGCCGGCAAGCCGTTGCTGCTCCTCGACCTCAGCCTTCTCAACGATGAAGGCTGTGCGATCTTCAGCGAGTCGCCCCCGCTCTTCTGCTACGTCCCGGAGAGCTTCTTGGTTGGCGACGGAGCTCTTCAAGCGCTTCTCCATGTCCGCTCCGCTCTCGCGACAAGTGCTTCTCGGGACTCCAGCTTGGCTTGTCGGGCGCGGTAAGCGGCAGAGCTTCTTCAAAGAGCTGCTCCTCCTCGAACTTCGCCACTGCTGCTGCTTGGCGCGTCAACCAGCGGCAGACCAGCGGAGGCGAGCAGCTCTTCGTCAAGGTCTCTCCCTCGACCGGCGCCACAGGCTCGACGCCCATGGGAGCTTGATGAAGACGCCGTCGCCGGCCTTGATAGGGCGCGGGTGGGGCTCTTGAACTGGCGCTGCATCGGTGGCAGAGGGATTGGCGGTCGGTGTAGCGCCTGGCGCTCCTGCAGCCTCATGGTCGTCAGTATGATCGCCAGACCCCTTGCCAGCCTTTGCGACGGCAGCCTTGGCGGCCTCTTCGCCGGCGGAACCATCGGCGCCAGCCTCTTCCTCCATGTTGGCGACGTCGTCAGTGTTGCCGCGCGCGTCCTCCTTGTCGGCGACCTCAGTCTCCATCGGCTCTCCGGCAGATGGACCTGACGATCAGAAAAAGAAAGAACAGTCAAGCAAATGTTCGAAAAGAAGAACAGAAGAAAAAAGAGAACCCAAGGGGAATTGTCACGCCAAAGGTTTACCTGCGATGGGATCTGTGGCCGCGGTCTCCACCACCAGAGGATCGCCGGTGCTGCCCTCGTCGGGAAACTTCCCTTGTCGAGAAGCCTCCTTGCGGAGGCGCTCCTTGCGGAGAATTCTCCTTGGCGGCCTAGTTGAAGCAGACGGAATTTGGGAGCGACTCCCGGGCCCTCTTGATGAGGCTGCTCTGCTCCTACACAAATCAATAAGTCAGATATCAGCAAGGAAGGAGCACCCATGCACACCTAACCGTAAGAAATAAACCAAATACTTTGTTGGGGGGCTGTCTTTGGGGCTGCTTTGAGGAAGGGTTGCCGGGTCCGGCAAGGGGGTCTCAGACGCGCCTCCTGTCGCCACGGGGGGATCGTCTTCGATGACGACTACCGGGGTCTTGGCTCTCTTCGACGCTCTCTGGGCCAGCGTCCTGCGAAGGAAAGAGTTCAGAATGAAGCAAATCAGATACAAGACAAAGCAACCAAATTGAAGAAATACAAGCACAGCATAGAAGCTTACTCTTCTTCTTCTTCCTCGTCGGAGCTGAGCGTGGAGAGATCAAATTCTGGCTCGCCTCCGGTGCGAAGAGGTGGAGGAGTAGGCTCCCTCGGACGCTTGGCGGGGGTGGCAGCGGCGGCCTGAGAGGATCCCGCCTCAGTCGTTGCAGCGGTGTGGGGTGCTCCCGCGGCAACAGTGCTTGCCGCGGTGGAGCGCGTCGCACGGCGCTGCGGCTGTTGGCCCGTCTGCCGCTCCGTCACTTCCCCGGCCTTGCGGAGACGCTTTCTTGGTGGAGCTGGGGGCTCCGCTCGCGGCAAGCTGCTTGAAGGCGTGGAGGAGGCGCCCTCGACAGGCTCGCTCGACTCGACTTCGGGCTCGGCCCGCGCCGCCCCGCCGGCAAGCTCTTCTCGATCGGCAAGGCTTGCCGCCTCCGCTGCCTCTGCCTCCTCCAAAGTGAACCCGAATTCGCCAGCGGCAGTAGCTGCTGCCGCTTCCTCCAGCCTGGTGGCGATGCGCTGCAGCTCGGCATCGGTGGTGTCGCGGGTGAGCCACTTACGCTTTCGTCAGGCGGATCGGCACTTCTTCCAAGCTGTCGAAGAACTGCTGCACGACGTCGTCGGCGGGCTCTTGCCAGGTTGGGACGATTCCATGGGAATCACACAACGGCATCATGGCGCGGATGCGGTCGAGCAAAGAATTGTTGCACAATGGGACGACCCCCCTCGGCAACATAAACCACTCGGGGTGATCGGCGTCATGCTTGAACAGCTCCAGCAGCATTGCATCCAGCTCCAGGACGGTGAAGTTCCAGTTGAGGCCCGGGTGCAGCCTCATGATGTCCGCCGCATTTTAGAACTCCCAAGCAGGTCTCCTCCTCTCCGCAAGAAGCGTCTGCGGCGAGGAAATCTGCGCATGTGGCGCCACAAAGTGAGTCCGCATGCCCGAGGAGCAAGATCCGGTCACGACAATCTTCAACCTAGCATCTTCGGCGCCAAGTTGCTCCAATCGTTGCCGCGACTATGGGAGTTTGGTATTTGGGCGATGAAACTCTGCGGGTTCTCCTCAATGATCCAACACCAATCGGCTCTCCACTCCTCCCACTTGCTACGGAGCTCTCCTTCCAGATAGGATTCTTTCTTGCCGATCCTGGAGATCCAAGCAATCCCTCCGCAAGTGGCTCTCTCTCTCGGCGCTGGGCATGAAGAAGTGGCGGAAGAGGGCTACGTTTGGGTGGACTCCGACAAAGTTTTCGCAAGGTGTGCGAAAACTGCCATGGTCGAGACAGCATTGGGGTGAAATCAAGGAGGAAGCCCGTAGGTGTTCATGATATCACAAAAGAATTCAGAAAAGGGCGGGCAGAGCCCGCAGTAGAAGAAGAGCGCGAAGAAGGGGTACCCGACAGAAACCAACTCTGATGCGGCGGCTGAGATTACCCTCGTGCGCGGATGCGCCCGCGTTTCCGTCGACCAGAAGAGGTAGTAGCCCTCCCTCAGCTCCTTTGCGTCGAGCTGGGGGTCGAAGAGGGCCCGCTCCTTGCGCAGCGCCGCGAGCCGCTGCGCCTCGGCCGACTTCACGCCCTTCCCCTTGTCGGCTTTCGGAGCCATGGCGGAGGCGGTGGAGGAGACCGGCTGCGTTGATGGCGCCTGGTGGTGATGGGGCGGGCGTTGCTCTTCGGACTAGAGCGAAGGAGGGAGCGACGGTGGTTTTGAGATGGGACAGCGAATGGCGAGGTGGGCGACCTGCCCTGATTCCCCTGTTTATAAGGAGGGAGAGGCGGACGTTCCTTTTCAATTAAAGAAAGCCCCCACGATCTCTCCCACTACGCCACGCTCGACGCGTGCTGTTCGTGGGGACGTGGTGGGTCCGGGAGCGAGTAACGGCGTGATCTAGGCGTGCCCATGCATTGCTTTTGGGCCTGGCCCAACAGCGCCGCGGCACAGCGTGTGGCCCAGCCGGGGCTCCTGTCGGTGTACTAGAGTAGGGGTACCCTAGTATCCCGAACTTCGCACGGCGATGCAGCACCAGCGGCAGGGCTTGCCTAGTGACCGCCAAGGTCCTCCGCGGTTCCTTTGGAGCCATTCAAGAACAAAGTATTCAAGTCCCGGCAAGAGGAGCTTGCCGGAAGGCCACTCAAGACACGCATAAGACAAGACCCCGGCAAGAGGAGCTTGCGGAAGGCTTGGTGAGCGACAAGCTTCCGGGCGACAGGATTCAGCCGCTGCAAGGCGCTGTCAGCGCAGCAACCTCTCTTCATCTCCGCTCCAGCTCATCCACCAACGTGTCGCCATGGAGCCATTCCAGCGTGCGTGTCAAGAGGCAGTGCAGCCAGCGGAGAGCAGCGGATGGTAAGCGGCCGACAGGGTGCCATCGCAAGCGGTGGCACACCGACGGTCCCCTTCTGCACTGTTTAGGCGACATGGACGGGCATTTAATGTTTTTGTCCCTTGCCGTTAGAGTTAGGTAGAATACACTGTACAAAGTAGCTGTACCAACCGCAACTCATTTTCCCATTTTGCCCTTGTCTACGTTGCCACCTGTTGGTGACCCCTTAAGCCTATAAAAGGAGGCCCATGCGCAACGTAGAGGGGGTTCGACTCATTCGATACTACACACATTCAAGCTAGGTTTTGTAGCTCTCTATGCTCCCTAGCAAGAACACAATACAATCAGACAAGCAGCAGTAGGAGTATTATCTCTACGGAGAGCTCCGAAGCTGGGTAAACTGCTCGCGTGCATCGCCTCGATCTGCTCTTCGTGCAGTCTCCGCCCCTCCACCGAACCAAAAGGGACTCGGTCCGCTGGTCCCATAGGTGTTCGTGGGTTATGATCAGCTTCCCCGACATCTCATCTAGAGGGGCCCGGCCCCCTTCCCCTATAAATAGAGGGGCGAGGGGAGGGCTGCACACCACATCCAAGGCGCAGCCCCTCCCCTCCCCAACACCTCTCCTCCTCCGTTAAGAGCTTGGCGAAGCCCTGCCGGAGTACTGCCTCTCCATCACCACCACGTCATCGTGCTGCTGCTGGAGCTCTCTTCCTCAACCTCTCCCTCCACCTTGCTGGATCAAGGCGCGGGAGACGTCTCCGCTCCATACGTGTGTTGAACGTGGAGGTGCAGTCCGTTCAGCACTAGGATCGTCGGTGATTTGGATCACGACGAGTACGACTCCCTCAACCCCGTTCTCTTGAACGCTTCCGCTCGCGATCTACAAGGGTATGAAGATGCACTCCTCTCTCTCGTTGCTAGATGAACTCATAGATAGATCTTGGTGAAACCGTAGAAATTTTTTATTTTCTGCAACGTTCACCAACAGTGGCATCATGAGCTAGGTCTATGTGTAGTTCTCTTTGCACGAGTAGAACACAATTTGTTGTGGGGGTAGATGGTGTCAACTTTCTTACCACTACTAGTCTTATTTTGCTTCAACGGTATTGTGGGATGAAGCGGCCCGGACCAACCTTACACGTACACTTACGTGAGACAGGTTCCACCGACTGACATGCACTAGTTGCATAAGGTGGCTAGCGGGTGTCTATCTCTCCCACTTTAGTTGGAGCGGATTTGATGAAAAGGGTCCTTATGAAGGGTAAATATAAGTTGACAAATCACGTTGTGGCTTTTACGTAGGTAAGAAAACGTTCTTGCTAGAACCCTATTGCAGCCACGTAAAACATGCAACAACAATTAGAGGACGTCTAACTTGTTTTTGCAGCACGTGATTGTGATGTGATATGGCCAAAAGTTGTGATGAATGATGAATGATATATGTGATGTATGACATGATGTTCTTGTAATAGGAATCACGACTTGCATGTCGATAAGTATGACAACTGGCAGGAGCCATAGGAGTTGTCTTAAATATTGTATGACCTACGTGTCATTGATTCAACGCCATGTAATTACTTTACTTTATTGCTAAACCATTAGCTATAGTAGTAGAAGTAATAGTTGGCGAGCAACTTCATGGAGACACGATGATGGAGATCATGGTGTCATGCCGGTGACAAAGATAATCATGGAGCCCCAAAGATGGAGATCAAAGGAGCTATATGATATTGGCCATATCATGTCACTACTATTTGATTGCATGTGATGTTTATCATGTTTTTGCATCTTGTTTACTTAGAACGACGGTAGTAAATAAGATGATCCTCACAATAATTTCAAGAAAGTGTTCCCCTAAGCGTGCACCGTTATGCGAAGGTTCGTTGTTTCAAGCACCACGTGATGATCGGGTGTGATAGATCCTAACGTTCGAATACAACGGGTGTAAGCCAGATTTACACACATAATACACTTAGGTTGACTTGACGAGCCTAGCATGTACAGACATGGCCTCGGAACACGGAAGACCGAAAGGTCGAGCATGAGTCATATAGAAGATACGATCAACATGGATATGTTCACCGATATCGACTAGTCCGTCTCACGTGATGATCGGACACGGCCTAGTTGACTCGGATCATGTTTCACTTAGATGACTAGAGGGATGTCTAATCTGAGTGGGAGTTCATTAAATAATTTGATTAGATGAACTTAATTATCATGAACTTAGTCTAAAATCTTTACAATATGTCTTGTAGATCAAATGGCCCACGTTACCCTCAACTTCAATGCGTTCCTAGAGAAAACCAAGCTGAAAGATGATGGCAGCAACTATACGGACTGGGTCCGGAACCTGAGGATCGTCCTCATAGCTACCAAGAAATATTATGTCCTAGAAGCACCACTAGGTGAAGCACCAATCCCAGAGAACCAAGACGTTATGAACGCTTGGCAGTCTCGTGCTGATGATTACTCCCTCATTCAGTGCCGCATGCTTTACAGCTTAGAACCGGGGCTCCAAAAGCGTTTTGAGCAACACGGAGCATATGAGATGTTCGAAGAGCTGAAAATGGTTTTCCAAGCTCATGACCGGGTCGAGAGATATGAAGTCTCCGACAAGTTCTTTAGCTGTAAGATGGAGGAAAATAGTTACATCGGTGAGCACATACTCAAGATGTCGGGTTGCACAACCGCTTGACTCAGCCGGGAGTTAATCTCCGGATGACGCGGTCATTGATGAATCCTTGATCGCTTCCACCGAGCTACAAGAGCTTTGTAATGAACTTCAATATGCAGGGGATGGAAAAGACCATCCCTGAGGTATATTCAATGCTAAAATCAGCGGAGGTAGAGATCAAAAAGGTACATCAAGTGTTGATGGTGAATAAAACCACTAAGTTCAAGAAGGGGAAGGGTAAGAAGAACTTTAAAAGGACGGCAAGGGAGTTGCCGCGCCCTGTAAGCCAGTTACCGGGAAGAAGTCAAACAATGGACCCAAGCCTGAGATTGAGTGCTTTTATTGCAAGGGAAGTGGTCACTGGAAGCGGAACTGCCCCAAGTACTTAGCGGACAAGAAGGCCGGCAAAACCAAAGGTATATTTGATATACATGTAATTGATGTGTACCTTACCGAGTGCTCGTAGTAGCTCCTCGGTATTTGATACGGTGCGGTTGCTCATATTTGTAACTCGAGCAGGAGCGGCGGAATAAGCGAGACCGAGCGAAGGACGAGGTGACGGCGCTGCGTCGGGAATGGTTTCAAGGTCGATGTGATCGCCGTCGGCACGCTACCTCTACATTTACCCACGGATTAGTTTTAAACCTCAATAATTGTTATTTAGTACCAGCTTTGAGCATGAACATTGTATCTGGATCTTGTTTAATACGAGATGGCTACTCATTTAAATCCGAGAATAATGGTTGTTCTATTTATATGAGAGATATGTTTTATGGTCATGCCCCGATGGTCAATGGTTTATTCTTAATGAATCTCGAACGTGATGTTACACATATTCATAGTGTGAATACCAAAAGATGTAAAGTTGATAACGATAGTCCCACATACTTGTGGTAATCGCCGCCTTGGTCACATTGGTGTCAAGCGCATGAAGAAGCTCCATGCGGATAGACTTTAGAGTCTCTCGATTATGAATCATTTGACACATGCGAACCATGCCTCATGGGCATAATGACCAAGACTCCGTTCTCCGAACAATGGAGCGAGCAACCAACTTATTGGAAATCATACATCTTGATGTGTGCGGTCCAATGAGCGTTGAGGCTCATGGAGGATATCGTTATGTTCTCACTCACCGGCGACTTGAGTAGATCTGGGTATGTCTACTTGATGAAACACAAGTCTGAGACCTTTGAAAAGTTCAAAGAATTTCAGAATGAGGTAGAGAATCAACGTGACCGAAAGATAAAGTTCTTACGATCAGATCGTGGGGGAGAATATCTAAGTCACGAATTTGGTACACACTTAAGGAAATGTGGAATCGTTTCACAACTCACGCCGCCTGGAACACCTTAGCGTAACGGTGTGTCCGAACGTCGTAATCGCACTTTATTGGATATGGTGCAATCTATGATATCTCTTACCGATTTACCGCTATCTTTTTGGGGATACGCTCTAGAGACAGCTACATTCACTTTAAATAGGGTACCGTCTAAATCCGTTGAGACGACACCGTATGAATTATGGTTTGGGAAGAAACCTAAGCTGTCGTTTCTAAAAGTTTGGGGATGCGATGCTTATGTCAAGAAACTTCAACCTGAAAAGCTCGAACCCAAGTCGGAAAAATGTGTCTTCATAGGATACCCTAAGGAAACCATTGGGTATACCTTCTACTTAAGATCCAAAGGCAAGATCTTTGTTGCCAAGAACGGGTCCTTTCTGGAGAAAGAGTTTCTCTCGAAAGAATTAAGTGGGAGGAAAGTAGAGCTTGATGAAGTATTACCTCTTGAAACGGTAAGTAGCGCAACTCAGGAAGATGTTCATGTGGTGCCTGCACCGACAAGAGAGGAGGTTAATGATGATGATCAAGATACTTCGGATCAAGCTCCTACTGAACTTCGAAGGTCCACAAGGACACGCTCCGCACCAGAGTGGTACGGCAACCCTGTCTTGGAAATCATGTTGTTAGACAACGTGAACCTTGAACTATGAAGAAGCGATGGCGGGTCCAGATTCCAACAAATGGCTTGAAGCCATGCAATCTGAGATAGGATCCATGTATGAAAACAAAGTATGGACTTTGACAGACTTGCCTGATGATCGGCGAGCAATAGAAAACAAATGGATCTTTAAGAAGAAGACGGACGCGGATGGTAATGTTACCATATATAAAGCTCGACTTGTCGCTAAGGGTTATCGACAAGTTCAAGGAATTGACTACGATGAGACTTTCTCTCCTGTAGCGAAGCTGAAGTCCGTCCGAATCATGTTAGCAATTGCCTCATACTATGATTATGAGATATGGCAAATGGACGTCAAAACGGCATTCCTTAACGACCATCTTAAGGAAGAACTGTATATGATGCAGCTGGAAAGTTTTGTCGACCCTGAGAATGCTAACAAGGTATGCAAGCTCCAGCGATCCATTTATGGGCTGGTGCAAGCATCTCGGAGTTGGAACATTCGCTTTGATGAGATGATCAAAGCGTTTGGGTTTATGCATACTTATGGAGAAGCCTGCGTTTACAAGAAAGTGAGTGGGAGCTCTGTAGCATTTCTCATATTATTTGTAGATGACATACTTTTGATGGGAAATGATATAGAACTTTCAGACAGCATTAAAGCCTACTTGAATAAGTGTTTTTCAATGAAGGACCTTGGAGAAGCTGCTTACATATTAGGCATCAAGATCTATAGGGATAGATCGAGACGCCTCATAGGTCTTTCACAAAGCACATACCTTGATAAGATATTGAAGAAGTTCAATATGGATCAGTCCAAGAAAGGGTTCTTGCTCAGATTGCAAGGTGTGAGATTGAGCTCGGCTCAATGCCCCACCATGGCATGTAAGATAAAGAAGAGATGAGGTCATCCCCTATGCCTCAGCCATAGGGTCTATTATGTATGCCATGCTATGTACCAGACCTGATGTAAACCTTGCCATAAGTTTGGTAGGAAGGTACCAAAGTAATCCCGGCAAGGAACACTGGACATCGGTCAAGAACATCCTAAAGTACTTGAAAAGGACTAAGGATATGTTTCTCATTTATGGAGGTGACGAAGAGCTCGTCATAAAGTGTTACGTCGACGCTAGCTTCGACACAGATCTGGATGACTCTAAGTCATAGACCGGATACGTGTATATTTTGAATGGTGGGGCAGTAAGCTGGTGCAGTTGCAAGCAAAGCGTCGTGGCGGGATCTACATGTGAAGCAGAGTACATGGCAGCCTCGGAGGCAGCGCATGAAGCAATATGGGTGAAGGAGTTCATCACCAACCTAGGAGTCATACCCAATGCGTCGGGGCCGATCGCACTCTTCTGTGACAACATTGGAGCTATTGCACTTGCCAAGGAGCCCAAGTTTCACAAGAAGACTAGGCACATCAAGCATCGCTTCAACTCCATACGTGAAAATGTTCAAGATGGAGACATAGATATTTGTAAAGTACATACGGATCTGAATGTAGCAGATCCGTTGACTAAACCTATCCCTAGAGCAAAACATGATCAACACCAGAACGCTATGCGTGTTCGATTCATCACAATGTAACTAGAATATTGACTCTAGTGCAAGTGGGAGACTGTTGGAAATATGCCCTAGAGGCAATAATAAAATGGTTATTATTATATTTCTTTGTTCAGATAATAGTCTGTTATTCATGCTATAACTGTGTTATCCGGAAATCGTAATACACGTGTGAATATATAGACCACAACATGTCCCTAGTAAGCCTCTAGTTGACTAGCTCGTTGATCAACAGATAGTCATGGTTTCGTGACTATGGACATTGGATATCATTGATAACGGGATCACATCATTAGGGGAATGATGTGATGGACAAGACCCAATCCTAAGCATAGCTCAAAGATCGTGTAGTTCGTTTAGCTAGAGCTTTTTCCAAGTGCCAAGTATCATTTCCTTAGACCATGAGATTGTGCAACTCCCGGATACTGTAGGAGTGCTTTGGGTGTGCCAAACGTCAAATCGTAACTGGGTGACTATAAAGGTACACTACGGGTATCTCCGAAAGTGTCTGTTGGGTTGGCACGAATCGAGATTGGGATTTGTCACTCCGTATGGCGGAGAGGTATCTCTGGGCCCACTCGGTAATGCATCATCATAATGAGCTGAATGTGACCAAGTGTCTAGTCACGGGATCATGCATTACGGTACGAGTAAAGTGACTTGCCGGTAACGAGATTAAATGAGGTATTGGGATACCGACGATCGAGTCTCGGGCAAGTAACGTATCGATTAACAAAGGGAATTGTATACGGGGTTGCTTGAATCCTCGACATCGTGGTTCATCCGATGAGATCATCGAGGAGCATGTGGGAGCCAACATGGGCATCCAGATCCCACTGTTGGTTATTGACCGGAGAGGCGTCTCGGTCATGTCTGCATGTCTCCCGAACCCGTAGGGTCTACACACTTAAGGTTCGGTGACGCTAGGGTTATTAGGAAGACTTGTATGTGATTACTGAATGTTGTTCGGAATCCCGGATAAGATCCCGGATGTCGCGAGGAGTTCCGCAATGGTCCGGAGGTGAAGATTTATATATGGGAAGTTGTCATACGGTCACCGGAAAGGTTCGGGGGCATATCGGTATTGTACCGGGGCCACCGGAGGGGTTCCGGGGGTCCACCGGGAGGGGCCACCTCTCTCGGAGGGCCTCATGGGCCGTAGTGGGCAGGGAACCAGCCTCGAGGGCTGGGCGATCCCCCTGGGCCCATGCGCCTAGGGTTGGGAAACCCCAGTGGGGCGCCTGCTTGGGGGCAAGCCCTCCCTTGGCCGCCACCCCCTCTAGATCTCATCTAGAGGGGCCGGGCCCCTTCCCCCTTCCCCTATAAATAGAGGGGCGAGGGGAGTGCTACACACCACATCCAAGGCGCAGCCCCTCCCCTCCCCAACACCTCTCCTCCTCCGTTAAGAGCTTGTTGAAGCCCTGCCGGAGTACTGCCTCTCCATCACCACCACGCCGTCGTGCTGCTGCTGGAGCTCTCTTCCTCAACCTCTCCCTCCACCTTGCTTGATCAAGGCGCGGGAGACGTCTCCGCTCCGTACGTGTGTTGAACGCGGAGGTGCTGTCCGTTCAGCACTAGGTTCATCGGTGATTTGGATCACGATTTAGCACGACTCCTCAACCCCGTTCTCTTGAACGCTTCCGCTCGCGATCTACAAGGGTATGTAGATGCACTCCTCTCTCTCGTTTCTAGATGAACTCATAGATAGATCTTGGTGAAACCACATAAATTTTTTATTTTCTGCAACGTTCACCAACACATGTCTATACATTCTAGGCTCATTAACTTTAACCCAAGTATTCTGCATGTGTAAATCTGGCTTACATCCATTGTATGTGGACGTAGATTCTATCACACCCAATCATCACGTGGTGCTTCGAAACAACGAATTTTGGCAACGGTGCATACTCGGGGAGAACACTTTTATCTTGAAATTTAGTGAAGGGATCATCTTATAATGCTACCGCCATTCTAAGCAAAATAACATGCATAAAGGATAAACATCACATGCAATCAAAATATGTGACATGATATGGCCATCATCATCTTGTGCTTTTGATCTCCATCTCCAAAGCATCATCATGATATCGTTGGGTCGGGGTCATTTCGCCAACTATTGCTAACACATAGCGATAAAGTAAAGCAATTACATAGTGCTTGCATTTCATACAATAATTAAGAGACAACCCTAAGGCTCCTGCAAAAACAAGATGCCCTGCAAAAACAAGTTAGATGTCCTCTACTTTGTTGTTGCAAGTTTTACATGGCTGCTACGGGCTTCTAGCAAGAACCATTCCTACCTACGCAAAAACCACAACGGTGATTATCAACTTTGCTGTTATAATCTTCTTCAAGGACCGCCCGTAGTCAAATTCGACTCAACTAAAGTTGGAGAAACAGACACCACCAGCCACCTTTATGCAAAACAAGTTGCATGTCAGTCGGTGGAACTGGTGTCATGTGCGTGGACATGTAAGCTTTGTCTGTGCCGCTTTTGTCGGCGTTCTGGGAATGGAGGTCCCCTGACTTGCCTGCCTGCGGCCCACGACGTGGCTCCACCAGTGGCCCCGTACGACCCATCTTCACCAGAAAACACTCAAGACCCTCGCGAGGGGCCAAGCCTCGTGAGGCGGACGATGCAAGACCTCCTCAAAGGCGGCCTCACCAGGCTGGCTCGCGAGGAGCAGAGAGATCAAGGCAAGGGGCACCATGCGAGGTCCTTGTGATGCAAGCCATGATGACCATGACAGGGCGGGCGCTAGCGCGCACAGTGTCCTTGTTTCCTCTTTGGTGCTAAAGAGGCAAGCGCGGGCGAGGAGTCCCGAGGCATCAGGCAAAGGTTTCCATATCGGTGCAACGAGACCAAGACCAGCAGGACGGCTGGAGGGAGGTCACCGTGGATCCCAAGAAGGCGTCACCACCAGAGCCTTCGGTAGGCGAAGACTACTTTTGTCAGGATAACTTGTACTAGCACTACAAAAAATACACTTCCGTGATGATACGTGTTTGTCACAGTAGGTCACGTTTTCTGTCATGCATGTTCCATGACAATTTTATGACAGAATCAAGATAGTCATACCTGTGCAGACGTAGAAGTGTTCCATGACATTACCAAAATTATCATCACGGAAGTGTCCACTTCCATGACGATAAATCACATGTCACAGAAGTGCTTTCGTCAAGGGTGACCGACACGTGGCATCCACCGTAACGGAACGCCGTTAAGCTATCGGGTCCGGTTTTGGATCCGATAACCCATTAACAGCCCGAACCAATGGGGATTTTCCATGTGTAAAATCATAATTGGCCGGAGGAAATACATGTTGCCTCACCGTTGGGACAGATGTCATCCACTCATTGGATAGGAGGTGCCTATGATAGGTCGACACGTGGCACGGTCCAATAGTGGCCCATGCTGGTGAAAAAGGCCGGCCCAGTAAAAAATAGCAGGCCGGCCCATATAAGGCCTACTTGTGTCAGGTCGATTTAAGCCCACGGCCCATATGAGATGTGCCAATTCGGCCCGTTAAAGATTTGACACCATTGCAGCCCATCGTTAGTTCGAGCCCGTTAACAGCCCGCTATATATTTGGGCTCAATATCGGCCCGATGAGATTTCGGCCTGTTAACAGCCCATTCAGTGGATGCGCGAATTTTCACGATGTACATCTTTCGGCCTTTTAGCGACCCATTTAAATGTTGGCCAATTTCTGGCCCGGTGTGTCTTTCCGCCTGTTGACGGCCCATAAGTCAGTTGGGCCATTTGTAGGCGGACCTGAGTTTCGGCCTTTAAGCGACTCATTTAAGTGTTGGGCCAATTTCTGGCCCGGTGTGTCTTTCAGCCTGGTGACGGCCCATATATCTGTTGGGCCATTTGTAGTCGGACCTGAGCTTTGGCCTTTTGGCAACCCATTTAAGTGTTGGGCCAATTCTCGACCCCGTGTGCCTTTTAGCCTGTTAACGGACCATAAATGAGTTGGGCCATTTGTAGTCGGACCTGAGTTTTGGCCTTCTAACGGCCCATGCCCTTCATGGTCCAATACCAGTCCGGTTTCTCTTTCGGCCTACTAAAGGCCCACAACACAGTTGGGCCATTTATAATACGACCTGAGTTTCGGCCTCTTAGCGGCCCGTGCTCTTCATGGTGCAGTACAAGCCCACTGTCTCTTTCGGCCTGCTATAGGCCCACAGTATAGTTGGGCCATATGTAGCCCGATCTTAGTAACGGTCTGTTAACAGCCCGTGAAATCAATTGGGCCCACCTGTTGCCCGCTTCGATGTCAGCCTGTTAACGACCCGGGAGTTAAGATGGCCGACCATTAACTTTCGGCCTGGTAACGGTCCATTAACTTAATGGTCCCACTAAAGTTCGTACATGTCTTTAGGCCAAATTAGATAATTTGAGCCAATTACGACGAGCAATTATGCACAGGACCAAAACTGATCAAGCAAAGGTAGTCATACAGGGAAAAATGTTGCACATCCAGCATATATTACAGGAAATTACATCCACTGGGCAATCAAAGATTGATGCCAGTGCAAATAAATGAACAGAACCTAACGATCTACAACTTCACAATCTACAACCTCAGCACGGATGACGCCCATAAGCTTGTGGGCAAGTTCTTGCTGCTTTGCTACACTGTCTCTAAAAACATTGATCAGTTGTTGTGTCGCACGACTCTGCACCTCCGATTCCTCCACCATTTCCATCATTCCTTCAGCCATTAATTGTTTCACAAACATACATTTTTTCCGTTGCATTCGAGACAGAGGATACTGAACAGATTCAGATGGCGATTTTGGCAGGCTTGCATTATTGATAGTGGAGAGTGTCTTGACCACTGCATCATAACATAAATTAGGAGGGGAACCAAACAGATTAATCATGAGTTATTGGCATATTACCTGGCCTAGATTTATTGGAAAGAAACAATGGGGTTGCCTTGCTGTTCTCAGAGTTTGTCTTCTTAACTTCAGCTGCTTGCACCAAATTAAGACACTAGCATTGCTATCATTGGCCAAGTCAGATAATAGGAAAGCAACATTGGCACAACGAACGTTTGGGCAACTAGCCAACGCCAAATTAACACAATATGGCACAGCTATCATCAGCTAGGTAAGGTAATACGAAAGAAACATTGACACAATGAATGAATGGGCAACCAGAGCAGCACTACAATTCAGTAATGTGCATGATATGAGATAGTACACTCATGCAGCTCAGTATGCAAAACTACCAGGCAGTTTTCTTTACAAAAATTGGTGCCTTTAACATTTTGCTACAACTAATTTTAGATCAGATAAAGGTTGGATTCACGCCGATTAACAAAATACATGCTGATGTAAAAATATAGTGATATACAACAGGTACTTACCTGAGCATTGGAGCAGAGATAATTCCCGCAAGATATTTTCCTCAAATACAATCCCAATGAAGGAAGTATTCTATCATTTAACCTTATTTTCTAAAAGAGAGATGGGTAAGAAACATGTAGAAAATATGATCAGAATGCTATAAAATTTCATGATGCGAGGATACGCACACGCTTCTTAGAATGGAGTTGACATTCTTTTGCTGGACTGGAGCAGACTAGTTCTTTGGCCACCGAATCTGCTTATTATCGATTGGGAGTTGGGTTTCTCTCTTTGGAGCAGATCTATGAAAAATGGAGTTGGTTTATTATCTCTGGCGCTTGGATCTTTTGCAAAGACCTGGTTTGTAACCCTTCGATTCTAACATAGCCGTTTTCCCTTGCATGCCTTATATAGAAGAATGGTGCTTCAATTATAAAACATGCTACAACAGAGATGGAATAGGTATCAAGAATAGAAAGGCATGACATATTGACATGTATTCCTCCATCCGAAGATAAATGGATGGGTCTAGGCGTATTTCAGTTCTAGATACATCCTGTTTTATCCATTTCGCGACATGTAATCCGGACGGAGGAGTATGATGTAAGAGCTAGGATACGACAGACAACACGGTAAAAAACACTGAAAACCCAAAGCAGAACCAAAGTAATCAAACCCATCGATATGAGATAGTACACTCATGCAGCTCAGGATGCAAAACTACCAGACAGTTTTCCTTACAAAAATCAACATTGTGGCCTTTAATCATACATTTTGCTACAACTAAATTTAGATCAGATAAAGGTTGGATTCACGCAGATTAACAAAATACATGCTAATGTAAAAATATAGTGATATACAACAGGTACTTACATCTGCATTGGAGCATAGATAATTCCTGCAAGAATCTTTCCTCACAAACGATACCAGTGCAGAAATTCTTCTATCTGTTAAGATTATTTTCTAAAAGAGAGATGGGTAAGAAACATGTAGAAAATATGATCAGCATGCTAAAAAATTTCATGATGCAAGGATACGCACATGCTTCTTAGAATGGAGTTGACATATTTTTGCTAGACTGGAGCGGACTAGTTCTTTGGCCACTGGAATCTGCTTATTGTCATTAGGAGTTGGGTTTCTCTGTGCTGGAGCAGTATCTATAAAAACTAGAGTTGGTTTATTATCTCCTGGCGTTTGGATCTTTTGCAAAGACCTGGTTTGTAACCCTTCATATTCTAACATAGTCGTCTTCCCCTTGCATACCTTGTATAGAAGAATGGTGCTTAAATTATAAAACATGCTGCGACAGAGAGATGGAATAGGTACTGAAGAATAGAAAGGCATGACATATTGACATGTATTCCCTCCACCCGGAAAAAAATGGATGGGCCTAGGCGTATTTCAGTTCTAGATACATCCTTTTTTATCCATTTCAGCAACATGTAATCCGGACGGAGGGAATATGGTGCAAGAGCTAGGGATACGACAGGACAACACTGTAAAAAACACTAGTTGAATGTAAAACTGTATGCTAGCGGAATACATATAGAAAAAATTAAGGCAACATACACATGTATGATTGGGAAACTAAGATGGCATTGCAACAGAGCACTAGAACAACACTTCAATGTAAAAAACATGGTATGGTAGACAGATGAAGTACATACTGATGAATAACAATGCATAAGATATTCAGAAGCATGATGTCCAAATTAAGCAGATGGCATTGCGATAGAGTAGAATGACACTATTTGAATTTGAAACATGTTATCATAAATGGAATAGGTAATGAAAAACAGGAAGGCATGACATATTTACATGCATGATCAACATGCTAAGCACATGGCATTGCAACAGAGTAGATACACTCCATGACATTATATGCATGTTGTACCCATATCACGGGCCAAGTTAGAGCAAGGACCTTGTGGGGTGAAGAGGATTCAACATCTTTCTGCAAATCTTCTAAAGAACTGCCTTTACATGTTCCATCATATTGGGTATCGTTGACATCAAGTTTATTGGCCTTTACATTGCTCTGTGAGGTTCTTGTGGATATATCTGTGTGTGCAATTATATCTGACATGCATGGAAGACAACTAGTAGTTAGATTTATGTAATGAGTGCCTGCAGGAGACGACATAAATAGTAGGACTGGGGTTAACTAGCAGCAACAGGTCTCAAAAACTAAAGGAAGAACATAGATGAAAGCTACAGAATATGTATCATTTGTACTCGAGATTAACTAGATGGCACACAAAAGTATTAAAGAACAACATAGGTAATACTAGAAGTGGTATAATACTATAATCACCAGCCTGTGGGATAGCATTGGCTGATGGATGATAACTATGGAACAACGTTACCTAAAGAACAAGTATCTTAGCTGAACTATGGAACAACATTAACTCCTGAACAAGACCCGTAAGAGATCAACATGAATATGCAGTGAAATGTGATAATCTATTTTCCATGCTTAGATGAATAACAAAGCCATAAATGTTGCACACAAGTAAGATGAGGGTACAACCTATCTGGCCGCCATCCATAGAAGTGAGCATCATGTGCTGACTTGTCGATGGCCCTGCAGTTGTTGTGGCTGTCCATGTCAGGCACGCGCATTCGATGTAGGGAACTGTTGAGTGGGGTCTATAGCTCCCTTCCGGTGTATGCTTCCCTTCTTGGAGCAGCTGCGGTGAGTTGGAAGACAGTGTGGCTGAAGATGCAGATAAAGCATAATGTTAAGAATGACACATCTCTTTGATCTGAAGAAATACACTAAGGGATCAACAACAAGGTACGAGAATGGTCACACGTCTATTGACTGAAGACTAAATTGGGGTCACACGATTTTATTTTATTTTGGTACTGTCCGATCTATGCCGGATGGCTTGATGGCCATCTTGTGCCTCCCGGCTGAAACTGTTAGGAATCTTCCCCGAAGACAGCAACCAATGGCAGAGCAGCCTGCCTCCACCGTCCGTGGCCCCAGCCAAAACCCCGCTCCCCGCCCCACCGCAGTGTCGTGGTTGCGCCACCCCCGGGCCAATCCACAATGACTCCCTGTCATCCAGATCCGGCGACGGCAGTACCTTCAACCCACGCAACTCTAAGATAGCCATCAAAGCGCTGCTTCCACGGCAAACTTGTGGCCCCGCACCCTTACGTTAGACACCAGCCAACCGGCAGCCTAGGAGCTACGCCGCCCCGAGGGGTGCTGCTTCCCATTGGGAATCGATTGGCCCAGAAAAAAAAATTCAGACAACTGACGCCTAAATAAAGTGATTTGAGATGAGGGTGTGACCTATCTGGCGGCATGGTGAAGTAGGCAGGTCCAGCTGTCGAGTCGGTGAGGCTTCCGCGGTTGCAGTGGCGACCGGCGGCAGGGAAACAACGATGTCGCGACGGTCGACGGCTACGGGGAAGCAGCTTCGGGACTCTGGACGGATCCGAAGTTGGAGCCGCTCCGGCGCCATGAACAACGGTGGGGGTGAATCGACTCTGGTACGGTTTACGCGGCCGTCGTTGAGGCAGCTCCAGCAGCATGGAGTAAGAGGCACACGGCCCAGTGCATGACGACAAATGTACAGCGTCTCCGACATTAGGGTGTAGGGTGGCTGTGAAATTGGAGCGGTGGGGGCGCCATGGAGGAGGTGCTGAGGTTTCACAGCTAGGGAGAAGGGAGCTTCCGGGGAGAAGGTGATTTGGCGCCCACGAGGTATGAATGGGGGGGGGGAATTGGGAGGGGAGTGGAACCATGTTTTACAGACGTATTTGTCTGAAATGTGAGGGGGAGTTACAGTTCTACCCCTGCCTTTAGGATTCTCAGCTTGGGTCTGTGTACTGAGGGTCGGGGATAGTAGAGTAACTTTGCTTCACCCCAAATAGTGGGCGGGAGTGATTTCGGGCGAGGAGGGCGTGTTTTGAAATATAGTGGGCGCGAGCGATTTCATGCGAGGAGAGCGTGTTTTGAAATAGTGGATGCGAGCTATTTCGGGTGAGGAGAGCGTGTTTTGCCGACCATGGTTTATGAATTATTCGGCACATGTCATTTCAACTGAGGAGAAGGCACGCTTGGATGAAGTTACGAACCTACCCTCGATGTAAAACGGGCCAATTAATGCGTGTCCCACATAGGACGGTAATTTCGCATCCCCCATTTATTTTCTCGGGCGAATTCCACCGAGCAGATGATGTTTAACGGTTCGTTCAAAATTTGGGAGAACGAGCATCCACGTCTACCTTACCTAGTCGATTCGAATCAAGTTTTGAAATATTAGCTTGCCACTTCTTTTTTAGATGGAGAGATAATGCTCGGGAGTAATGTGTTTTTACATGCTCATTGCTAGCGATTTACTATATGACAAATAGTTGACCCACTCAAAAATGGGAATCAAACCCAAAATGAAATATCTCGATTCAATGAAATAGCTTATTTGAATGCAAGTTGATATCGAAAAATGGTTTATATCAGTCTTTGATGCATAAAACACGACCTCCCCCTCTCCCGGACTCATGCTCTCTCTCTCTCTCTCACTCTCACTCTCTCGCCCTCTCTCTCTCGCCGATAATCTTAAATTCTGTCGCATGCATCCAACACACAAACCTTGTTGGTCCCTCTCGCTTTCTCTCCATCTCTCTCTCTCTATCTCTCTCTCTCTCTCTCTGTGTGTGTGTGGGGGGGGTGTCTTTCTAGTTCGGATGCATTTATACTCCATCTACAGGTCTCTCTCGCACACTATGTATGATTCTCTAGTCCAAGCTAGATATCTTGCGTGCACTCATCGTACGCACACAAATTCCTTGGCTCGTTGCCTGTAACTCTCTCACGCACCAACTGTCGCCCTCGAGCTCTTCCCCTCTCGTCAAACTCTCCATCTACCTGGTCACACATACACATGCATATCTCACTCGCACTCGATAGGCCCATCTAAAACTATATCTCTCTCCGTCGTTCTCTCTCCATCTCACACGCACACACACACAATCTCATGCCTAGCTAGCCAAGTATGATGGTCTCTCACTCAATTGTAGGCACACACAGTCCCCCCTATATGTATATGACTAGCTAATCTTAGTCTCCATCACAAACATGTGCATGGTCTATCTCGATTTATCTCGGGGCATCTTTCTATCCCGCGCGCACGTCCCTCGATCTCCCACCCATATAGTCCCCTCACGATCTCGATGGGTCTCTCTATCACAAACACACCCTCTCTCCCTCCCCATGCATCCATGTTCTCTATGTGTCCCTCTCGACCTTTGTTCCTTGTTGGCCAGACCTCTATTGGACATGTGCTATAGGGGTGCCTCTCTCCGTTGCAAACAATCACAAACTAGCTATCTTCGTGTATCTCCTCACCTCACTTTTCTATCTCAGAGATGTATGCATGATATGTTCGCCTAAGAAACA
Source organism: Aegilops longissima (assembly GCA_021605205.1). NCBI lineage: Eukaryota > Viridiplantae > Streptophyta > Magnoliopsida > Poales > Poaceae > Aegilops > Aegilops longissima. The sequence continues at coordinate 654,508,156 of CM038682.1, read as the reverse complement.
AAAAAACACACACTCTCTAATTTATCGTTTGCTGTCACTTTCTCTTTCACACACATACTCTTTTTGCACACTTACTCATTCTCCTTCATACGCACTTGATCTCTCTCGACTTAGGAACTCTCCTCGGTCCATAGCATATTGATTTATTGAAAAGTCAAACATCACAAAGTTTGACCATGTACGTGGAGAAAAACAATTACATCTAGAACGACAAACATATACCATTAGATTCACCATGAGATGTAGTTTCGTATGATGTATCTTTGGTATTGAAGATATAAATAACATTTGTGTAAACCTCATCAAAGTTTCCAAAGTTTGACTTCTAAAAAAATTACATGCACTGCATTATCGAGCGGATGTAATATCTCTTTCCCCCTCTCAGCTATCTGACGCACCACTCAGCCTTATCGGGTCTCCTCAATCTCTCTCAAACTTTATATCTCCCTGGTTCACACATACACATGTCTCGCTCGCGCTATACATATAGACCCATCCAACACTTTCCTCCCTTGTTCTCTCTCTATGTGACACGCACCCCCCTAATAAGTACCATAATTCCTCACTCCATCATAGGCGCAAGCATCCCCCCTAGCCATCAGGAACACACGTATTGTCTCCTTCCATCCATACGTATATATCGATATCTCTCGGGGTATCTTCTATCACGCAAACACCTTTTCACTCAATCTCCCACCCATGTAGTCCCGTCACGATCTCCAGGGGATCTCTCTATGACAAACATACACTCTCTCCTCCCCATGTCTGCATTTTCTCCGTACGTATCTCTTGACCTCTCTCCCTTGTTTTTCAGACCCCTCTTGGCCATGTGCTAGGGGTCTTGCTCTCTCGCTTGCAAACAACCACACACTATCTCCTCACCTTGATTCCGTTGTCGAAGATGCATGTGTGATATGTTTGCATAAGACACACACGTTTTTTCTCGACTTTTATTGAGTGTTGTCCATGTCTCTTTCACACACACACACACACACACACACACACTTTTTTCACTCACTCTTTTTATTTCTCTCTCTCTCTCTCTCTCTAGTTAGGGACTCTCTCACATCCATAAGCATATGGATGTTTTGAGAAGTCAAACCTCAGAAAAGTTTGACCAGGTATATGTGGAGACAAACTTTTACATATGGAACGATCATTAGATTCATCACAACATGTACTTACTTCATACTATCATTTATCTTTGGTATTGTAGACATAAGTAATTTCTTTATAAACTTGGTCAAAGTTTCAAAAGTTTGACTTTTAAAAAAATGTTGGAACTACATTATCGAACGGAGGGAGTAGCTCTTTCTCTCTCTCGCTCTGCTATCTCTCATGGGCCTCCCCTCTCATACGAACACTCTATACCGACGGAATATACGCTCACTATGTCAGCGTATAGCTCCGTATATTGTTTAGTTGACCGGTCAACCAGTCAACATGATGCCTTGTCAGCCCGTGTTCTATATCTTCGTGTGCTGGCCCATGTGGCAGTGGGTGAAAATAAGTAAACTAGAGGCCCATCTGACACGCGGTGAAGTAAACAAAGTTGAAACCACTCGGGGTAGCACCCCGCACGCTAGTAAATTGAGGGCGCATTGAGGATACACTTCTTCCGCATGGAGGACGACTCACAAGACACCACCACCCGCGGGCGGCATGCATGTAAGGACACACTCGCACACCCAGCACACAACACACACCAGCACACGTGTACACCGGAGTCGCCGCCGGTTGATATGGACGACGAGGCAGCCAACAAGCGGAGGCGGCTCGAGCCAAAACCGCATCCGGCGAGCCTGGACTTCATCAGCAGCCTCCCCAACGACATGCTACTCGTCATCATCGTCCTCCTCCCCAATAAATATGCCGTGCGGACCGCCCTTCTCTCCCGGCGGTGGCGCCCCCTCTGGCGCCGCGTCACCCTCAACCTCACCGTCGACAGCTGCCTCTGCGACGGGGATTTCAAACGCATGGCCGTAGTCTCCAAGATCCTTTCATCGCACCCTGGGCTAGCCAGACGCCTTGCCATCCGCATGTTCAGTACCAACTGCAAGGTCCAACCCAAGTTCGACGAGTGGTTCTTATCCCCCGCCCTAGATCAGCTCGAGGAGCTCAGCTTTGAAGCTGGACGATGTCGCTCTCTCATCGCCGTCCGCCCGCCTCGCGCCAACGCCACAAGGCCAGCTTCAGCTCCTGCTATCTTCCCAGATTAATGCCGCGCCCGCCTTCTTCTCTCCTCAACTCAAGCAGCTCGACCTCTTCGACGTTGTCATCTCGAAGAAGGCTATGGAGCACCTGCTCGCAGCTGTATCTGCACTCGAGTACCTTCGTCTTGAGCAGATCCACGGGTTCATTAGCCTCCACATCGCCTTGACGAATCTCCAATGGATATATGTGTCCTGCTGGCCCCGCAACAAGACATCAATTGGGAAGAGATCACTCCAGCTGTTCCATATTATGGTCATTAGAATGCGCCTTTCCTTGAGAGATTGCTTGTATCGGATCTAGAAGGTCCAATTAAAATCAGGGTCATTGACGCGCCAAAATTGACAGTGTTGGTGCACTCGTCTGCCAAATTCTTGAAACTCTTTGTTGGATCCATAATCATTCAGGTACAACACTCATCTTCTTCTCCATCTTCTTCTCCATCTTCTTGAAATTAACATTTTTTAATTTCTTCTTGATGCATTTACGACCGTATTCCAGAAAATGGTTCCCACAAGCTTGACCAACTCTATGCGCACAGTGAAGATCTTACCAATAAAATCTATCGGCCCCAATCTGGATCAAGTTGTTGGATTCCTTACATGCTTTCCGTGCACGGAGAATCTACTCATCGAGGTGAAACTTCTTTCCTATTAGTAAATGGTAATCAGAACATAGCTCAATTTTTTCATAATTTTCCCAAATTACGATGACAACTGTAGTACAAAACTGCATCTACGCACTGCACCGAAAGAAATGTCTTTAGTATTTGTTTCTCACGTGATCACCTGCATCGTTTTTTGTTGTACTACTATAGTAGCCTAGGCTAGTCATAGTGGAAAGTAACTTAGACTACTCCAGTAACTCTATGGTTACCCTAAGAGCAAGTACTACCTCCATCCTGGTTTACTCTTCCTATTTTGCAGTATCACAATTTGACCATAGATTTAACTGACAAAATGTTAATGCATGTCACTAAGAACTATATCGTTGGATTCATATTTGAACATAATTTAAAATGGTGTAATTTTTAGTGACATGCATTGGCATTTTCTTACATAAATATATGGTCAAAATTTTATACTAAATAAGAGGTCGTACAAAAGTGGGCTATAACGGCCCTCCACTATGTAGGCCAAAACACATGCCAAATCACTTGTGATGCATTTGGCATCGATGCCCCTCCATTGCTCACCTGGTGCCCCAATCTGGATCACCTACTTTGCTCTAGTGCCAAATTAACTCACGCAATGAAAAAACACTTGCGTGGGAGAGAGAGAGAGAGAGAGAGAGAGAGAGGACTGAGGCAATAAAAAAACACTTGTTTGGGAGAGTGAGAGGCTGGTGTAGTTGGTTTGATTGATTTTTTTATACATGTGGGTCTGTGTGCACAACGGTGGAACCTCTCTCACATCGCGAGAGCGGTGCCATAATCTTTTGATTTGACATCGATGCGTATTATGTGGCATACTTTTGCGAAATATGGCATCGGCCACATAGTGGAAGGCAACAAATGCCCAAGCTCTTCACATACTCCTAATGAGAGGAAAGAGAGAGAGAGAGAGAGAGAGAGAGAGAGAGAGAGTAAAAAATATCACTAGCTAGCCAACCCTATCGTATGAGCGAATTATATTGGTACCTCTGGATGACACGGCAATCTTATACAGCCAGCTGCTCTAATATGTTCTCTTCTTTTGCTGATAAAAAAAGACCCGAAAGTGAAAAATGTGCTGCACTATAACAATCTCATCGAATGATTTGATCTCCATCTTACAGAAATTGATTTGATCGATCGCCGAGGCAGCACATCCGAGATTAAATTGGCGTGTTCTTTGTTCGGAGGCAAGTGTGCTCAAGGTAATGAGGTTTGGCGTTCTCTGGCGCAACAATGAATGGCGTGCTGATCACCGCAAGCATCTAGGCCTAAATGACAAAGTCCCTGCAGAAGCTGAATTTGTTTTTGAAACATCAAGTGGCCAGAGACTCGAAAACTTATTTGCCCATTAGTGACTTGTCAACGTGGTGGATTTTAGTTTATACGATAATGCTGCATCCACCTAAAGTAATGAAAGTTCTTACATCAACTTCCTAGTAATTGCCTCTTCGTAGGTGCAGCATTACTCCTAACATTTGTAATATCAGTTTGAAACTTGTAATATTGCCGTGTCCTATTCCCGCGTTTTCAAAATCTTGCGATTCAAACAGGTCCTGAATTGGTGATGATGTTGTGCCTGCCATCTTTCACCAATAGCCATCGGATCTAGATCTGACACATACAAACCAAACTTCTCCAGTTCTGCAAAAAGATGCCCGCACTTGTTCCCTATTTACAAACAACTCCTTGTCTCTCACAATCAGCCTTATCTCCTCCCCACCACATCCAGAAGGCCATGCAAAAATCTCGCGCGATGGCCGCTGCTGCTGTCGGCGTCGTCCCCCCGCCCCCAATCTTTGTGTTCCGTGCAATGCACGGGCATCTATGCACGGGAAAATATGTCGAACGCGGCTAGTTGTAAGCAGGCTAGGTCTACAACCATGATAATAGTGACTGCAGACGGTGAGGCTGACTATGGTATGCCGAACACGGCGCCTATACTCAGGTGTCATCTCCGCCGTAGGGTCTTGTCACTTCACTGTGAGGTGCAACACGTAATAATTTGACCAACGGGTAGTACATTGCTACTACATTGGTAGTACTACTACTAGTACTAGCACCACCGTCTGGATTTAGTAGTACTACCACGTCCATCTGGATTTAGTATTTGACTAGCAATATCTAGTAATGCATGTCTCAAAAAATGTACTACTCCCTCTGTAAATAAATACATGGTGTATTGTTTTATTCCTATCGGCGAGATAACTTAATGTCTTTTTGCTACTTAATGGGATTACATGCAATGAACTAACCACCGGATGTGATGTTTGGTAGTCTCAATTCATTGAAAGCATGCACGGCCCACATCTCTCATTGGTTGATATGTCACGAAATAAGAAACGAGGAGGGAGTTAATGTACCGTGCCTAAGTGTTTTGGGATTATTTGGTTTTCGTAAGGTCACTTACACATCATTTTTGGTTACATGCATTAACATTTTATTAGTTAAATCAAAGGTCAAAACTTGGCGCAAAATTCAAAGGGGACCAGTAAACCAGTAAACATCAAAATTCTCTCGTTTGGCCCCAACTAGAGGTCCGGTGAGATGAATATACTGCACCGGCACGGAGGGGGGCGCAACTTCATTGACTTACTGCACCTGCCTTTGGGTGTATGACCCGTGGGCCCAACGGGTGGCTGGCCAACCTGTCTTATAGCCAAAGGCAGGTGCAGTAGAGGGGCGAGGAGTAGATGGCCAACACGCACGTGAATTCAACGCAGTCTGCACTTCTCATATAAAGGCTCCCGCCAGTCCAATCTATGAAATCCTATGCACCTACGCACCCAAGGGCAAGAGTGGTCACTCCAATCGCAAGATCAGTTGACTAGAAGCTAGACTCATGGAGGCGATGAGCGCGAGCATCAGCCGGCTGTGCCAGATGGTCCACGACGCCGGCCTGCGGCCTGGCACTAAGGAGCGTCTCCAGGTAGTGCTTGAGGCCGCCAGGGCGGGGGGCCGCTTGGACGACAGCTTCATCTCCTTGTTCAACGAGGTCCTCGTCGACTTCCTCGACAAGTTCACCGTCATCAAGAAGCTCGCGGATGACCTTGACGACGCCCTCCCCACGCTGCAGCAGGCTCTGGATGCTCTGCCACCGAAAGCGCCCTCTATGGTGACACCTCTTCGACGACCGTGGCCCTGCGTGAATGCCCGCCGTCGCGCCGGAGAATGTCCACCTGGAGGTCGCGCTCGCCGCGCAGCGCCTGGCGCAGCAAGACACCATCGACATAATTACCCACGTCTACGCGCAAATCATCCACAAAGACTACTACATGCAAGAGGAGGATGATAGGACGCTGTCCTTCTTGGACCGCAGGGCAACCTTGGACGGATTGTTCAGAAGCACGCTGAGCTTGCCGCCAACGCCGCTGCTCCTCACACGTCGTTTGGTGACCCGGTGCACTAGGGCGTGAGGATGTCGTTGATGGATCCGTATGTATCTTTATCTTTCCGTCAAATCCATGTAGTAGTATATGGTACTACTAGTAATTATCTTACTTTTCGCATCAACTTCATAATTTTCATACGTACTCCATGCATGAACCGCGCCAGAACCAAACTTCTCATTACTCTAGGGAAAATCGTTATTTCTATCTATTGGTCGCGCCATGGAGCAGAACCAAATTTATAAGTTACAAGTTCAAAAGGAAAAGCCTGACGTGTTCACGTCGCACCCCCACACGGTTGGTCTTGCACGCCACTTAAGGGGGAATGCATGCTGTGTTGCATTTTCACTTACAAGTGGGACCGCAATTGAGCAAACCAACTATTGGCAAACCCCCACCCCACCAACCGCGCGATGGCTGAGAAAACAGGAGGGAGAAGAGATGGCTGTAGCACGGACTCCAAGAAAATTGGTGTCGGATGGGACTCGTGTGTGTGGCATGTGCCGTACTGCTAGACATGAATGCTAGTTCTGGCCCATGCCACCCCACTATATCAAGGTGCTGGTTACATAGAACAAATTTCCTGGAGTCCGTGATCAGCCCTCCTCTATCTCTCTTCTCAGCCAGCCAGCAGACGTGCACAGCCCATCGTCTGTTTGCTCATATGTGGTCCCACATGTCAGCGAAAACGCAAGAGGACCCACTGAACCTGCACATCTTTCACCTCGACGTGCTGGTGATGAAAAACAAATCCAATAAAGATCTTCGGTGGCCGCTTTTGGAGTTACTCAAGGGTAGTAAGATTCTATTTACAGTTTAACCCAATATGCACATCACGTGGCTTCAACTACCACTCTATTTTCTTTCATGACACGACCTGGATGCTGGATGTCCCATGTGTCGGCAAAAGGAGGAAGAAGTCGACCAAATCTTTGGTTGTGCTCTCAGATTAGACTAGTTGTGCTAACTTAAAATTTTATTGAGTAGAATGGATGCAAGTTTTGGTATTGGGAAGAAGAGTACAACGATATATTGATAGACCGCAATTTAGTAGATGTTCTAGCACTTTTAGCTAGCATAGAGGCTAGAGATGAGACTAGTGCACTTGTTGATAGAATAGAGGCTAGACACGTCTACTTCTTTACACTCGAAGAAGAAAGAAGCACGCAAGATCGAGCCTCCGCAGATCAACAATGAATGCATCGAGAAGGCACTAATCCAACTTACAGGAGCTGTTATGGAAGTTGGATACCTTCTAAAATGTATTCTTGTGGTTCTTGTTTTCTTTGGTCTTGCTTTTCTAGTCAAAATTTTGGTGATGTATTTCCATATACCAAAAAATCAATGATGAAAAAAAGATATGTGTTTGCAAAGAAAAATGTACGCCGCCGGGATGCGTCCGCGCGTTCGGCGCACGACAACCGCATCCGAGAAATGGCCCGGACACGACCCCATTGCCCTACCCAAACGGACAGAATCCAGGCAAAACGGAGGTCTGTTTGGGGTCGTGCGTTGGACTTGGCCTTACAAGTGGGACCGCAGTTGAGGAAACCGACTACCGGCAAACCCCCATCTCGCCAGTCGCGCGATGGCTGAGTTAGATAAACGACGAGGTTGAAGAGATTGCTGTAGCACAAACTCCAAGAAATATGGTGTCAGATGGAAGTCGTGCTAGTGGCGTGTGCCGTACTCCTGGACGTGAATGCTTGTTCTGGCCCATGCCTCCCTACTACTCCTACTACTTATAGTAGTAGTATCGAGGATTCGAGGTGCTGGTTACGTACAACGAACACATTAACATATGACCCACCTGAAACTGTGGCCAAATTTCCTCGAGTCTGTGCTAGGTTAAAAAGTGTTCTTTGTGAGGATGGGTGGCTGGTCTCAAGTTTAAAACTTGTTGTATTACGTACGTAGACATAGAGATAGTGCAGCATGTGAAGCTAGTACAAATAGTGTACTATTTTTGATTGGCCTCATTCGATAACCTGTTGCAATGCATGTGCAATTATGTATTCGGAAAATATTTTTTTGCCTCGTCGCAACACCCACTCAGAGAAGCGACTCGAAAGCCATTCATAAATTTAGTAAGTTTATCACATGCATATCATTTTATTACATACAACAGGTCATCAACCCACAACAACAACGAGGATACATTATAAATACGAAAGTTTTCATCACACAACAAATAACAAGCAATGAAATGAACTTCAACTCAACCAATCCTCGGCGTTGGAAACGCTTGCTTTGAACCACAAGCGATTCTCTAGGAAGAGTCAGCTACTGTCAATCTCGAGACCAACGCAGGACTGATCATCCAGGCTGAAGCGGCCTACTATATCACGACCAAGGTAGGTAACCACCGCAATGAAGGACGTATAGATACTGTTGCTTCTCATAAATGGTAGTAACGTTGTGTCAACAGCAGTTGGATCTCCTTTCACCATCATTGGATAGTTTTGTCCAAGGAAGAGCGAGTTTGCTCCAAGACTATCAATACTGTAACAGGGAGAAGGTGTTGGCGCTAGCACACTAGTATCCATCCCGAATACCATGCAACGGGTGTTGGAATAGGTCCGGAGAGTGCGACCATGGGAGACAACACCTTCTGCCTCAGTAGTAACATCAGCAGTGGGCTGTATAGAGACAAGAAGGGGTGATCCGTCGGAATTAGTTGCCAGCCGCCAGTGAGCATATGGGCCCTGCTCGTCCTCATGCTCGTGATCATCACCATCGTCATCTCCCCCTTGGTTATAAAATTTTTCAAGTATAGGTGGTGGAATGTTCACAGGACCTTGGAAACACAAGAAGAAGGTTAATTAGTAGAGAAGGGAAACTTGCTAACTCGCATGCATGTGAATGAAACAATTATAATTACGGTGGAAGACAGACGTACCGAAACTACAAGGATCCCATGAAAAAACAGTGCCACGAGTGGTGGCAGCAAACACAAGACCCCTCGTATTGAATTGCATCACAGTACACATCCGTCTATAGAAACTGATTTTTGAGCAATATCCATCCAGTCGAACCACGAAGGACGGCAACAAGCTTGTTGAAGATAGCAACAGCTTGGTAGTTCTTTTAATTCCAAGAGAGGTTGGGAACTCGACAAATTGCTATCGTCCATAGACGACATTCACCATGATCGTATTTGAACGTACGTAGATCATCTGTGTGCTCAACCTCAGGGAACTCGGAGATTTTTGGAAGTGGAATCCGCTGACGAGTGTACACATTCACAAGTTCCCACTCACAATTGTACCCAATATAAACAACCCAATCTCCATTTGCGCCAGCCCAGGCCTTACCCTGAAGCGATGGCATCTTGACATCACACGTATCGTTATCAAGCGGCATCAACTTGCACAAGGCGAGGCCTCCGTCGTCCGCGCCCATGCGAATAGGCTTATAGCGAAGAAGATAAGGGAGATCAAACCACTCCTCGACCCTTGGGTTCCTCGTAATGATGTTATTAGTTGAGTCAAGAATGGTCTTGAACGAACCTTCCATGCTAGCCGAGGTGATGACGTCGCACTGATCAATGAGTTCCCCCACCACGTCATCTTTCAGACCGGGGCAAGAATAATGGGGTCGTTTCTAGCTTGTTCCCTCCATGGAGAAGACGATCGAAAAATGGTAGAAGGAAGGGTGAAGGAAAATGGAGGAGGGAGGAAGAGCGTGCGACATCAGTTCCAAATCGAGAGGGAAAGGCGAAGAGTCGATGGACGGTTGCCAGTTTGCCATGGTACACGAAGAGGCGCCCCGGCCCACACGTCCTTTCGAAAATTATACAAAAGGACTCGTTGTCGTCTCACTAACATGTTGGAACAGGACCACATGTCAACGAAACATGGTGTGAAATTTCTCGTGCAAAATGTGATCTGGCCGCGTTGGCCCGAGGTGCCGCATTAGTTGTCGACCTTTATTTTTTTAACATACAATCTGAGTGGATAGCTCCTGTGGTCATCACACGTGAGCGGATATATAGGTGGGCTAGGTGGGTGGTGACAACAATCTAAGTGCTAAAAGAGTTGATCTCAAAAAAAGAGATGATCCAGTGCTTGTTTTTGTTTGGATTTTCCAGCTATGACCATTGGATAGAGTGAATCAATGGCTTACATTCAAAGTTATTCTCATACTATAGAATGGTATAGGAACGTGGAGAGATTTGGTTGATTTTATATCGCTGAATAATATAAAATAATATGAGTGCAGGCGCTCCACCCCGAGGTTTGTAGCTCCTTCTCAGTCGTCGGGAATCTATGTTCTTCCACTCTTTCGTTTAAGACATGAGCTTTGTTCATCCTGTTGCCGACACGCGGGACATCTATATGCCTCCATTTTACAAAATCATACTATACGCCTCCATGACACGCGGGACATCTAGCATCAAGGTGGCGTGTCATGCAAGAAAATGGAGATATGCAGTGCGTAAGTGAGTCATGCACTTCAATGGCACCTAGTACTACACAATATTTTTCTCTCCTCGATGGCACATGAATAGTGCACGTACTCAATGACAGAGCACAGGATGGTAGCCATGGACATGGTCGGCCCTTTTTGAAGAGAGTACTAATAAATATGTAACTTTGATGTGTCCCGCCAATTCGCAGAATGACGAGAAGCTTCCTTACTATGCCTTCTCCCACGCGAACGCGTGCGCGGTGGCTCGCAGCATGAGGAGAAACTTTTGCTTACAAGCAGTGGGCGTGCAGTAGTTCATTTGGTGTCAGATTGCCAGAAGTAATACCATCATTATTGTTCGACTTCCGGAAGAGGAGAAGAGCCAAGCGCAAGGTCACATACTAACCTAGTACAGTACTACTATAGCCAAAGCTGGTCCACATTTTTAGAGCATGGTTAATTAATATAGGCGGCTCTTGAAGCGGCACATCATTTAGAGCAAGTACTCTCTTCGTAGGATCAAAGGAAGTGAAACAAAAGTTGGAGTGGATGCTAGATTGCCAATTAAAACATGATTACATAGGAAAAAATCCTATAGCGTTCTATCCTATGAATCAAACGACCAATGTAGGAAAATTATGAGGGGGGGTCTCTCCAACAGTGTTCCTTAGCTCGCACCTAGCATCACAGTGGTCAAACTTGGAGTCATTCATCTGGTACACGTGGCATCTCAGATCTGGTACTCCAATATTAGGTTGGCTCTATGTGATGTGGCAACTTCTTATACTAACCGGATGCTGGCTATACTACTACGAAACTCACACTCCAAGAAGTGACTTGAAAACCATTCATAAATTGATTCTATGACACGCATTTGCAAATGTACCATTCATTACATACAACAAGTCATCAACACACAACGACAACGATGATACATGTTGGATTATAGATTATTTCCAACAAAACATTCTAGTAAATACTGAAGTTTTCATCACACAACAAATAACAAGCAATGAAATGAACTTCAACTCAACCAATCCTTGGCGTCGGAAACGCTTGCTTTGAAACGTAGGTGCTTTGGGAAGGGTCGACTATTGTCCATATTGAGAGCAACACAGGACTGATAATCCAGGCTGAAGCGTCATATATCAGGAGCAGGGTAGGGACCACCGCAATGCCGAGGTATAGATACATTTTCTTCTTATAAATGGTAGTAACGTTGTGTCAAAAGCAGCTAGATCGCCTTTAACCATCATTGGATAGTTTGGTCCAAGGAAGAGCGAGTTTGCTCCAAGACTATCAATACTGTACCAGTGAGAAAGTGTTGGCGCTAGCACACTAGTATCCATCCCGAATACCCTGCGACGGGTGTTGGAATAGGTCCGGAGAGGGCGACCATGGGAGACAGCACGTTCTCCCTCAGTAGTAATAATCTCAGTGCACTGTATACAGACAAGAAGAGGTGATCCATCAGAATTAGTTGCTAGGGGCCACTGAGTATATAAGTTCTGCTCGTACTCATGCTCGTGATCATCACCATCGTCATCTCCCCCTTGGTTATAAATTTTTCAAGTATAGGTGGTGGAATGTTCTTAGGATCTTGGAAACACAAGAAGGTTAATTAGTAAAGGGAAACTTGCTAATCCACATGCATGTGGCTGAAACAATTATAATTACGGTGGAAGACAAACGTACCAAAACTACGAGGATCCCATGCAAAAACAGTGCCACGACTGGTGGCAGCAAACACAAGATCCTCGTCTTGAATTGCATCAAAGTACTCATCCATGTACAGAAACTGATTTTTGAGCAATATCCATGGACGAACCATGGAATCAGTAACGACGGCAACGAGCTTGTCGAAGATAGCAACAACTTGATAGTCCTTGTAATTCCAAGAGCGGTTGGGAACTTGACAAATTGCTCTTCCGTAGACGACTATCACCATGATCGTATTTGAACGTACGTAGATCATTTGTGTGCTCAACCTCGGGGCACTCGAAGATTTTTGAAAGTGGAATCTGCTGACGAGTGTAGACATTCACAAGTTCCCACTCGCAATTGTACCCAATATAAACAACCCAATCTCCATTTGTGCCAGCCCAAGCCTTACCCTAAAGCGATGGCATCTTGACATCACAATATCGTTATCTAGCGGCATCAACTTGCACAAGGCGAAGCCTCCGTCATCCACGCCCATGCGAACAGGCTTATAGCAAAGAAGATAAGGGAGATCAAACCGCTCTTGGACCCTTGGGTTCCTTGTAATGATGTTATTAGTTTAGTCGAGAATGGTCTTCAATGAACCTGCCATGCTAGCCGAGGTGATGACGTGGCACCGATCAATGAGTTCCTCCACCGCATCATCTTCCAGATCGGGGCAAGAATAACGAGATCGTTTCCGGCTTGTTCCCTCCATGGAGAAGATGATCTAACAATGGAGGAAGGAAGGGTGAAGGCAAATGGAGGAGGGAGGAAGAGCATGCGACAACAGTTCCAAATTGAGAGGGAAAGGCGAAGAGTCGGTGGACGGTTGCTAGTTTGTCACGGTACACGAAGAGGCGCCCCGGCCTACACGTCCTTTCGGAAATGTTACAAAAGGACTCGTCGTCGTCTCACTGACATGTTGGAATGGGACCACATGTCAATGAAACATGGTGTGTAATTTCTCGTGCAAAATGCGATCTGGCTGCGTTGGCCCGAGGTGCCGCATTAGTTATCGACCTTTATTTTTTTAATGGCGTGCCGTTCAGTTTTGAAGCACGACTAACTGGTACTGTTTGCAGAGAAAATATAAACTACTCTACCACTTCTCCACCTCTAGTACTAGTAGGGGTAGTATAAAAAAGATATATAGGCTGGAGCTTCAGAGCTTTCTTGCTAACGGCTGCCCACTTGCTTCTCACACTATCAACCTCTCTCCAGATCTAAAAAAGACGGCCTCTCTCTCCTCCTCACCAGTGGTCACAGATCCGCCGGAGAAGAAAAGGACGTGCAGCGTTGTCGCACTAGTCGTCGGCGAGCGAGGTCACGCACTGACGACAAGGCCGTACTCTTAGACCTAGCGCCCGCGCGAGATGGCCTCCATCCCCAAGCTCGCTGCCGTAGTTCATGCGGAGGACGACGACCACGAGCGAAGCCACTTCCCGCCGACCCTCAGGTATGCTACCTCTTTTCGAACCATACCCTTGTTTTATTGCCCCATCTGCCACGTCGATGCATGTTGATCTTTTTCCACTCCACCATCTTCCCAATTTGCTATCCTCTGCTCTGCTGGTCACGCAGACGAAAACCTTAATTTGCACTATTAAAGGAAACCCTACTTCATGCAGACTAATCCATGTCTGGGTTGAATAAGGAAAGGAAGGGAGACTGTACTGTCCAAGAGAGTAGGGCATCGAACCTTCATCTAGGTTGAAAAGGGGAAAATCAGTAGCTAAGGAACGAGTCTCGTGTCTCTTGGTTGAAGAAGGGTAGAAAGGCATGACAATGCAATAGAGAATGACCAGGTCGATCAGTTTGTTGTCCTCACATAGGAAAAAGGTGGCTAAACATAACAAAAATGGGACATAATCCACATATGTTGCCTGGATATTTGTAGCTCTCGGCAACCATACCTCCCTCACCACTCTATGCGTCTGTGGAGGTACATCGATCAAAAGGCCCACCGTCCGAATGGGCCTCCCATGCTCTTATTGTCACTTTTTTTGCTGTTAGTATAACGCCAGCAATCAAGTCAAGCAATGCTACTGCTAAAGTGATGCCACATTTAACTAATGCCGCACTCAGTGTAATGCCACCGATAAATTTAAGCAATGCAATTTAATGTCACTGGATTATTTTAGGGTTAGCTGTTGATTGTGGATATATTAAAGATTTTTCAGCTAAGGCATTCTAATGTTGTTGCACAGCCAATATACCAACGATGAAACTTGTTACTACCTGCAGATCTTTGCACTGTTAATGCTTATAGATTACATACCTCACTTTCATGAGATAACTTAATTTTTTTGTACAGTGTCACCAAAATGCCAAGGCGCTGATGTCATTTTATTTTGGTTAAACTAGACAAAAAATTATGAAGACAAGAGGAAAGGTCAAGAGTGGGCACCTCCTCCTCCAGCTGTTCTCTTGATTTGTTCGATCAAGTTTTTATGTTTGATTGATTATCAAGATTGGGATAAAAAACTTTAAGACCCCCCCCCTCGAGTTCGAAATGATATTTACCTTGGAGGTACATGGTTTGCAATTTTTTTATACTGTCATTAGTTAATAATGCTAGTTACCTTCAGACTTTTGTATTTGGTTTAATGCTCATGCACAGTGCTAAAATGTGTTACCTTTACATTTTGTATTGTTAATTCTTGTAGAAATCTTCCAGTGCTAGAGTTTATTGAAATCTGTTCAGAAAAAACATTGTACTGTACCCTGTAATAACATAACTACTCTACTGTTGCACTAGCCACTGGATTAGTGTATATTTGTAGTATTCGAAATTTTGAATGGTGTTGCATTAGCGTATGGACATAAATAATGTGTGGCAATCTTTCCCAGATATGTGCTCAAGAAAACTACTACATGTTTTTCTAAATACTAGACGTTTGGGTACTTTAAATTGAACAGCGAAAACGTCTTATATTACGGAACAGAGGGTGTAGAGTTCACTCAAATTATCCGGTAAAGCTAGTCACACCTTTGTTAAAATTAATGTTCATTATGTTATCGGAGGAGGTCTGTAAGTTTGTCTCTAATGCCTGTCGACTACATACCTGACATCATGATGTAATGTTAAGACATTTCCTTTTGTACAGTGTCACTGAATTGTCAAGGCGGTGATGGCATTTTATTTTAGTTGAACTGCACAAAATATGCTTAAAAGAAGAGGAAAGGTCAGGAACCGATCATTCTTTCAGAAAGAACTATATATGCCTTTCTGACATCAGTCGCTGTTGCCTTATTTATTCCTTCAAACAGGTGGTTAGAAACAGTCTTGCTACCTTTTCCCATTAAGAAATTGGAATGCTTATATTTATGAGTCTATGCTTCAACTAGTGCCACTTCTATAGTAATCACACTTTCAATATCTATGCAAATAGGGATGCTCGATTTTAGTGGAACTGCACAAAAAGTCCAACTGGTTCAACATTAGGAGCATGTTTTCTTCCAAACCTTTATATCCAATTGGTGGCACTATGAGCTGTTCATTACGAACGTACATGTTCTGCTACTATCTTGCTACTCTTTTTGTACTGTCATTAGATAGTAATACTAGCGGTTTGCATGTGAATTTATTGGTAGGGTGGACCTACATTGGAGGTGCAGGACAAGATTCAATGATTGGATGCTCAATTTCGGTTGTATCAATTTCACCTCTTCCATCACTGCGAACATGGATATCCTTGGTCTGATGAAGAATAGGCTCTATATTTCTGCTCTGAACCAGCAAATCAATTCAGTATGAAATTGTCCAGGGCAAAACATGACTGTATCAAATTGTCCAGTGCAAAACATGACAGATGCTAAGCGGAAGAGACATGTTTAAACCGAAAATACAAGGTGGGGTATATGTTTACTAGCTGCTTCATATTTGTGCAGACAGAGATGTCTCCTCGTTGCTATTTGGCAAACACACAAAGTGACAGTAGTTTTGGTTGAACTGCACAAGAGAATAGTATAGTCACTGCATGCAGTGCCATTTGAAAATAGACACAGAAAGATTGGATAGTCACTTCATGGACTGCAGAAAAGTAGTACTGTACTATTTATTAGCCAACACTAGGTGCTTCATTGCTTTGTTCTGATTATAAAATGGGCATCATTTTGCCTAAGTTAAAGTTTGTATTCCGAAAATAGTCCCGCTGTGTGATCGAGAGAAGACCAAATCATATTGCAGTGGATGTTCCTCCATCATGTGTGGTTCATTCTCATGGTTCCAGCTGTTGGTGAAACCACTTACGTTTGCAGGAGGAATTGTAGACTTCACAAACAAATTTGTCTTTCAGTCTATACTAAATGTTGGCCAAGAGAAGCATCCATGTGCAGAACAGATGTTTTTTCTAGATCTTTGCTTTTGGAGCTACATATTTGTATATGATCTGTGAATCATTGAGATGCATTAACTTGTTGATCTTATGTATGGGAATCGTACTAGTTGGTTTTAGTTGCGACACAAGATCCGAAGTGGCTGATCTTTGCTTTTGGAGCTACATATTTGTATATGATCTGTGAATCATTGAGATGCATTAACAGTTCCTTATTTCTGTTCGCTCAGTGTTTACAAGTTACTGATCGATCACTAGCGAGCCTACTAATGCGCTCTTGGCAGTTTTAGTTGCGACGCAAGATCCGAAGTGGCAGTTTTTGAATAAAATGCCTACCTCTGAAGAAATTGACAAGCAGCTCTGAAGAAAATGACATGCGAATCTGAAGAAACTGCCAGCGAAAACGTTAGAAAATGCCTTATCTCCCAGCTAAAGTTCATCAACTAATGCCCTCGTCTGCGACTCGTTGCATGCTGCTCCGCGTACTGGCTGCGAGCGATTTTGAGTGCCTGCATGCAGCCGGCCATAATTAAGGCAACTAACTCATGCGAAAAAAGATGCACTTTAATTGTTGCGGGCCTATTAAATCCGTGGAATCATTATTGACAATGAGGGAGATGATTCGAGTGCACTCGTTTGACCGTCATGCCGGCATGCGACCCAGCATGGACGGGACGGGACGACACAATCATAATTTCAGTTTCTCTAATTTTCCACGACAAGCTGGCGTGCTAAGCCATGCCTGCTTAATTATGCATTGAATTCCGATGACCGTCGCGCTACCTTCTACCTATAAGTACTGTTTCCCGGCCTTCTCCGGTGGCACCGTGACCCAACTAGCCCTATCCTCATAAGCCCCCACCGACCCGACGTCGCTCGCCACTTATCCTCGCTCTCGCCACGTCCACCATGCCCCCGCCCGTCCGTGATAGGCGAGACCGGAGGCGGTCACCGCCGGAACTAGTGTTTGGTTTTTCACCGGAACACTACTAGAAAAATAGCTATAGCCAATATGGACACTAATGGCACACTATACATGTGGTGCGCCATTTACTAAATAGTAATGGCGCACCATGTGTAGGTACGCCATTAGTAACCAAAACAGTAATGGCGCACCAGGTGAAAAGTGCGCACCTATACAAAGTGCGCCAGCTATACAAAGTGCGCCATTACTATGTCAACTTAGTAATGGCGCGCTTAGGTGCGCCATTACTATGTGTATGACTGGGTCAAACCTTGGTCAAACTTAGTAATGGCGCACTTTGCATAGGTGCGCCATTACTATGTCAAACTTAGTAATGGCGCACCAGGTGAAGGTGCGCCATTACTAACTTTCTAGGTGGCCGAAAATTTCACCAAATGCACCCCCCCTGGACCGCCTTTTCAGTTTAAAAAAATAAAAGAAAATGATGGAAATGTCAAAAAAATAAAAGAAGGTAAGTTTCCCATGTGATATGTGGTCTAGTTGTTGGGAAAATTTACAAATATGAATTTCAACTTTGTTTGCAAATTCTCTCTGGAATTTAGTAAAATGGGCTCGAAAAGTTACATCCGAATTCAACAGGGGGGAACCCTGTTGAAGATTTTTAGAATCCCCAAAAACCTAACAGAATAAAAGATACGGGGCTTTTAAGAGGGGGGAAAATGGAAAAAATCAAACTTAGTAATGGTGCACCATTTGCTTGGTGTGCCACTAGTAACAGGAAAAAAAATTGGTTTCGAATTTTTTTTGGAAAAAATGTTCAAAATATGATACGTAATATGACCGGGAAGTTTGAAATATTTTTTCAAAATTTCATCACACTCATGAACATGAACAAAGTCCTAGACATCAACAAGGTTTAATAGGATTGATATGATATATATATCAACAAGTGCCTGTTAAGTGAGCTGAAAAACATTGTTAGTAATGGCACACTTCTATGTGGTGCGCCATTACTAAGTCAGATAGTAATGGCACACTTCCAGGCATAGTAATGGCGCACCTTGTACCATTACGAACTCAATATATAAGAGTGTTATTCTGAGAAATAACTCGAATTTCAAATCATTCACTTGCTTCAACTACTCATGCTATGGATGTGGGAGCATCAACTCCGTTCTTTTGGGCTTTTGAGGAGCGGGAGAAATTGTTGGAATTCTATGAAAGAGTCCCGGGAGCCAGGATGGATGCCAGTTTCATACGACAGTAAGGACAGCAGCTGAGAAGGGACAAAAAATAGCGTAGACAAAAGGTAGGACAAGATCATGCAAAGAGCTCTTCGCCCAATTGATTAGGAATCTCGATCAGAAACCACCAGGCCATGTCTCCCGATAAAAGAAGATCCCCACAATGGATGTCAGCCCTTGGCTTTATAAAATCTGATTGGATCCGCACTAGAGGATAAGAATACAGATAGGCTGACTAAGAAGATCTTCAATGGCGCACTATAAGTGCACCATTACTAACAGTTACTAATGGCGTGCTAGTAATGGCGCACCTATAGTGCGCCATTAATAGCCAAAATAGGTGCGCCATTAATAGCCAATTTTCTAGTAGTGGAAGGCAGACGGAGGGAGGAGGCATTCTATTGGTCTTTAGATGGCAATGCGGAGATCAAGGACTTGTTGGAGCGCAACCGCCTAGCGGAGGAGCATCAGTTGTTGGAGCGCGACCGCTTGGCGGAGGAGCGGCGTATCGCCGATTTGCGCCGCCAGCAGGACATGGAGCAGCAGCGCACCGACGCTCTGAGTCGTGAGCAGAGGGCCCGCAACTGGGCCGACTACATGGACGCTGGCGCCTGACAAATAGCCATGGAGGCTGTCGGGCACGCACGCGTTCGCGACGCCGATTTTTACTACCAGCTCGTCAAGTGGGTTTCCCGCTTAGTAGCCGAAGCTTCGGTGGACCACGCCGGCACAGAAGGGGCCAACGCGCATGAGCAACGCGCCCTATCGCACCTCTAGCAAGTCCAAGGCGAGGCGGAGGACGCCGGTGTCGGCATTTAGCGTGTACCGTAGATGACGGCTGGCATCGTCTAGTTAGCTAAGAGTAAGTTAGTACTTGTATGCTACTAGAGTATTAGTGGGAGTAGATAGTTAACTTGGCTATGATGGTTGTCAACGTGGAAGTTCAAGATTTATATGTGGATCAGACTGTTACTTTGCTCAATGTTGAACTTTCCGTTTGAACGTATGGAATGAGTTGTTATTTTTTTAAATGGGTTGTATTTGTCCTCCACGGGTTTAGAGGCTGACTTGTGGGCCTACCAAGTTGACGTGTACACATTCAGGAGATGATTGTACGTGGAGAGGATGACAACAGGGACCCGCCAAGGTCATGGCAGTACGCAAGCAAGTGCCTCCTTATTTCAAGCCAATAAAAAAAATGGCTCCTCCTAATGGATTTCTGACATCTGGGTCCCATGCCATTGTCAACGTAGTCAATAAACGAGAGAATTGCACAATGAGCGGCTGACACGAGGGACCCAGCAGCTCGCCCAGTTATTTTTGTTTTGAGTTAATTTGATAAATGCCACTCCAAATTTGGTGTTTCTGAGATATGCCACTGCAATTTCCAAACTTTAAAAAAATGCCATTTCATGCCATTTCCAGTGGCATTTTTCAAAGTCTGGAGTGGCGTTTTTTAGAGTTTGCAAATTGTAGTGGCGTTTTCCAAAGTTTGCAAAAATTGCAGTGGCATTTTAAATTTTTTGGAAATTGCAGTGGCATTTTTATGAATCGCCACAATTGGAGTGGCATTTATCTAATTTTTTGTTGAGACGGAAGCAGGGTGTCAACTGGGCTGTGCGGGGCACTCTGGCCTGTCTAGACAGCCTTCTCTTTTATATTTACCACAGACCAGCCCAGTAGTTTTATTGTGATTTTCCAAGTAAGTCGCTTTGTCAGGCCTGTTGGGCTGCAAATCTTTTAAGACGAGGAGAGCTTCATTCGGCTGGCCGAGAAAATGGCCTATCATAATGAGAAATGGGTTGTACATTTTAAAACACATCAAACCGGCAACTTGTTTCAAATTTCTTTTTTTCATTTCGAGATTTTAAATTGCATTAATTTTTATGCGTGGACAATTTGTTAGATTTTATATTGATATAAATTTATTTTTAAAATCAGTTTGAATTTGACTCGAAATTTCGGGATTAAAAACAGTTCGGACCTTTTGAAATATGCAAAATTCGCTTAATTTTTAACCGTGGCCACAATATGGGTTGTAATGCTAACAAAAGAATATGGGCTCCAAAAACCTTAAGAATTAGCAAATGGGCTGTAAATTATTAGAAATAATGGCAGATGGGTTGTATGCTGTTTTCCACAGATTTGAGGCTTTCCTAAAAAGGTTGACACAGCAAAGGATCGTTGGATGTCCATCCAACGACCGTCGTGCTTCTTCAATCTCTGCTCTTCCTGCTCCACCCGCTCAAAAAAGCGCCGGCGGGACTACCTGCTCCCTCCTCCCCGTGGACGGCTATGCTGCCGTGCAGGCCTCACCGCCCCATTGTACTCCCATCGCTGGCCTAGCCATCCCTCTACTCACCCACACTTGCTGTTATTCTCCGGCGACGGCAGACGAACCAGTAAACCCTCGTACATTCGTACTCCCCTCCGCGTGGGAAACAACTACCGAGTCTTCCCTGGCTCCGTGTCGTTCCCTTCCAAGGCCTCGGCGTCGTCCACCGCCCTGGTTCTCTCGGCGCAGCCTGGTCAACGTGGTCAATGATCGACATGCATCTGAAGTGGACTGTACGTGGAGAGGCTAACCCGCACGCAAGGAAATGCCTCCTTATTACGCGCAAAATAATGATTCCTCCACCTGACATCAGGGACCCACTGAAAGGGCCTTTGTATTTCATGAAAAAAACGTTACCGCCGCTGACAGCTCGGACCCACCAGCTATATCTTCGCACGCAAGGAAGTGCCTCCTTATTACGCATAAAAAAAATGAATACTCCCCCTGCTAGCTAGGACCCAGTATAGTGGGAGGCTGACTTGTGGGCCTACTAAGTTGACGGGGACGGAGGGCTTTGTCAACTTAGTCAATATGCATGATTCTAGCTCCAGTGACCGTACGATGTCCATCCAACGGACGTAGTGCTTCTTCAACCTCTGGTCTTCTTGCTCCAGCCGCCCAAACCAATGCCGGTCGTGCCTCGTGCACCTGTCTCCTGTGGCCGGCTGTGATGCCGCGGAGGCCTCACCAACACCTACTACTCCCACCGCTGGCCAGTCCATCCCTCTACTCACCCACACCCCCTGTTATTCTGCTGCGAAGGCGGCCTCACACCGCAGCGAACCAGTGAACCCTCATACTCCTCTACGCGTGGGCATCCACTGCCACGTCTTCCCCGGCTCCGCGTCGACCCCTTCCTAGGCCTCGCCGTCGTCCACCACCTTGGTGCTCTCGGCGCGGCGTGGTCAACGTGGTCAAGGAACGGCTTCCATCGAACGTGGACTGTACGTGGAGAGGCTGACAGCTGGGTCCACGGCCGTGATGACCCACAAGTATAGGGGATCTATCGTAGTCCTTTCAATAAGTAAGAGTGTCGAACCCAACGAGGAGCAGAGGGAAATGATAAGTGGTTTTCAATAAGGTATTCTTTGCAAGTACTGAAATAAGTGGTAACAGATAGTTTTGTGATAGGATAATTTGTAACGAGCAACAAGTAACAAAAGTAAATAAAGTGCATCAAGGTGGCCCAATCCTTTTTGTAGCAAAGGACAAGCCTGGACAAACTCTTATATAGAGAAAAGCGCTCCCGAGGACACATGGGAATTATCGTCAAGCTAGTTTTCATCACGTTCATATGGTTCGCGTTCGGTACTTTGATAATTTGATATGTGGGTGGACCGGTGCTTGGGTGCTGTTCTTACTTGAACAAGCATCCCACTTATGATTAACCTCTATTGCAAGCATCCGCAATTACAGCAAAAGTATTAAGGTAAACCTAACCATAGCATGCAACATATGGATCCAAATCAGCCCCTTACAAAGCAACGCATAAACTAGGGTTTAAGCTTCTGTCACTCTAGCAACCCATCATCTACTTATTACTTCCCAATGCCTTCCTCTAGGCCCAAATAATGGTGAAGTGTTATGTAGTCGACATTCACATAACACCACTAGAGGCTAGACAACATACATCTCATCAAAATATCGAACGAATACCAAATTCACATGACTACTAATAGCCAGACTTCTCCCATGTCCCCAGGAACAAATGTGACTACTCACAATGCATATTCATGTTCATAATCAGAGGGGTACTAATATGCATATAGGATCTGAACATATGATCTTCCACCAAATAAACCAACTAGCATCAACTACAAGGAGTAATCAACACTACTAGCAACCTACTAGTACCAATCCCGGACTTGGAGACAAGAATTGGATACAAGAGATGAACTAGGATTTTGAGAGGAGATGGTGCTGGTGAAGATGTTGATGGAGATTGCCTCTCTCCCGATGAGAGGAGCGTTGTTGATGACGATGGCGATGATTTCCCCCTCCCGGAGGGAAGTGTCCCCAGCAGAACAGCTCTGCCGGAGCCCTAGATTGGTTCTGCCAAGGTTCCGCCTCGTGGCGGCGGAGTCTCGTCCCGAAAGGTTGCTTCTGATTTTTTCCTCGACGAAATACCTCATATAGCAGAATATGGCCACCGGAGAGCCAATAGGGGGCCCACGAGGCAGGGGGCGCGCCCTGGGGGTAGGGCGCGCCCCCACCCTCGTGGCCAGGTGGGTCCCCCTCTGACGTACTTCTTCCGCTCAATATTTAATATTATTTCCAAAAATGACTTTCGTGGAGTTTCAGGACTTTTGGAGTTGTGAAGAATAGGTCTCTAATATTTGCTCCTTTTCCAGCCCTGAATTCCAGCTGCCGGCATTCTCGCTCCTTATGTAAACCTTGTAAAATAAGAGAGAATAGGCATAAGTATTGTGACATAACGTGTAATAACAGCCCATAATGCAATAAATGTCGATATAAAAGCATGATGCAAAATGGACATATCAACTCCCCAAGCTTAGACCTCGCTTGTCCTCAAGCGGAAGCCGATAACAATAAATATGTCCACATGTTTAGAGGTAGAGGTGTCGATAAAATAAAATACGGACATGAGGGCATCATGATTATTCTCATAACAGCAACATATATAGATATTGTCATATGATTCTTATGCTCAAGTAATAATCTATTCACAATGCAAAAGTACGAATCGTAAACTTTGTTGAGAACCAACAAACTGTAATCTCAGTCACTGAAGCAATTGCAATTTATCATAACATCAGAAAGAGTCTATGTCAGAGCTTTATAGCAAGTCACATACTCAACTATCATTTAGTCTTTCATAATCGCTAACACTCACGCAATACTTGTGGTTACGGAGTTTTAGCCGGACACAGAGAAAGATAGGGGCTTATAGTTTCGCCTCCCAACCTTTTACCTCAAGGGTAATGTCAACAATAATAACTCATGCTCCCCTACATCCAATTAGATATATCTATCAGGATCTTTCCAACACCCTGTGCTTGCCAAAGGATAAAATAAAAAGGAAAGGTGAAGATCACCATGACTTTTGCATAGGGTAGAAGATAATAGTAACAGATAGGCCCTTCGTAGAGGGAAGCAGAGGTTGCCATGCGCTTTTAAGGTTGGATGCACAAAATCTTAATGTGAAAGAACGTCACTTTATATTGCCCCTTGTGATTTGAACCTTTATTATGCAGTCCTTCGCTTTTATTTCTTCCACATCACAAGATCGTATAAAGCTTATTTCCTCCACACCAATCAATCATACATATTTAGAGATCAATTTTTATTGCTTGCACCGATGACAACTTACTTGAAGGATCTTACTCAATCCATAGGTAGATATGGTGGACTCTCATGGGAAAACTGGTTTAAGGGTTTTTGGAAGCACAAGTAGTATCTCTACTTGGTCCTGAGAATTTGGCTAGCATGAGGGGGAAAGGCAAGCTCAACATGTTTGATGATCCATGACAATATACTTTATCTCAGATATAAGAAAACATAACTCATTACGTTGTCTTCCTTGTCCAACATCAACTCTTTAGCATGTCATATTTTAATGAGTGCTCCAAATCATAAAAGATGTCAAGATAGTATATTTATATGTGAAACCTCTCCTTCCTTATTACTTCCTATTAATTGCAACGATGAGCAAAACTATGTTTGCCAACCCGCAACAATTTTTAATCATCATACTCTTTCTATGTGAAGTCATTACTCTCAATAAGATCAATATGAACTTTTTATTTCTTTTTATTCTTTTTCTATTTTCTTTTATTCACTCAAGATCATAGCAAGATAATAAAGCCCTTGACTCAACACTAATGTTTATTATATATAGCTCACGGACTCGATTACATAGAGAGATCATAAAGCAGAACTCATAACTAGATCATTCCATAAACTCTATTCTACTAGATCAAGATACTACTAAATAGGATTGAATTAAGAAAAACGGTAAAGATAGGAGTGTGATGGTGATACGATACCGGGGCACCTCCCCCAAGCTTGGCAGTTGCCAAGGGGAGTGCCCATACCCATGTGATTATGTCTCCTTCTTTGTTGTTGGTGAAGAGGGTGGAGGTTTTGTTGATGATGCGGGCTTGTCGTCCATCTTCCAAGGCATAGGCTCACCATCATAGAAGGATGATCGAGTCTTCGTGATCCTCAAATCTGCAGCCAAACTCATCCTTTTGAATCTATATTCATACTCACAGTTTTGGTTTTGTAGGTCATAGATTTGGGCTTGAAGGTGCTCGATATTCTCATGAAGCTTGAAGATGGCCTCCCCGATGTTGTCAGCATCCATCTTGTGGTTGCTGGTGAACTCCACGATCATCATGTGGTTGGAGTTGAGTCCATGTTCCACCATCCCCTGGCACTTAAAAACTTGTTTCTCTATTGCTTCGAGACTTGTCTCCACACTTCCGGTCCGCTTCGGTCCCTCTGCATCGCGGATGTGCAGCAACCCATCACGCATCTCAATGGTTTGAGGGTGTCGCAGCACCTCCGCGGGGTAAGGGTTAATGACCTTCTCGAAGAACTTGTCCTTGGGGGCACTTGGAGATGTCATGATAATCTAGATCTATCAGAAAAACAGCTCGAAACAAGAACAGAGGATATTTGCGTGATACAGGGGTCAAAACCTTCGGGAGAATATATGATGAATTTTTACCGACCAAAATACGTATCGTGCAAGAAAACGGAGTCCGGAGAGCGTACGAGGTCCCCACGAGGTAGGGGGGCGCGCCCTCCACCCTCGTGGGGCCCTCGTGTCCTTCCCGGACTGCTTCTTATTTTTCTATTTTTCTAAATATTCCAAAACGGAGAAATATTGCCTTAAAAACTGTTTTGGAGTCGGTTTACTTACTGTACCACATACCTATTCCTTTTCGAAGTCTGAAACGATCTGGAAAGTGTCCCTTATGTATTCCTCCGGAGTTACGGTTTCAATAATATTGGTTTCAACATTTATAGGATTACCTGAGACATAATGTTTGATTCTTTGACCGTTCACCACCTTCGGGTTTGTGCCATCGAAGTTGTTGATTTTTATGGCACCGGAACAATAGACCTCCTCAATAACGTAGGGGCCTTCCAACTTAGAGCGAAGTTTTCCTGCAAAAACTCTTAAAGGAGAGTTGTATAGCAATACATAATCACCTACATTAAACTCACGCTTTTGTATCCTTTTGTCATGCCATGTTTTAACCTTTTCTTTAAACAATTTGGCATTTTCATAAGCTTGGGTTCTCCATTCATCAAGTGAGCTAATATCAAATAACATCTTCTCACCAGCAAGTTTGAAATCATAGTTGAGCTCTTTAATAGCCCAATATGCCTTGTGTTCTAGTTCAAGAGGTAAGTGACATGCTTTTCCATAAACCATTTTATATGGAGACATACCCATAGGATTTTTATATGCAGTTCTATAGGACCACAATGCATCATCAAGTTTCTTGGACCAATTCTTTCTAGACCTATTGACAGTCTTTTGCAAAATTAATTTGAGCTCTCTGTTGCTAAATTCTACTTGACCACTAGACTGTGGGTGATAAGGAGATGCAATTCTATGATTAACGTCATACTTAGCAATCATTTTACGGAAAGCACCATGAATAAAATGTGAACCACCATCAGTCATTAAATATCTAGGAACTCCAAACCTCGGAAAAAATAACTTCTTTAAGCATCTTAATAGAGGTGTTATGATCAGCACTACTAGTTGGAATAGCTTCCACCCACTTAGTAACGTAATCAACAGCAACTAAAATATGTGTATATCCATTAGAGGCAGGAAAAGGTCCCATATAATCAAAGCCCCAAACATCAAATGGTTCAATAACAAGTGAATAGTTCATAGGCATTTCTTGACGTCTACTAATATTACCAATTCTTTGACATTCATCACAAGACAAGACAAACTTACGGGCATCCTTGAAGAGAGTAGGCCAATAAAAACTGGATTGTAATACCTTATGCGCAGTTCTATCTCCAGCGTGGTGTCCTCCATAAGCTTCGGAATGACACTTGCGTAGGATCTGTTCCTGTTCATGCTCAAGTACACAACGTCTAATAACACCATCTACTCCTTCTTTATAAAGATGTGGGTCATCCCAAAAGTAATGTCTCAAGTCATAGAAAAACTTTTTCTTTTGTTGGTATGTGAACTAGGTGGTATGAATTTAGCAACAATGTAATTGGCATAATCAGCATACCAAGGAGTACTACGAGAAGCATTTATGACATTTAATTGCTCATCAGGAAAGCTATCATCAACAGGTAGTGGGTCATCAACAACATTTTCTAACCTAGACAAATTGTCTGCAACGGGGTTCTCAGCTTCCTTTCTATCAACAATATGCAAATCAAATTCTTGTAGCAAGAGAACCTATCTAATAAGTCTAGGTTTAGCATCTTTATTTTCCGTAAGATATTTAATAGCAGCATGATCTGTGTGAATAGTTACTTTAGAATCAACAATATAAGGTCTGAACTTATCACAAGCAAATACAACTGCTAAGAATTCTTTTTCAGTAGTAGCATAGTTTCTTTGAGCATTGTCTAGAGTTTTACTAGCATATTGAATAACATTTAATTTCTTATCAACTCTTTGCCCTAGAACAGCACCTACAGCATAATCACTAGCATCACACATAATTTCAAAGGGTAAATTCCAATCGGTGGTGAACAATAGGTGCAGAGATCAATGCTTTCTTAAGTATTTCAAATGCTTCTACACAATCATCATCAAAGACAAATGGTATATCTTTTTGTAATAAATTAGTCAGAGGCCGAGAAATTTTGGAGAAGTCCTTGATGAACCTCCTATAAAAACCGGCGTGACCAAGGAAACTTCTTATACCTTTGATGTCCTTGGGACATGGCATCTTTTCAATAGCATCAACCTTGGCTTTATCAACTTCAATACCTCTTTCAGAAACTTTATGCCCCAAGACAATACCTTCATTAACCATAAAGTGGCACTTTTCCCAATTCAATACAAGATTAGTTTCTTCACATCTCTGCAAAACTCGATCAAGGTTGCTCAAGCAATCATCAAAAGAGGATCCATAGACAGAGAAATCATCCATGAAAACCTCACAAATCTTTTCACAAAAGTCAGAGAATATAGCCATCATGCATCTTTGAAAGGTAGCAGGTGCATTACATAAACCAAAAGGCATACTTCTATAAGCAAAAGTACCAAAAGGGCAAGTAAAAGTAGTCTTTGATTGATCATTGGCTGACACAGGTATTTGAGAGAAACCAGAATAACCATCTAGAAAGCAAAAATGTGTATGTTTGCATAATCTTTCTAGCATTTGATCGATAAAAGGTAAGGGATAATGATCTTTCTTAGTAGCTTTATTTAATTTGTGGAAATCAATTACCATCCTATAACCTGTAATAATTCTTTGCGGAATCAATTCATCTTTATCATTAGGAACAATAGTAATACCTCCCTTCTTAGGGACACAATGGACATGACTTACCCACTGACTATCAGCAACGGGATAAACCTGCCTCAAGGAGCTTTTGTATTTCCTTTCTTACCACTTCTTTCATTTTAGGATTCAGTCATCGTTGATGATCACGAACTGGTTTGGCATCTTTCTCCAAATTTATTTTATGTTGACATAATGTGGGACTAATGCCATTAAGATCATCAAGAGTATATCCAATAGCAGCACGGTGCTTCCTCAGAGTTTTCAATAATCTTTCTTCTTCATGCTCTGAGAGGTTAGCACTAATAATAATAGGATATATCTTTTTCTCATCAAGATAAGCATATTTAAGAGTATCAGGCAACGGTTTTAGCTCAAACACAGGATCACCCTTGGGAGGAGGAGGATCCCCTAGGATTTCAACAGGCAAATTGTGTTTCAGTATAGGTTCCTGTTTAAAGAATACTTCATCTATTTCCCTTCTTTCATTCGTAAACATATCATTTTCATGGTCTAGCATATATTTTTCTAAAGGATCACTAGGAGGTACGGCAATGGAAGCAAGACCAATAATTTCATCCTTACTAGGCAATTCTTCTTCACGGTGTTGTCTACTAAATTTAGAGAAATTAAACTCATGAGACATATCACCCAAGCCAATAGTAACAACATTCTTTTCGCAGTCTATCCTAGCATTAACAGTGTTCAAGAAGGGTCTACCAAATATAATGGGACAAATGCTATCTTGTGGGGAACCAAGAACAAGAAAATCAGCAGGGTATTTAGTTTTCCCACACAAGACTTCAACATCTCTAACAATTCCAATGGGTGATATAGTATCTCTATTGGCAAGTTTGATTGTAACATCAATACCTTCTATCTTAGCAGGTGCAATTTCATGCATAATTTCTTTGTATAAGTCATGAGGTATAACACTAGCACTAGCACCCATGTCACACAAGCCATGATAACAATGATCTCCTATTTTAACAGAAATAACAGGCATGCCTACCACGGGTCTATGTTTATCTTTAGCACAAGGTTTGGCAATTCTAGCAGTTTCACCGCAGAAATAAATAACATGCCCATCAATATTATTAGCCAAGAGATCTTTAACAATAGCAATATTAGGTTCAACTTTAACTTGCTCAAGAGGTGTATAAGTTCTAATATTGCTTTTACGAACCACAGTTGAAGCTTTAGCATGATCCTTTATCCTAACATGGAAAGGTGGTTTCTTAACATAAGAAGTAGGAACAATAGGATCATTATAAGTGATAGTCTTTTCTTCAACTTTAGTAGGTGCAGCTAATTTTACTTCTATGGGAGGATGATATTTAAACCACTTATCCTTGGGGAGATCAACATAAGCAGCAAAAGGTTCACAGAAAGAAGCTACTATCTTATAGTCAAGTCCATATTTAGTGCTAAATTTATGGAAAACATCGGTATCCAGAAAAGATTTAACACAATCAAACTTAGGTGTCATACCTGACTCCTTACCTTCATCGCGATCCCAATCTTCAGAGTTGCATTTAATTCTATCCAATAAATTCCATTTGAATTCAATAGTCTTCATCATAAAAGAGCCAGCACAAGAAGTATCGAGCATGGATTGATTATTACGAGAAAGCCAAGCATAAAAACTTTGAAGAATTATTTCTATTGGGAGCTCATGATTGGGGCATGAATATAACATTGATTTAAGCCTCCCCCAAGCTTGAGCGATGATTTCTCCTTTGCGAGGACAAAAATTATATATATAATTGCGATCACGATGAACAAGATGCACACGATAAAACTTTTGATGAAATTCCAGTTTCAATCGTTTATAGTTCCATGACCCCGTATCATCACATAGCCTATACCATGTCGATGCATCTCCCTTCAAAGATAAAGGGAAGAACTTCTTGTTAACAACATCATCGGGTATACCTGCAAGCTTAAATAATCCTCAAACTTCATCCACATATATTAGGTGCTCATCAGGATGCTTTGTTCCATCTCCTGCAAAAGGATTATCTAGCCGTTTTTCTAACATACCCGAAGGAACTTCAAAGGGAACATTTTCATTTTCAGTAGGTTCAGTAGGTTGAGGAGCAATTCTTTGCTCTACTGGTCGGGGTGAAGACACCCCAAACAAACCCCTCAGAGGATTACTTTCCATAGTAACAAGTGACAGTAAATTTCAGCACACTATATAAAATTTTCCTTACCAAATTCCACCTACCAAAGGCGCTTCACTCCCCGGCAATGGCGCCAGAAAAGAGTCTTGATGACCCACAAGTATAGGGGAACTATCGTAGTACTTTCGATAAGTAAGAGTGTCGAACCCAACGAAGAGCAGAAGGAAATGATAAGCGGTTTTCAGCAAGGTATTCTCTGCAAGTACT
This sequence comes from Aegilops longissima, assembly GCA_021605205.1. Lineage (NCBI taxonomy): Eukaryota > Viridiplantae > Streptophyta > Magnoliopsida > Poales > Poaceae > Aegilops > Aegilops longissima. Next base: position 654,477,090 of record CM038682.1, on the reverse strand, counting down.
GAAATAAGTGGTAACAGATAGTTTTGTGATAGGATAATTTGTAACGAGCAACAAGTAACAAAATTAAATAAAGTGCAGCAAGGTGTCCCAATCCTTTTTTTAGCAAAAGACAAGCCTGGACAAACTCTTATATAGAGAAAAGCGCTCTCGAGGACACATGGGAATTATCGTCAAGCTAATTTTCATCACGTTCATATGATTCTCGTTTGGTACTTTGATAATTTGATATGTGGGTGGACCGGTGCTTGGGTGTTGTTATTACTTGAACAAGCATCCCACTTATGATTAACCTCTATTGCAAGCATCCACAACTACAACAAAAGTATTAAGGTAAACCTAACCATAGCATGAAACATATGGATCCAAGTCAGCCCCTTACGAAGCAACGCATAAACTAGGGTTTAAGCTTCTGTGACTCTAGCAACCCATCATCTACTTATTACTTCCCAATGCCTTCCTCTAGGCCCAAATAATGGTGAAGTGTTATCTAGTCGACATTCACATAACACCACTAGAGGCTAGACAACATACATCTCATCAAAATATCGAACGAATACCAAATTCACATGACTACTAATAGCAAGACTTCTCCCATGTCCTCTGGAACAAACGTAACTACTCACAAAGCATATTCATGTTCATAATCAGAGGGGTATTAATATCCATATAGGATCTGAACATATGATCTTGCACCAAATAAACCAACTAGCATCAACTACAAGCAGTAATCAACACTACTAGCAACCTACTAGTACCAATCCCGGACTTGGAGACAAGAATTGGATACAAGAGATGAACTAGGGTTTTGAGAGGAGATGGTGCTGGTGAAGATGTTGATGGAGATTGCCCTCTCCCGATGAGATGAGCGTTGGTGATGACGATGGCGATGATTTCCCCCTCCCGGAGGGAAGTGTCCCCGGCAGAACAGCTCTGCCGGAACCCTAGATTGGTTCCGCCAAGGTTCCGCCTCGTGGAGGCGGAGTCTCGTCCTGAAAGGTTGCTTCTGATTTTTTTTATCGACGAAAGACCTCATATAGAAGAAGGTGGTCACCGAGAGCCGACAGGGGGCCCACGAGGCAGGGGGCGCGCCCTGAGGGGTAGGGCGCCACAGGGGGTAGGCGCGCCCCCACCATCGTGGCCAGGTGGGTCCCCCTCTGACGTACTTCTTCCGCTCAATATTTTTTATTATTTCCAAAAATGACTTTCGTGGAGTTTCAGGACTTTTGGAGTTGTGCAGAATAGGTCTCTAATATCTGCTCCTTTTCTAGCCCAGAATTCTAGCTGCCGGCGTTCTCCCTCCTTATGTAAACCTTGTAAAATAAGAGAGAATAGGCATAAGTATTGTGACATAACGTGTAATAACAACCCATAATGCAATAAATATCGATATGAAAGCATGACGCAAAATGGACGTATCTGGCCGCAGCAAGAAGTGCCTCCTTATTATGCTAAAAATAATGATTGCTCCACCTGAGAGCAGGGACCCACCAGACGGGCCACCGTATTTCACGAAAAAAACATTTCCCCCCTGACTGCTGGGACCCACCAGCTACATCTTCGCACGCAAGGAAGTGCGTCCGGGAAAAAAACGATTCGCCCCCCTGACTGCTGGGACCCACTAGCTACATCTTCGCACGGAAGAAAGTGCCTGACAGTCGGGACCCACCTAGTCGAAGCGTACGTAGCATTGTCATTCTGGTCGCGAAGGTGTACGTACATACTGGTCGATGTAGAGGCATGCACGTGTTGTAGCAGAGGCGCGCACGTAGCTTGTACACGTATGTACAGCGGCCAGTGTGCAAGAAAGAAAATACGACCACATACGTACATACGGGCAAGGTCTCGAACACCTACTCGTGCATACGTATGGCCAGGGCTTGTGTACATGGCTGGGTACGGCCAAGAAACAGAGTCATTGTCATGTTCATGGGGAGCCAGTTGGCTGGGTCGGAACGAAATGCGTCGTCGTGTTCATCGGGAGGGCTTAGGCGGAACAGCCGATGGAAACAATTCCTGGCGTACCGCAGAACAGAGGAAACGGCCTTATATTCGACCGGCCACGGTCGAAATGGGATCCTGTTCATTGGGAGCGGTCTGGCGTACCGCAAAACGGAGGAAATGGACCTCCTACGGTCGAAACGGGGGTCCTGTTCATCGGGAGGGGTGTGGCGTACCACAAAACGGAGGAAACGGACTTGCGTTGGAGTGCTACGGTCGAAATGGGGGTCCTGTTCATCTGGAGGGGCGTGGTGTACCGCAAAACGGGACTCCACAGGATACTGTTCATCTCCACCGTCGACCCCCTCCAGCCTCAACTGGCTACTGTTCATCCACCGTCGACCTCCTCCAGCCTCCACCTGCAACTGTTCATCCACGAGCTCCTATTCATCCAGCCTCCACCGCACGCTACTCCACCGGCTACTGTTCAACCAGCCCTCTCGACGGGCTCATGTTCAACCACCCCTCCACGGGCTACTATTCATCCAGCCCTCCACCATCTATTGTTCATCCAGCCCTCCACGGGGTGGTCCTGTTCATCCAGCCCTCCACAGGGTCCTGTTCATGCAGCCCCAACCGGCTCGATCGATCGGGGTCCTGTTCATCCAGAGGCATCACCACGGGGTCCTGTTCATCCACCCCCATCGGGAAATGGTCATCCACACCCCCAGCAACGCTCACTGTTCATCCAGAGGCTGCATTGATCGGCTTCAGTTAGCAGTAGTAGCGAAGGAATCGCTCGATCGGGTTCAGTTAACAGCCATCGATCGATCGCTCAGGTTCAGTAATGCGTAGCCTGCAATGCAATCGCTCGGGTTCAGTTAGAGCCCAATGCCTCGCTCGGGTTAAGTTAGAGCCCAACGCCTTGCACTCACGTGCGTGCGTGTACGAGAGAAACACGCATCGCTCGGCCCCGACCACCCACCGTAACCGGGAACACCCCGATATTTTCCTCGCCCTCGCTTCTACCACGGTTTTTTCCGTCATGGATGGCCCAAAGAATTTCATGCAGCTGCGTCTCCGGCCCGCCCAGGACGAAAAGCCCATTTTCTGTCATGATTTTTTGTCACAGAAGTAGGAGCCCACCACATCTATGATGATACTGGGTTTTGTCACAATTATTGTCATAGAAGTGTCATAAGTATGATAGAATTTTCTTTCGTTCGGCCCAAAATGTCACGGATGTGTCTTTTTTGTAGTGTAGCTGTCCCCCTTCAAACTTGGCCGTTGTGGGATCCCTTCCCGCTCAATATTTGGGAAGAGGATCGGGGCCTCTATAAATAGGACTAGCCACCACCATCGAGAGGGACAGAACTAGACCAGCTGGAGAGACACCACACCAGCTAACCAAGCACAAGAACACCTCTCCTCAGGAGGCTGTTCTTCCCTTGTAACTATTCATCCTCAGCCCAAGAGGCAATCCACCACACCACACTGGAGTAGGGTATTACACCACAACGGTGGCCCGAACCAGTATAAATCTTGTGTCCCTTTGTTCTTTGGGTTCGTCAAGCTAGACCGTGAGATCATGGTGCGCGTAAGCTAGGGGGGAGGAGAGATATTCGTGCGCACCCCAGTGTTCGAACCACAAGGTTTTCGCAGGAACCCGATATCCGACATTTGGTGCGCCAGGTAGGGGTGCGCCGGAGCCTCTCTTCCGCCAGTTGATCCGCTGACACTCCGCGGTTCCGATGTCCAGCGACCTGAGGACCAACGCCGGCCACTGGGCAGCTTGGCCAGCCCGTGCAGCATTGTTAGCCCAAGAAGACCTCAACCCCGCGCCCTAGGCGGCACGCGCACTGCCAAACGCTGCGGGGTGCGGGCGGCGCAGTCAAACGCCATCCACCCTTACTCCAAGGCAAGCACGGGCCGCCGCAAGAGCCTCAAGCTACGCTGCGGCAACAATGCCGCACACCCGAAGTGAACAAGCGAACATGAGGGCCGCGCTCACGGTGGCGCGGGAGCTGCTGCGACGCCGACTGATGGAGAGTGGCCGAGATGCATTGCTGGAGCGCGTCGCCGAGCTGTTGGACGCCGCAGCCAGGGGCACGCCGCCTTTATGCTTTTCGCATGTGCTTCAGGCTGCGGCCGGATCTCACGGTGGGCCTCGTCGTGCACGCGTGCTCCGGGCGCACTAGGAGGTTTCATCAGCGTCGACGCGACTGGCGGCACCGGGCAGCCAATCATGATTATGCCTACCCTGATGGGCGCATGCGTGAGCATCACCACCCACGGACACGGCAGGATGCCGCCCTACCACCCTCGGAGCGGCGCGCCGGGCCAGGCGACGTGGAGCGTGGGGCACTTCAGCGAGTTTTCTGGGGCGACGGCTCCAGAGGCCTATGTGCCCCGCATGATGGACCAAGAGTACACGCCGGAAGATGACCCTGGCTCATTCTTCGAGCCAGGTTGGGAAGAGGAGATGCTGGAAGTTGTGGCCTTCCAAGAGCCACCAGGGAGCCTCGTCGATCGCGCCGGCGACAACAGCTATAGGGTACCACTAATCTCTCAAGAGCAGGCTTACGCTAACCATGGGTCGCAAGTGAATCAAGTCACAGCGCCGGATGATGGCCCTAGCATAGCAGCCCCCCTCCCACCAGGGGAGGTGCACTGGGGGCTGCGTGGGAGGAGCCAGGAGCCAGGCCCCTCCCCGCGTCTGATGCGTCTCCGTCGTATCTACTTTTCCAAACACTTTTGCCCTTGTTTTGGACTCTAACTTGTATGATTTGAATGGAACTAACCCGGACTGACGCTATTTTCAGTAGAATTGCCATGATGTTGTTTTATGTGCAGAAAACAAAAGTTCTCGGAATGACCTGAAAATCCATGGAATATCTTAGAATAAATAATAAAAAATCCTTGCCAAAGATGAAGACCAGGGGGCCCACACCCTGTCCACGAGGGTGGGGGGCGCCCCCCTCCTGGGCGCGCCCCCCTACCTCGTGGCCCCCCTAGAGACCTTCCGACGCCAACTCCAACTCTATTTATTGGCTTTCGGGGAGAAAAAAATCAGAGGGAAGAAATCATCGCGTTTTACGATACGGAGCCGCCGCCAAGCCCTAATTTCTCTCGGGAGGGCTGATCTGGAGTCCGTTCGGGGCTCCGGAGAGGGGGATTCATCGTCGTCGTCATCATCAACCATCCTCCATCACCAATTTCATGATGCTCACTGCCGTGCGTGAGTAATTCCATCGTAGGCTTGCTGGACGGTGATGGGTTGAATGAGATTTATCATGTAATCGAGTTAGCTTTGTTAGGGTTTGATCCCTAGTATCCACTATGTTCTGAGATTGATGTTGCTATGACTTTGCTATGCTTAATGCTTGTCACTAGGGTACGAGTGCCATGAATTCAGATCTGAGCCTATTATGTTTTCATGAATATATGTGTGTTCTTGATCCTATCTTGCAAGTCTATAGTCACCTATTATGTGTTATGATCCGACAACCCCGAAGTGACAATAATCGGGATACTTCTCGGTGATGACCATAGTTTGAGGAGTTCATGTATTCACTATGTGTTAATGCTTTGTTCTGTTTCTCTATTAAAAGGAGGCCTTAATATCCCTTAGTTTCCAATAGGACCCCGCTGCCACGGGAGGGTAGGACAAAACATGTCATGCAAGTTCTTTTCCATAAGCACGTATGACTATATTCGGAATATGCCTACATTACATTGATGAATTGGAGCTAGTTCTGTGTCACCCTATGTTATGACTGTTACATGACGAACCGCATCCGGCATAATTATCCATCACTGATCCGGTGCCTACGAGCTTTCCATATACTGGTTCTCGCTTATTTACTTTTCCGTTGCTACTGTTACAATCACTACAAAAATACCAAAAACATTACTTTTGCTGTCTTTACTTTTGTTACCGTTACCACCACTATCATATTACTTTGCTACTAAACACTTTGCTGCAGATATTAAGTTTCCATGTGTGGTTGAATTGAAAACTCAGCTGCTAATACTTGAGAATATTCTTTGGCTCCCCTTGTGTCGAATCAACAAATTTGGGTTGAATACTCTACCCTCAAAAACTGTTGCGACCTATACTTGTGGGTTATCAAGACCTTTTCTGGCGCCGTTGCTGGGGAGCATAGCTCTATTCTTTGAGTCACTTAGGATTTATATCTGCTGGACACTGTGAAGAACTTGAAAGATGCTAAGACTAAAATTTATCCCTCAACTACGAGGGGAGGTAAGGAACTTCCATCTAGCTCTGCACTTGATTCACCTTCTGTTATGAGTAAGCTAGCGACACCTAAACCTGTTTCCGCTATTCGTTCCGATATGTCGCATGTTATTGATGATGCCACTTCTGCTATGCATGATACTTATGATGAAACTACTTCTATGCTTGATACTACTGTGCCCATTGGTGAATTTCTAGATGAACAAATTTCTAGGTCTCGATACAGAGAAACTATTGAAACTGAATACATTGATGAAAGTGATGATGAAGATATGCCTGCTATTCCTGAGGGATATCTTTTTGATGCGGAATCTTCTGCAACTATTTTTGCTTGCCAGGATAGATACGAACTTAAGAGGCTGCGAGTTAAATGGAGTAAAGAATCTTTTAGAGATAGGATGAGACCTGACCCTGCTTTTGCTACTTCACCTATATGTGTTCCTGATAAGGACTATGAATTCTCTATTGATCCTGATATAATTACGTTGGTTGAATCTGATCCTTTTTATGGCTATGAATCTGAAACTGTTGTGGCACATGTTACTAAGTTAAATGATATAGCTGCCCTATTTACTAATGATGAGAGATCGCGCTACTTTTATATACTCAAAATATTTCCGTTCTCATTAAAGGGTGATGCTAAGATATGGTTTAATTTTCTTGATCCTGGTTGTGTGCGTAGTCCCTAGGATATGATTTATTACTTCTCTGCTAAATATTTCCCTGCTCATAAGAAACAAGCTGCTTTGAGGGAAATATACAACTTCGTGCAAATTAAAGAAGAGAGTCTCCCACAAGCTTGGGGGAGGCTTCTCAAGTTACTTAATGCTTTTCCTGATCATCCTCTTAAGAAACCTGAAATACTTGATATCTTTTATAATGGACTAACCGATGCTTCCAAAGATTACCTGGATAGTTGTGCTGGTTCTCTTTTCAGGGAAAGAACACCGGATGAAGCTGAAATTTTATTGATAATGTTCATGATGATGCTCAACCTAGTAATGATAATGATGTAGAAGTTGAACCTGCTATTGATCTTGATAACCCACAATCAAAGAATCAACGTTATGATAAAAGAGATTTTGTTGCTAGGAAACATGGTAAAGAAAGGGAACCATGGGTTCAGAAACCCATGCCTTTTCCCCCGAAACCATCCAAGAAAAAGGATGATGAGGATTTTGAGCGCTTTGCTAAAATGATTAAACCCATCTTTTTGCGTATGCGGTTGACTGATATGCTCAAAATGAATCCTTATGCTAAATATATGAAAGATATTGTTAAAAATAAAAGAAAGATACCGGAAGCTGAAATTTCCACCATGCTTGCTAATAATACTTTTAAGGGTGGAGTACCAAAGTAACTTGGAGATCCAGGAGTACCTACTATACCATGCTCCATTAAGAGAAATTATGTTAAAACTGCTTTATGTGATCTTGGAGCCGGTGTTAGTGTTATGTCTCTCTCTTTATATCATAGACTTGACTTGAATAAGTTGACACCTACTGAAATATATTTGCAAATGGCTGATAAATCAACTGCTATACCTATCGGTATTTGTGAGGATGTGCCTGTTGTGGTTTCAAACGTTACTATTTTAACGGACTTTGTTATTCTTGATATTCCCGAGGACGATAGTATGTCTATTATTCTTGGAAGACCTTTCCTTAACACTGCAGGGGCTGTTATTGATTGCAACAAAGGCAATGTCACTTTTCATGTTAATGGTAATGAGCACACGGTACACTTTCCGAGGAAACAACCTCAAGTTCATAGTATCAACTCTATTGGAAAAATTCCATCGATTATATTTGGAGGTTTTGAAGTTCCTCTTCCTACTGTCAAGAAGAAATATGATATACTTATTATTGGAGATGTCCATATCCCCGTTGAGGTAACATAGTGTTGTTCAAAATTTCTCTGGTTCCATGTTAATCGGAATGAGTTTGTTAACAAGACTTGATCAACCTTGTTAGTGGATTCTTTTTGATGAGCATGAGATGGATGAAACTAGAAGCACAACCTTCTATACCCTCTTTATATTTTCTGTTACTTAGTAGAAATAAAGTAAAATAGTATTTTTCTGTCTGTTTCCTGATTTATCCGTGCAATATAAAAATATCCCGGAAATAAAAGTCCTCAGAATGCCATGCCAATTTAATATGATTTTTTCGGGAATATTTGAGGATTTACTGTGCAAAAATTACCGCGGGGGGAGATGCCACCTGGCCACGAGGGTGGAGGGCGTGCCCTACCCCCCTGGGCGCGCCCCCTGCCTCGTGGGCCCATGGTGGCCCTCCTCCACTTATCCCTGCACCCATCTTCTTCCTCTGCCTCACACAAACCCGAAAAACCAACTCAAGCTCATGTTCCAGCCACTTTTGCTATGATTTTCGATCTCCTTGTTCAAAGCACCTCTCGCAAAACTGCTTGGGGAGATTGTTCCTTGGTATGTGACTCCTCCATTGGTCCAATTAGTTTTCGTTCTAGTGCATTATTCTTTGCAAATTTGTGCTGCATAGCTGACCATGTTCTTGAGCTTGCATGTCAAATTTATATGGTTCCAAGTAGTTCTAATGCTTGATATAGGCTCTAGGCATTTGTAGGAGTAGTTGCTATCAATTTTATTGAAGTTGGTTCACTTTTGTTTGAAGTTACTAAAAATTTCAGAATTTTTCAGAGAAAACAATATGTTTAGGAAGATGTTCCAAGGTGGTTCTTCAAGGAAGCAAGGTCCAGGCTTGCAATGCGTGATGCTGACGAGGAACCACCAAGAGACGCTCCTCTGAGGCCCTGTGAATGGCCTTCAGAAAATTTTATGGATCAAGCGGGAATCAAAGAAGAATTTAACGCATATTTGCGTAATGCCGGTCTTGAGGACTTTGAAGCTAACAAATGCCCCCAGTATCATGATCTCACAAGTTCATTTGTGGGGAGGTTTGAGTTTTCATCTTCGCGTAATTCTCCTTCAGTCATGTTTGACCTTTATGACAAATCTTATACCATGGACTTAGAGGATTTCACTTTTGCTTGCAAACTTCCATCTTGGGGTAGTGTCAGGGATCCCCCTAAATCTGAATATAGAGACTTTCTTGCTAGAATAACTGTGGGGGAATCTAGTGATATAATGCAAGCCACTATAGGGAGCATTCACTTTCCTGCTATACATTATTTTGCTCTCTTCATAGGTAGATGCATAAATGCTAAGGATGAAGCATGTCACATGTGTGCCCCTGATCTCAGCATTCTCAGAAGTGCTGTATTAGGAGATTAATCTTATCATATGGGAGCCATTGTAGCTCGTAGGTTGCATCATAATAGACATAACGGAGATTTCTTTGGAGGAATTTATGCAACCCGCTTAGCTAATTTTCTTGAGATAGACGTTCGTGAGGGTGATATGGAGTTACCCCCTACTTATTTGGATTTTGATTCTATGGTTTCCCACCAGTTTGTTGAGAGGACTGAACCATCTCTCCAGTATCGACTAATCTTTAACAAACGGCATGTTGTCCATGTTACTCTTCCTGCTCCTGCCTTCTTTGATTTTCAGACAGAAGGGAGATATGTTATTACCAGAGAGGAGACAGATGAGTACGAGAGGAGAGTGGAGGCAGCTCGACGCCACGCTGCAGCTCAGGAGGCGATAGCGGCTGCATCGCAGTACGACCCCAGCTACACCTACGGGCATCCGCCGGGCTATCCCTGGCAATAGACCAACTTAGGACAAAAGCCTAAGCTTGGGGGAGTACGTATTTCTCACCGACATTACATTTATGTTCACACACACTCATTGCTAGATGTCGGTGCTCATACTCTTTCACTGTAATATCCATGCTAGTTTATTTTCTTTTTCCTGCTTTCTTCTTGTGTGTTTAATAAACCTTAAGAAAAATCGAAAAAATTAGTAGTAGTTTATTTTTCCTGCTGTAGTAGTAGTAATTAAAAAGGAAAACCCAAAAATATTTCCCGTTCTTCTTTTGCTTGTTGGGAGCTTTCCAGTGTAAATAGTTTTTATTTCTTTTCTTTTCTTTGGGGGTCAGTAGGAGAAGACCATAATTAAATTGTTGAAGTGGCTCTTATATGTATCATTGTTGATTTAACCAAGAACCCATATTGTCTTGTCTTCTCCTGCTTATTGAATGCTCGCAGGTTCCAGCTTAGTCCAATGCACGTGCACTCTTATTATTATTCACATCATTCGGTCGTGCAAGTGAAAGGCAATTATGATGATATATGATGGACTGACTCAGATGGGAAAAGCTGGTATGAACTCGACCTCTTTTGTTTTTGTAAATATGATGAGTTCATCGTTCTTGATTCGGCTGATTATGAATAAACATGTTTGCAATGACAATTAGAGACCATAGTTTCTTGTGCCATGCTTGATTAGCTATGAGTTACAATGGTTTACCTTGCGTGCCAACATGCTATTGAGATGATTATGATGTGGTATGATGGGGTGGTATCCTCCTTTGAATGATTTAAGTGACTTGACTTGGCACATGTTCACGCATGTAGTTGAAACAAATCAACATAGCCTTCACGATATTTATGTTCATGGTGGATTATATCCTACTCATGCTTGTATTCAATGTTTATTAATTTTAATGCATGTTCATAACTGTTGTCGCTCTCTAGTTGGTCGCTTCCCAGTCTTTTGCTAGCCTTCACTTGTACTAAGCGGGAATACTGCTTGTGCATCCAATCCCTTAAACCCCAAAGTTATTCCATATGAGTCCACCATACCCCCTATATGCGGTATCTACCTGCCGTTCCAAGTAAATTTGTATGTGCCAAACTCTAAACCTTCAAATAAACATTCTATTTTGCATGCTCGAATAGCTCATATATCAAATAGGGCTGCCCTTATATTCCATGTTAGGCGGGTTATTCTCAAGAGGAGTGGACTCCGCTCCTCACTCACGAGAAAATGGCTGGTCACCGGGATGCCCAGTCCCATGCTTTATGTAAACTTAATCAAAATAATTGCAAACAAAACTCCCCCTGGGACCCGATGAATGTTGGAGGCACTCGTTGTTTCGAGCGAGCCATGGATTGATGCTTGTGGAGGAGGGGGAGTATAAAATTTACCATTCTGTTTGGGAACCGCCTATAATTTGTTTAGCATGGAAGATATCGTCATCTCTTAGTTGTTATGTTGAGAATGAAAGTATGCCACTCAAAATTTAGTTTATCTCTATTTCAAAACCGAGCTCTGTCACCTCTACAAATCCATGCTTCCCTCTGCGAATGGCCTATCTATTTACTTTTATGTTGAGTCATCACCCTCTTATTAAAAGCACTAGCTAGAGAGCAGATCTGTCATTTGCATTCATTATTGTTAATTTATATCGGGTATGACTATGATTGGATCTCTTTTACCATGAATTACAATGTCTAGTCAGTCCTTAATCTTTGAAGGTGCTCTGCATTTATGTTTTGCGGTCTCAGAAAGGGCTAGCGAGATACCATCTTGTTAGATCATATTATGATTATTTTGAGAAAGTGTTGTCATCCGAGATTTATTATTATGGCTTGCTAGCTGATTATGTTATTGATATGAGTAAACATGAGACCTGAGAATTATTGCAAATGTGGTTAGTTATGATCTTTGCTGAAAACCTGAATGCTGGCTTGACATAGGAACAACAACAATAGCAAAAAGAGTTTGTAAAAGTTTTTTCTTTTTCTCTTACAGTTTGTCAACTGAATTGCTTGAGAACAAGCAAGGGTTTAAGCTTGGGGGAGTTGATACGTCTCCGTCGTATCTACTTTTCAAAACACTTTTGCCCTTGTTTTGGACTCTAACTTGTATGATTTGAATGGAACTAACCAGTACTGACGTTGTTTTCAGCAGAATTGCCATGATGTTGTTTTATGTGCAGAAAACAAAAGTTCTCGGAATGACCTGAAACTCCACGGAATATCTTAGAATAAATAATAAAAAATCCTCGCCAAAGATGAAGACCAGGGGGCCCACACCCTGTCCACGAGGGTGGGGGCGCGCCCCCCTACCTCATGGGCCCCATGGAGGCCTTCCGACACCAACTCCAACTCTATTTATTGGCTTTCGGGGAGAAAAAAATCAGAGAGAAGAAATCATCGCGTTTTACAATACGGAGCCGCCGCCAAGCCCTAATATCTCTCGGGAGGGCTGATCTTGAGTCCGTTCGGGGCTCCGGAGAGGGGGATTCGTCGCCGTCGTCATCATCAACCATCCTCCATCACCTATTTCATGATGCGCACCGCCGTGCATGAGTAATTCCATCGTAGTCTTGCTGGACGGTGATGGGTTGGATGAGATTTATCATGTAATCAAGTTACATTTGTTAGGGTTTGATCCCTATTATCCACTATGTTCTGAGATTGATGTTGCTATGACTTTGCTATGCTTAATGCTTGTCACTAGGGCCCGAGTGCCATGAATTCAGATCTGAACCTATTATGTTTTCATGAATATATGTGTGTTCTTGATCCTATCTTGCAAGTCTATAGTCACCTATTATGTGTTATGATCCGACAACCCCAAAGTGACAATAATCGGGATACTTCTCGGTAATGGCCATAGTTTGAGGAGTTCATGTATTCACTATGTGTTAATGCTTTGTTCCGTTTCTCTATTAAAAGGAGGCCTTAATATCCCTTAGTTTCCAATAGGACCCCGCTGCCACGGGAGGGTAGGACAAAAGATGTCATGCAAGTTATTTTCCATAAACACGTATGACTATATTCGGAATACATGCCTACATTACATTGATGAATTGGAGCTAGTTCTGTGTCACCCTGTGTTATGACTGTTACATGACGAACCGCATCCGGCATAATTATCCATCATTGATCCGGTGCCTACGAGCTTTCCATATACTGGTTCTCGCTTATTTACTTTTCCGTTACTCTTGTTATAATCACTACAAAATACCAAAAACATTACTTTTGCTGTCTTTACTTTTGTTACCGTTACCACCACTATCATATTACTTTGCTACTAAACACTTTGCTGCAGATATTAAGTTTCCAGGTGTGGTTGAATTGACAACTCAGCTGCTAATACTTGAGAATATGCTTTGGCTCCCCTTGTGTCGAATCAACAAATTTGGGTTGAATACTCTACCCTCGAAAACTGTTGCGATCCCCCATACTTGTGGGTTATCAGCGTCGCACGGAGCGAGGCGTCGCCCGGAGGTAGCCCTCTGCCGGGGAGGCGCTGGTGAGCCTTCCCGCTGGCAGAGGACCCGTGGTCGCCGCGGGCGCCGCTAGCGTCCCCTTTGCCCTTTGGCATCGTGCTGGTTTCCGGACGCCCCAACGGTGCTTGAGGGCGGCGCAAGGCGGTTCCCTCGTCTGGCGATATGAAGCAAGGCTCACGCCTGTGAAGGTCTCAGCTCGTGACACTCTCACGTAATAATAACTGGGGTTGTACACGCCCCGGAGTCTCCGGAGTGCCGCCCTCGGGCCTCGGGGGCTCCTGCCCACGTCCTAGTGGATGCACCACGCTCCGCGCTGGTGGAAGACCAGAAGACTAGACTAGGCGCTAGACGCGGCCATTTGCTTTTAACATCTTTTCTGTAGCCCCATTTTCTGGCTTTGGACTTAAGTTTGAAGTTGAATTTTCATTGGTATGTGCGGGGGGTGTCTTTTCTCGTTCGTGCGATTTCTTGCGATTTGGTTCCTTGCCTTAATTCAGTGTTCGCACCTGCTGCCTCCCCCTCGCGAGCCCCTCGCGAGTGGGGGCTGGACGTGGCGCACACGTGATGCATGCATGTCCTTCCATGGCTGGCGCTTGCTTCTCGCGAGGCTCTCTCGGACGGATTGGCAGGCTCCTCAGAAGCTCACGACCTCACGAGCCGGTTCGAAACTGGTCCTAGCTAAGGTAAACTGCAGCAGTAAGCTCGCGGCGGGACTCGCAGGCTCATGAAAACACATCTCTAGCTTTGCCTAGGGAATAGAAGGAGTAATCTGTTTACATGAGGGGCTTCCCCTCCCAAAATGCTCTTACAACTTCCAGGGCCGTGCCCGAGCTTTCGCATGCAGGGTCAACGACAAGGAAGTGCGGGCTCAATCACACATGTCTCTCCCCGCGTCCTCCGGGTCGCCCTCAGGCGCGTCGCTGGCGTCGCTGCCGGAATCACCGCCATCATTGCCGGCGCTGCCCTCACCATCGTCGACCACGTTGCCTTCATCCGCCGTGACCACCACCGCGTCGTCCTCGAAGGCGAAAGCCCTGACTAGAGCATCCACATTGTCTTCCACCCAGCGCGCCAAGTCGCCCCGGATGGCCCCGGGTACAGGGGCAATGGCGGCGTCAAAATTGAAGTTGGGGTTGATGTTCTGGAGATGGCTGAAGACACTGGAGAATGCACGCCCGAGCAGGCCACGGCTCTTCTCTTCAACGAGCTCGCGAGCCCTCTCAGATCGGTTCTCCAGGCGTGTCACCACATCGGTAAAAAAGCGGAGATAGCTTGCATAATCGTCTGAGTGGGGATGAGGGGCATATTCGTCACAGATGGTGCCCAGCGCCGCGTTGGCTCAGATCCTGAGGCCTTGGAGCATGGGGGCGTGCACGCTCTCCAGCGTCTGCCGGCAGAGCACTTCCTCCCTGCTGAAGTGGGAGCAGTTCCGCGCGGGCAGAGGCCAGCTCGGCCTGCACAGAGATTAGGGCGGCAGCGGCAGCTTTCTCGCGCTGCTCCACCTCTGCCAACGTTGACCTCAAGGCAGAACCCCGGCCATCAGCTTCAACTCCCACAAGCTCTGGCCTCATGCCATACCTGTTGTCGAGGTCGGCGCAAGCCTCCGCCAACCTGCTGTCGACCTCCTTCTGGATCCTCGCCTCGCGAGCGTTAATGGCATCCTCTGCTTGGGCAACTTGGCGCTCCCTCGTCTCCAACCTCTCAAGTTCAAGGCTACGCTCCATGGCTTCCAGCGCCAGCGTCTCCTCGCGCTTTCGGGTCTCTTCCTCCTCGCCGGGCGACCCCTTCAACGATGCTAGGGCGGCCCTGCGCGCCTCCACCTGCTGCTCCAAAGAGGCGTTCAAGGCCAGGAGCTCCTGCCTGCGCTCCTTGGAGATCGCACGGCGACGGTCAGCCTCCCTAGCCTCCCCCAAGGCTCGGGCGCTGGCCTCGCGCGAGGTTGCCAAGGATGCCTCGGCCTCGCATTAGCATGCTCACGCTGGAGGCGCCCGAAGTTGATGGCTCCCTTCAGTTGATGTCACTCCTCCGCCAGCCGGAGACCCTCGGCTTCAAGGCGCGTGTCAACATCCGCGAGTTCTCCGCCAAGCCGAGTCATTGCGCCCATCGCATACCGAAAGAGCTCATGGCGGATGACACTCCGCTCGCGCGCAAGCTTGAGTGCGCGACCAGGCCCATCTTCCGCAGCAGGGGTTGCTGAAGGGGCCCGAAGCGGCTCGCTCCCTCCCA
Source organism: Aegilops longissima (assembly GCA_021605205.1). Classification (NCBI taxonomy): domain Eukaryota; kingdom Viridiplantae; phylum Streptophyta; class Magnoliopsida; order Poales; family Poaceae; genus Aegilops; species Aegilops longissima. Next base: position 654,461,484 of record CM038682.1, on the reverse strand, counting down.
GCAGGGGGCTGGGGGCTGGCGCTTCCCCGATCACCGTGTGGGCCATGGTGGAGGCCTGGACGGGTGAGGGCTCACTGCTCGAAGTAGAAGCCAGGATCGAAGCCATCCAGCCGCCGTCCATGACCGGAGGAGGAGCCCTTGGCACGCTTGCTGCACCCGAGGATAGGCCACAAAGAAGAGATAGAAAAGGCGTAGGCTCGAGGCGCCAGGCTAGCGTGTTCGCCTCTCCAACCAGCCGCGCGCTGGGGGCAACATGCTGGCTTGAGGCGCTCAAGGCCAGCAAAGGATTCGAGGCAGGTGGAGGTTGCTTCCCGAGAGACTTTGTGGCCCTAGCAGAAGGGACCCTGAGGAGCCACTGTCAGGAGGAGAAGCAGCACTCAAGAAATTACAAAGATAAGGTACTCACTCGTCTATGCTGATATACTTCCTATGCTTTTTCCTTCCGGAAGGCACCACTGCTGCAGCTTCGAGACCCTTTCCTCTTGCGGAGCGCATCAAAGTCCAGACGGAGCCGGCCGAAACGTTGGATGTGGCAACCAGCGCAGGGCGAGGCGCCCGATGAGGCGGCCTCATGAGTGCTGGGCTGAGGGGAGCCCACGGGCTCCGCCTCATGATGACCTGCTGAGACCACGTAAGCCTCGGCCTCAGGAGCAGCGGATGGTGTCGCCCCCTCGGTTGTCACCCTAGGACAAGGGTCGCGGGCTCCCGGAGATGGCACATCGGGAGCCTCAAGCGTCGTCCACGTGTCAACACCAGCGCCCCCAGCCTCCAGCGGTGCTCGCCCCCTTGCGTCCACTCTCGGGGTGAGTTCGGCCCTGGTGGCAGAACGGGGACCACGGAGACAGGGTTCTCACGGGGCCCTTCAAGGCCGACTGGACGCAACCCCCATTCATCGGAGGCGGGCATCTGCCTCGCGAACTCCACCCTGTTTGAGTAGCAGTACAAAAGACAGCCATCCTGTGGCATATCGGCTGGCGAGGGGTCGCCCTTCAGGACCTCGAGCATCGTTCTTCATGCCTCAGGCAGAAGCCCCGACTCCTGAAGCCTCATGCGATCCTGGCCGCCGCACAAGGCCCACATCAGCTGGGAATGGCGTTGGGTGGGGCGACGCAGCGTCGGAGGAACTCCTTCATCACCATGGGCGCAGTCACGCCAAGGTCTTTCAGCCTCTTCAACCGGAGCTAGACGAAGACAAGGTGGGAGTCCACGAGCTTCTCGTGGCCCCATCTAGAGCTGGGAACGGCGGGCTCCGACTGGGGCAAGAGCAGGGGGTTGAGCACGCCAACATCCACATACACCCATCGTGTCCGGAACCCGCTCGCAGACGGTGGGAGCTCAAAGTCAATTCCCGAGCCGGTCGTCGCATCCACGACCTGGATGCTCAGGCATCCCGAGCTTTGCCGAGGATCAGTCAGGTGCAGCGAGAAGAAATGGCGTAGTAGGGCCACAGAAGGAGCAATACCCACCATAGCCTCGCAGACGAAGGCGAAGATAGCAAGAAGGGCGACTAATTGGGGACCCAGGTGCGACATATGGATCTGATAGTGGGAGAACACGACGTTGAAGAAGGCGGAGAAGGGAGGAATTATGCCAGCCCACAAGAAGTTGATGAAGAATTGGACCTCAGTGGCTGTCCTATCAACGAAGGCGCGGGATGCAGGCCAGGCCGCTGTCCTCCCCCATTCGTTGAAGTCAGCGGCGAGCATGGGACGCACCTTGTCCATAGCCTCCTGGTTGAGCACCAATGACCAGCCCACAACGGGTTCAATGGCCGGGGGTGGCCCGGCTAAAGACTTCCACTTCTTCTTTCCCTTCTCTGTTCGCCGAGGCGCCATGGCGACAAGGAGGGCCGAGCTCGGGGCAGATTGCCAGAGGAGGTTACTGATTCGGAAATGCAGGAGACTAGGAGGGGTGCGTCGCCAAGCGATGAGGGATAACTGTGTAAATCACGGTGGCTGCCTAGCTAGGTGGATATCAAGGCTGCGTGGGGAAGCGGGGCCACCCATGTCCAATCAATTTCCACGCGTCAAGCGGGCCCGTAGGCTGTTGGGGCCCGCGGCGCTCCGCACTTGCCCCTTGGCTTTGCCTCAAAGCCAAGTCCGAGCGTGCCTTGGGCCCGGGGGCTACTGTCGACGTTCTGGGAAGGGGGGTCCCCAGACTTTCCTGCTTGCGGCCCACGGCGTGGCTCCACCAGCAGCCCCATACGGCCCATCTTCACCAGCAAACACCCAATACCCTCCCAAGGGGGCAAGCCTGGCGAGGCGGACGACGCAAGACCTCCTCAAGGGCGGCCTCACCAGGCTGGCTTGCGAGGAGCGGAGAGATCAAGGCAAGGGGCACCTCGCGAGGTCCTTGTGACGCAAGCCATGACGACCATGACCAGGCGGGTGCCAGGTGGGCGCAAGCGCACACAGTGTCCTTGTTTCCTCTTTGGTGCTAAAGAGGCAAGCGCAGGCGAGGAGTCCCGAGGCATCAGGAAAAGGTTTCCATATCGGTGCAACGAGACCAAGACCAGCAGGACAGAGGTCACCATGGAGCCCAAGACGGCGTCACCACCAGAGCCTTTGGCAGGCGAAGACTACTTTTGTCAGGATAACTTGTACTAGATGTCCCCCTTCAAACTTGGCCATTGTGGGATCCCTTCCCGCTCAATATTTGGGAAGAGGACCGGGGCCTCTATAAATAGGACTAGCCACCACCATAGAGAGGGACATATCTAGACCAGCTGGAGAGACGCCACACCAGCTCACCAAGCACAAGAACACCTCTCCTCAGGAGGCTATTCTTCCCTTGTAACTGTGCATCCTTAGCCCAAGAGGCAATCCACCACACCACACTGGAGTAGGGTATTACACCACAACGGTGGCCCGAACCAGTATAAATCTTGTGTCCCTTTGTTCTTTGGGTTCGTTGAACTAGGCCGTGAGATCGTGGTGCGCGTAATCTAGGGGGAGGAGAGATCTTCATGCGCACCCCAGTGTTCGAACCTCAAGGGTTTTGACTGAACCCGAAATCCGACAGCTTCGTCCCACAATGCCGCCGAATGAAAATAAGACATCGGTGGTAAGCAGTATTAACATCACCGCTCACAACTCCTTTGTGTTCTACTCGTGCATATCATCTACGCATAGACCTGGCTCATGATGCCACTATTGGGGAACGCTGCATGGAAAACAAAAAAATTCTACACACAAGCAAGATCTATCCATGGAGATGCATAGCTACGAGAGGGGGAGAGCATCTACACACCCTTGTAGATCGCTAAGCGGAAGCATTTACCACGCGGTTGATGTAGTCGTACTCTTCGCGATTGATACGTCTCTGTCGTATCTATAATTTTTGATTTTTTCATGCCAATATTATACAACTTTCACATATTTTGGCACCTTTTTATATGATTTATTGGACTAACATATTTATCTAGTTCCCAGCGCCAGTTCCTATTTTTTGCATGTTTTTTGTATCGCAGAAAATCCATATCAAACGAAGTACAAATGCAATAAAATTTTATGGAGAATTATTTTGGAATATTTGCGATTTTTGGGAGTTGGAATCATCGCAAACGGAGGCCCACACAGGCCACAAGACACCAGGGCATTCCCCAGGCCCCTGGCGCGTGGTGGTGGGTTGTGCCCTCTTCGAACGTCGGTTGGAGCTCTACTTCGGGCGCAAGGAAGCTTATATGCGAAAAAACCGTGTTAAAATCTCAGCGCAATCGGAGTTACGGATCTCCGGGAATATGAGAAACGCTTTTCAGCCAGATCTGTGGAACACGAAACAGAAGAGAAAAGGGAGGGAGATCCAATCTCGGAGGGGCTCCCGCCCCTCCGCTGCCATTGAGGCCATGGAACAGAGGGGGGACTCTCCTCCCATCTAGGGGGAGGCCAAGGAAGAAGAAGAAGAAGGAGGGGGGGGGGCTCTCTCCCCCTCGCTCCCGGTAGCGCCGGAGTGCCGCCGGGGCAACGATCGAAACGGCGATCTACATCTACAATCTTGCTACCATCAACACCAACTCTCTCCCCCTCTATGCAGTGGTTTAATCTCCCTTCTCCCCGCTGTAATCTCTACTTAGACATGGTGCTCAACTCCATATATTATTTCCCAATGATATATGGTTATCCTATGATGTTTGAGTAGATCCGTCTTGTCTTGTGGGTTAATCGTGATCTTGGTTGGTATGATTGTATATTTTATTTATGGTGCTGTCCTACGGTGCCCTCCATTCTCGCGCAAACGTGAGGGAGCCCCGCTGTAGGGTGTTGCAATATGTTCATGGTTCGCTTATGGTGGGTTGCGAGAGTGATAGAAGCTTAAACCCGAGTAAGTGGGGTATGATGTATGGGAGTAAAGAGGACTTGATACTTAATGATATGGTTGGGTTTCACGACCTTAATGATCTTTAGTAGTTGAGGATGCTTGCTAGGGGTCCAATAATAAGTGCATATGATCCAAGTAGAGAAAGTATGTTAGCTCATGCCTCTCCCTCATATAAAATTGCAAGAATGATTACCTGTATTTGTTATCGATTACCTAGGGACAAATAACTTTCTTGTTGACACAAACCCTTTTACTAAACACCTAAATTTTATTATCTTGCAAAGTACTTCTATTTTTATTCTTGCAAAATAGTTCTAGGATCACTCCTACAAACTAGTTTCATACTTGTTTTCGGTAAAGCAAACGTCAAGTGTGCGTAGAGTTGTATCGGTGGTCTCTAGAACTTGAGGGAATATTTGTTCTACCATTAGCTCCTCGTTGGGTTGGACACTCTTATTTAGGGAAGAAGGCTACAAATGATCCCCTATACTTGTGGGTTATCAAGACCTTTTCTGGCGCCGTTGCCGGGGAGTTATAGCGTGGGGTGAATATTCTCGTGTGTGCTTGTTTGCTTTATCACTAAGTAGTTTTATTTCCTGTTCTAAGTTTTTCTCTATCCTTAATTATGGATATGGAACACGAAACACCAAAAAAATTAGTTGTACTTGCTACTCATGGAGATGGGGAACCTCCAAAAACCCTCGATGCTCGTTATGTGAGAGATATTATGCACTACTTTGATAATCCTGAGAAAACCCCATTCAACTATATAATGGGAGTAACATTGGATCAACGTGAATACTTTAGGGATTATCTCTTGACACAAAAAGGGAAATTGGTATGGGATCAAATTTATATGTTGCGTTGGTACGCTCGGGGTCTATGCTTGAGACATGATTATACTTGTTGCTCTAGAATGAATGCTCCACATCTTCCCTTTTCATGCAAATTTAATGATAATGAAACCTTAGCTTCTTATGCTAATGGTATATATGATTACTATGATGTGGAACGAATTGAAGAATTTGTTGCTTTTAATGGTGCTTATTAAATTGAATCTTTGTTTAAAAAGTTTGAAGATTTTGATGATTCAGTTTATAGACCTGAAAATCTTGCTATCCTTAAATATTGCTATTATAATTATAAATACAATTACAATATTGATGTATTTATTGAGAATAACTCCGCTGTCCAAGAAGAGACTAAAATTTTGCAGGAGTCTATGGAAGAAGAAATTGATGAAACTGCAAGCTCATTGGATGAAAAAGATGATGAGGAGAGCAAATAACAAACGGAGGAAGAGCGGATTAGCTACCCGCGCCCACCTTCTAATGAGAGTAACTCTTCAACTCATACATTGTTTAATGTCCCTTCGTTCTTACCGAAGAATGAATGCTATGATAATTGCTATGATCCCGTTGATTCATTTGAAATATCCCTTTTTGATGAACTTGATGCTTGTTATGCTTGTGGCCAAGATGCCAATATGAATTATGCTTATGGAGATGAACTTGCTATTGTTCCTTATGTTAAACATTAAATTGTTGCTATTGCACCCACACATGATAGTCCTATCATCTTTTTGAATTCTCCCAACTACACTATATCGGAGAAGTTTGCACTTATTAAGGATTATATTGATGGGTTGCCTTTTACCGTTGCACATAATGATTTTGATGAATACATGTGCTTGCTTCTCCTACTTCCAATTATTATGAGAGAGGAACTATATCTCCACCTCTCTATGTTTCTAACATGATAAAATTGCAAGAAACTACTTATGCTCTGTATTGGCCTTTACTTGATGTGCATGAATTGTTCTTGTATGACATGCTGATGCATAGGAAGAGAGTAGACTTTGTCATTGCATGATATATGTTGCTTTCTCCTCACTACTAAATGCCAAATCATTGCTAATTAAAATTGGCTTTGATATACCTTGGGATCCGGGTGGATCCCTTACTTGAGCACTTTATGCCTAGCTTAATGGCTTTAAAGAAAGCGCTGCCAGGGAGGCAACCCGGAAGTTTTAGAGAGTCATTTATTTCTATTGAGTGCTTTTATAAAGTTTAAAAAAATATAGAGGGGAACCTAAAACTTTTCAAAAAGGAAAGTGAAAGTGAGAGAGACGAGCATTGCTGAAGTGGGGGAGCTCCTTGATCTTCGTTTATGCTCATGGAAACTTTGTGAATCTTAATTACAAAAACTTCTCAACAAATATAATTATGCCCTTGTACAATTCTATTTTATTATAAAAATAATGTGCCAAGATTTGCCTTTAGGATGATTAGATTGCATGTTGATATGTGTGGTGCAGAAATAGAAACTTTGGCTGTAGTGTGTGAATTTTCATTTTTTGCTGGAACGTCAAACGTTTCTGAAACTTTGTGCACAGTCTTGCTATACAAATTGTTTACGTTGTCTTAATTTTTCAGAATTTTTAGACTTACCGAAGTATGGTGGATGTTCAAATTTTTACAGACTGCCCTGTTTTCACAGATTGCTGCTATAGCTTCATGATTTGTGTATGTTTGAATTCTTGTTGAAGCCTCCTTGACTTGGGGCCATAGAATTGTGATAGCATACAGTGGGTAATGTTTGTTTATAATTATACAATAATGTTATAGCAGTACATGATGGGATTTCATTGCCATATTCACTAACCCGGCCACTAAAAGTTCAGCTAAGTTTTGTGTGGATGAAGTGTTCAAAGATCGAGGAGGTCTCGATGTGAGGAGAAGGAGGAGAGGCAAGATCTCAATCTTGGGGATGCCCAAGGTACCCCAAGTAAATATTCAAGGAGACTCAAGCGTCTAAGCTTGGGGATGCCCTGGAAGGCATCCCATCTTTCTTCAAGAAGTATCGGTATGTTTTCGGATTCGTTTCGTTCATATGATATGTGCAAATCTTGGAGCGTCTTTTGCTTTTAGTTTTGATTTTTGTTTTATGCACCATGCTGGTATGAGATAGTCCATGGTTGATTTATAGAATGCTCATTGCACTTCACTTATATCTTTTGAGTATTGCTTTATAGAATGCTTCATGTGCTTCACTTATATCATTTGAAGTTTGGATTGCCTGTTTCTCTTCACATGGAAAAACCGTTATTTGAAGAATGCTCTTTAGCTTCACTTATATTTGTTAGAGCATGGTCTTTTGTAGAAAGAGTTAAACTCTCATGCTTCACTTATATCTATTTAGAGAGTCAACAGGAATTGGTCAATTGCATGGTTAGTCATAAAATCCTACATAAAACTTATGGATCACTGAATATGATATGTTTGATTCCTTGCAATAGTTTTGCGATATAGAGATGATAATATGTGGGAGGTACCAGTAAACGATTGTGGTTACTAAGAATATTGGTGTTAAGTTTTGTGATTCCCTAAGCATCCACGTGTAGTCTCTCGTTATGCTATGAACTTGGAGCATGATTTATTATTGATTCTCTTCCTTATGAGTGGCAGTCGGGGACGAGCGATGGTCTTTTCCTACCAATCTATCCCCCTAGCAGGGGCATGATGCTTCGAGGGCTAATAAACTTTTGCAATAAGTATATGAGTTCTTTATGACTAATGTGAGTCCATGGATTATACGCATTCTTACCTTTCTGCAATTTGCTAGCCTCTACGGTACCCCTTTCTCACATCAAGAGTCGGTGCAAACTTTGCCGGTGCATCCAAACCCCGTGATATGATACGCTCTATCACACAAAAGCCTTATTATATCTTCCACAAAACAGCCACTATACCTACCTATTGTGGCTTTTCCATGGCCATTCCGAGATATATTGCCATGCAACTTCCACCGCTTCCGTTTGATGACTTGAGCATTCATTGTCATATTGCTTTGCATGATCATATAGCTGACATGGTAGTTGTGGCTCAGCCACCGTTCATCATTTTTCATACATGTTACACTAGATCATTGCACATCCTGGTACATGCTAGAGGCATTCATATAGAGTCATACTTTGTCATAGGTATCGAGTTGTAATTTTTATTTCTTTTGAGTTATAAGTAAATAGAAGTGTGATGATCATTATTCATTTTTAGAGCAGTGCCCCAGTGAGGAAAGAATGATGGAGACTATGATTCCCCCACAAGTTGGGAGCAGACTCCGGACAATGAGAAAAAAAAGAAAAAAACAGAAAAAGGAAAAAAAATAAAAATAAAAAAAGAAAGAAAAAAGAAAAAAAATAAACAAAGAGAGAAGGGGCATTGTTAGTATCCTTTACCACACTTGTGCTTCAAAGTAGCACCATGTTTTTCATATGGAGAGTCTCATATGTTGTCACTTTGATATAATAGTTGGAATTTTTCATTATAGGATTAGATGCGCACCCACTTAGTTTTCATATTGAGCTTTCATACACTTATAACTCTTAGTGCATCTGTTGCATGGCAATCTCTACTCCTCACGTTGATATCGATTGATGGGCATCTCCATAGCTCGTTGGTTAGCCGCATCAATGTGAGACTTTCGTACTTTTTTGTCTTCTCTATATTTACCCCTATAGTGCTATATCCATGGCTTGCGCTCATGTATTGCGTGAGAGTAGGAAAAAGCTGAAGCGCGTTAAAAATTATGAACCAATTGCTCGACTTGTCATCAGGGTTGTGCATGATAAATACTTTGTGTTAAGAAGACAGATCATGACAAGACTATATGATTTAGTAGGGATAGCTATCTTTAGCGTTGATATTTTGAAAGACATGATTGTTTGTTGGGATGCCTGAGTGTTGATGTCTTTATGTCAAATTATAGAATATTGCTTTGAATCACCTATGTCTTAATATTCATGCCATGATTAGATATATGATCAAGTTTATGCTAGGTAGCATTCCACATAAAAAATCTTTTTTATCATTTACCTGCTCGAGGACGAGGAGGAATTAAGCTTGGGGATGCTGATACATCTTCGTCGTATCTATAATTTTTGATTGTTTCATGCCAATATTATACAACTTTCACATATTTTTGGCACCTTTTTATATGATTTATTGGACTAACCTATTGATCCAGTGCCCAGTGCAAGTTCCTGTTTTTTGCATGTTATTTGTATCATAGAAAATCCATATCAAACGAAGTCCAAATGCAATAAATTTTTACGGAGAATTATTTTGGAATATTTGTGATTTTGGGGAGTTGGAATCATCGCAAACGGATGCCCACACACCGCACAAGATACCAGGGGCGCCCCTGGCGCGTGGTGGTGGGTTGTGCCCTCCTCAAACGTCGGTTGGAGCTCTATTTCGGGCGCAAGGAAGCTTATATCCGGAAAAAATCGTGTTAAAATCTCAGCGCAATCGGAGTTACGGATCTCCGGGAATATAAGAAACGGTTTTCGGCCAGATCTGGGGAACGCGAAACATAAGAGAACAGAGAGGGAGAACCAATCTCGGAGGGGCTCCCGCCCTCCGCCGCCATGGAGGCCATGGACCAGAGGAGGAACTCTCCTCCCATCTAGGGGGAGGCCAAGGAAGAAGAAGAAGGAGGAGGGCTCTCTCCCCCTCGCTCCCGGTGGCGCCGGAGTGCCGCCGAGGTAACGATCGGGACGACGATCTACATCCACAATCTTGCTACTGTCAACAACAAATCTCTCCCCCTCTATGCAGCGGTGTAACCTCCCTTCTCTCCGCTATAATCTCTACTTAAACATGGTGCTCAACTCCATATATTATTTTCCAATGATCTATGGTTATCCTATGATGTTTGAGTAGATCCGTTTTGTCTTGTGGGTTAATCGTGATCTTGGTTGGTATGATTGTATATTTTATTTATGGTGTTGTCCTATGGTTCCCTCCGTTCTCGCGCAAACATGAGGGGCCCCAGCTGAAGGGTGTTGCAATATGTTCATGGTATGTTGCTACCTCTTGAGCATGTGTTTGTTTTCCCTTGAAGAGGAAAGGGTGATGCAACAAAGTAGCGTAAGTATTTCCCTCGGTCTTTGAGAACCAAGGTATCAATCTAGTAGGAGATAACACACAAGTCACCTAGTACCTGCACAAACAATCAAGAACCTTGCAACCAACGCGATAAAAGGGGTTGTCAATCCCTTCACGGTCACTCGCAAAAGTGACAACTAATAAAGATAGTAAGATAAATATTGTTGGTATTTTTGTTGTATAGATTGGAAAATAATGATTGCAAAATAGTAAGCGAGATCTGTTGTAAATAAAAGAGATGCAATATAATAAGAAAGAAACCCGGGGGCTTCACTAGTGGCTTCTCTCAAGATAGCATGTATTATGGTGGGAGAACAAATTACTGCCGAGCAATTGATAGAAAAGCGCATAGTTATGAGAATATCTAGGCAATGATCATGAATATAGGCATCACGTCCGTGTCAAGTAGACCGAAACGATTCTGCATCTACTACTATTACTCCACACATCGACCGCTATCCAGCATGCATCTAGAGTATTGAGTTAATAAGAACAGAGTAACGCATTAAGCAAGATGATATGAACCCCATCTTTTTATCCTCGATGGCATCAATACAATACGTGCCTTGCTGCCCCCACTGTCACTGGGCAAGGACACCACAAGATCGAACCCAAAGCTAAGCACTTCTCCCATTGCAAGAAATACCAATCTAGTAGGCCAAACTAAACTGATAATTCGAAGAGACTTGCAAAGATACCAAATCATGCATATAAGAATTCATAGAAGAACCAAATATTATTCGTAGATAAACTTGATCATAAATCCACAATTCATTCGGCAAACACACCGCAAAAGAGTATTACATCGAAAATATCTCCAAGAACATCGAGGAGAACTATGTAATGAGAATCAAAGAGAGAGAAGAAGCCATCTAGCTAATAACTCTATGGACCCAAAGGTCTGTGGTAAACTACTCACACATTATCGGATAGGCTATGGTGTTGATGTAGAAGCCCTCCGTGATCGATTCCCCCTATGGCGGAGCGCCGGAAGAGGCCCCACGATGGGATCTCACGGGTATAGAAGGTTGCAGCGGTGGAAAAGTGCCTTTGTGGCCCCATGATGTTTTTAGGGTATAAGAGTATATATAGGCGAAAGAAGTACGTCGGTGGAGCTCCATGGGGCCCACGAGGGTGGGGGCGTGCCCTCCTGCCTCGTGGCCACCTCGCGGAGTTCCATACTTCAACTCCAAGTCTTCTGGATTGCTTTCATTCCAAGAAAGATCATCGCGAAGGTTTCATTCTGTTTGGATTCCGTTTGGTATTCCTTTTCTGCAAAACACTGAAATAGGCAAAAAAACAGAAACTGGCACTGGGCCTTTGGTTAATAGGTTAGTCCCAAAAATAATATAAAAGAGCATATTAAAGCCCATTAAACATCCAAAACAGATAATATAATAGCATGGAACAATCAAAAATTATAGATACGTTGGAGACGTATCATTCGCTTATGGTGGGTTGCGAGAGTGATAGAAGCTTAAACCTGAGTAAGTGGGGTATGACGTATGGGAGTAAAGAGGACTTAATACTTAATGCTATGGTTGGGTTTCACGACCTTAATAATCTTTAGTAGTTGCGGATGCTTTCTAGGGGTCCAATCATAAGTGCATATGATCCAAGTAGAGAAAGTATGTTATCTCATGCATCTCCCTCACATAAAATTGCAAGAATGATTACCGGTACTTGTTATCGATTTCATAGGGACATATAACTTTCTTGTTGACACAAACCCTTTTACTAAACACCTAACTTTTATTGTCTTGCAAAGTACTTCTAGTTTTATTCTTGCAAAATAGTTCTAGCATCACTCCTACAAACTAGTTTCATACTTATTTTCGGTAAAGCAAATGTCAAGTGTGCGTAGAGTTGTATCGGTGGTCGATAGAACTTGAGGGAATATTTTTTCTACCTTTAGCTCCTCGTTGGGTCGACACTCTTATTTATCGAAGAAGGCTACAAACGATCCCCTATACTTGTGGGTTATCAGCGATCCGATCACGATCCAATCGATCTAGTGCCGAACGGACGACACCTCCGATATAAGCACACGTGCGGTTTGATGACGTCTCCTCCTTCTTGGTCCAGCAAGTGGGAGAGGAGAAGTAGATGGGATCACGACCAACATGACGGCGTGGTGGTGCTCGTGGTGGTGGAGCACCGACAACGCTTCGTTAAGCGTCGCCAAGACGAGGCAGTGGAACTACGGAGTAACGAGAGAGAGAGAGGGGCGCCAAGGGCTTGGTGTGTCCTCTTGGGGCGCCCCTCCTGTCGGTGTCAAAACCGGCGGATCTCGGGTAGGGGGTCCCGAACTGTGCGTCTAGGCGGATGGTAACAGGAGACAAGGGACACGATGTTTTTACCCAGGTTCGGGCCCTCTCGATGGAGGTAATACCCTACTCCTGCTTGATTAATATTGATGATATGGGTAGTACAAGAGTAGATCTACCACGAGATCAAGGAGGCTAAACCCTAGAAGCTGTCCTATGGTATGATTATTGTTCGTCCTACGGACTAAAACCCTCCGGTTTATATAGACACTGGATAGGTTAGGGTTACACAGAGTCGGTTACAATGGTAGGAGATCTACATATCCGTATCGCCAAGCTTGCCTTCCACGCCAAGGAAATTCCATCTGGACACGGGACGAAGTCTTCAATCTTGTATCTTCATAGTCTTGGAGTCCGGCCGTGATGACACCCCCTAGTCCAGGACTCCCTTAGTAGCCCCTGAACCAGGCTTCAATGACGACGAGTCCGGCGCGCATATTGTCTTCGACATTGCAAGGCGGGTTCCTCCTCCGAATACTTCATAGAAGGTTTTGAGCACAAGGATAGTGTCCGGCTCTGCAAAAAAAGTTCCACATACCACCGTAGAGAGAATAACTTTTGCACAGATCTACTGACGTATTCCGCGGCGTGACATCACACCACGGCCAGGCCTTTATATGAATCGTTTTTTACCGTTCCACCTTAGCGCGTTTAGCGAGGCGGTTTTCTTGGCACGTCCTATCAAAGCATAGGTCATGCCCCCTTATTCCGGGATTCTCATCAATACGGACGTGGGTAACCCTTCCGCGCCATTGATTACGGCGCTTGGGAGATAAGCGAGTTTTACCAGGATGGTGGGGGACGCATAGCTTCGTCCATCCATATAAGGGGATAGGGATCCACCTTTTCACCTATGCCTTCTTCCTCCTTTGCTCATCCATTTCCGCGCACTCGAGCTCCAGCGCCCAAGTCCGCACATCCCACCTCAACCTTCTCCAACCATGTAGGAGCGGGAGGCTGGTGGATGGCCTCCTCCGTCACGGAGGGGCACATCACAAGACTGCGGGAGGCCGGATATTTGTCCGGCGACATCGCGCACAGGCTGCCCGACGCGGGGCAGCTCATTCCAAGCCCCAGGCCCCATGAGAGGGTGGTGTTTCTCCCCCACTTCCTCCGCGGACTAGGTTTTCCACTTCACCCATTTATCCGGGGGCTCATGTTCTACTACGGCCTGGACTTCCACGACCTGGCCCCGAATTTTATCCTCAACATCTCTCCGTTTATCATCGTGTGCGAGGCCTTCCTCTGCATCCAGCCCCACTTCAGCCTATGGCTGAAGATCTTCAATGTCAGGCCGAAGGTAGTGGGCGGCCGTCAAGCGGAGTGCAGAGGTGCCATGGTCGGCAATATGGCCAAAGTCCTATGGCTCGAGGGCGCCTTTGTGGAGACAATAAAGGGGTGGCAATCGGGGTGGTTCTACATCACCGAGCCAGTCGACCCCGAATGGGTGGCGGCCCCCGAATTCAGATCTGGCTCCCCCACACGGCTCTCGTCATGGAAAGAGACGGGCCTGACGTGGGGGAATTCGGACGAGCTATCCGGACTCCAAACATGCGTCCGAAACCCGGTGGACAAGAATCTCAGGCTTGTCGACGTAATCCAGGTGATGCTCATCCGCCGGATTATCCCATGCCAACAACGGGCCTTTAATTTGTGGGAGTTCGATCCGGCACAGCACCGAACCTTGAGCCGGCTCTTCGACACTACGTACGAAGATGCCTGGAAGGTGCTGTTCAAGGGCGCTGAAGCCCAAAGATCCGCTAACAAAGATCGCGGATATAGCTCGCGCGTCAAGCGGCGAGGTAAGTTATTTTACCCTTTATGGGACTCTTTTTCATAGATTGACTCTATGTGCGATCTAAAACTCCCTAATCTTTGACAGATCGGTGAAGACGCCCGGACAGATTAGCTGTCCGCTCCTTTGCCGGAAGACCAGCGGACGCCTCGATTGACGGGGTTGCTGGCTCCGTACCCCATGTGGTGCCGGAGAAGAAGGCTAAGAAGGAGGCCACGGAACTCGAAGGAGCTCCCGACGCCAGTGCTGTCGATTCTCAAGCGTAATCTTCTCCCGAGGACGAGGAGGAGGAAAGAAGCTTCTCCCCAGCGGGGAGGAGAGGAAGGAAGGCCTCCCCAACTGGGGAGGCCGGAGGGTCCAAGAAGGGAAGAACCCTTCCTCCGGACTTCTCCACCAACGTCGACGACGACGAGGAGGATTGGCCTACAAGGGCCAAGCCCCTGGCGAGATCGTAAGTGTCCGGATACCCATGGCTTTTTTATTATTGCAGAGTGTTCTCTAATGTCGAACAATCGTGCAGCCCGCCCAAGGGCGAGTTCGCCACTTCGTCGAGCGGGTCCCTGAGTTCGTCGGAAATGGAGAGTACTTCACTTCCGACCGCCTCCTCACCTCACGCTGCGGACGACACCACGGTGCTGCCCCAAGGGGGTTTGGTCAAGAGGAGGTGGCGCAGGAGGCGCCGCAAGGCAACCTCCCGGACTCCAGGCGCGTGGGGAGCAAGACCCCCAGGGGCTCTAAGCCCGACCCTTGTCCGGACTCCATGCCGGAACCTTCAGCGGTTCCGGAGTCCGGCAAGCGGTCCCTTCGTAAGAAGGGTAAGACGCCGGTGTCCTCCATCCAACCGGAGGCACCGGATAGCTTACTGGAGGCGCTTAACAGCGCCTCCATCGAGGAGGAGCACCGCACCGTTATGAGTGCGGTGATCCGGACAGTTCAGTCCGCCAAGAGCGGGCTGACCGAAGCCTGTACCAGCCTTCTAACAGGCTTTGAGGTAAGTTTAGAATATATAAAAATATTACCGCATAGACAGTAGCCCCTTATGCTTAGTTCGGTGTTCGGAAAGAAAAGCCGGACTAAGGATCTAAAAAGATATACGCAGGAGTCTAATATAAGTATGTCAATATGGGAATGCAGGTTGTGTTGCTGACCTTTGCCGCACTGACTGCGGAGGTCAATGCATTGAAGCAGAGCCTCGAGCGGTCCGAGAACGAGCTCGGCCAAGCCAAGAAGCAGCTCGAGGACAAGGAAGGTAAGTAATACCTTATTAAAGAAATACCTTATAGAAAAGGTTTTGGTTGCAAAAAATAACAGGAATAACATGGGTACTGCAGGGGCCATGAACAAGGTGGCGACCCTAAAGGAAGCGGTGTCCGTGGCCGAAAATAAAGCGGCTGCGGAACGCACCGAGCGAGAGAAGGGGGAGGCGCAGCTGGCCAAGGTACGGCAAGAGCTCCAAGCTCTCGTGGAAAAACACGAGAGTTTGGAACGTGACTCGAAGACTCGAGAGTCCGAGCTCGCCTCGGCTCTTGAGAGTGCCAAAGCTGCTAAGGCCGAGGCCCAAAAAGCCCTCCAAGAAATTGAATCATTAAAGAAGATAGCAGCGGGTAAGGCATTCTTTATGCAAAGCAAGCATGTGAAAGTGAATTACCTATTACTTACCCGACTTCGGAGCTCTCCAAGAGCATTCGCAGATTTGCCCCGTAGTGTGTCTGATGCTGCCGCATTCTACCACACCAAGGAGGGGAGCTCGACGGAAAAGGTGTTCTGGTCTCAGTATGCTGAGGCCAGACATCCGGTGCCCCTGAGCGACCAGCTGAAGCAGCTGGTCGAGCTCCACAAAGTCGCCGAACATGCCATGAAGGGCCTCATAGTTTGGCTCTGGCCATTGGAAGCCATGCCTGGGAGCTACTTTGGGCTAGTGCGGCGGCTGGTGGACGCCTGTCCACGGATTGAAGTCATCAAGCGCTCCGTCTGCATTGAAGGTGTCTGTTGGGCCCTTGCCCGTGCTAAAGTGCACTGGGGCAAGCTGGATGCGGAGAAGCTTGTGACGGACGGGCCACCGAAGGGCAAGGAGCATCGCACGCCCGAAATGTACTATGAGGGCCTCTCAAGGGTGCCCACGAATAGCGGATGAGTGCTCCAGATGTAATTTTGAATAGACTCACATTTGTTATCATGTACGCTGAAAACTTGTTCATATGCGCTAAGCAACGCTTGTTAATTTAAAATATTACCTTCATGCGGCCGCTTATCAAATTTGAGAGATGGCAAGTCGTTGGCTTCAGCCCCATGCCAAAGTGCTGGGGTGTTGGGATAAACTTGAGCACTCTTGTTCCCATTCTTGGGTCCATCTAGGAGGCGCCAACACAACGAACAAGGCAACCGGACTTATATTGCTTGAACACTCTCACTTAGCCATAGAATTCTATAATTTTAAATTTCGGCGAAGCCCCTAGTATTCGGAAGACCGAGTTTGGGGCGCTATCCATGCCTTGGCCGGACAACTCCGGTTCCTCGCTCTAAGTGGCATAAGTCTTTAGGGACCCGAAAAAACCTCTCGAACAGCGACCGGCTCTCGCCCTATCATGACGGTCAGTTTTTAATTTCTCCACTGTGGTGCTCGACCCAGCTCAACTGGGGCACAATCGCAGTGGTTCTCCCGGTGCTACGTTAGCCGATATAACGGAACGTAAGGTACCAAAATACGGGAGCCGGGAAAACCCAACTATTGACCCAAGACATGATTCGGAGCCGATTCATATAATGCTATAAGTTCGGGGTGCCGCACTTGTGAAAGTGTTCGGGCTTATCACACCATAATTTTGGGGTACTTAAGCCCCTGGTGTATTGGCCGTACCAAAGTGTACGGGTGCGACATGTCATGAAATGAACATATATAAAGAAAAGAGTGCAATAATAAGCAAAAGCTATGTATTGTTTATTCAAAAAGGTACTGCAATGAAAGCAGAACGATACAAATAGTGCGATAAGCAAGGGATGGGACTATCTAACATGTCCCCCTCCAGGGGTAAGCTGCGGGATGGTATGTAAAACAGGTATAATGCTCGTAATAGAGACCACATGAACACTCGACGTGGCTTTTCTACTTCCCTGGCTATTGCATCGTGAGTTCTGCGATTCTAGTGCCAGACAGGACTTCTGGAAAACGGAGTCCTGAAAGTGAGAAAAAATAAAAAGTAAAAAGAATGACACAATCGGGAGCCCCTGGTGCGGTCGAGCCACATTCTTGGCGTGCCGTGGTCGTGCCCCTCCCCATATGCCCATGGTATCTCCAGAGCGTAATTATGTACGCGTAATACTAGCTTCGCAATTTCGCGAGGGCTGGGGTTGCGGCCGGATTGCTACGCGTGCTTGAATTGTGCCAGGCGGTCTTGTTGTAGGTTACTCCGGACGCGCTTGACAGTGTCCGCACGCTTAGTGGCCGGACTCGAGAATTTCTGTGAGAGGCTGCTTTGTACCTCCGCCGCGAGGGCCGCCGTGTGCTCCTCCGTTCGGAGAGAGCGTTCGGTGTTTCCATTGACCGTTATTACTCCTCGAGGGCCTAGCATCTTGAGCTTGAGGTATGCGTAGTGCGGCACCGCATTGAACTTTGCAATGCGGTTCATCCAGCAAAGGCATGATAGCCGCCATGAACGGGACGATTTCAAGATTAACTCTTCGCTCGGAAGTTATCCGGGATCGAAGACCACTTCGAGTGTGGCGAGCCCGCATAATTGGCCTCTACACCGGTATGACGCCTTTAAAGGTCGTCTTTGTAGGTTTAATCCTTGAGGGTCTATGCCCATTTTGCGCACTATATCCTGATAAAGCAGGTTCAGGCTGCTACCGCCGTCCATCAGGACTCTGGTGAGGTGAAATCCATCGATAATTGGGTCAAGGACCAATGCGGCGAAACCGCCGTGACGAATGCTAGTGGGGTGGTCCCTTCGATCGAAGGTGATCGTGCAGGAAGACCATGGGTTGAACTTCGGGGCGACTGGCTCCATCGCATATACGTCCCTTAGTGCACGCTTCCGCTCCCTTTTGGGTATATGGGTTGCGTATATCATGTTCACCGTCCGCACTTGTGTGGCAAAACCCTTCTGTCCTCTATTGTTCGGCGGCCGGGGCTCTTCCTCGTCATCGCTATGCAGCCCCTTGTCATTGAGTTCGGCACTTAACTTGCCTGCTTGCTTGAACACCTAACAATCCATGTTGGTGTGATTGGCTTGTTTTTCGGGGGTGCCATGTATCTGGCACAAGCGATCGAGTATTCGGTCCAAGTTGTACGGGCCCTGGGTATTTCTTTTGAATGGCTTCTTCCGCTGACCGGGTTTAGAGCCTCTGAATCCGGCATTGACGGCCATATCTTCAGCATTATCGCCGTTAATGCGGCGCTTGTTCTTGTTGCGACGTGACCTGCCATTGCTATCCTTGGTATCCGAACTATCAGGGTGTTTGGCCAAGTTGTTGCTTCGGGCTAGCCAGCTGTCCTCTCCCGCACAAAAGCGGGTCATGAGTGTTGTGAGGGCTGCCATGGATTTCGCTTTTCTGTCCTAGGTGCCGGGCAAGCCACTCATCGCGGATGTTATGTTTGAAGGCTGCAAGGGCCTCTACATCCGGACAGTCAACGATTTGATTTTTCTTTGTGAGGAACCGTGTCCAGAATTGTCTGGCCGATTCTTCTGGCTGCTGAATTATGTGGCTAAGGTCATCAGCGTCTAGTGGTCGCACATATGTGCCCTGGAAGTTATCAAGGAATGCGGCTTCCAGGTCCTCCCAACAACCAATTGATTCTGCTGGCAAGCTGTTGAGCCAATGCCGAGCTGGTCCTTTAAGCTTGAGTGGGAGGTATTTGATGGCATGTAGATCATCACCACGGGCCATGTGGATATGGAGGAGATAGTCCTCGATCCAGACCGCAGGATCTGTGGTACCATCGTATGATTCGATGTTTACGGGTTTGAAGCCCTCGGGGATTTGATGATCCATTACTTCATCTGTGAAGCATAGTGGGTGTCTTGGCGCCTCAGATTGGGCTATATCACGGACGTAGCTCATATGAGCTTTGTCTCATCGTGTTCGGCCCGACTGGGTTTGCTGTATCCGGCGCGACGGTAATCATCCCGCGTCGGGCGCCCACGCGATCCGTAGATCGATCTTGTATGTTTTGCCTTATCCTCCAATATATCTCGCAAGTCCGGTGCGTTTTCCCGTGCCTTGGTACTTTTTGAGCAGCTTCATGGTGTGGCTTGAGCGGAGGGCCGAGAGGCTTCTCTGTCGCGGCCACGGGGTGGCCGGTCTGCCATGTCGTGCGCTGGTGACTTGGGTGCTTCCTCCTCTGATCGAGGCAACGGCCTGCGTTTGGGGTAGCTTTTGGAGGGGTGTTCGAGTTCATACTCTTCGGCTGCAAGGACTTCAGTCCATCTGTCAGCTAGCAGGTCTTGGTCAGCTCTAAGCTGTTGCTGCTTTTTCTTGAGGCTGCTTGCCATGGCTATAAGCCTGCGTTTGAAACGCTCTGTTGGCGGGATCCTCGTGCACGACAAATTGTCGTCGTCGAGGCTTGCCTCATCTTCCGAGGGAGGCGCATAATTATCGCCCTCGGCCTCTCTTTCTGCCGCAGACCGTCGTGCGGACTTGCTTCTCCCTCCTCCTATGCCGAGTCCTCTTTGGAGGGGGTTGTCTTCGCACCTGTCCGGTGTTATTATCTCCGTGCGGAATCACCGTTTTTTGTGGCGGGATTTAGAGCGGCGCCACGACGCCGGCGCTTGGTTGCTTTTTGAGGGTCATCCTCCGTTGTTCCATCGTCGTTCCCATCTTTTGGGATATCCACCATGTATATGTCATATGACGACGTGGCCTTCCACTGCCCTGTAGGCACTGGGTCTTGGTCGCCTCCGCGCCGCCGTCCATACCGCCGATGTCTTGAGTCAAAGTCGAGCATGTCGGTTAAATCATCGGCAGTGGCTACAAAGTGGGTGGTGGGTGGGCGTTGAATTTCGCCGTCCAGATCCCAACCTTCTGTCCGTAGTCCGCGGGGCTCTCGGATAAAGAGAGAGACTTTAGTGAATTCAGGATGTCGCCAAAGGGCGAGTCTTGAAAGATGTCCGCGGCGATGAACTCCATAACGGCGCCCAATCGGATTCGATTGGCGGCGCGAGAGGTTGAGTCCGGAGAGGAGTCCGCACCACAGAGTCAAGGTCCTCGCAGGACATGGATGGAGTTCGCTCGATCGCCGTGAGAGATCGTAGCCCCGAGGCGGTGTCCAACCACTCGCCCTCGATCGGGGAATCCGGCCCGGATTAAGGGTCGGAGCGAGGCTGGTGCGGCCTCCGTGGCATTGTTCGGCTGCAGAGCTAGATCATGCCCATCGAGACAAGGCGCACGCTTGCAGCTGCGGCTCGAATCCGTCAAGATCAAGTCTCGCGGATATCGGCCGATAGTTCAAACTTCCAAATCTGACTGATGGCGGGGCGTAGCTTCGATCTGCTCCGGATGGCCAAGAGAATTGCCCGCATGCAAAGCCGCCGAATACGAAGATATGTCCGGGGAGAAAAGTCTCACCCTGGACCGCGTCGTTGTTGATGATCGAAGGAGCCATCGGGCCTATCGGTGACGACACAGAGGAACTCTCAATGAAAGCACCAATGTCGGTGTCAAAACCGGCGGATCTCGGGTAGGGGGTCCCGAACTGTGTGACTAGGCGGATGGTAACAGGATACAAGGAACACGATGTTTTTACCCAGGTTCGGGCTCTCTCGATGGAGGTAATACCCTACTCCTGCTTGATTAATATTGATGATATGGGTAGTACAAGAGTAGATCTACCACGAGATCAAGGAGGCTAAACCCTAGAAGCTAGCCTATGGAATGATTATTGTTTGTCCTACGGACTAAAACCCTCCGGTTTATATAGACACCGGATAGGTTAGGGTTACACTGAGTCAGTTACAATGGTAGGAGATCTACATATCAGTATCGCCAAGCTTGCCTTCCACGCCAAGGAAAGTCCCATCCGGACAGGGGACGAAGTCTTCAATCTTGTATCTTCATAGTCTTGGAGTCCGGCCGTGATGATAGTTCGGCTATCCGGACACCCCCTAGTCCAGGACTCCCTCACCTCCCCTCTATATATTTAGGTGGAGGGGCATGGGAAACAGCCCCTCCAAGCCCTAGGGCGCAGCTAAGGGGGAGAGGCCTTAGACTCCAAGTCCAATCCTATTCCTACTAGAACTCCTTCATTTTTTATCTTCCCTAGCCACTTGTGGACTTCCGGACCCCTCCAGAATCCTCCGGAACCTTCTGGAAGCTTCCTGGTACAATACCAAAAAAACTGCACCTTTTTCCACAACCCAAAATATGACTTCCCAGATATAAATCTTTACCTCTCGACCATTCCGAGACTCCTCGTGACATCCGGGACTCCGAACAACATTTGGTTACCACTCATCAAATATCCCAATACTACTCTAGCGTTAACGAACGTTAAGCGTGCGACCCTGCGGGTTAGGGAATTATGTAGTCATGACTGAGACACCTCTTTGGTCAATAACCAATAGCGGGACCTGGATGCTCGTATTGATTCGTACATATTGCACGAAGACCTTTTATCGGTTGAACCTTTATGACAACATACGTAATTCCCTTTGTCTGTCGGTATGTTACTTGCCCGAGATTCGATCATCGGTACCTAGTTCAATCTTGTTACCAGCAAGTCTCTTTACTCGTTCCGTAATACATCATCTTGCAACTAAATCCTTAGTCACTTTGCTTGCAAGCTTCTTGTGATGTGTATTTGTAGCGACCAGACCTCAAACAGTCTGATCTCTGTGCTCAGGTGTCATCCCTGGATCAGTAATGCTGACACCACACAGTACTTGAAGGATTTATAACAGAGTAGCAATCACACACTTATTACATCGAATGTCTCAAAAGAGAACTTAGCAAAATAAATATGGTTTAAGGCCATCTAACAACGATAACAGCGGAAGGCTTGGAAGATAAGCGACTCCATCAACTCCAACGACATCACTGAGTATAGAACCACGACCTAAAAGCACCTTACTCGTCGTCTGAAAAGTCTGCAACATGAAAAGTTGCAGCCCGAAACGGGTCGGCACATGGAATATGCTGGCAATGTAAAACATAGAGAGTAATGAAAGAGTAATCCTATACTACATGCATATATGGCTGGTGGAAAGCTCTATGGTTACAGTTTTGCGAAAAGCCAATTTTTCCCTACTGCAAAGGAATAAATTTATTTAACTATCATTGTGGTTGTTAAACATTGAGAATGGTTGACAGCATCCTCAATCCCGATTAAAATAATCATCATTAAAACCCAACAAAATTAATTAAAGTAACATGATGAGATTCACATGATATCCAAGTACTAGATACTCAAAACGTCCATAACCGTGGACACGGCTAACCATGATTAGTTTATACACTCTGCAGAGGTTTGCGCACTTTTCCCCACAAGACTCGATCGCCTCCGTTGGATTTCTCGCACTACATGATGTTTGAGAAACGGATGACCAAGACACAGTCTTTCAGAAGCGCTAGCACCTTACGAAGGGTAGACCGGTACACCTACTTTCCCCTACATCTGCTAGTCTACCCGTAAGAGTTCGCACAACATAATCAACTATGCCAGAGCCCATAATGGCTTGTGGCTACACACGGAAGTTTCTAGTTTGAATAATCTCATGATCCCTTTGAGCCTGGGTGGCAGTCCAAAAACAACAAGCAAGTCCTGGAATAACCAGGTACCTCAATCCACCCAGATGTGTATTAATGTTGCCACCTTAAATAAACCATTAATTAACAATCTCACATATGTCATGGAAATCACTCACCCAATCCACGTCTACTTGCATAGCATGGCAAAATAAGCAAACGTAGAAGTAACTCCCAAGGGTTTGATAATAAAACAGGTAATAGGTACTACCTCATCTACTTCCCAAAACCCACAATTTAATTTGATCCTAATCATGCAATTTTTGAGGATTGATCTAATGCAATAAAAACTAGGTATTGGAAAAGGTATGATCAAAGTGTTCCTTGCCTTGCTGATGATCCGCGAGACCTAGAGACTCGAAATAACAGGCGGCGCACTCTGGGTATTCTATCGCAGACAAACAAACAAGCATACAATCAGTACCCATCTAATGCACAGGTAAATCTCAAATAAAAGATCTAACCAGAAAGTTCAACTTAAGAACTCCGGTTTGCAAAAAGAATCAAATCAAACGAAGCAACGAAAGTCAAACGGCGAAAGAAAACAGCTTCGTTTTACTAATCTGGATCTAAGTCAAATTTTACATAAGCAAAAACTGGTTTAAGTTGGTTATTCGGAAAGAGGGTTTCGAGGCGAAACTCCAGGCGCTTGAATCGCCTGATTCTGATAAACGAGCGAAAAGTTATACTAAAACGAAAATCGGATCAGAAATCGCGATCAGAAAATAATCGCGGAAAATCCGAGAAAAAGAAAAACGACGAACAGGTTAACGAACGAACGTTCGTTAACTAGATCTAAACGACGAACACGTTCGTTAAAACGAACGAACGAGCGAACGCTCGCTATTTAACCGAACCGAAAATAAATAAACTGATCTAATAAAAAAAGGAAACTTAAAAAGAACCGGCGAAAAACCGAACGGTTTTTCGAGAAAACCGGCGGCACGGAAAACGAGGAAACCTCGGGCGGCAGGTCGGCGGCTCTGGTAGTCGGCGCAGCGGCGGGCTGGGCTCAAGGCGGCGGCTAGGGTTAGGGCGGCGGCGGCTGGCTGGGGTGGCGAAATTTGGTGGGGCGTGGCGGGGCTCGGCGGCGCTATTTAAAGGCTTCCCCCGGGCGGTGTCCCGCTCGGATACGTCCCGAAGTCGGTTCATTTTTTGTAATAATTCCACGCAGAAAAACGAACAAAAGAAATACTAAACGGACTCCAAAAATCCCGAAATAAATTTTCTTCGGCTTCTAAAATCAAGCCGGACTAGATGAACATTTATTAGGGCCTAAATGCAAATTTTGAAAAACACATATTTTCCTAAATTCAAATAAAAGGCGAAAAACTCCAAAATAAAATCTTAATTGATTTTATTATTAAATCCTCAATATTTCTTTGTTTTGGGAAAGTCATTTTATTCCCTCTCTCATATTTTTGTAGTAGAAATAACTGATGATAGAATAATTAAAATCAAATGATCCCATTTTCAAAATTTGAGAAAAACTCAAATATGAAAATAACGTATTCCCAACTCTATCCGTGGGTCCTTGAGTCGCGTAGAATTTCTAGGATCAAAACCCAAAGCAAATAAAATATGATATGCATTGATGATCTAATGTATAACATTTCAAATTGAAAATTTGGGATGTTACAAACCTACCCCCCTTAAGAGGAATCTCGCCCTCGAGATTCGGGTTGGCTAGAAAAAATGTGAGGGTGGTCCTTTTGCAAATCTTCCTCTCGCTCCCAGGTGGCTTCATCTTCGGTGTGGTGGCTCCACTGAACCTTGCAGAACTTGATAACCTTGCTGCGGGTAACTCGACTGGCAACCTTGAGAATCTTAACTGGTTTATCCTCATAGGTCAAATCGTTATTCAACTGAATCGCTTCCAATGGCACTGTATCCCTTAGTGGTATTTCAGCCATCTCCACATGGCACTTCTTTAACTGGGAAACGTGGAATACATCATGAACTCCTGACAATCCTTCGGGCAATTCCAACTTGTAGGCTACTTCTCCCATACATTCCAAAATATGATATGGTCCTGCAAAACGTGGTGCTAACTTTCCCTTAACTCCAAAATGCTTAATTCCTCGTAGTGGAGATACTCGAAGATAAACTCTGTCTCCAATGTCGTAAACTGTCTCCTTGCGCTTTGAATCCGCATAACTCTTCCGCCTGGACTGGGCTACCTTAAGCCTATCGCGAATCAACTTCACTTTCCGTTCATACTCCTTAATCAAATCCGGTCCGAACAACTGGCGGTCTCCAACTTCATCCCACAACAACGGGGTCCTGCACCTCCTTCCGTACAAGGCTTCAAAAGGGGCCATTTTCAAACTGGATTGATAACTGTTGTTGTAAGAGAATTCCGCATATGGCAAATTGTCGTCCCAACTAGATCCATAATCTAGTGCACAAGCTCTCAGCATATCCTCCAAAATTTGATTGACTCTCTCGGTCTGTCCATCTGTCTGCGGGTGGAAAGCTGTTCTAAACTCCAGCCTGGTACCCAAAGTTTCATGCAACTTCTTCTAGAACTTTGAGGTGAATTGGGTTCCTCTATCAGATACGATACTCCTCGGAACTCCATGTAAACATACAATCCTGGTCATGTATATCTTCGCCAACTTAGCACTGGTGTAAGTGGTCTTCACTGGGATGAAATGAGCTACCTTCGTCAACCGATCCACTACAACCCAAATTGAGTCATAGCCGGAACGAGTCCTGGGTAAACCCGTGATAAAATCCATGCCTAGTTTATCCCACTTCCATTCGGTATCGGCAATGGCTGTAATAATCCTCTTGGCTTCGATGCTCGCCTTTACTCTCTGACATACATCACAAACTGCTACATATTCCGCAATATCTTTCTTCATTCCGGTCCACCAGAAAGTATTCTTCAAATCCAAATACATCTGGGTATTTCCTGGGTGAATCGAATATGGTGAATCATGTGCCTCTTGCAAAATCAACTTCCTGATCTCCGGGTCATTGGGCACATAAACACGATCTTCAAACCATAGGGTGTCATGCTCATCCTCACGAAATCCCTTAACTTTTCCTTCGCTCATTTTCTCCTTTATAGAGGCAATCTCATATCATAATCCTTGATGAGCTCCAACCATCTCCTTTGTCTGAGGTTTAACTCCTTCTGCGTGAAAATGTACTTCAAACTCTTGTGATCCGTATACACCTCACAATGATTAAATGAGGAAATGCCTCCATGTTTTCAATGCATGCACTACGGCTGCTAACTCCAAATCATGCATGGCATAATTCAATTCGTGAGGTTTCAGTTGTCGTGAAGCATACGAAACAACTCTTCCCTCCTGCATGAGCACTGCTCCAAGTCCTCGACGTGAAGCGTCGTAATACACCTCATAATCTTTAGTCTGGTCTGGCGAAATCAACACTGGTGAGGTAACCAAACGTTTCTTCAACTCCTGGAAATTAGTCTCACACTCCTCAGTCCATATGAACTTGGTATCTTTCTTCAGCAACTCCGTCATAGGTTTTGCAATCTTTGAGAAGTTCTCAATAAATCTCCGGTAGTATCCTGCCAGTCCAAGGAAACTCCGGATCTCTCCAACTATTGTTGGTGCTTCCCAATTGGTCACAGTGTTAACCTTTGTGGGGTCAACCGCTATTCCTTCTCCGGATATAACGTGTCCGAGTAACCCAACTTCCTTCAACCAAAACTCACATTTGCTGAAATTGGCATATAACTGATGTTCTCTGAGCTTCTCCAGTACCAATCGCAAATGTTCCTTATGTTCCTCTTCATTCTTCGAGTAAACCAAAATATAATCAATGAACACTATGACGAACTTATCCAAAAACTCCATAAACATCTTGTTCATCATGTTCATAAAATAGGCAGGTGCGTTAGTCAGACCAAATGACATAACGGTATACTCATACAGTCCATATCTTGTGGTGAATGTTGTCTTGGGTATATCCTGCTCTCGAATCTTCAACTGATGGTATCCTGATCGTAAATCAATTTTGGAAAACACCTTAGCTCCTTGCAACCGATCAAACAGATCATTGATCATTGGTAGTGGGTACTTGTTCTTGATCGTTACTTCATTCAATCCACGATAATCAACAACCATCCTTAACGATCCATCCTTCTTTTCCACTAGAACTACAGGTGATCCCCAAGGTGAAGAACTTGGGCGAATGTAACCTTTATCCAATAACTCCTTAATCTGCTTCTTAATCTCCACCAAATCCTTTGCGGGCATCCTGTATGGTCTCTTTGATATTGGCCAT
Source organism: Aegilops longissima (assembly GCA_021605205.1). Classification (NCBI taxonomy): domain Eukaryota; kingdom Viridiplantae; phylum Streptophyta; class Magnoliopsida; order Poales; family Poaceae; genus Aegilops; species Aegilops longissima. Next base: position 654,434,092 of record CM038682.1, on the reverse strand, counting down.
GTGCCTGGTAAAAGCTCAATCAAAAACTCAATATGCCGATCCGGTGGCATGCCTGGCAACTCTTCTGGAAATACGTCAGGGAAATCCTTTACCACTGGTACTTCCTCCTGCACAACTCCTGATAAGGAATTTACTTGCATCCTATATGGCACATGCCGGGATACATACTTGATCCTTCTTCCTTCTGGTGTCGTAAGCAAAATTGTCATACTGGCGCAATCGATGTTTCCTCCATACATCAACAGCCAATCCATACCAAGAATTACATCAAATCCTTGGGATTCCAGAATAATTAAATCCGTTGGGAAAATATGCCTTCCTATACTTAATGGCACTTGAAAACATCCTTGACTGGCCATATACTCCGCTCCTGGTGAGCTTACTAGCATAGGTGTTTTAAGAACCCTAGTGGGCAGACTATACTTATCCACAAATCCCCTTGATACGTATGAATGCGATGCACCAGTATCAAAAAGAACGAGTGCAGTAAATGAATTAGCCAAAAACTTACCTATTACTGCATCGGGCTGAGCTTCAACCTCCTCCACGCTAACGTGGTTCACCTGTCCCCTGTTGAAAGGGTTTGGCTTCTTTCCAGAGCTTCCAGTGCCATTCTGGCCTTCAGAACATTCATTTGCATAATGCCCAGTCTTATTGCACTTAAAGTAAGTGATTTGGCTCAGGTCTTTCTTGGCTGGGGTTGATGGGTTGGTACAGTTCTGGCCGTTGCTTCCTCCATTCCCATTACCATTCTTGGGGTCATTATGGTTGTGTGAACTACCTCCTCCATGGGTATGATGAAAATGAACTCCCGGTTTAGGGGTAAAACGGGGCTTCTGCTGAGTTCCAGAATTGTACTTCCCTTGTCCATACTTCCTCTTGCGGTTTTCAATCTTCTGCTGCTTCCCCTCAATCATAAGAGCACGATCTACCAACTCCTGGTAGTTATTGAAGCTTGCTACCATCAACCGCATACTCAGCTCGTCGTTCAGTCCCTCTAGAAACTTCTCCTGTTTAGCTGCATCCGTAGCAACGTCATCTGGGGCATAACGTGCTAGCTTACTAAAGTCATCCACATACTGGCCAACTGTCCGTCCTCCTTGGCGCAACTTGCGAAACTCACGCTTCTTCATGGCCATAGCTCCTGCTAAAACATGGGCAGTACGGAAAGCTTGCTAAAACTGATTCCATGTGACAGTGTCTACAGGGTAAGTGGCTGTAAAATTCTCCCACCATGCTGCTGCGGGTCCTTCTAGCTGATGTGTGGCAAATTTCACCTTTTCCCCTTCTGTACATCCTGCAGTGGTCAACTCCCTCCCTATCTTACGGAGCCAATCATCTGCCACTATTGGCTCGGTGCTACTGGAAAATAGCGGCGGATTCAGCCTAAGAAAACGGGTTAAATGATCAACAGGTGGTGGTGGTGGGTTGTTGTTGTTGTTGTTGTTGTTGTTGTTGTTGTTGTTGTTGTTGTTGTTGTTGTTGTTGTTGTTGTTGTTGTTGTTGTTGTTCTGGTTCTGGACTAGCAACGCATCAACGCATTCTCTCTTTGGATCAACTGAGTGAGCTCCGGTGGGAAAGCAAATCCATTGTCACGTCTCGGAGGCATCTGAGGGTTTGTAGAAAAGGCGAGAGTTAAGAATAGAATGGGGTCTAAAGAGAAAACACTACGCAATGCACATGAGACAAAACACACAAAATCACTTCATTCAATCAAGCAAAAGCATACAAACGGTCTAGAACTATCGCAAAATTGCGTGGACTATGCTATGTACATGGTGGAACACTACTACTGTTATGGTGGTCAACTAGAAAAACTGCTCCGATGAAGATTCCATGATTTCCGCTCCAGCTTCATCAACATAGTCATCATCACTATCGTCGGGGTCCGAGTCGGTGTCGTCGATGATGATATAATTATCCGGACAAGTTGAATCGTCATCTTCTCTTTTGGGTGCTGAACCTCCCATAAATACTCCAATCTTCTCCTTAAGGTCGTTGTTCTGTCTCACTAGAGTGATGATCTCCTCCATGTAGTCTTCACGTGTAGCCTTGAGTTCTTCTTCTAGCTCCTTGATCTTGGTCATGGCCTTCTGTAGATCCTCCATACCTGCGCACATCTGGTTCTCCTGGCGTCGGATGTGCTGGTTTAATTCCTGAATGTAAGCTACGATTGATCTGTCCCTCCTGGTGCTGATCATGTCCCATTGCTCATCGCGGCGCCCACAAATCTGGTAGATGGTATTCTTGAGATCATTGTGGTAAACCTTTCCAATTCGGCCCATGGCGATATGGGCTGCCATGCTCTTTCCTAGGCTCCAAGTTGGTGCATCAAAGGAAAACTCTATGGGTTCCGTGACTGGTGCAAATGTCCTGCCTGGAATTTGAACTTGAATCATCCAACGCTCCTCTTCAGGTAAAGTGGCGTTGAAAATCCCGGTGAAGCTTGGTATTCCTATGTTCAGGTATCTAGTGACTTCCTTCAAGTGATATCCAAAGGGTGTATCTTCATCAGGTTGTGTGAACTTGTTCCTTGCATCCGCCATCCTAAAAGAATAGAAAAGATGAGGAGTCAGAAATGAGAAGAAAGAGTAGTGATCTAGGGCTTTAGCTTAGTGGCCGTGTCCTACAGTCAACGTGTGCTCTAATACCATCTTTGTAGCGAACAGACTCAAACAGTCTGATCTTTGTGCTCAGGTGTCATCCCTGGATCAGTAATGCTGACACCACACAGTACTTGAAGGATTTATAACAGAGTAGCAATCACACACTAATTACATCGAATGTCTCAAAAGAGAACTTAGCAAAATAAATATGGCTTAAGGCCATCTAACAACGATAACAGCGGAAGGCTTGGAAGATAAGCGAGTGCATCAACTCCAACGGCATCACTGAGTATAGAACCACGACCTAAAAGCACCTTACTCTTCGTCTGAAAAGTCTGCCACATGAAAAGTTGCAGCCCGAAACGGGTCAGCACATGGAATATGCTGGCAATGTAACACATAGAGAGTAATGAAAGAGTAATCCTATACTACATGCATATATGGCTGGTGGAAAGCTCTATGGTTACAGTTTTGCGAAAAGCCAATTTTTCCGTACTGCAAAGGAATAAATTTATTTAACTATCATGGTGGTTGTTAAACATTGAGAATGGTTGACAACATCCTCAATCCCGATTAAAATAATCATCATTAAAACCCAACCAAATTACATAAAGTAACATGATGAGATTCACATGATATCCAAGTACTAGATACTCAAAACGTCCATAACCGGGGACACGGCTAACCATGATTAGTTTATACACTCTGCAGAGGTTTGCGCACTTTTCCCCACAAGACTCGATCGCCTCCGTTGGATTTCTTGCACTACAAGATGTTTGAGAAACGGATGACCGAGACACAGTCTTTCAGAAGCGCTAACACCTTACGAAGGGTAGACCGGTATACCTACTTTCCCCTACATCTGCTAGTCTAACCGTAAGAGTTCGCACAACATAATCAACTATGCCAGAGCCCATAATGGCTTGTGGCTGCACACGGAAGTTTCTAGTTTGAATAATCTCATGATCCCTTTGAGCCTGGGTGGCGGTTCAAAAAAAAAACAGGCAAGTCCTGGAATAACCAGGTACCTCAATCCACCCAGATATGTATTAATGTTGCCACCTTAAATAAACCATTAATTAACAATCTCACATCTGTCATGGAAATCACTCACCCAATCCACGTCTACTTGCATAGCATAGCAAAATAAGCAAACGTAGAAGTAACTCCCAAGGGTTTGATAATAAAACAGGTAATAGGTACTACCTCATCTACTTCCCAAAACCCACAATTTAATTTGATCCTAATCATGCAATGTTTGAGGATTGATCTAATGCAATAAAAACTGGGTATTGGAAAATGTATGATCAAAGTGTTACTTGCCTTGCTGATGATCCACGAGACCTAGAGACTCGAAATAATAGGCGCGCACTCCGGGTATTCTATCGCAGACAAACAAACAAGCATACAATCAGTACTCATCTAATGCATAGGTAAATCTCAAATAAAAGATCTAACCAGAAAGTTCAACTTAAGAACTCCGGTTTGCAAAAAGAATCAAATCAAACGAAGCAACGAAAGTCAAACGGCGAAAGAACACAGCTTCGTTTTACTAATATGGATCTAAGTCAAAGTTTACAGAAGCAAAAACTGGTTTAAGTTGGTCATTCGGAAAGAGGGTTTCGAGACGAAACTCCAGGCGCTTGAATCGCCTGATTCCGATAAACGAGCGAAAAGTTATACTAAAACGAAAATCGGATCAGAAATCGCGATCAGAAAATAATCGCGGAAAATCCGAGAAAAAGAAAAACGACGAACATGTTAACGAATGAACGTTCGTTAACTAGATCTAAACGACGAACACGTTCGTTAAAATGAACGAACGAGCGAACGCTCGCTATTTAACCGAACCGAAAATAAATAAACCGATCTAATAAAAGAAGGAAACTTAAAAAAAAACGGCGAAAAACCGACGGAAAACAGAACGGTTTTTCGAGAAAACCGCGGCGCGGAAAACGAGGCAACCTCGGGCGGCGGGTCGGCAGCTCGGTGAGTCGGCGGCGGGCGGCGGCGCTGGTGGCTGGTGGGCGGCGGCGGCGGCGGGGCGTCGGCGGCAAGGCTCGAGGCGGGCGGCGGCTAGGGTTTGGCGGTGGCGGTGGCTGGCTGGCGGGGCTGGTGGGCTGGGCCGGCGACGCATATTTTTCCTAAATTCAAATAAAAGGCGAAAAACTCCAAAATAAAATCTTATTTGATTTTCTAATTAAATCCTCAATATTTCTTTATTTTGGGCAAGTCATTTTATTCCCTCTCTCATATTTTTGTAGTAGAAATAATTGATGATAAAATAATTAAAATCAAATGATCCCATTTTCAAAATTTGAGAAAAATTCAAATATGAAAATAACAAATTCCCAACTCTCTCCGTGGGTCCTTGAGTTGCGTAGAATTTCTAGGATCAAAACCCAAAGCAAATAAAAGATGATATGCATTGATGATCTAATGTATAACATTCCAAATTGAAAATTTGGGATGTTACAGTATTACTGATACATCTCCAACGTATCTATAATTTATTATTGTTCCATGCTATTATATTATCATTCTTGGATGTTTTACAATCATTTTATATCATTTTTTGGTACTAACCTATTGGCATAGTGCCAAGTGCCAGTTGTTGTTTTTGCATGTTTTTTACATCGCAGGAAATCAATATCAAATGGAGTCCAAACACCGCGAAACTTTTTATGGATTTTTTATAGACGAGAAGACTCCCGATGGGCCAGAGCAGCACCTGGGGTGAGGGAGTCCTGGACTAGGGGGTGTCCTGATAGCCGAACTATCATCTTTGGCCGGACTCCTAGACTATGAAGATACAAGATTGAAGACTTCGTCCCTTGTCCGGATAGGACTTTCCTTGGCGTGGAAGGCAAGCTTGGCGATACAGATATGTAGATCTCCTACCATTGTAACCGACTCTGTGTAACCCTAACCCTATTCGGTGTCTGTATAAACCGAAGGGTTTTAGTCTGTAGGACAGAACAACAATCATACCGTAGGCTAGCTTCTAGGGTTTAGCCTCTCTGATCTCGTGGTAGATCTACTCTTGTACTACCCATATCATCAATATTAATCAAGTAGGAGTAGGGTTTTACCTCCATCGAGAGGGCCCGAACCTGGGTAAAAACATTATGTCACTTGTCTCCTGTTACCATCGAGAGTTCCTCTGTGTCGTCACCGATAGGCCCGATGGCTCCTTTGATCATCAACAACGATGCAGTCCAGGGTGAGACCTTTCTCCCCGGACAGATCTTTGTATTCGGCGGCTTTGCACTGCGGGCCAATTCGCTTGGCCATCTGGAGCAGATCGAAAGCTACGCCCCTGGCCATCAGGTCAGGTTTGGAAGTTTAAACTACACGGCCGACATCCGCGGAGACATGATCTTCAACGGATTCGAGCCGCAGCCCAGCGCGCCGCACTATCTCGATGGGCATGATCTAACTCTGCCGCCGAACAGTGTCCTGGAGGCCGCACAAGAGTCCGCTCCGACCATTGATTCGGAGTCGATCTCGCCGATCAAGGATGGTTGGTTGGACACCACCTCGGGGGCTGAAATCTCTACGTCGATCGAGCCGAACACCATCCCTGTCCGTCGCGAAGCTCGTGACTCCCAGGTGCCGGACTCCTCTCCGGACTCCGAACCTTCCACGCCCGCCAATCAGATCGATTGGGCGCGGTTATGGAATTCACTGCGCACAAGACATCTTTCAAAGACCCTTTCGGCGATATCCTGAACTCACTAAAGTCTCTCTGCTTATCAGGAGAGCCCTGGCCGGACTACGGTCGGGAAGGTTGGGATTCGGACGACGAGGAAATTCAACGCCCACCCACCACCCACTTCGTAGCCACTGTCGATGATTTAACCGACATGCTCGACTTCGACTCAAGACATCGACGGTATGGACGACGATGTCGAGAGCGACAAGAACCAGCGCCACAGAGACCGGAAGGCCACCACAACTCACGATGTGTGCATGGTGGATACACCCAAGGGAAGCAATAGCGAGGAGCAACGGGACACTGCGAAAAGTAATCCTCCTGAAAAGCAGTCAAAATGGCGACGTAAGCGCCGCTCAAAACCCCACCTTGACAAAGACAGCACCCACACAGACCCAGCCATAGAGCAGGGCGAGCCGGCCGACGACAAACATGCCATGGAGCAACCATCCGAACAAGATAACTTGGATAAACAACCCGTCCCCGGCAATGACAGCAGTTCGGACAATCTCTCGTCGGACATATCATTGGAGCAGAAGAACCTCCACAGAGAGCTCGTCGTCACTGCACGTAGCCTAAAAAAGCAGAAACGGAAGCTCAAAACAGCGGAAGACGAATTCCGAATGAGATGGAGCAAAGTACTCAACACCACAGACAAATATGGCGATAACCGCCGAACAAAGAGCTACCCAAAGCGAAAACTACTGCCCGAATTCGACGAGGAGGCCGTAGAGCCCCCACGATCAAAGAACAAAGAGGCCGCCCGGTCGGATAGACGACCACGTGGCGAATATAGAGTGGCAAGCGGCGCCGCACACAAGCCGGCACGCGATCCGCGTAAGGAATCGCACCAAAAGAATGGCCCAGTCAGGTCTATCTACGGGCCAAGAAAGCAAGCTCTAGAGAGCAACACAGCGGGTCTAGTATTCGAACACCACGGCATACCCAAATACAGGGGCGCCGCACATCCCCTATGTTTCACCGATGAGGTGCTGGATCACGAATTTCCAGCGGGATTCAAACCCGTAACATAGAGGCATACGACGGAACAACAGACCTCAGAGTGCGGATCGAGGATTACATCCTGCACATACACATGGCGGAGGAGATGACCTCCACGCCATAAAATACTTACCCTCAAACTCAAAGGGCCAGCTCGGCATTGGCTTAAAAGCCTTCCGAAAACACCATTGAAGTTGGGAAGAGCTCGAGGACGCGTTTGGGCAAATTTTCAGGGGACCTATGTCCGCCCTCCGGATCTGACGATCTAAGTCACATAACTCAATAGCCCCGAGAGTCAGCCCGAAATTTCGGAACAGGTTCCTTACCAAAAGAACCAAATAGTCGTCTCTGTCGGACGCCAAGCCTTAGCAGCCTTCAAACACAACGTCCGAGACGAATGGCTCGCCAGACACCTCGGCCAAGAAAAGCCGAGAACAATGGCCGCATTAACAAGCCTCATGACCCGCTTTTGCGCGGGAGAGGATAGCTGGCTAGCAGGATGTAGCACCAGCGACCCAAGTACATCCGATGTCAGGGATGGAAATGGGAAACCACGACGCAACAAGGACCAGCGCCGGAGCAGGGGAAACAGTCCGAAGAGCGCAACAGTCAATGCCAGATTCAAAAGCTCTCAGCAGAACAATAAAAAACTGCCCCTTAAGGACAATAGCGATGAGCTATCCAACTTAAATAAAATCTTGAACAAGATATGTCAAATCCACAGTACTCCCGGGAAGCCTGCAAACCACACCCACAGAAATTGTTGGGTCTTCAAGCAGTTCGGCAGACTCAACGCCGAACACAAGGGCTCGACACACCAAGTGAGGATGATGAAGAACCCCACAAGCGAGCACCGAAAACAAAAGAATTTCCCACAAGAGGTTAAAACAGTAAACTCACTTCACGTGATAAAAGGAAAAACAGAGCGGCGCCCACTAAAATGCGCGCGCATGTACTACCCTAGCGGAGTACCAACACTTGTTGTCAAAACCAATCACCTTCGACCATCAGGACTACTCCGAAAGTATCCGGAACGCAGGATGGACTGCCTTGATATTGGATCCTATAATCGACGGATTCCAATTTACACAAGTCCTCATGGACGGCGGCAGTGACATAAACCTGATATATCAGGACACAATCCGCAGGATGGGGATAGACCCAACCAAAATTAGCCATAGCAACACTTCCTTTAAAGGAATAATGCCAGACACATATGCCCATTGTACGAGCTCCCTAATATTAGAAGTTATGTTCGGTTCATCCGACAACTTCCGTCGCGAAAAGTTAGTCTTCCATGTCGCCCCATTTAAAAGTAGCCATCAAGCACTATTGGGACGCGAAGCTTTCGCCCGCTTCAACGCAATTCCGCATTATGCATCTCTTACACTTAAAATGCCCGGTCCACGAGGCATCATCTCATTAAAGGGAAACTCTGAGTATTCCTTGAATACGGAAAAATGTGAGACTGCCTTGACAGCCTCACACTAATACGGCTTTGCTGATCAAAGCATCTAAAGTAGGTCGTTCAGACCCCGGACACGGTTAGGCGAGTCCAGCATAAATAAACACGATGCTTACTAGCCGCGTACCCCCCTTACAAGGGGCTCCACGTATGTACAACAAGAGACAATAAAGCTCAATTTTATTCATTTTTTGAATCGTACTCTGTTTATTTCAAATTACATTTTTCGCACGATCTTTTTTCAACTAAGTTCCTCTCTTTTACAGATGAACGTTGTGCTATACCCGTCCAGGATACGGCACAACGGAGACACAGGCGCAGACGTGCAGCAGGGACCCGTTGCAAGGATTCTTTTCAGATTAAGACCCTGCGTAAACCTTTCTCACTGTCTCTTGTTGCTATTCATCCCCCGGTCTCTTGTTATAACCGAGGAGGAGGCTGGCGTTTTGGCATCGGCCGCGTCAGAATTTTGCACGTACCTGGACACCAGGGGCTTGTTATCAAGGGCATTGTTTGGCCCGCTTTATAAAAGACCGAATACCTTAGGGAGTGTTCGGCGTCTCGAGTTAGGCCTTATATGCATCAGCTCCGAATCATGTCTTTGGTCAAATGTTGGGTTTGCCCAGCTCCTGTGTTTTGCTGCCTTACGGTCCGTTCTATCGGCTAACGCGGCACCAGGAGAACTACTGCGATTGTGCCCCGGTTCGGCCGGGCGAGCACCTCAGTAGAGAAAGCCGAAAACTGACTGTCATGATATAGCGAGACTGGTCAACCACTCGATGACCCACTGGAATGTTTAGAATTCCTCCGCTTTAATGAAGAACCGTTTCCCGGTCAGGCATATACGCACCCCGAATTTGGGAGAGTGCGGTGCCTCCAGGGGCTATATAGTAGCCCCACCATCGAACTCCTATGGCTAAGTGAAAGTGATAAAGCATTATAGTCCGGTTGCCTAGTTTGCTACGCTACCACCTCCTTAATAGGACCAAGACATTGGATTAAGTGTGAAAAAGTGCCTTCTTTGCAAACACCCCCGCACTATGTGCGTGGGGGCTGAAGCCGAAGACTGCCATCTTTCAGGTTATATATACGTATACATCAACGGCCGCACAGAGAGTAGTTTACTACTTGAATGCACAAGTATAAAAAGATCTTATATTATATTGAAACATTGTTTCATAAGTTACACATGTCATTCAAACATAACATCCTTCGAACACTGCGTCTCTATTAAATGAGGGCCCGGAAGAACTTCCTCAAAATAGCGCTCGAATGGTACTCGGCTTCCGTCCGAATATGGGGACGCAACGTCGGTGGCCTTCATTTCTGCCCAGTATGTCTTGACACGGGCAAGAGCCATCCGCGCACCCTCAATGCACGCCGACCGCCTCATTGCGTCGATACGCGGTACCGCACCAAGGAACTGCTGCACTAAGCCAAAATAACTCTTCGGCTGAGGTTTCCCCGGCCACAAATGAGTCACGAGATGCTTCATGGCAAGTCCGGCCAATCGATTCAGCTCGGCCCATTCGGCCAACCGATCGGCTAACGGAAGAGGACGCTCTGGACTATGGAACTGTGACCAAAACAGCTCTTCCCTTTTGTGCCCCTTCTGGCCACGGAAGTGCTCGATCGCGTCTGCGGCGCTCGCCGCTAAATCCAGATAAGCATCCTCCGAACTCCACAACCGGTCCAACTGAGCATACTTCAGATCTGTGAACTTCCTCCGCAGCAGAAAAGGCTTTCCAGCAGCAACCTCCACAGCATGACGCAGCTCCTCCTTTGCAGCTCTCATTGCAAAGCGGGCATCCTTGGATTCGGCGGTGGCCTTTTTCAGGTCCTCTTGCTCCGCCTGACGTTCCTTTTCAAGAACCCCACAGCGGTCGGTAGCATTCTTCAACTTTATGGCCATATCGGCCATTTCCTCTTTGCTTCGGCAGTGAGCAGCCCGTTCGGCTTTTAGCTCTTCGCCGCCCTTAAAGCGGACACATTACTATTTCTGGCTTGCTCTTTAGCTCGGGCGAGTTCCGCCTGCAGCTCCTCCACAGCAGCGGCACCACCTGCATTAAGCATACAAGTAGTAAGGCATGGGCGTCAAGCTCCCTTACCAGGCATCCGCGAAGAAGTCGCATACCTTGTGACTCGTCAAACCGCTTATTGACAAGCGCGATGTCCGCATCTGCCTCGTCAAGTTGCCGCTTTAGTTCGGCAAATTCATCAGTCCGGCTGGCCACTGGACGCCCCGCCACCTATTTAGGAGCGGCGATATGTTATAACTGAGATTATGATCCTCGGCACGCTGTCAATTTTGACAACATACCGAGTCTCGGGGCTACTATCTATACAGGCGCATTCTATATGCATAATCGCTGAAGGTACATCATTTTTGCGTACCTCGAACCCCGTCAGTAAGCTTCTGGCGGCTTCATGCAATCCGCTCTCAGCGGATGCAACTCTTTCAATCACCGTACCCATTAACGCACGGTGATCTTCTGAGATAGCCGCTCGCCCGAGCAGATCCTTCAGCTCCTCCGACCGCACGCCAGTTGGCGCCGGACCTTCCGGCCCCGCCGGACTCGGGGAAACCCTCCACGACGACACCTCAAGGTCGTCTGCCTCGCATGAAGGTGCGATAGGTGGAGGCGTTTCGCTCTCCATCATCTCCGGAAGAAGATCCCCCGAAGACGAGCTCTGCTGAGAAGGGCTGAGATCCGAACTACAAGGTATAATTTTGGTTATCTTCAGAAATAAATACAGGGATGTCCCTTATTACAAGACCCCTTCTTTTTACTTACGGCTCGCTGGAGGGCTGATCCCCTTGGGGAAATAGTGCGGCTGGGGTACTTCCCAGAGGCGGACTCTATGACGAAGATTTCTTTCCCCTCTTTGAGGCCTTGACCTCCAGATCTTCCGAAGCGGTCCTCTTCTCTCCTTGGAGGGTGGGACATTTGATCCCTCCTTCCTTGAAAGCCTCCTTCGTGGAGGCAGTTGCTTCCCTGCTCCCCTTTCGCCTTCTTCAAAAGCGCGGCCTTTCGTGATCTTGGTCAAGACGGATCCAGCGTGGTCTCGGGAGGAGACGGACACCTTATCAACTTTACCTTCGCTATCCACTCCTGTTCAAGAAACAGCTCCTTTAAGGGCAAGTTTATGATAAATGAACGGACAGCCTGTCCGGCACAGGACTACTTACTTGAGTATCTCGGGCGATTGCAGCTTAGTCCTGCGTCCTCGGCCAGTCCGGACACTTCTCTTGTGATCCAAGAACAGTTTATACATCTCCACAGGCGTTGTACCCATAAAATGTTGGAGAACTCGTGGTCCCTCTGGATTAAATTCCCACGCAGGGGGACGTTTGCGTAGGCGTAGGCGCCAATCAATATAACCTGCGCCACTCACGACCAGATTGATCTCTCTTTCTTGGAGGTCTCGATACGGCCCTGCAATGAGGAACGCCTTGGACGGCCCCGTCGAGCCCCTTGTTGACCCATGACGCCAGCCGCTGTGGTGGACTGGCGGAAGGCGGAGGTGCCACCCATTTGGTGCCCCAGGAGCGGTAATATAGAACCACTCCCGTTGCCACAAACCAAGCTCCATGAAAAGAGCCCTCGGCCACGGAGCATCAGCAAGACTTGCTTATGATAGCCCCTCTGCACTCTGCCTGTTGCCCCTTGATCATCTTCGGCTCCACCTTAAAAGTCTTGAGCCACAATCCAAAGTGAGGGGTAATGCGGAGAAAGGCTTCACATACGACAATGAATGACGAGATGTGGAGGATGGACTCCGGATTCAAGTCATGGAAATCCAGCCCATAATAAAACATGAGCCCCCGCACAAAGGGATCCGTCGGGAAGCCTAAACCCCGAAGGAAGTGAGATACAAACACCACGCTCTCGCCGGGCTCGGGAGTGCGAATGACCTGCCCTGGAGCAGGCAGCCTATGCGAAATCTCGCTGGTTAGATACCTGGCGTCTCGCAGCTTTAGCACATCTTCTTCTGTGACGGAAGAAGACATCCATCGGCCGAGCTGGTCGGAGCCGACATCGTCAAGGTCCGGCGCCTAAATCTGAAGCTTTGGGTGTTAGAACTCGAGCGAGGCGAATTCGATGGAGGGTGGAAAAAGAAGAGCGCCTTGGTCTCATTATAAAGAGGTTGAATACCAAGAGCCCTCCCGTGGTCGATTGGGACTTGCCTTCGATAGAGGAGTGCCAGCAACGGCACGGTTGGGTTACCCACGTCCGTATTGATGAGAATCCTGAATAAGGGGCACGATCTACGCTTTGATAAGACGTGCCAAGGAAACCGCCGCTAAACGCGCTGATGGGACAAGTAAAAACGATTGAATAAAGGCTTGGCGTGGTGTGATGTGACGCCCATGAATACGCCAGCAGATCTGTGCAAAATTATTCTCTCTACGGTGGTATGTGGAACTTGTTTTGCGAGCGGACACTATCTTTGTGTTCAAAACCTTCTATGAAGTATTCGTGGAGGAACCCGCTTCCAATGTCAAGACAATATGCGCGCCGGACTCGTCGTCATTGAATCTTGGTTCGAGGGCTACCGAGGAGTCTGGACTAGGGGTGTCCGGATAGCCGAACTATCATCTTTGGCCGGACTCCTAGACTATTAAGATACAAGATTGAAGACTTCGTCCCTTGTCTGGATAGGACTTTCCTTGCCGTGGAAGGCAAGCTTGGTGATACGGATATGTAGATCTCCTACCATTGTAACCGACTCTGTGTAACCCTAACCCTATTCGGTGTCTATATAAACCGAAGGGTTTTAGTCAGAGGATGAACAACAATCATACCATAGGCTAGCTTCTAGGGTTTAGCCTCTCGATCTCGTGGTAGACCTACTCTTGTACTACCCATATCATCAATATTAATCAAGCAGGAGTAGGGTATTACCTCCATCGAGAGGGCCCGAAACTGGTAAAACATCGTGTCCCTTGTCTCCTGTTACCATCCGCCTAGACACACAGTTCGGGACCCCTACCGAGATCCGCCGGTTTGACACCGACATGGGGTGCCGAGGGGCACAACCCACTAGGGCATGCCTGGGGCCCAGCGCGCCAGGTGGGTTGTGCCCACATCGGTGGCCTCCGCACCCCTCTCCGCCCTATAAATTCCCAAATATTCCAAGACCCTTCGGGGCAACCCTAGATCAAAAGTTCTGCCGCCGCAAGGCTCTGTGCCCAAGAGAAACCAAACCAATCTAGACCCGTTCCAGCACCCCGCCGGAGGAGGAGATCATCACCGGTGGCCATCTTCATCATCCCGACGGCCACCATGATGAGGAGGGAGTAGTCCACCCTCGGGGCTGAGGGTTTGTACCAGTAGCTATGTGTTTAATCTCTCTCTCGTGTTCTTGAGATGTCACGATCTTGACGTATCGCGGGCTTTGTTAATATAGTCGGATCATATGGTGTTTTCCCCTCTCTATCTTGATGTGATGAATTGAGTTTCCCCTTCGAGATTTCATTGTTATCAGATTGAATACTTTTATGGATTTGAGAACACTTGATATATGTCTTGCAATTTAATACTCGTGGTGACAATGGTGTATCGTATTGACTCACTTGATATATTTTTTGGTACTCAGCTCGCGGATTCCCGAGGTGACATTGGGGTAATCTATGCATAGGGGCTGATGCACGTTCTTGTCTTTGTTTCTCTGGTAGAAATCTTGGGGCACTCTTTGGAGTTCTTTGTGTTGGATTGAATGTTATAAATCTGAATTTGCTTTGGTGTTATTTTAGTACGAACTGTAGGATAGATCGAACGGAAAGAATAGCTTTCTGTTATTTTAGTACGAACTCTTGAATAGACCGAACGAAAAGAATAGGTTTGAGGTGGTTCCGTACCCTACAAACAATTTATTCTTATGTTCTCCGCTAGATAGGAACTTTGGAGTGATTCTTCATCGCACTCTGAGGGATGGTTATATGATCCAATTATATTAGCACTGTTGATAGATTGGGCTAGCGAAAGTACGGACCCTAGGCCTCATTTTCAAGCATTGCAATACCGTTTTTGTGCCCGTTTACTATTTGCTACCTTGCTGTTTTTATTTATTCAGATTATAAAAATATATTTCTACCATCCATATTACACTTTTATCACCATCTCTTCGTCGAACTAGTGCACCTATACAATTTGCCATTGTATTGGGTGTGTTGGGGACACAAGAGATTTCTTGTATTTGGTTGCAGGGTTGTTTGAGAGAGACCATCTTCATCCTACACCTCCCACGGATTGATAAACCTTAGGTCATCCACTTGAGGGAAAATTGCTACTGTCCTACAAAACTCTGCGCTTGGAGGCCCAACACGAGTCTACAAGAATAAAGTTGCGTAGTAGACATCAAGCTCTTTTCTGGCGACGTTGCCGGGGAGGTGAGTGCATGAAGGTATATTTTTAGATCTTGCAATTGAATCTTTTAGTTTCTTGTTTGATCACTAATTTGGTTTATAAAATTAAACTATATAAAAAATGGAATTGAGGTTGCATCATATTATTGATCATCTTTATAATATCTTTCTTGAAAATGATGGATCAGAAAATTGTGCTCAATTGCTAGAAGAAGAAGTCAATAAAATGTTTCGCACAAAAAAAAAAAATCTTTGAATGATGAGCATGATT
This sequence comes from Aegilops longissima, assembly GCA_021605205.1. Lineage (NCBI taxonomy): Eukaryota > Viridiplantae > Streptophyta > Magnoliopsida > Poales > Poaceae > Aegilops > Aegilops longissima. The sequence continues at coordinate 654,418,663 of CM038682.1, read as the reverse complement.
ACAATGTTGTTTGTATGAATTCTTTGAATATCCATGATGCTAATGATATGCAAAGCTACAAGCTTGGGGATGCTATATTTGATGAAGATGATATTTTTAGTCCCCCAAGATTTGATGTGCAAATTTGTTGTAATGATTGCATGCCTCCTATTTATGATGATTATATTGATGAAAGTGGATTTGGAGAGGTCATAACTTTATTTAGTGATGACTCCGCTATTTTGGAAGAGGTTTCAATTGACTATGGTAACAAAGTTGGTATCTATGATGATAATGGTGATGACATGTATGCTATAAAGAATAATGATAACCATGAAACTTGTCACCATGATTTTAATTTTCACTCTCATGATAGTTATTTTGTTGAGTTTGCTCCCACTACTATTCATGAGAATAAATTTGCTTATGTGGAGAGTAATAAAATTTCTATGCTTATGTATCATGAAAAGAATGCTTTATGTGATAGTTATATTGTTGAATTCATTCATGATGCTACTGAAAAATACTATGAGAGAGTAACATATGCTTTTACACATCTTAATAATACCAAGTTTTCTCTATGTGTTGAAAGTTTTGAAGTTGCACTTGTTTTGCCTTCCTATGCTAGTTGATTATTATTCCCACAAATTATTTGCTCACAAAATCCCTATGCATAGGAAGTGGGTTAGACTTAAATGTGATTGCCATGTGATTCATGATGCTCTCATTATATTTCCATTCTTATCTTTTATGCGTGCATCATTGAACTCATCATGCCTAGCTAAAAGGCATTAAAGAAAAGCGCTTGTTGGGAGAGAACCCAACACTTTTATCTACTGTTTTTGTGTGTTGACATGATTATACTACTGTAGTAATCATATTTTATAGCTTTTGTTTCAATAAATTACCAAGTAAAGCCTTTGGGATTGTGTGGATGATAGTTGACTTGATTCTTTCCAAAAACAGAAACTTTTGCGCTCAGTACATGAATTTTTAAAATTCATTGGAATGTGCTTTTGATCTGATTTTTTTACAGGTGATAGATATACAAATTACCTAGGTTTTCCTATGTTTTCAGAAGTTTTGGAGTAGCAGAAGTATGGTAGTTATCCATATCATTACAGACCGTTCTGTTTTTGACAGATTCTGTTTTCAATGCATAGTTTGCTTGTTTTCTAGTTTCTATGGCTTATATTGCTCAATATAAATTGTGGAAATGACTTGCTATAGTAGGCATTGTGTGGAAACAATTATGAATCTTGTCTTTGACAGTACCAAAGTGAAATGGTTTACTCTTTATCATACTAACCTATCTCACGAAGTTCCGTTAAGTTTTGTGTGATTGAAGTTTTCAAGTTTTGGTGAGATGTCGATATGAGGAGAATAAGGAGTGACAATACCATAATATTGGGGATTCCCAAGGCACCCCAAGTTAATATTCAAGAAAGATCCAAGCAACTAAGCTTGGGGATGCCCTGAAGCCATCCCTCTTTCATCTCCAACATTATCGGTAACCTCACTTGAGCTACATTTTATTCGTCACATGATATGTGTTTTGCTTGGAGCGTCATTTTCTTGTTAGGAATTGTTTTCTGTTATTTAAAATAATATTTTGCATCTTTCTTTGCAATAAAAATGTCAAGTATAGCCTTTGTCATGCTTATTATGCAAGTCTACATGTTGCTGTTTCAAAACAGAAAGTTTATCGCTGTTGCAAAAATTCCTTAGAAAAGTCAGAATGTGATAAAATGTTGAAACTTTTTGCACAATAAGCTCTGATAAATTTTCTACAGTGTGTTAAATTCTCATAATTTTTGGAGTTTAAGAAGTATTGATACTCTTGCATTCTTTACAGACTTACTATTTTGGAAGATTGCTGTTATGTTTGCATTGCTTGCATATGTTTGCTTGTTTAATTATTCTATTTGGGGATAGGAGTATTAAATATGCAGAGCATTCAATATGCAATGTTGAATAATAATTTTAGTGATTTTCTACAGTAGAGAATGATAAGGTTTTTGCATTGGTTTATACTAACTTATCTCACAAGTTCTTGTTGAGTTTTGTGTGGATGAAGTTTTTAATATTTAGGGAAACCGTTATACAAAAGGAATTAAGGAGACACAAAAGCTCAAGCTTGGGGATTCCCAAAGAATCCCAAGATAATATTTCAAGAAGTCTCAAGCATCTAAGCTTGGGGCCCCGTAGGCATCCCACCTTTCTTCTTCAACAATTATCGGTTAGTATCGGTTGAGCCTAAGTTTTTGCTTCATCACATGATGTGTGCTGTTCTTGAAATGTCATTTTGTTTGTTTTGCTTGCTGTTTTTGTAAAAGTACTTAGAACTGAAAGTTTTTAAATAAAATAGAGTCCTCAAATAGTTGCCAGGGAGGCTAGGTAAGCGGCACTTACATCCCGTCAATTAAGCTCTTTTCTATGGAATTGCTCTAGTGCTTCACTTATATCTTTTTGAGCATGGTTTGATTTAGTATTTTGAAGAAATTCTCTTGCTTCACTTAAATTAATTTGAGAGAAAGAAATATTATGCTCATGATCTTCACTTATATTTTTTTAGCTTATCTAAAGCAACACATGAAAATTAGTCCTAAAGTGATAGATATCCAAGAAGGATATAATAAAACTTTCATGAAGATCATTGGACAAAATGAACTTGATTCCTTGTATTAGTTTTGAGATATGATGATGTGATATGTGAGTCATGTTGATGAGTAATTGTCCTTTAGTAAGAATATTGGTGTTAAGGTTTGTGATTCCCTATGCAAGCACGAAAGTCAATATTTGTGCAATGAAATTACATTCTGCTAGTGGTGCATTATTCGGTGTTAATTATGCTCAATGCTCGCTTATGAGATTATCTGTTTCTTGGTTGGTCGCTTCTCAATCTTTTGCTAGCCTTCATTTTGCACTAAGTATGACCACTACTTGTGCATCCAAAATCCTTTAAACTACTTTTGCCACATGAGTCCACTATACCTACCTATACGTTGTATTCTTTTGCCTTTCTAAGAAAATTTGTATGTGCCATCTCTAATTTTCAAAATAAATTTCCCTTTTGTGTGCTCGTACCGCTCGCGAGGCGGTGAGGGGTGGCCAATATTTTCCATGCTAGATGTGTTATTCTCACGATGAGTGTTTATTCACCTGTCATTGCACGTGAGTAAGGCAAAGGTATTAGGGATGCCCAGTCCCTAAATGAAAAATGAATTTACTTTATGTTGTCAAATAATAAATTCCTTGGAAAGTGTTGATATGGAGGACACCCGTGGATACGGTTAGCCATGGAAAGTGAAAGTATGGTGGAAGAAGGAATAAATTTTATTTTCTATTTTGGAACCTCCTATGATATATCTAGCATGGAAAGTGTTGGGAGCTCTAAGTCGTTTTCATTGGTGGGAAAAGTACGCCTCTCAAAATGTTTTTATCTCACAATTTTCGCTTTGAGCTCTGGCACCTCTACAATTCCCTACTTCCCTCTGCAAAGGGTGTTCTTTTACTTTATGCAATTTTTATTTTTAATTTGAGTCTCCATCTTCTCTTATAAAGCACCAACTAGGGGGCACTATGATCGTACTTGAGCATTGGGTGTAGCTAATATGTGAGTGTGTTTCATGAATGGTTCAATGATTGAGCATGATGGGCTAGGGATAACTTATTTTAGCATTGATATTTGGAAAGACATTGTTTCTAGTTGATATGCTTGAGTATTTAAGTCCTTATGTCAAAACTAGACTATTGCTTTGAACCATATAAAAGTCCAAATGTCCATGCTACAAAGAAAAGAATATGAGATGGCATGATAGGCAGCATTCCACATCAAAATTCTGTTTTATTATTTACCTACTCGAGGACGAGTAGGAATTAAGCTTAGATGCTGATACGCTCCAACGTATCTATAATTTTTTATTGTTCCATGTTGTTATATTATCATTCTTGGATGTTTTACAATCATTTTATAGTCATTTTATATCATTTTTTGGTACTAACCTATTGACATAGTGCCAAGTGCGAGTTGCTATTTTTTGCATGTTTTTTACATTGCAGGAAATCAATATCAAAGGGAGTCCAAACACCGCGAAACTGTTTGTGGATTTTTTATGGACCAGAAGTCTCCCGATGGGCCAGTGCAACACCTGGGGGGTGCCCCGAGGGGGGCACGTGGGTTGTGCCCACCTCGGTGGCCTCCCGCACCCCCTCATCACCCTATAAATTCCCAAATATTCCAAAACCCTTTGGGGCAACCCTAGATCAGAAGTTCCGTGGCCGCAAGGCTCTATAGCCATGAGAAACCAATCTTGACCCGTTTCGGCACCCTGCCGGAGGGGGAGATCATCACTGGTGGCCATCTTCATCATCCCGGCGGCCACCATGATGAGGAGGGAGTAGTCCACCCTCGGGGCTGAGGGTTTGTACCAGTAGCTATGTGTTTAATCTCTCTCACGTGTTCTTGAGATGTCACAATCTTGATGTATCGCGGGCTTTGTTAATATAGTCGGATCATATGGTGTTTTCCCCTCTCTATCTTGATGTGATGAATTGAGTTTTCCTTTTGAGGTTTATCTTTTATCGGAATGAATTCTTTTATGGATTTGAGAACACTTGATAAATGTCTTGCAATTGAATACTCGTGGTGAAAATGGGGTATCGTATTGATTCACTTGATATATGTTTTGGCACTGAACTCGCGGATTCCCGAGGTGACATTGGGGTAATCTATGCATAGGGGTTGATGCATGTTCTTGTCTTTGTTTCTCCGGTAGAAATCTTGGGACACTCTTTGAAGTTCTTTGTTTTGGATTGAATGTTATAAATCTAAATTTGCTTTGGTGTTATTTTAGTACGAACTCTAGGATAGATCGAACGGAAAGAATAGCTTTGTGTTATTTTAGTACGAACTCTTGAATAGATCGAATGGAAAGAATAGCTTTGAGGTGGTTTCTGCACCCTACAAATAATTTATTCTTATGTTCTCTGCTAGATAGGAACTTTGGAGTGATTCTTCATCGCACTTTGAGGGATGGTTATATGATCCAATTATATTAGCACTGTTGAGAGATTGCACTAGCGAACGTACGGACACTAGGCCTCATTTTCAAGCATTGCAATACCGTGTTTGTGCCCGTTTACTATTTGCTACCTTGTTTTTTGTATTTATTCAGATTATAAAAATATATTTCTACCATCGATATTACACTTTTATCACCATCTCTTCGCCGAACTAGTGCACCTATACAATTTGCCATTGTATTGGGTGTGTTGGGGACCCAAGAGATTTCTTGTATTTGGTTACATGGTTGTTTGAGAGAGACCATCTTTATCCTACACCTCCCATGGATTGATAAACCTTAGGTCATCCACTTGACGGAAAATTGCTACTGTCCTACAAAACTCTGCGCTTGGAGGCCTAACACGAGTCTACAAGAATAAATTTGCATAGTAGACATCGTTTACCGAGAGGGCCCAGAGATACCTCTCCGACACACAGAGTGACAAATCCCAATCTCGATTCATGCCAACTCAATAGACACCGTCGGAGATACCTATAGAGCATCTTTATGATCACCTAGTTACGTTGTGACGTTTGATAGCACACAAGGTATTCCTCCGGTATCCAGGAGTTGTATGATCTCATGGTCGAAGGAACATGTATTTGACATTAAGAAAGCGGTAGAAATAAACTAAACGATCATATGCTAAGCTAACGGATGGCTCTTGTCCATCACATCATTCTCCTAATGATGTGATCCCGTTATCAAATGACAACTCATGTCTATGGTTAGGAAACCTTAACCATCTTTGATCAACGAGCTAGTCTAGTAGAGGCTCACTAGGGACATGGTATTTGTTTATGTATCCACACATGTATTTAAGTTTCCGGTCAATACAATTCTAGCATGAATAATAAACCTTTATCATGATTAAGGAAATATAATAATAACCATTTTATTATTGCCTCTAGGGCATATTTCCATCATATCTCCCACCAACCGACATGCTAGCACTTTCTCAAATATCTTAATGGCCCCGTGCACAACTTTTATGGGTCTAAAATCACCCACCTCCAAAGCTCCTTCCTTCTTAGGAAAGAGCGATACTAGGGACTTATTAATTGCGGCCAAACCTCTCATATCCCCCTTGTAAAAACAATCCATAGCCTCATGAAATCCTCCTTAATGGTGTTCCAACATGTTGCATAGAACCTTCCGGTAAACCCATCCGGTCCCGGGGCTTTATCTGTGGGCATGATCTTGATCACCCTCTCCACTTCGTCCGCTGTAAACGGCTGCTCAAGGTGCTATAGGTCAAGGTGCGCCAAGCCCAACACATCCAAATTTAGCGTATGGCCCCTAGTATCCGAGGCACCAAAGGCCGCACCAAAATAAGCATCCACTGTCGACGCAACCTCATCCTGCCTAGAGTATAGATGCCCATTGTGCTTCATTGTGCGTATAACATTTTTCCTTTGCCTATGACTGGCTTGCTGATGGAATAACCTAGTGTCGCCCTCGCCCTCGCTCAACTGCAGCAGTCTCGACCGCTACCTGGCTATCGTCCTCTCCAGAGAGCTCAATCCTAGAAGCTTCCTCTTCAGGCACTTCCGCAGCTCCCTCTCGGCTTCCGAAAGATCCCTAGCCTCCATAACAGTGTCCAATTGTTTGATGACTTCCAGTGCAATAACAATTTGTAGCTTTATGTTGCCGATCCAACGGTCGCTCCACCTTTGGAGGCTTACCACAGTGGCCCTCAACTTGTTTTGCAGCGTGAGATAGTCGTTTTTGGCCGCAGGCGCCGAGCTCCATGCCAACTTAACCACCTGCATAAATCCCTCCGCTCTAATCCAAAAGGATCCAAACTTGAATCTCCTCCGTGTACATATGTGCACATTCATATCAAGCATTAACGGACAATGGTCCGAGACCGCGGTGCCCATGGCCGAGAGGAACACAGGCCGGGTAAGCCTCATCTCACTCATTGGAGACAAAAACATGGTCAATATTCTCCAAAGTAGCAATCCGCCTTCCATTCGACCACGTGTATCATCTTCCATTTAGATATATCTATTTTAGCTCGAGGAAATTTAGTTTCGCACGAAATCTTCCCAACATTCTACGGTTAATCAATGCATTGTTCTTATCTTCCTCCCGAGCAATGATATTGAAGTCCCCGGCCACAAGCCAAGGCCCCACATTCAAGTCTCGAATGTCAACCAAATCCTGCAAAACTCCACTTTGTCGCTCTCCTCTTATGCCCATACACACAAGTGAGCCACCAAGGTTGCTCGTCATCCGGGCACTTTACCAGCACCGTGAGCGTATGGTTCGTATGGTGTTGGTTTGAAAGTTGAGTTATCGTGGCATCCCAAGCCACCAAGATCCCACCATGTGTCCCCAACACCGACAAGTAAAAAAACTTCTCAAACTTAGCACCGAGGCACTGTCGTACAATATTTATTGATACATCTTGTAGTTTTGTTTCTTGAAGACACACTATGGCCGAACTGGCCGTAGTCACCACCTGGTAGACAACGTTTCGACGGGCTGGTGCATTTAGCCCGCAAACATTCCACACAATCATTCTCAATGGTTGTGTATTCATTGCATGATCCTACCTTGACCACAAGCGAGGCCACTAGTGCATCTCCACCCCCTCCAACGGCACTGCAGGTCTCGGTGTATTAGTAGAGTAGTTCAGATCACTCACGGGTAGCTAGACTACTGGCAAGGCTTGTTAGTCTGTGCGCAGTATTTCAGCAGAAGATTCCAGCAATTTCTTGTGCAGAGATCTGAAGCACTGCGATCAGCACCACATCTCATCTCCACGCTCAGATGCTTTCAGCTGATTTTCACTTCAAAGGCTGTTCAAGGTTCATAGGTGGGGTCCGATCAGCCTGGCGTCGGGAAGTTGATCGACCCACGAACACCTATGGGGCCGTGGCAGACCGAGCCCCTTTCGTTCGGGGGGGCGGAAGTCGCATTTAAGAGCAGATCGAGGCTAAGCACACGAGCAGTTTACCCAGCTTCGAGGTCTCCAGAGATAATACTCCTACTGCTACTGCTTGATTGTATTGTGTTCTTGCTAGAGAGCCTTGGGAGCTACAAGACCTAGCATGAGTGTCTCTAGTTTCAATGAGCTGAACCCCCCACGCTATGCATGGGCCTCCTTTTATATGCTCAAGGGTCACCAACAGTGGCAACGAGACAAGGGCAAAAGGGAAAATGAGTTCTGCTGGTACAGCTACTTGTGCAGTGTATTCTACCTAACTCGACGGCAAGGACAAAAGATTAAATGCCCGCCCATGTCGCCTAAAGAGTGCAACAAGGACCGCTCAGGGCGCCACCGCTGCCACGATGGCAATCTTGTCGCCGCCATCACAGTTTTCTCACTGGCCGCAGACAGCCTTCTTGACACACGCTACCGAATGGTCCCATGGCGACATCGCTGGTGGATGAGCTAGAGCGAGATAAAGAGGGTTGCTCGCCACGGCAAGCGCTTTGTCGCGCTGAATCCTTGTCGCGTCCCGAAGCTTGTCGCCATCGAGCCTTCCCGCAAGCTCCTCTTGCCGGGTCTTGTCTTTATGCGTCTTTGAGGGCCTTCCCGCAAGCTCCTCTTGCCGGGCCTTGTCTCCTTGGCTTAAATTCTTTGTTCTTGAATGGCTCCAAAGGAACCATGGAGGACCTTGGCGTCACTAGGCAAGCCTTGCCATGAGGTGTCAGAATCGCCGCGGCACGAAGTTCGGGATACTAGGGTACCCCTACCTAGTACAACCGACAGAGCCCTCGGCCTGGGCCACACACGTGCCGAGCGCTGTTGGGCCAGGCCCAAACAAGGCACGGGCATGCGCGCCTAGATCACGCCAGAATCTTGTTCGACCCACCACATCCCCACAAACAAGACGCGCCTAACGTGGGCGCCGTGGGGAGATCGGGGGTTTTTTATTTGAAAAGCGAACGTCCGCCCTCTCCCTCCTTATAAACAGGGGAAACCGCAGGTCGCCCACTCGCCATTTGCTGTCTAATCTCAAAACCACCGCCGCCCCCTTCTTCTTAAGTTCAAGAGAGCAAGGTTCGCTTCATCGCCACCAGCGCCATCAACGCCGCGGTCTCTCCACCACCTCCGCCATGGCTCCAAAGCCGATAAGGGAAGGGCGTGAAGTCGGCCGAGGCGCAGCGGCTCGTGGCGCCGCGAAGGAGCGGGCCGCCTTCCTCCCCGCAGCTCGCCGCAAGGGAGCTGAGGGAGAACTACTACCTGCTTCGTCGACGGCGACGCGAGCGATCCGCCGACGGAAGGTACTCCCAGCCGCTTCAATCTAGCCCCAACTGGGTACCCTTCTTCGCGCTGCCGGCTATCAGGGCTCGCCTCGCCTTCTCTGAATTTTTTCGCGATATCATGAACACCCACGGCTTCGCCTTGACTTCACCCCAATGTCGTCTCGACCATGCCGCCAGACATCTTTTAAAACTTTGTCGGAATCCACCCAAACGTAGCCCTCTTCCGCCACTTCTTCATGCCCCGAGTTGAGAGAGGAGAGCCACTTGTCGGAGGGATTGCTTGATCTCCGTGGATCGCAAGAAATAAGCCTATCTCGTAAGGAGAGCTCCAGAGCAAGTGGGAGGAGTGGAGGGCCGACTGGTGTTGGATCATTGAGGAGAACCCGCAAACCTTTACTGCTCAGCGCAAAACTCCAATAGTGCGCTGTAACGATTGGAGCAAGTTGGCGCCGGAAGATGCTAGATTGAAGAATGCCGTGACTCGGATCTTGCGCTCGTGCTTGCCGGACTCACTGAGGCGCCACATGCGAGATTTCCTTCGCCCAGACGCTTCCCTTGCAGGAGAGGAGGAGACCTGCTTGGGAGTTCCAAAATGTGGCGGACATCATGAGGCTGCGACGGGCCTCAACTTCAATTTCACTGCCTTGGAGTTGGATGCGATGCTGGAGCTATTCAAGCACGCCCCGATCACCCCGAGTGGTTTAGGTTGCCGAGGGAGTCGCCCCATTGTGCAACAACTCTTCGCTGACCGCATCCGCGTAATGATGCCATTGTGCGATTCGCATGGGATCGCTCCAACCTGGCAAGAGCCTTCAGACGACGTCAGGCGGCAGTTCTTCGACAGCTTGAAGAAGTGCCGATCCGCCCGACGAGCGAAGAGCCTCACCCCATGACACCACCGACGGCGAGATGCAAAGTATCGCCACTGTGCCGGAGGAGGCGGCAGCATTGCCGCTACGGGCGAATTCGGGTTCACCATGGAGGAGGCAGAGGCAGCAGAGGCGGCAAGCCTTGTCGAGCGAAGGAGTTCGCCGTGAGGAGGAGCTTGCCGAACCCGAAGCCGAGTCGAGCGAACCCGCTGAGGGCGCTGCCTCCCCACCATCTAGCAGCTTGCCGCAAACGGAGCCCCACACCGCTGCAACAACTGGGCGGGATCCTCCCAGGCCACCGCTGCCACCCCTGCCAAGCGGTCAAGGGAAACTACCTCCGCCTTGCCGCACCGGGAGGCGAGCCGAATTTGATCTCTCCGCACTCCAGCTCCGACGAGGAAGAAGAAGAGTAAGCTTTATATTGTGCTTGTATTTCTTCAATTTTGTTGCTTTGCCTTGTATATGATTTGTTTCATTCTCAACTTTTCCTTTTTCAGACGCTGGCCCGTAGAGCGTCAAGAGAGCTAAGACCCCGTGGTTGTCATCGAGGACGATCCCTGCGGGCAACAGGAGGCGCTGGCTCGAGACCCCTTGCCGGACCCGCAACCCTTCCTCAAAGCAGCCCCAGCCGTGAGTATACGGTTTACTTTCATCGTTAAGCGTGTATGGGTGCTCCTTCTTTGTTGATATCCGATCGTTGGTTTGTGTAGGAGCAGAGCAGCCTCATCAGAGTGCCTGTAAGCCGCCTCCCGAAATACCATCCGCTTCGATTTCACCGCCAAGGAGGATTCTCCGAAGGAGCTGCTTCTCCGCAAGGGACAAGACCAAGGATCCTCCGTGGTCGAGACCATGGCTGCAGCATCCCATCGCAGGTAATCCTTTTGCCTGGAAATTTCCCTTGGGTTCTTTTTCTTCTGTTTTTCTTTTTGGATATTTTGCTTGACTTTTCTTTCTTTTTGTTGTCGTCAGATCCATCCGCCGCAGAGCCGATGGAGACTGAGGTCGCCGGCGAGGAGGACGCGCGCGGCAACACCGACGACGCCGCTGCCGCCGAGGAGGGAACCTGCGCGACGAGCCCGGCCGTCAAGAGGCCGCCAAGGCTGCCGCCAGCAGAGTCGGGCGAGGGTCCGGCGATCGATCGACGACTCGAGGTCGCAGGAGCGCCGGGCGCCACAATCGATCACGATCCCTCCGCTTGCCGCTGCAGCCGCCAGTTCGAGGAGCCCCAGCCCGCGCGCTTACTTGAAGGCCGGCGATGGCGTTTTCATCAAGCTCCCCGGGCGCCGAGCCTGTGGCGCCGGTCAAAGGAGAAACCTTCGACGAAGAGCTGCTTCGCTTCACGGCTAACGCTGGTCGATGCGCCAAGCAGCAGGGCGGCGATCCGAGGAGGAGCAGCTGCAGGAAGTTGCTGCCGCTTACCGCTACCGACAAGCCAAGCTGGAATCCCGGAAGCACTTGTCGCGAGGGCGGAGCAGATATGGAGAAGCGCGCAGAAGAGCTCCGGGCGCCAACCAAGAAGCTCTCCTAATGTAGCAGAAGAGCGGAGCGACTCATTGAAGAGCGCATGCCTTCATCCTTGAGAAGGCCGAGGTCGGGAGCAGAACGCTTGATGCCGAGAAGCTATTCCAAGAAGAAGGCGAAGTTGGCGCAGCGGAAGATCAATCTTGATAGCTATGAGGAAGAGCTTACGCTGCGCGAAAGCAATCAATTGGCGGAGCTATCAAGGAAGCAAAAGACGCCGCCGCAGCTTGCCGAGGCTGCCAAGAAAGAGTTGGAGACGAAGGTGACGAGCTGGTGGCCAACCTCCGTAAGAGTGGCGAGAGCTTGCTGCACTCAAGCACGAGCGCGAGAAGGACGCTTACACTCTTGGCGTAGCTGCAGGCCGCCTCACGAGAGGAGCAAGGAGCTCGATGCCGCCAAGGACTCCAAGGCAGATCTTGAGCTGAAGTCGACTACCTTGATGCAGACGCTGGACGGCGCCAAGGAGCGGAGGTGGCCTTGTTGGAGAAGATCAAGACCGACGAGGAGCGCCGACGAAAGTGCCACGACGCCTGTAACACCTTCAGAGAGAACGTGATGCACCGGACCGAGGGTCTTGTAACATACGCCGCCATCGACAAGGAGCCGATGGAGCTGGGATGGTGGATCTCGGTACCTCCGACGAGCATCTCCAACCCAGCACCAAGCTCAGCTTGTTCTTCAAAGGCGCAGGACGGCTTTCCAACGGCTCCGGAAGAGATCCCAAAGCAGCTGGCCGATTTAGTCGCACAAATCAGGCAGGGCTCTTCGTAAGGTGCCGATGAAGGTGGCCTTCGCAATCCAGCGTTAGCTTCGCCAACGCCCTCAAGTCCTTGCCGCCGATCACGACGTTGAAGCGCCAAGGCCCTTGTCGCACCCATTGTGATAGGGTGAGCGGATCAAGAGAGTCGATGGCTAACGCAGAGATTAGGTCGCCTGCTTTATCTCTTCCTTGTCGCCGCCGATCATGTTAGGAGAACAATTTATTAGAGCTGCACAAGCTATCTTGTAATATAACTCTATTTCAGTTAGTAATTGCTATGTTATTTTTTACTTGGGTCCTTCCTTTGTATGTTTCGCCTCACGCTTTTAGGGAACTTGTCGGCGCTGGCACCCTTGTCATGAAAGGCCGAAAAGCGGAACGTCAACAGTCTGCTGGCGGTGTCATCCGACAAGCAACCTTGTCGCGACTAGTTGCAGCTCACTTAAGTTGTTGAGTGGACTCGAACAAAGTAAGGGCGCAACTAGCTACGAGTTGGTTCCTTTGCGCATGTGTTTTCCATACAAAGCACGGTCGCTCGAGGAAGATAACTTAAAAATTTAAAACTGACTGCTCAAACTTTGGCAACTTAGCTTTTCTCGCTGCTTTTGCTTGCCCCAGAAGGCAAAATTTCTTCGAGCACCACCTTGATCCACACAGATTATCTTTTCTCCATCCCTCCGCAAACTTGTGTGCGAGGGGACCTTCTTCTTTGAGAAAGAGAAAGAAGAGAAAATAAAGATATGGAGCCCTCGTGGCTCGTTATTGCTTAATGGAATAGGTGCTGCACAAAGTGTCGATAATACATGCAAAGTAGAAAGCGTAAAGCATGAATTGACAAGATGTGCGGAGCACATGAGCTTTATCGATGCATCGGGTCTGCACCGCTTTGTACAAAGGATTACATGCAACATGGGCAAGACTTGTATAAGGTGGTTGCTTAACAGGTTCCGCAATCGCCTCTATGGGTAAAACTTACGAAGATGCTCAATATTCCGTGAGTTGCTCACCGAATGCCATCTTCGGTCTCAAGGCGGACAGCGCCAGCCTAGTGACTGCCTCACCCGATAAGGGCCTTCCCACCTCAAGGCCAACTTGTTGGAATTTGGTGGACTGAACGCGCCAAGAACAAGGTCGCCTTCCTCGAGATTTCTCGCACTAACTTTATGGGCTATGGAAGCGGCGCAAAAGCTTGTTGATAACGAGCAGCTCAGACAACCGCTTCGAAGACGGTCCTCCTCAAGGAGCAGCGTCATCTTGTCGCAGCTGCTTTTGCTCGAACTCATCATAAGTGAGCACTCGAGGTGACCCAGATACGAAGTTCCCGGGGAGAACTGCCTCGCTCCATAGACTAGAGCGAAGGTGTTCGCCAGAGCTCGACGGCGCCGCCCGATCGACCAAAGAACCACCGCAGCTCCTCAATCCAGTTTCTTCCGACTTGTGCAGCCCGTCGAAAGTTTTGGTCTTGAGCCTCGCAAAGCACTTCAGCTGCTTGCCCTCTCCGCTTGACCGCTGTTTCTGATGAGCAATGGGTTGGCGCACTTTGGCGCCAAGATCTTGGACGATCGCATGAAGGTTCGCTCGGAATTGCGTGCCATTGTCGGTGATGATCCTGTTAGGGAATCCCAAACGGCAAACAATCGACCAAGAACTTGATCGCCGACCGTGCTGTCCCTTCCTCATCGCTTCCACTTCCGCCACTTTGTGAACTTATCGATTATGACGCATAAGTACTCAAAGCCCCGACAGCTCGGGAAAGGGGCCGAGGATGTCGAGCCCCTGCATCAAAATGGCCGTGATAAAGGGATCGCCCTGAGAGCTTGAGCTGGCTGGTGTATTTGCTTGAATGGAACCGCACGCTTCACACTTGGTTACTTGTGCAGCAGCATCCTCGAGGGTTGTTGTTCAAAAGAAACCTTGCCGGAATGCTTTGGCTAAGTGTTTTGTGCCAATGTGGTGACCACATATGCCTCCCGTATCTCTCGCCAACAGCTTCACCATCTTCCCGTGAATACAGCTTCAATTTCACACCGCTGAGTCTTCTTCTCATACAGCAGGCCGTCGATAAACTGGTACATACTTGATCGCCGGGCTACTCTTTCCGCTTCTTCTTGCTCTTCGGAAGTTCTTTGTCTCAAGGAAATGGACAATCTGTGCGCCCATGCCGGAGCCAGGCTCGACAACAAGGACTAAAGGCACATACGCCGCCGGAACATCCTCTTCACGGCGAGAACCTCGCGGCTTAGCCGAGTTGATGATCCCCGCAAGCGTGCCGGAGCAAAACTTGTCGGGAGCGCCTCGCTTCAACTAAACAAACCTCAGCTTGTCGGAGCAGATCGCCTCTCAGCAGATTGTTGATCTTGGGGACCTTTGGCGGCGGTTGTGGAGCTCACGAAAGTAGTCACCGTAAACCAACTTCCTCTTCTTGCTCGTCCAGCTTGATGGTGCTATAGTTGGTTGAGTCAGCTTGAGCACGTAAGATCCCTGGTTCCATTGTGTAACTTAAGCGCGGCGACTTCGACAAAGCCATCAAGAATGTCGCTTCGAGCTCTTGGAACATATTCCATCTCAGAGGCCGCCAAAGTGCTCTTCTAACTTTCTCACTTCATCAACATAAGCTTCCATCAACGGACTCGATAATCTTTGTTCACTTGGCGACGACAAGTCGCGAGTCACCCCGATAATGAGCTTTGATCCCAAGGTCTACCGCGATTTCGAGACCGCAAGCAAACCTTCATACTGCAGTTGTTGTTTGTTGCTTGCTCCTTGAGAAAGTGCATTTGGACTATGTACTTGAGGTGTTCTCCGTGGGTGCGATAGCAAGACGCCGCACCGGCGCCTTTGCAGCGAGAAGGCACCATCAAAGTACATCAGCCATTCTTGCTTGCTTCCTTGACGGGATGCTCGCTCTCGAATTTCTTCATCCGCGCTACGCCCATTCTTCTATAAACTCGCCAATGCTCGCTTTGGATAGTTCAAATGCTTTCAAACTTGAGGCCAAAGCTTGATAGTTCCAAAGGCCCACTGACAATCCCGCCCTGCTTCCGGATTTTGCAAGATCTCTTCAGCGGAAAGCGAGTGACAACCGTGATCTCATGTGCTTGAAGTAATGGCGAGCTTTCGAGGCCATGAGAAGGCCGAAAAGCAACTTCGCACACCAGAGTACCTAGACCTAGCCCCCGCAAAAGGGAACCGACAAAGTAAATCGGGCGCTGCACTACCTTTTTTTGCATCTTCTCGCACGTCTCAAGCAGATCCATCGTTGTCGGGACCAGAGCTCACGGTGAAGCCCCTCGCTTGTCGCCGGATGCATCTTCCTTGGTTGTCGCTCATCATCCGCCTCCCTTTCCGCTATTAACGCAGCACTAACCACTTGATTGGTTGCCGCTATATATAGCAGCAACTTCTCTTGTGGCCTAGGTGCGACAAGTATTAGAGTGGAGGACAGGTACCTCTTTAAGTCCTCGCAGCGCAGCCTCCGCTTTGGGAGTCCATTTCATTGACCTGCCTTTTTCAAAATCTTGAAAATGGCAGGCTGCTCAAGATCTAGAGATAAACCTCGCCGAGACCAGCCACGAACCGCAAGTCTTCGTGACATCCTTGACGCGCTTTGGTGCTCCAATCTGCTCAATGGCCTTGATCTTGTCTGGATTGGCTTCATTCCCTCACCGAGACACGGAAGAAGCCGAGAAGCTTGCCGGAAGGGACTCCAAACACACACTTCTGGATTGAGCTTATGGTTGATCTTGCGCAGATTTGCAAAGGTCTCATCTAAATCTTGAACCAGAGTTGTTTCGTCTTTGCTTTTGACCACTATGTCATCCATGTAGGCTTCTACATTTCGCTGCATTTGCGGCTCAAAAGCCGCCATGGACTACTCTTGCAAACGTTGAACCAGCATTCTTAGCCCAAAAGGCATCCGCATAAAAACAAGATGTGCCACATGGGTGATGAATGCGTTTTTCTCATCTTCTTCTTCGCCATGAATATCCGATGATATCTCGAGTATGCATCAAGAAATGAAAGCAAATCACATCCAGCCGCGGAGTCAATAATCTGGTCGGCGCGCCGCAAGGGAAATGGGTCTTTGGACAAGCTTTATTAACATCCGTGAAGTCGATACAAAGTCTCCATTTCCCTTTGCTCATGCATAACCACTGGATTGGCCAACCACGAGGATGGAGCACCTCCGACAAGGCCCGCCGCTTCCAATTTCTTGATCTCTTCGCAGTGAATTCTTGGCGCCCACCGCCGCTTCCCGACTTTCGCTTGACGGGTCGCGATGAGGACAGATAGCTAGGTGATGCTCAATTACTTTCCTGGGAACACCGGGATGTCGACGGTTGCCATGCAAACACATCGACATTCGCCTGCAGGAAAGCAACGAAAGGCTTTCCTATTTAGGGTTGAGAAAAGATGTCGGGAAGTTGATCGACCCACGAACACCTATGGGCGGGCAGACCGAGCCCTTTCGTTCGGGTGGGGGGCGGAGGTCGCGCAAGAGCAGATCGAGGCGGTTAACACGAAAGCAGTTTACCCAGCTTCGAGCCTCTCGGAGAGATAATACTCCTACCGCTGCTCGTCTCGATTGTATTGTGTTCTTGCTAGAGAGCCTTGGGAGCTACAAGACCTAGCATGAGTGTCTCTCGGTTTCAATGAGCTGAACCCCCCACGCTGCACATGGGCCTCCTTTATATGCTCAAGGGTCACCAACAGTGGCAACGTAGACAAGGGCAAAAAGGGAAAATGAGTTGCGTTGGTACAGCTACTTGTACAAAGGTATTCTATCTAACTCGACGGCAAGGGACAAAGCATTAAATGCCCATCCATGTCGCCTAAACAAAGGCAACAGGATGTCAGGGCGCCACCGCTGCCACGATGGCAATCTTGTCATCGCCGCCATCATTGCTCGCTCAAGACAGACTTTCTTGACACGCATACCGAATGGTCCCATGGCTGGCTATCGCTGGTGGATGAGCCGGAGCAGATAAAGAGTGGTTGCCTCGCCGCTGCAAGCGCTTTGCCGCTGAATCCTTGTCGCGTCCGAAGCTTGTCGCCATCGAGCCTTCCCGCAAGCTCCTCTTGCCGGGTCTTGTCTTCGCGCTGCTTTGAGGGCCTTCCCGCAAGCTCCTCTGCCGGGCCATGTCTCCTTGGCTTAAATATTTTGTTCTTGAATGGCTCCAAAGGAACCATGGAGGACCTTGGCGTCACTAGGCAAGCCTTGCCGCTGGGTGTCTGAACTCCCGCGCACGAAGTTCGGGATACTAGGGTTCCCCTACTCTAGTACACCGACAGAGCCCCCTGCCTGGGCCACACACGTGCCGAAGCGCTGTTGGCCAGGCCCAAAGCAAAGGCACGGCACGCTGCAGCCTCAGATCACGCCGTAATCTTGCTTCCGGACTCACCACGCCCCCACTTAACAAAGACGCTGCCTAACGTGGCGCCGTGGGGATCGTGGGGGTTTTTATTTGGAAAAGCGAACGTCCGCTCTCTCCTCCTTATAAACAGGGGAAACATGGGCAGGTCGCCCACTCGCCATTTGCTGTCTAATTCGAAACCACCGCCGCCCCCCTTCTTTCTAGTCTCAAGAGAGCAGCGCCCGCTCATCGCCACCAGCGCCATCAACGCCGCCGTCTCTTCCACCACCTCCGCCATGGCTCGAAGTCGATAAGGGAAGGGCGAAGTCGCCGAGGCGCAGCAGCTCGGCGCGCCATAAAGGAGCGGCCGTTTCCCCGAGCTCGCCGCAGGAGCCGAGGGAGAACTACTACCTGTTCTCGTCATCAGAGACGCGAAGATCCACCGCATGAAGGTACTCCCTACCGCCGCTTCGAACTAGCCCTAACTGGTACCCTTCTTCAAGTTTATTAGGGCTCGCCCGCTTCTCTGAATTTTTCTGCGATATCATGAACACCTACGGCTTTGCCTCCTTGACTTCACCCCAATGCCGCCTCGACCATGGCAGTTTTCGACATCTTTGCGAAAAACTTTGTCGGAATCCACCCAAACGTAGCCCCTTCCGCCACTTCTTCATGCCCCGAAGTTGAGAGAGGAGAGCCACTTGTCGGAGGGATTGCTTGGATCTCCGGATCGGCAAGAAAGAAGCCTATCCGGAAGGAGAGCTCAGAAAGGTGGGAGGAGTGGAGGGCCGATCGGTGTTGGATCATTGAGGAGAACCCGCAACCCTTTATCGCCTGCCGCCAAACTCCAATAGTGCGCTGCAACGATTGGAGCAACTTACGCCGAAGATGCTAGATTGAAGATTGCCGACGCGGATCTTGGCGCCGGGCTTGCCAGACCATCAGAGGCGCCGCTGCATGCAGATTTTTTCGGCAGACGCTTCCCTTGCAGAGAGGAGGAGACCTGCTTGGGAGTTCCAAAATGCGGCGACATCATGAGGCTGCGCCTGGCCTCAACTTCAATTTCACTGCCTTGGAGTTGATGCGATGTGCCGAGCTGTTCAAGCACGACCGATCACCCCGAGTGGTTTAGGGTTGCCGAGGGAGTCGCCCCATTGTGCAACAACTCTTCGCTTGACCGCATCTGCGTAATGATGCCATTGTGCGATTCGCATGGGATCGCTCCAACTCGGCAAGAGCTCTTCAGACGACGCCGCGGCGGCAGTTCTTCGACAGCTTGGAAGAAGTGCCGATCCGCTCGACGAAAGCGTAAGAGCCTCACCCGCGACACCACCGACGACGAGATGCGCGATCACCACTGTGCCGGAGGAGGCGGCAGAGATTGCCGCTACCGCAAATTCGGGTTCACCGTGGAGGAGGTAGAGGGCAGAGGCGATAAGCCTTGTCGAGCGAAGGAGTTCGCCGTGAGGAGGAGCTTGTCAACCCGGCCGAAGTCGAGCGAACCCGCCGAGGGCGCTTCCTTCCACCATCTAGCAGCTTGCCGCAAACGGAGCCCCTGCCCACTAAGAAGGCGCTCCGCAAGGCTGGAGACGAGACGGGCGGCAGACGGGCCAACAGCCGCAGCATCATGTGACGCGCTTCCACCGCTGCAAGCATCAGTCGCGGAGCACCCCACACCGCTGTAAATAACCGGGCGGATCCTCCTGTGCCACCGCTGCCACCCCCGCCAAGCGTCAAAGGAAACTACCTCCTCCTTGCCGCACCGGAGGCGCAGCCGAATTTGATCTCTGTGCTCAGCTCCGACGAGGAAGAAGAAGAGTAAGCTTCTATATTGTGCTTGTATTTCTTCAATTTTGTTACTTGCCTTGTATCTGATTTGTTTCATTCTCAACTTTTCCTTTTTCAGACGCCGCCCCAGAGCGCCAAGAGAGCCAAGACCCCGTGGTTGTCATCGAGGACGATCCCTGCGGGCAACAGGAGGCGCTGCTCGAGACCCCTTGCCGGACCCGCAACCCTTTCTCAGCAGCCCCAAAGACAGCCCCCCCGTGAGTATACGGTTTACTTTTACCGTTAAGCGTGCATGGGTGCTCCTTCTTTGTTGATATCCTGACCGTTGGTTTGTGTAGGAGCAGAGCAGCCTCATCAGAGTGCCCTAAGCCGCCCCAAATACCATCTGCTTGACTTCACCGCCAAGTGTGGATTCTCCGCAAGGGAGCGCCCGCAAGGGAGATTTCTCCGCAAGGGACAGCACCAGGATCCTCCGGTGGTCGAGACCATGGATGCATATCCCATCGCAGTAATCCTTTTGACCGGAAATTTCCCTTGGGTTCTTTTTTTTCTTCTGTTTTTCTTTTGGATATTTTGCTTGACTTTTCTTTTCTTTTTGTTGTCGCCGATCCATCCGCCGCAGAGCCGATGGAGATTGAGGTCGCCGCGAGAGGACGCTACAAGGCAACACCGACGACGCCATTGCCGCCGAGGAGGGAACTGTGCGACGAGCCTGGCTGGTCAAGAGGCCGCCAGGCTGCCGCCGCAGAAGCCGGGCGAGGGGTCCGCGATCGATCGACAACCCCGAGGTCGCAGGAGCGCCGGGCGCTACACCGATCGCCGATCCTCCCTGCTGCCGCAGCCGCCAGTTCGAGGAGCCCCATTTCGGGCGCTTACTTGAAGGACGGCGATGGCGTTTTCATCAAGCTCCCCGGGCGCCGAGCCCAGGCGCCGGTCAAGGAGAGACCTTCGACGAAGAGCTGCTCGCTTCCACGGGCTAACGCTGGTCGATGCGCCAAGCAGCAGCGGCGGCGAATCCGAGGAGGAGCAGCTGCGGAAGCCGCTGCCGCTTACCGCTACGGACAAGCCAAGCTGGAATCCCGGAAGCACTTGTCGCGAGGGCGGAGCAGATATGGAGAAGCGCGCAGAAGAGCTCCGGGCGCCAACCAAGAAGCTCTCCTAACGAAAGTAAGAGCCGGAGCGACTCACTGAAGAGCGCACGCCTTCATCCTGAGAAGGCTGAGGTCGAGGAGCAGCAACGGCTTGCTGCCGAGAAGCTATTCAAGAAGAAGGAAGTTGGCGAGCGGAAGATCAATCTTGACAGCTATGAGGAAGAGCTTGCCGCTGCGGAGCAATCAATTGGCGGAGCTCTCAAGGAAGCAAAAGACGCCGCCGCAGCCTGCCGAGGCCGCCAAGAAAGAGTTGGAGACGGAGGTGACGAGCTGGTGGCCAACCTCCGTAAGAGTGGCGAGAGCTTTAGCGCCAAGCACGAGCGCGAGAAGGATGCCTACACTCTTGGCGAAGCTGCGTGGTCGCCTCGCCGAGAGAAGCAAGGAGCTCGATGCCGCCAAGGACTCCAAGGTAGATCTTGAGCTGAAGCTGACTACCTTGATGCAGACGCTGGACGGCGCCAAGGAGCGGAGGTGGCCTTGTTGGAGAAGATCAAGACCGACGAGGAGTTGCCGACGAAAGTGCCACGACCGCCCGTAACACCTTCAGAGAGAACGGATGCACCGGACCGAGGGTCTTGTAATACCGCCGCCGCCATCGACAAGGAGCCGATGGAGCCGGGATGGTGGATCTCGGTACCTCCGACGAGCATCTCCAACCCGGGCGCCAAGCTCAGCTTGTTCTTCAAAGGCGGTGACGGTTCCAACGGCTCCGGAAGAGATCCCAAAGCAGCTGGCCGACGAGTCACGCCAAATCTGGCAGGGCTCTTCAAGGTGCCGATGAAGGTGGCCTTCCGCAATCCAGTGTGTTAGCTTCGCCAACGCCCTCAAGTCCTTGCCGCCGATCGCCGACGTTGAAGCGCCAAGGCCCTTGTCGCACTCCATTGTGATGTGGTGAGCGGGATCAAGAGAGTCGATGGCTACCGCGTAGATTAGGTCGCCTGCTTTATCTCTTCCTTGTCGCCACGATCATGTTAGGAGAACAATTTATTAGAGCTGCGACAAGCTATCTTGTAATATAACTCTATTTCAGTTAGTAATTGCTATGTTATTTCCTTTACTTGGGTCCTTCCTTGTATGTTTCGCCCCACGCTTTAGGGAACTTGTCGGCGCTGGCACCCTTGCCGCTGAAGCGCCGAAAAGTGCGGAACGTCAAGAGCTCGCCGTGGCGGTGTCCCGACAAGCAACCTTGTCGCGACTAGTTGCAGCTCACTTGTTGTTGAGCGGACTCGAACAAAGTAAGGGCTAAACTAGCTACGAGTTGGTTCCTTTGCGCACAGGTTTTCCATACAAAGCACGGTCGTTCGAGGAAGATAACTTAAAAATTTAAAACTGACTGCTCAAACTTTGGCAACTTAGCTTTTCTGTCGTTTTTGCTTGCCCGGTAAGGCAAAATTTCTTCGAGCACCACCTTGATCCACAGCATTATATTCTTCTCCTTCCCCTCTGGCAAACTTGTGTGCGAGGGGACCTTCTCTTCTTTGAGAAAGAGAAAGAAGAGAAAATAAAGATATGGAGCCCTGTGGCTCGTTATTGCTTACCGGAATAGGTGCTGCACAAAGTGTCAGATAATACATGCAAAGTAGAAAGCAGAAAGCATGAATTGACAAGATGTGCGGAGCACATGAGCTTTATCGATGCACGGGTCCGCGCCGCTTTGTACAAAGGATTACATGCAACATGGGAAAGACTTGTATAGGTGGTTGCCTGAACAGGTTCCGAACCGCTTCTATGGGTAAAACTTACGAAGATGCTCAATATTCCGTGAGTTGCTCACCGTAATGCCATCTTCGGTCTCAAGGCGACAGCGCCAGCCTAGTGACTCGCCTCACCCGATAAGGGCCTTCCCACCTCAAGGCCAACTTGTTGGAATTCTGGCGGACTGAACGCTACCAAGAACAAGGTCGCTTTCCTCGAGACTTCGCACTAACTTTGTGGTTATGGTAGCGGCGCAAAGCTTGCTGATAACGAGCAGCTCAGATAGCGCCTCAAGACGGTCCTCCTCAAGGAGCAGCGCCATCTTGTCGCAGCTGCTTTTGCTCGAGCTCATCATAAGCGAGCACTGAGGTGACCCGTGATACGAAGTTCCGTGGGGAGAACTGCTCGCCCATAGACTAGAGTGAAAGGTGTCCGCCAAGAGCTCGACGGCGTCCGCCCCGACGACCAAAGAACCACCAGCAGCTCCTCAATCCAGTTTCTTCCACACTTGTGCAGCCCGTCGAAAGTTCTCGTCTTGAGCCCTCGCAGACTTCAGCTTGCCTTCTTCCGCTGACCGCTGCTTCTCGGATGTGCAACAAGCGGCTTAAGCACCTTGGCGCCAAGATCTTGGACGATCGCATGAAGGTGCGGCTCGTGAATTGCGTGCCATTGTCGCGATGATCCCGTAGGAATCCCAAACGGCAAACAATCGACCAAGAACTTGATCGCTGATCGGTTGTCCCTTGCTTCCACTTCCGCCACTTTGTGAACTTATCGATTGCGACGCATAAGTATTTCAAAGCCCCGACAGCTCGGGAAAGGGGCCGAGGATGTCGAGCCCCTGCACCGAAAAATGGCCGTGATAAAGGGATCGCCTGGAGAGCTTGAGCTTGTCGTGTATTTGCTTGGAATGGAACCGCACGCTTCACACTTGGTTACTTGTGCAGCTTGCATCATGGAGGGTTGTTATTAAAGAAACCTTGCCGAACGCTTTGTTGGGCAAGTGTTTTGCGCCAATGTGGTGACCACATATGCCTCCGTATCTCTCGCCAACAGCTTCACCCATCTTCCCGTGAATACACTTCATTTCACACCGCTGAGTCTTCTTCAGACAGCAGGCCGTCGACAAACCGGTACATACTTGACCGCCGGGCTACTCTTTCCGCTTCTTCTTGCTCTTCGGAAGTTCTCCGTCTCAAGGAAATGGACAATCTGTTGCGCCTACGCCGGAGCTTGTGGCTCGACAACAAGGACTAAAGGCACATACGCTGCGCGGAACATCCGCTTTACGGCGAGAATCGCGCTCAGCCGAGTTGATGATCCCGCAAGCGTGCCGAGCAAAACTTGTCGGGAGCGCCTCGCTTAACTAAACAAACCTCGTGCTTGTCGGAGCAGCATCGCTCCTCAGCAGATCGGGAAGCGGTGGCAAAGAGGTGCTAGTTGTCGAGCAGTCCAAAGAACGGTGGTGCCGCCAAGAAAGCCAAAGTTGGTGGCTTCGCAAGGAGGTTGTCACCGCACCGATCGCCACTGCGGGCGGCCGCCGACAAGGTGACAGCTCCAACAAGCAAGATCGCAAGATCCACCGCACTAAGGGCCATGACCTCCGTGAGCTGCAAGAAGGTCGAGCAACTTGTTGAACAAATGTAGGCTGAGTACGAGCGGCGCGGACAAGGAGAAAGCCCAGAAGGTGCCGGGGAGTTGGCAAGAAGCCACCTGGCCGGGAGGACGCCAGCGCAAGGCCAAGCAGCGGCAAGGAGACAGACTTCCCCGCCGCCGCGATAAGGATGAAGACGACGACGACGATGAAGATATGGAAGACGACGAGACCGATGAGCAGGAGTTCCGTAAAGCCACAGAGGTTCTTCGATTGACGGTGGTGTTTCTCGCATACTTCACACCGCCAACTCACGAATGGATGCGGAAATTAATGCAGCAGTAACCATCCGTAGAGTCACGCAGCCTCTCAAATGGTCCAAAGACGCCTATCATCTTTGATATTGAGGATCACCCGATCGCATAATCTGCGGTCGGGTGCTTGCCGATGTTGGTTTCACCAACTATCCGCAACCTCAAGGTCACTAAGATGCTAGTTGACGGCGGGCCGGATTGAACCTGATCTCCTCCGCGTGCTCCAAACCCAAATCCTCGACAATGAAGCTCAAGAGACCGGCACATTCCAAGGAATCAATCCAGGAAGGAGCAAGTCAAGGGGAAGATCACGTTGTCGGTGACATTTGGCAGCGAGCTGAACTTCAGGATCGAGAGGGTCACGCTCGACGCTGTTGATTTTCCATTACCTTACAATGGGATACTTGGTCGCCCAAAGACTCGCCAAGTTCATGGCAGCCTCTCATTATGCATACAACTTATTCAAGATGCCAGCCCGATAAGTGTCATTTCTGTCCATGGCGACAAGAAGGATGCTCTTATCTCGCGCCGACAAGATTTACCGGAGGCAAGAATGCAACAGATAGCAAATCACTTGTCGCCGAAGCTCCCGAGGGAAGAAGAAGACCAAGTCCGCAAGAGCTCGATGCCCACTCCGCAAGCGCACCTCTTCGGAGTGATGCGCTACCGCCGAGGGCGCACCATCGAGCTCCACCGCAAGTGCAAGAAGACGGCGGCAGCTCCACCAAAACCAAGAAGGTGCCCGCCAAGGAGGACGGCACTAGTGGTACCTTCACCATCGCGCCACTCGACCTAAATAGGAAGGCGCGCCGCTGTTTTCCTCATGGGCGAATCGTCGACGGTTTGCATGGCAACCGCTCGACATCCCTGGTGTTCCTGTGAAAGTAATTGAGCATCACCTAGCTGTCTCCGTCCTCATGCGCGAACCGGCCAAGCGTAAAGTCGTGAAGAGGCAAAGGAGCGCCAAGAATTCATTGCGGAGAGATCAAGAAATTGGAAGTAGCAGGCCTTGTCGAGGAGTGCTCCATCCTACGGGTTGGCCAATCAGTAGTTGTATCGCAAGGCAAATGGGAAATGGAGACTTTGTATCGACTTCACGATGTTAATAAAGCTTGTCCAAAAGACCCATTTCCCTTGCCGCAAGATCGACCAGATTGTTGACTCCACGGCTGGATGTGATTTGCTTTCATTTCTTGATGCATACTCAGATATCATCGATCTTCATGGCGAAGAAGATGAGGAGAAACCGCATTCATCACCCCATGTGGCACATACTGCTTTGTACGGATGCCTTTTGGGCTAAAGAATGCTGGTTCAACGCTTGCAAGAGAGTCCATGACGCTTTTGAGCCGCAAATGCATGTAAATGTAGAAGCCACATGGATGACATAGTGGTCAAAAGCAAAGACAGGCAACTCTGGTTCAAGATTTAGATGAGACCTTGCAAATCTGCGCAAGATCAACCTTAAGCTCAATCCCGAGAAGTGTGTGTTTGAGTCCCTTCCGCAAGCTTCGGCTTCTTCGTGTCTCAATGGGATGTCACGCCCAATATGCTAACCCTATCCAAAAGGAACTCGACGGTCCCACCAAGGATAGACCCAATATTGAAACGCTTTTGCAAGGTGGATATCATTACATCAACATTACATAATAGTGGGGATACATCCGATACATACAATGTCACATGAATACAACAATACATCATATAAGATCAACATCCGACTACGGATGAAACATAAATGTAAACTCAAACGACATCCACCTCGCTAGCCCAGCTGCCGACCGAACCTATCCCCGATCAAGAAGCGTAAGAAGAACTCCAAAACAAGCAAACATCGCCTCAAGGCCATGATCATCGCAACCTGTACCTGCAATCGGTGGTGTAGTAATGTGAGCCACGAGCACTCAAAGCAATCCCATTACCATGGGTATCAAGACTAGCAAAGCTTAATGGGAAAGGAAGGGGTAAAGTGGTGAGGTTGCAGCAGCGGCTAAGCATATATGGTGGCTAACATACGCAAATGAGAGCGAGAAGAGAAACAAAGGAACGGTCGTCAACTAGTAATGATCAAGAAGTGATCCTGAACTCCTACTTACGTCAGACATAACCCAAGAACCGTGTTCTCCTCTCGATCAACCCCGAAAAGAGACACTCACGGTTACGCACACGGTTGGTGTATTTTAGAAGAGTTTGCTTCAAGTTTACTACAACCGGATATTAACAAATTCCCATCTGCCACATAACCAAGGGCACGGCTCTCAAATTTTATACCCTGCTGTGGGTGTCCTAACTTAGCCCATGATAAGCTCTCGCGATCAACGAAGGATATTCTTCTCCCCGAAGACCCGATCAGCCTCGAATCCCAGCTACAAGACATTTCGACAAAGAATAAAACAAGACCAGCAAAGCCGCCCGGATGTGCCGACAAACCGATAGGAGCTGCACATATCTCGTCTCGTGGCACACCGGATAGGTCAGCCTCACGAGTAAAACCAGCCTCGAGTTGCCCCTGGTGGCCCCGCAGCTCGCCAGTTTCGGACCAACACTTGAAGGAGCACCGCCCGGGGGCTAAATAAAGATGACCTCGGCTCCTAAACCCAAGGGAAAAAGGGTATAGGTGAGGCAAAAGTAAAACCAAGGTTGGGCCTTGCTGGAAAAGGCTTACTCAAAGCGAATCGTCAAGGGGTCCCATAAATCACCCGACCGTTAGGGACGCAAAACCGGGAACATAATACCGATATGACGGAAACTAGGGTGGCAAGAGGAACAAAACACTGCATAAGGCTGAGCCTTCCAACCCTTTACCAAGTATATAGATGCATTAATTAAATATAAGATATATTGTGATATCCCAACAAGTAAACATGTTCCAACAAGGAACAACATCTCCATGTTCCAACAAGGAACAAACTTCATCTTCACCTGCAACTAACAATGCTATAAGAGGGGCTGAGCAAAGCGGTAACATAGCCAAACAACGGTTTGCTAGGAAGGGTGACAAAAGGTTAGAGGTTCACATGGCAATTTGGAATGACTTGATAAACAAGTGATAGGTAGCGCAGCATAGCGATAGAACGAAACAACTAGCATAGCAATGATAGTAGTGAGATCCAGGGTAGCGGTCATCTTGCCTGAAATCCCGCAAGGAAGAAGAACGAGTCCATGAAGAAGACGAACGGATGAAGTCAACCAAGCGAGACGAACTAATCCTCACGATCGCAACGAAACAGGAACTAACAAGAAGAAGCACACAACATAGGTAAACACACCACACATAGACAAGACATGATGCACAACCCAGCATGATGCATGACAACGCTAGAAGAGGCTACTCATGGCAAAAGATGATGCAAACAAGAGCAACACATCAAAGCAAGTTTAAATGAGGCCAGAAACAACATAGAACAATTCCAGTAAGTCCTCATATGCAAATTTCGAAATTGGTCCAGATCTGAATAAACCTTATGTTCAAGTTGTTAAACAGCAAGTTAAGATGCACCATGATGATCTACACGAAATTCTAGTCAAGTTACATATAAAGTTCATTAGATTCGGAGCTACGGCCTAGAAGATATGAGCAAAACAAGATAAGCATGGCATTGATGGAAAATGCATACAAACATCAATCACACACCTCAAAACAAGGATGCAACATGATAATATGAAACTACAAGCAAAATCAAGCAAGTTTCATATAGAGCACACTCAAAACGGAGCAACGGTTCAACACATACACATGAAACAAGTTATAGCAACAATCTGTGCAAAACAGCAACTAGGCATATTGCAAGCATCAAAACAACATGCTACAGGACCTCAACATAATAACAAAAGGCATGGGCATGATGTACAGGTAAAGCATGACAAAACATGAACACTGAGCTATCTCCAGAAATCACTAGAAATGCTCAAAATGACATGGCAAGATTGCAAATAATAACAGTTTCAGACTTATCAGGAAATAACATCAGGTTAACAAGTTTAGAGCTATGAACCAACATGTTACAGGAACTTATCATGGCAAACAAAGGCATGTCATGATACTACTAAATGCATAGAACAAAAGTCCCTTACTGACCATGAGCCAAAAAGGATCAGAAAATATGATAGCACCCATGTAAACATAGCAAGTTATATGACAGTTTCATACATGGCATGAACAACAATAAGTAGGCATGTTGGTGAGCTTGAACCACTCACCACAGAGCAATACATGGCATGGCAAGGCAACCAACAGTAAGAAGACATGGCATAGAAGCTATACATGGCAAGAACAACAACATATCATGCAAGGATCAACTACAACAACCTTGGAAAAATTGAATAACATGTAAGCAACCTGCCAGGAAACATTTTATAGCAAAAGTAGAGCTCGATTGACTCAAGCCATGGCACTCCATAATTGCAAACAAGGGCATGGATGGATAGATAATAACCATATGTTCAAAACATCCTTACTGAAGTATCTCAAAATAAGCATGGATCTCTCGGTAGCATCAAGTTAACATGGCAAAAAAATATCAGCAGAACAGGGGCTGAAATCAGCAACATCATGAAGCCTAGTTTGCATGCTTGTGCTAGTCACCACAGAGATCACAAAAATACATGGCATACACCCCTGTAAAGATGGCATGGCATATTACAAAACACATGTAGGACTCAAGTTCATAGGGTGCACACATCAATCATGGCAAAATGACAAAGTGCATGTTCGATAAGAATCGAAACTAACATCACATAGCCCTCTTCTAACAGCATTACGGGCATCAAGATGAGCTCAAATGTAAATAATGCAATGCGATGAAATGATGTACTCGTCGAGACGAACAATTTGACATATTACACGCACGAAACGGAGCTACGGATGCAGAGATATGACATGATGAATATGGCATGATAATGATGAAAACGCTCGGGACTTAGTGGATTTTCGGAGGGGGGGGAAGTCAACCTCGTCGCGGATCCGCCGGAGAGCTCGCCGGAGAGGAGTGGAAGTGGCCGGAGGACGAGGGAGAGCCCGGGAGGAGCCGGGGCGGATGGATCCGGCCGGCCCCTCGCCGGATCCGGCACCGGCGGAGGCCGGAGCGGCGCGGGAGGCCGGAGAGGAGGCGGACGGCGGCGGGGTGGCGCGGGTGGAGGCGGGCGGCCGCGCGGCCGGAGGTGAGGAAGGCGGCGGCGGTGGCCGGGCCGAGGAGGCGGCGTGATCTCGGCCGGGCCGCACCGGGCGGCGGCAAGCGCGATCCGGCGGGCGGGATGGGCGGCGGCGGGCGCGGGCGGCGGCGGGCGCCGGGCGACGGGCGGCGAGAGCGGAGCGGCCGGCAGCGGCGATCGATCGGGCCGGAGGGCTGCGGCTGGGCTGGCGGGCTCAAGGCGGTGGAGGCGCTGTGGAGACGGCGGCGTGACACGTGGCGAGGCCGGGT
Organism: Aegilops longissima; assembly: GCA_021605205.1. Lineage (NCBI taxonomy): Eukaryota > Viridiplantae > Streptophyta > Magnoliopsida > Poales > Poaceae > Aegilops > Aegilops longissima. The sequence goes on along the minus strand of CM038682.1, from coordinate 654,388,931 downwards.
TGGCCGAGGGCGGCGGCGCGGGTTTGTCCGGACGGCGGCGGACATGTCCGGCGCGCAGAGGAGGTGGGATCTAGGGTTAGGGGTGGTTTCATCCGCGATTTGGACGGGGGAGGCACATATTTATAGGTAGAGGGAGCTAGGAGAGTCCAAATGGAGCACGGTTTTCGGCCACGCGATCGTGATCGAACGGCGGAGAGCATGGAGGGGTTAGGATGGGTTTTGGGCCACTTTGAAGGGGTGTTGGGCTGCACACAAAGAGGCTTTTATGTTAACCGTTAACTGTTGAGTACCAAACGACCTCCAAATGACACGAATTTGACAAAGCGGTTCACCGGTGCTATACCAAGGCCGCTTGAAAACCTCGTCCATTCCGAGACAGTTTAACACCCGCACATGAAAAGAGGTAAAAGGGGGCCGGAGACATAGGAGCGCCGGATTGCAAAACAGACAACGGGGAAAATGCTCGGATGCATGAGACGAACACGTATGCAAAATGAAATGCACATGATGACATGGTATGAAACGCATATGATGACATGGAAAAGTGCAACACGCAAGCAAATGACATGGCAAAGGCGGCGAATAATTGGAAGACACCTGGCGCATCGAATCCGGGGCGTTACAACACTCCTCCACTAACAAGAGATCTCGTCCCGAGATCTTAGGACCGAGACGGAAGGGAAAAGGGAAGAGGTGAAACAAGAACTCAAGAGAAGAAGCAAAGAATCGAGAGAACTCGAGAAGAAGAGAAGAACGACGAGGAAGACGAGAATCGAAAGCTCATGGTATCAGATAGACTATGAAACCACTCGTTCTAACCGGAGTGGTTAGAATGAGAAAAGAAACGGATAGACTGAAAGGATTTAGGCAGCACTCCGACTAAAACATGGAGGAATAGAACACGAGCTTCACCCAAAGAGATGGCACTTGACGAGATGAACAATGCAATGCCTCCGGAAGAATTAAAAGAATGAAATGAAAAGAACTTAGGAGTAAGGATTGAACGGAGTTGTTGAAAAAATCACCAACGAAAAGAATAAGATTGTTGTGGACTTATGGATAACCTCTCAAAATTATGAGGTGATAACTAACCACAAACGGAAATGATTGGGTAGCTGAGAGGAACGAAGAAACGCAAATCTCCACTTCAAATGAATACGGAGAATTAAATGCACTGTGAGATGCGAGAAGAAAAGATACTTGAACTCCACCAACAAGAATCTTGATGAACTCTTTGGAGAATGAATTAAATCATGAAGAACCACCATGAAGAACTCCGGTGACAAAAAGGGTGATGAGATAGAATGAAGGAAGAAAGAATAAGATGAGCCTTGCGGTGATTTAGATGGAGGTTCCGACGAAATGTCCGAGGAAAATTTGAACTCCGGAAAAGAAAAGATGAAAACATTAGGAACTAGAATTTATTCCTCAAGAACAAACTCCGAAGTAAGGGATTAATCACTTAGATGAAATAAGAATAAGATTTATTGTATGCTTATCCTTCATCAAATTAAATTGATGACCAACAATGGATTTCAGATCTTACTTATTCTTCTTGAAAAAAGGATTGAGAAGGATAGCACAAAACTTGAGAAAGTCTTCATGAACCACCGGTAGGATTGAAAAGAACGAATGGATTAATATGATAAACAAGGAAAAAGAATCTGAATGAACCACCGTAAGAATTCGAAAATGACTGACGAAAGAGAATGCATCACCGGGAAGAATTAGAAGAACCAATATGCTTGAGGGGATTTAGATGCAAAAGAACAAAGAGATCATGAGCTGATTAAAGAACACTTGAACGAGGCACCGGGATAAATAGAGAACGATAACTGGAATGATGGCCTCCGGTGAAAAGAAATGGAAAAACAACTCCTGACATACTCCGGATGGGTAAGAAAGAATATCTGACAAACAGAATAATTCGAGAGGATAGCATGAAGCTAGAACCATGAATCTTCGGGAGAACGGGCAAGATTTAGAGGAAAGGCTCTTCTTCGGTCTTCAAATGACGACGAGAAACACCACCAAAATTATTGAGGTACTCCGGGAGAATGAAAAAACAGAGAGGTTGAGCAACAATGAAATGATTTGAAATTGATCTTGGAAAAGGCATGTGACTGATGGAATCCATTCTTACGTCACACTTGAAAAGAATTGGGAATAGCTCCCGGGAAATTAGAAGAGTCAGGTAAGATCCTGGGAAAAGACCTGTGGGTTAGGGCCCACTGAAGAGATAACACCGTTGGAAAGGGATGATGAACAGATAGATGATGCACCGGAACAATTAAATATTTGAATGAGGTGACAACCTCGAATTGATTGGAACACAGACGAATCTCCTGAGATGTATTCAGCACTCCGGAAGGATAAACTGGCGAGAGGCGAACGAGCAGGGAAAACACTTCAGCCGAGGGAAAAGAATGTGATCAACCGAAAACTTGAATTGAGTGCACCGGGAAAAGAAAGGGATGAAGAATGACGAACGAGACGAGAATTCACCGGTTGAAACAATTGGCGAAGGACTGAAGAGACTCCACACGAATGAAATTGATGGTCGGAAGAAACTCGAATCAAGGGAATAATAGGGTGGAGGGCGGAAAACAAAGGCAACTTGGAAGGGGAAACTACGAATATCTTGAAGAGAAAAAACACCGATTGAAATCATTGAGGAGAGAGAGCAAAAACTTCACATGAGTAGGATGGATACTGAATTACGGACTCCGTTCCGACAAGAAAAAGGGTGGGTGGGTGGAAAAGAAAAAACTGAGGATTGAACTCAAAGATGAAGAGGCTCGAGTCAACTTGACGAGAAATGCACCGGATGCAAAGAGCTGAGGAACAACGATCGAAAACCAACTGCGTGATCCTAAAGAAAGTTTGAAAGGAACAGAGTAATTCAAAACACCTACGCCAAGATTCCTCACCAGAGCGCATTTAAGGGCTAAGGAGTAAAAGAATTCTACTCCGATATAACTAAACTCCAAAACAGTTTTCTTCTAGACTCAACAACGGCAAACTACACGATCAATCAAGGGGCTTAGGGTCGGTCGAGGCTCGATACTAACTTGTCACGCCTAATATGCGACCCTATCCAAAGGAACTCGACGGTCCCACCAAGGATAGACCAGATATTGAAACGCTTTTGCAAGGTGGATATCATTACATCAACATTACATAATAGTGGGGATACATCCGATACATACAATGTCACATGAATACAACAATACATCATATAAGATCAACATCCCACTACGGATGAAACATAAACAGAAACTCAAACGACATCCACCTCGCTAGCCTAGGCTGCCGAATTCGAACCTATCCCCGATCAAGAAGCGTAAGAAGAACTCCAAAACAAGCAAACATCGCTCTCTCGCCATGATCATCGCAACCTGTACCTGCAATCGGTGGTGTAGTAATCTATGAGCCACGAGGACTCAGCAATCCCATTACCATGGGTATCAAGACTAGCAAAGCTTAATGGGAAAGGAAGGTAAAGTGGTGAGGTTGCAGCAGCGGCTAAGCATATATGGTGGCTAACATACGCAAATGAGAACGAGAAGAGAAACAAAGGAACGGTCGTCAACTAGTAATGATCAAGAAGTGATCCTGAACTCCTACTTACGCCGACATAACCCAAGAACCGTGTTCTCCTCTCGATCAACCCCAAAAGAGACACTCACTACATACGCACACGGTTGGTGTATTTTAGAAGAGTTTGCTTCAAGTTTACTACAACCGGATATTAACAAATTCCCATCTGCCACATAACCGCTGGCACGGCTCGAAAGTTTATACCCCGCAGGGTGTCCCAACTTAGCCCATGATAAGCTCTCGCGATCAACGAAGGATATTCTTCTCCCGGAAGACCCGATCAGTCTCGAATCCCGCCACAAGACATTTCGACAGAATAAAACAAGACCAGCAAAGCCGCCCGATGTGCCGACAAATCCCGATAGGAGCTGCACATATCTCGTCTCGTGGCACACCGGATAGGTCAGCCTACGAGTAAAACCAGCCTCGAGTTGCCCCTGGTGGCCCTGCAGAGTTCGCCCATTTCGGACCAACACTGAAGGAGCACCGCCCGGGGCTAAATAAAGATGACCTTGGGCTCCTAAACCCAAGGGAAAAGGGTATAGGTGAGGCAAAAGTAAAACCAAGGTTGGGCCTTGCCGGAAAAGTCTTATTCAAAGCGAACTGTCAAGGGGGTCCCATAAATCACCCGACCGTGTTAGGGATGCAAAACCGGGAACATAATACCGATATGACGGAAACTAGGCGGCAAGAGGAACAAAACACCAGGCATAAGGCCGAGCCTTCCACCCTTTACCAAGTATATAGATGCATTAATTAAATATAAGATATATTGTGATATCCCAACAAGTAAACATGTTCCAACAAGGAACAACATCTCCATGTTCCAACAAGGAACAAACTTCATCTTCACCTGCAACTAACAACGCTATAAGAGGGGCTGAGCAAAGCGGTAACATAGCCAAACAACGGTTTGCTAGGAAGGGTGACAAAAGGTTAGAGGTTCACATGGCAATTTGGGATGGCTTAATAAACAAGTGATAGGTAGCGCAGCATAGCGATAGAACGAAACAACTAGCATAGCAATGATAGTAGTGAGATCCAGGGTAGCGGTCATCTTGCCTGAAATCCCGCAAGGAAGAAGAACGAGTCCATGAAGAAGACGAACGGATGAAGCCGAACCAAGCGTAGATGAACGAATCCTCATGATCGCAACGAAACAGGAACTAACAAGAAGAAGCACACAACATAGGTAAACACACCACACATAGACAAGACATGATGCACAACCCAGCATGATGCATGACAACGCTAGAAGAGGCTACTCATGGCAAAAGATGATGCAAACAAGAGCAACACATCAAAGCAAGTTTAAATGAGGCCGGAAACAACATAGAACAATTCCGGTAAGTCCTCATATGCAAATTTCGAAATTGGTCCGGATCTGAATAAACCTTATGTTCAAGTTGTTAAACAGCAATTTAAGATGCACCACGATGATCTACACCAAATTCTAGTCAAGTTACATATAAAGTTTATTAGATTCGGAGCTACGGCCTAGAAGATATGAGCAAAACAAGATAAGAATGGTATTGATGGAAAATGCATACAAACATTAATCACACACCACAAAACAAGGATGCAACATGATAATATGAAACTACAAACAAAATCAAGCAAGTTTCATATAGAGCACACTCAAAACGGAGCAACGGTTCAACACATACACATGAAACAAGTTATAGCAACAATCTGTGCAAAACAGCAACTAGGCATATTGCAAGCATCAAAACAACATGCTACAGGACCTCAACATAATAACAAAAGGCATGGGCATGATGTACAGGTAAAGCATGACAAAACATGAACACTGAGATATCTCCAGAAATCACTAGAACATGCTCAAATGACATGGCAAGATTGCAAATAATAACAGTTTCAGACTTATCAGGAAATAACACCAGGTTAACAAGTTTAGAGGTATGAAACAACATGTTACAGGAACTTATCATGGCAAAAAAGGCATGGCATGATACTACTAAATGCATAGAATAAAAGTCCCTTACTGACCATGAGCCAAAAAGGATCAGAAAATATGATAGCACCCATGTAAACATAGCAAGTTATATGACAGTTTCATACATGGCATGAACAACAATAAGTAGGCATGTTGGTGAGCTTGAACCACTCACCACAGAGCAATACATGGCATGGCAAGGCAACCAACAGTAAGAAGACATGGCATAGAAGCTATACATGGCAAGAACAACAACATATCATGCAAGGATCAACTACAACAACCTTGGAAAAATTGAATAACATGTAAACAACCTGCCAGAAACATTTTATAGCAAAAGTAGAGCTCGATTGACTCAAGCTATGGCACTCCATAATTGCAAAAATGGCATGGATGGATAGATAATAACCATATGTTCAAAACATCCTTACTGAAGTATCTCAAAATAAGCATGGATCTCTCGTAGCATCAAGTTAACATGGCATAAAAATATCGCAGTAACAGGGCTGAAATCAGCAACATCATGAAGCCCAGTTTGCATGCTTGTTCTAGTCACCACAGAGATCACAAAAATACATGGCATATACCCCTGTAAAGATGGCATGGCATATTACAAAACACATATAGGACTCAAGTTCATAGGGTGCACACATCAATCATGGCAAAATGACAAAGTGCATGTTCGATAAGAATCAGAAACTAACATCATACAGCCCTCTTCTAACAGCATTTCGGGCATCAAGATGAGCTCAAATGTAAATGATGCAATGTGATGAAATGATGTACTAGTCGAGACGAACAATTTGACATGTTACACGCACGAAACGGAGCTACGGATGCAGAGATATGACATGATGAATATGGCATGATAATGATGAAAACGCTCGGGACTTAGTGGATTTTCGGAGGGGGGGAAGTCAACTCGCCGGATCCGCCGGAGAGCTCGCCGGAGAGGAGAGGAGGTGGCCGGAGGACGAGGGAGAGCCCGGGAGGAGCCGGGGTGGATGGATCCGGCCGGCCCCTCGCCGGATCCGGCACCGGCGGAGGCCGGGGTGGCGCTGGAGGCCGGGTGAGGAGGCGGACGGCGGCGGGCACTCCGGCCGGGGGAGGCGGGTGCCGCGGCCGAGGTGAGAGGAAGGCGGCGGCGCGCCGGGCCGAGGAGGCGACGCGATCCGGCCGGCCGCACTGGGCGGCGGCAAGGCGCGATCCGGCGGGCGGACGGCGGCGCGGGCGGCGGCGGCGCGCGGCGGGGCGGGCGCCGGGCGGACGGGCGGCGGAGAGCGGAGCGGGCTGGCGGCGGTGACCGACCGGGCCGGGAGGGGGCTGCTGGCCCGAGGGGCCCGCGGTGGAGGCTCGGTGGAGACGGCGGCGGTGACACGTGGCGAGGCCGAGTTGGCCGAGGGCGGCGGCGCGGGTTTGTCCGGACGGCGGCGGACATGTCCGGCGCGCAGAGGAGGTGGGATCTAGGGTTAGGGGTGGTTTCATCCGCGATTTGGACGGGGGAGGCACATATTTATAGGTAGAGGGAGCTAGGAGAGTCCAAATGGAGCACGGTTTTCAGCCACGCGATCGTGATCGAACGGCGGAGAGCATGGAGGGGGTTAGGATGGGTTTTGGGCCACTTTGGAAGGGGTGTTGGGCTGCACACAAAAGAGGCTTTAGCGGTTAACCCGTTAACCGTTGGAGTACCAAACGACCTCCAAATGACACGAAATTTGACAGGCGGTCTACCGGTGCTATACCAAGGCCGCTTGACAAACCTCGGTCCATTCCGAGACAGTTTAACAACCGCACATGAAAAGAGGTAAAAGGGGGCGCCGGGAGACATAGGAGCGCCGGATTGCAACACGGACAACGGGGAAAATGCTCGGATGCATGAGATGAACACGTATGCAAAATGAAATGCACATGATGACATGGTATGAAACGCATATGATGACACGGAAAAGTGCAACAAGCAAGCAAATGACATGGTAAAGGCGGCGAATAATTGGAAGACACCTGGCGCATCGAATCCGGGGCGTTACAGGGGAATTGAAGCCAATCCCGACAAGATCAAGGCATTGAGCAGATTGGAGCACCAAAGCACGTCAAGGATGTATGAAGACTTGCCGGTTGCATGGCTGGTCTCAGCAGGTTTATCTGTAGATCTGCTGAACGCGCCCTGCCATTTTTCAAGATTTTGAAAAAGGCAGGTCCAATGAAATGGACTCTAAAGCGGAGGCTGCGCTGCAGACTTAAAGAGGTACTGTCCTCCACTCCAATACTTGTCGCATTTAGGCCACAAGAGAAGTTGCTGCTATATATAGCGGCAACCAATCAAGTGGTTAGTGCTGCGTTAGTAGCGGAAAGGGAGGCGATGATGAGCCGCAACCAAGGCAGATGCATCCAATGACAAGCTGGGGGCTTCACCGGCGCAGCTCGTCCCGGATAACGATGGATCTCTGCAGACGCGTGAGAAGATGCAAAAAGGATGGTGCAGCGCCAGTTTATTTTGTCGGGCCCTTTGCGTGGGCTAGGTCAAGGTACTGGTGTGCGAAGTTGTTTTTTCGCCTTCTCATGGCCTCTTTGAGAAAGCTGCGCCATTACTTCCAAGCACATGAGATCACAGCTTGTCACTCGCTTTCGGCTGAAGAGGATATTGCAAAATCCGGAAGCAACAGCAGGATTGTCGAGTGGGCATCGAACTGCCAAGCTTTGGCCTCAAGTTTGAAAGCACTTCAACTATCCAAAGCGAGCATTGGCAGAGTTTATAGCAGAATGGACGCCAACGCAGGATGAAGAAATTCCAGACGAGCATCCCGTCAAGGAAGCAAGCAAAGAATGGCTGATGTACTTTGATGGTGCCTTTCGCTGCAAGGCAAGGTGCCAAGCGTGTTGCTTATCGCACCCACCGGAGAACACCTCAAGTACATAGTCGAAATGCACTTTCCCAAGGAGCAAGAAACAAACAACACTGCAGAGTATCAAGGTTTGCTTGCCGGTCTCAGAATCGCGGTAGACCTTGGGATCAAGAAGCTCATTGTCAGGGGTGACTCGCAGCTTGTCGTCCGCCAAGTGAACAAAGATTATTAGAGTCCGTTGATGGAAGCTTATGTTGATGAAGTGAGAAAGTTAGAAGAGCACTTTGACGGCCTACAGATGGAATATGTTCCAAGAGCTCAGAACGACATTGTTGATGGCCTGTCGAAGTGCGCCGCACTTAAGTTACCTGTGGAACCAGGGATCTTCGTGCTCAAGCTGACTCAACCAACTGTATCACCATCAACTGGACAGAGCAAGAAGAGGAAGTTGGTTTCCGGTGACTACTTTCCGGCAGAGCTCCCTGAAGCCGCCGCCAAAAAGGTCCCCAAGATCAACACTGATACTGCTGAGGAGCAGTCTGCTCCGACAAGCCTGAGGGTTTGTTTCGTTGAAGCAGACGCTCCCGACAAGTTTTGCTCCGGCACGCTTGCCGGGGATCAACAAGCTCCGGCTGAGCCGCAGGTTCTCGCCGTAGAAGCGGATGTTCCCGCAGCAGCGTATGTGCCTTTAGTCCTTGTTGTCGAGCCACAAGCTCCAAAGCATGGGCGCAGGAGATTGTCCATTTCCTTCAGACAGGAGAACTTCCCGAAGAGCAAGAAGAAGCGGAAAGAGTAGCCCGGCAGTCAAGTATGTACCAGTTTGTCGACAGCACGCTGTATAGAAGAAGACTCAACGGTGTGAAATTGAAGTGTATTCACCGGAAGATGGATCTGTTGTTAGAGATACACGGAGGCATATGTGGTCACCACATTGGCGAAGAGCACTTGCCGCAAAGCGCCCCGCAAGGTTTCTTGGCCAACAGCCCTCCGTGATGACACTGCACAAGTAACCAAGTGTGAAGCGTTACATTTCCATTCCAAGCAAATACACCAGCCAGCTCAAGCTCTCCGGACGATCCCTTTATCCCGGCCATTTTCGGGTCTGGGGCTCGACATCCGGCCCTTTCCCGAAGCTGTCGGGGCTTTGAGTACTTGTACGTCGTAATCGATAAGTTCACAAAGTGGCCGGAAGTGGAAGCTGATGAGGAAGGGGACAGCACGACAGCGATCAAGTTCTTGTGTCGATTGTTTGCCGTTTGGGATTCCTAACAGGATCATCACCGACAATGGCACGCAATTCACGAGCCGCACCTTCATGCAAGACGCCCAAGATCTTGGCGCCAAGGTCCGCTTCACTTCATTGCTCATCCGAGAAGCAACGGTCAAGCGGAGAGAGCAACGCGAAGTGCTGCGAGGGCTCAAGACAGAATCTCGAGCGAGGCTGCACAAGTGCGCAAGAACTGGATTGAGGAGCTGCGGTGGTTCTTGGTCGATCAGACGATGCCAAATCGAGCACGGCCGACACCTTCGCCTAGTCTATGGAGCAGAGGCAGTTCTCTCCACGGAACTCGTATACGCGTCACCTCGAGTGCTCGCTTATGATGAGCTCGAGCAAGAGCAGCTGCGACACGATGACGCCCTGCTCCTTGAGGAGGACCGTCTTCAGGCCGCTGTACGAGCTGCTCGTTATCAGCAAGCTTTGCGCCGCTACCATAGCCGCAGTTAGTGCCGAAGTCTCGAGGAAGGCGACCTTGTTCTTCGCCGCTCAGTCCGCCAAGAATTCCAAAAGTTGACGCCGAGGTGGGAAGGCCCTTATCGGGTGAGATGAGTCACTAGGCCTGGCGCTGTCCGCTTTTGAGACCAAGATGGCATTCCGGTGAGCAACTCCGAATATTGAGCATCTTCGTAAGTTTTACCTATAGGCTGTCGGAACCTGTTCCGCAACCACCTTTTGTACAAGTCTTGCCCATGTTGCATGTAATCCTTTGTACAAAGCCGGCGCAGACCGAGTGCATCAAGAAGCTCATGTGCTCGCATCTTGTCAATTTCATGCTTCGCTTTTTACTTTGCATGTATTATCGACACTTTGTGCAGCACGTATTCCGGTAAGCAATAACGAGCCACAGGGCTCCATATCTTTATTTTCTCTTCTTTCTCTTTCTCAAAGAAGAGAAGGTTCCCTCGCACACAAGTTTGCCAGAGGGGAAGGAGAAGAAGATAATGCTGTGGATCAAGGTGGTGCTCGAAGAAATTTTGCCTTACCGGGCAAGCAAACGACAGAAAAGCTAAGTTGCCAAAGTTTGAGTAGTCAGTTTTAAATTTTTAAGTTATCTTCCTCGAACGACCGTGCTTTGTATGGAAAACCTGTGTGCAAAGGAACCAACTCGTAGCTAGTTTGCGCCCTTACTTTGTTTCGAGTCCGCTCAACAACTTAAGTGAGCTGCAACTAGTCGCGACAAGGTTGCTTGTCGGAGGCGGCACCACCAAAGAGCTGTTGACGTCAGCACTCAGCCTTCTCGGCAAGGGTGCCAGCAGCCGACAAGTTCCCTAAAGCATAGGGCAGAAACATACAAAGGAAGGACCCAAGTAAAGGAAATAACATAGCAATTACTAACTGAAATAGAGTTATATTACAAGATAGCATGCGAGCTCTAATAATTTTTTCTCCTAACATGATCGTGGCGACAAGGAAGAGATAAAGCAGGCGACCTAATCTATGCGGTCGCCATCGACTTCTTGATCCGCTCACCCTATCCACAATGGGTGCGACAAGGGCCTTGGCGCTTCAACGCCAAGCGTCGGCGGCAAGGACTTGAGGCGTTGGCGATGGCTAACGCTGGATTGCGGAAAGCCACCTTCATCGGCACCTTACGAAGAGCCCCTGCGAGATTTGGCGCGACTCGTCGCCGGCTGTTTGGGATCTCTTCCCGGAGCCGTTGGAGAGCCGTCACCACGCCTTTGAAGAACAAGCTGAGCTTGGCGCTGGGTTGGAGATGCTCGTCGGAGGAGTACCCGAGATCCACCATCCCCAGCTCCATCAGCTCCTTGTCGATGGCGGCGGCAGTATTTACAAGACCCTCGGTCCAGTGCATCACGTTCTCTCTGAAGGTGTTCTGGGCAGTTGTGGCACTCGGCAGCAGCTCCTCGTCGGTCTTGATCTTCTCCAACAAGGCCACCTCCGCTCCTTGGCGCCCAGCATCTCGCATCAAGGTAGTCAGCCAGCTCAAGATCTGCCTTGGAGTCCTGGCGACATCGAGCCTTGCTCCTCTCGGCGAGACGGCCCTACAGCTCGCCAAGTGTGTAGCGTCCTTCTACACTCGTGCTTTAGCGCAGCAAGCTCCTCGCCACTCTTCCGGAGGTTGGCCACCAGCTGCGCCACCTTCGTCTCCAACTCTTTCTTGGCGGCCTCGGCACCAAGGCGTCATTTTTGCTTCCTTGAGAGCTCGCCAATTGATTGCTCAGGCAAGCTCTTCCTCATAGCTGTCAAGATTGATCTTCCGCCGCGCCAACTCGCCTTCTTTGCGGAGATAGCTTCTCGGCAGCAAGCCGTTGCTGCTTCCTCGACCTCAGCCTTCTCAAGGATGAAGGCTGTGCGCTTCAATGACTCGCCCGCTTCTTCCACACGTTAGGAGAGCTTCTTGGTTGGCGCCCGGAGCTCTTTCAAGGCTTTCTCCATGTCTGCTCCGCCCTCGCGACAAGTGCTTCCCGGATTCCAGCTTGGCTTGTCGCGGTAGAATGACAGCAGCTTCGCAATGCTGCTCCTCCTCAGATTCGCCGCTGCTGCTGCTTGGCGATCGACCAGCGTTAGCCCAGCGGAGGCGAAGCAGCTCTTCGTCAAGGTCTCTCTTCGACCGGGCGCCTGAGCTCGACGCTGTGGGAGCTTGATGAAGACGCCATCGCCCGGCCTTCAAGTAGGCGCTGGCTGGGGCTCCTGAGCCTGGCGCTCTGGCAGCTGGCGGAGGGATCGGCGGTCGGTGTAGCGCCCGCGCCCTGCTGCGACTGAGGGTCACAAGACGATCGCGGACCTCGCCAGCCTTCTGGGCGGCAGCCTTGGCGGCCTCTTCGACGGCGGGCTCGTCTGCGCCGTTCCTCTCTCGACGATGGCGGCGGCGGCAGTGGCTCACGTGGCGTCCTCCTCGCTGGCGACCTCAATCTCCATCGGCTCATGGGCGGATGGATCCGACGACAACAAAAAGAAAGAAAAGTCAAGCAAAATATCCAAAAGAAAAAACAGAAGAAAAGAACCCAAGGGAAATTTCCAGCAAAAGGATTACTGCGCGATGGGATCTGCAGCCATGGTCTCACCACCAGGAGGATCACCGGTGCTGTCCCTTGTCGGAGAAGTCTCCCTTGCCGAGAACGCCTTGCCGGAGAATCCTCCCTTGGCGTGAAGTCGGCAGATGGTATTTCGAGCGGCTTCCGGCACTCTGATGAGGCTGCTCTGCTCCTACACAAACCAACAAATGATATCAACAAAGAAGGAGGACCCATTCACGCTAATAAAGAAGAAGTAAACCGATACTCACGCCTGGGCCAGCTGGGGCTGCTTTGAGGAAGGGTTGCCGGGTCCGCAAGGGGGTCTCAGACGCGCCTCAAGGCCATGGGGATCGCCCTCGATGACAACCACCGGGTCTTGGTTCTTCGACGCCTTCTGGGCCAAAGGCCCTGAAAAAGGAAAGAGTTCAGAATGAAACAAATCAGATACAAGACGAAGAAACAAAATTGAAGAAATACAAGCACAATATAGAAGCTTACTCTTCTTCTTCCTCGCCGGAGCTGAGCGCGGAGAGATCAAATTGCCCGCCTCCCGTGCGACGAGGCGGAGGAGTAGTTTCCTTGACCGCTAAGGTGGGTGGCAGCGGTGGCTCGGGAGGATCCCGCCCGCTTGTTGCAGCGGTGGGTGCTCCTCAAGGAACAAAGCTTGCAGCGGTGGAGCTGGGCCGCACGACGCTGCGCGGTTGCTCTGGCCCGTCTGCGCTTCTGCCTCGCTCTCCAGCCTTTGCGGAGACGCTTGGTGGAGCCGGGGCTCCGCTTATGCAAGCTGCTAGATGGTGGGGAGGAAGCCAGCGGGTTCGCCGACTCGCTTCGGTTCGAAAGCTCCTCACCGCGAACTCCTTCGCCGACAAGGCTTGCCGCCTCGCTGCTCTCGCCTCCTCCATGGTGAACACGACCACCCAGCAAGCGTTAGCCGCCGCCTCCTCCAGCCTGGTATGGCGCGCGCATCTCGCCGCCGGTGGTGTCGCGAGTGAGGCTCTTCGCTCGTCGGGCGGATCGGCACTTCTTCCAAGCTGCCAAGAACCGCCGCACGACGCCGTTCAAGGCTCTTGCCAGGTTGGAACGATCCCATGCGAATCGCATAATGGCATCATTGCACGGATGCGGTCAAGCGTTAAGAGTTGTTGCACAATGGGACGACTCCTCGCAACCTAAACCACTGGGTGATCAGGTTCGTGCTTGAACAGCTCCAAAAGATCGCATCCAACTCCAAGACAGTGAAATTGAAGTTGAGGCCCGGCGCAACCTCATGATGTCCGCCGATTTTGGAACTCCCAAGCAGGTCTCCTCCTCTCCGCAGGGAGATGGCGCGCGGCGGCGAAATCTGGCTAACGGGCTTACGGTGAGTCCGCAAGCCCGAGACGCAAGATTCGGGTCACGGCAATCTTCAATCTAGCATCTTCCGGCGCTAAGTTGCTCCAATCGCTGCTGCCAAGACTATTGGAGAGGAGGCGCAGCAGCTTATTACCGGGCGAATTCGGGTTCACCGTGAAGGAGGCAGAGGCAGCAGAGGCGGCAAGCCTTGTCGAGCGAAGGGAGTTCGCCGTGAGGAGGAGCTTGTCAACCCGGCCGAAGTCGAGCGAACCCGCCGAGGGCGCTTCCTCCCACCATCTAGCCGCTGCCGCAAACGGAGCCCCCGGCCCACTAAGAAGGCGCTCCGCAAGGTCGGAGATGACGGGCGGCAGACGGGTTAACAGCCGAAGGCCGGCGGCGACGCTTCCACCGCGCAAGCATCTGCCGCTGGAGCACCCCACACCGCTGCAACAACCGGGCGGATCCTCCTGTGCCACCGCTGCCACCCCTTCCAAGCGGTCAAGGGAAACTACTCCTCCGCTGCCGACCGGAGGCGAGCCGGAATTTGATCTCTCCGTGCTCAGCTCCGACGAGGAAGAAGAAGAGTAAGTTTCTATATTGTGCTTGTATTTTTTCAATTTTGTTTATTCGCCTTGTATCCGATTTGTTTCATTCTCAACTCTTTCCTTTTTCAGGACGCTTAGCCCGTAGAGCGCCGAAGAGAGCCAAGACCCGGTGGTTGTCATCGAGGACGATCCCCTGCGGGCAACAGGAGGCGCTGTCTCGAGACCCCTTGCCGGACCCGCAACCTTCCTCAGCAGCCCCCAAAGACAGCCCCCAGCCGTGAGTATACGGTTTACTTCTTTACCGTTAAGCTGCATGGGTGCTCCTTCTTTGTTGATATCTCGATCGCTGGTTTGTATAGGAGCAGAGCAGCCTCATCAGAGTGCCCGGAAGCCGCCCCCAAATACCATCTGCTTCGATTTCACCGCCAAGGAGGATTCTCCGCAAGGGAGTTCCCGCAAGGAGACTTCTCCGCAAGGGACAGCACCAGTGATCCTCCGGTGGTCGAGACCATGGCTGCAGATCCCATCGCAGTAATCCTTTTGCCCGGAAATTTCCTTGGGTTCTTTTTCTTCTGTTTTTTTTTGGATATTTTGCTTGACTTTTCTTTCTTTTTGTTGTCGCCGATCCATCCGCCGCAGAGCCGATGGAGACCGAGGTCGCCGCAAGGAGGACGCAAGGCAACACCGACGACGCCATTGCCGCCGAGGAGGGAACCGGCGCGACGAGCCCGCCGTCAAGAGGCCGCCAGGCTGCCGCCGCAGAAGCCGGGCGAGGGTCCGCGATCGATCGACGACCGAGGTCGCAGGAGCGCCGGGCGCTACACCGATCACGATCCTCTCCGCCGCCATAGCAGCCAGTTCGAGGAGCCCCAGCCCGCGCCTACTTGAAGGCCGGGCGATGGCGTTTTCATCAAGCTCTCTCCGGGCGAGCCTGTGGCGCGATAGAAGGAGAGACCTTCGACGAAGAGCTGCTCACTCCGCTGGCTAACGCTGGTCGATGCGCCAAGCAGCAGCAGCGGGCGACCGAGGAGGAGCAGCTATTATGAAGCCGTTGTCGCTTCTACCGCGCCTCGACAAGCCAAGCTGGAATCCCGGAAGCACTTGTCGCGAGGGCGGAGCAGACATGGAGAAGCGCAGAAGAGCTCCCGGCGCCAACCAATAAGCTCTCCGAACATAGCAGAAGAGCGGAGCGACTCATTGAAGAGCGCACAGCCTTCATCCTTGAGAAGGCTGAGGTCGAGGAGCAGCAATGGCTTGCTGCCGAGAAGCTATCTGCGCAAGAAGGCGAGTTGGCGCAGCGGAAGATCAATCTTGACAGCTATGAGGAAGAGCTTGCCGCGCGCGAGCAATCAATTGGCACAGCTCTCAAGGAAGCAAAAGACGTTGCCGCAGCTGCCGAGGCCGCCAAGAAAGAGATGGAGACGAAGGTGATGCAGCTGGTGGCCAACCTCCAGAAGAGTGGTGAGGAGCTTGCTGCGCTCAAGCACGAGCGTGAGAAGGACGCCTACACTCTTGGTGAGCTGCAGGGCCGTCTCGCCGAGAGGAGCAAGGAGCTTGATGCCACCAAGGACTCCAAGGCAGATCTTGAGCTGAAGCTGACTACCTTGATGCATACGCTGGACGGCGCCAAGGAGCGGGAGGTGGCCTTGTTGGAGAAGATCAAGACCGACGAGGAGCTGCTGACGAGTGCCACGACCGCCCAGAACACCTTCAGAGAGAACGTGATGCACTGGACCGAGGGTCTTGTAAATAATGTCGCCGCCATCGACAAGGAGCTGATGGAGCTGGGGATGGTGGATCTCGGTACTCCGACGACGAGCATCTCCAACCCAGCGCCAAGCTTAGCTTGTTCTTCAAAGGCGCAGACGGCTCTCCAACGGCCCGGAAGAGATCCCAGTAGCTGGCCGACGAGTCGCGCCAAATCTGTGCAGGGCTCTTCGTAAGGTGCCGATGAAGGTGGCCTTCCGCAATCCAGCGTTAGCTTTGCTAACGCCCTCAAGTCCTTGCCGCCGATCGCCGACGTTGAAGCGCTCAAGGCCCTTGTCGCACCCATTGTGACAGGGTGAGCGGGATCAAGAGAGTCGATGGCGACCGCAGAGATTAGGTCGCCTGCTTTATCTCTTCCTTGTCGCCACGATCATGTTAGGAGAACAATTTATTAGAGCTGCGACAAGCTATCTTGTAATATAACTCTATTTCAGTTAGTAATTGCTATGTTATTTCCTTTACTTGGGTCCTTCCTTTGTATGTTTCTGCCTCACGCTTAGGGAACTTGTCGGCGCTGGCACCCTTGCCATGAAGCGCCGAGTGCGGAACGTCAAGCTTCGTGGCGGTGCCGGCCCGACAAGCAACCTTGTCGCGACTAGTTGCAGCTCACTTAAGTTGTTGAGCGGACTTGAAACAAAGTAAGGGCGCAAACTAGCTACGAGTTGGTTCCTTTGCGCACAGGTTTTCCATACAAAGCACGGTCGTTCGAGGAAGATAACTTAAAAATTTAAAACTGATCGCTCAAACTTTGGCAACTTAGCTTTTCTCGTCTGCTTGCTTGCCCGGTAAGGCAAAATTTCTTCGAGCACCACCTTGATCCACAGCATTATCTTCTTCTCCTTCCCCCCTGGCAAACTTGTGTGCGAGGGAACCTTCTCTTCTTTGAGAAAGAGAAAGAAGAGAAAATAAAGATATGGAGCCCTGTGGCTCGTTATTGCTTACCGGAATAGGTGCTCCACAAAGTGTCAGATAATACATGCAAAGTAAAAAGCAGAAAGCATGAAATTGACAAGATGTGTGGAGCACATGAGCTTTACTGGTGCACGGGGTCTGCGCCCGGCTTTGTACAAAGGTTTACATGCAACATGGGCAAGACTTGTACAAAAGGTGGTTGCCGGAACAGGTTCCGGCAACCGCGCCCTATGGGTAAAACTTACGAAGATGCTCAATATTCCAGGAGTTGCTCACCGGAATGCCATCTTCGGTCTCAAGGCGGACAACGCCAGCCTAGTGACTCGCCTCACCCGATAAGAGCCTTCCCACCTCAAGGCCAACTTGTTGGAATTCTTGGCGGATGAACGCGCCAAGAACAAGGTCGCTTCCTCGAGACTTCGCACTAACTTTGCGGTTATGGTAGCGGCGCAAAGCTTGCCGATAACGAGCAGCTCAGATAGCGGCTCAAGACGGTCCTCCTCAAGGAGCAGCGTCATCTTGTCGCAATCGCTCTTGCTCGAGCTCATCATAAGCGAGCACTCGAGGTGACCCGTGATACGAAGTTCCGTGGGAGAACTGCCTCGCTCCATAGACTAGAGCGAAGGTGTCCGCCAAGACTCGATTTGGCGTCGTCCCGATCGACCAAAGAACCATCGGCAGCTCCTCAATCCAGTTTCTTCCGCGACTTGTGCAGCCTCGTCGAAAGTTCGGTCTTGAGCCCTCGCAGCACTTCAGCGCTTGCCCTTCCCTTGACCGCTGCTTCTCGGATGAGCAACAAGCGGCAGACCTTGGTGCCAAGATCTTGGACGATCGCATGAAGGTGCGGCTCGGAATTTGCGTACATTGTCGGTGATGATCCTGTTAGGAATCCCAAAACGGCAAACAATCGACCAAGAACTTGATCGCCGATCGTGTTGTCCCTTCCTCACCGCTTCCACTTCCGCCACTTTGTGAACTTATCGATTGCGACGCATAAGTACTCAAAGCCCCGACAGCTCGGGAAAGGGGCCGAGGATGTCGAGCCCCTGCATCAAAAATGGCCAGGATAAAGGGATCGCCTAGAGAGCTTGAGCTGGCTGGTGTATTTGCTTGGAATGGAACCGCACGCTTCACACTTGGTTACTTGTGCAGTTGCATCCTGGAGGGCTGTTGGCCAAAAGAAACCTTGCCGGAACGCTTTGCGGCAAGTGCTTTTGCGCCAATGTGGTGATCACATATGCCTCCGTATCTCGCCAACAGCTTCAGTCCATCTTCCCGTGAATACACTTCAATTTCACACCGCTGAGTCTTCTTTTGTACAGCGGTTGTCGATAAACTGGTACATACTTGACTGCCGGGCTACTCTTTCGCTTCTTCTTGCTCTTCGGAAGTTCTCCGTCTCAAGAAAATGGACAATCTGTCTGCGCCCATGCCGGAGCTTGTGGCTCGACAACAAGGACTAAATGCACATACGCTGCCGCGGAACATCCGCTTCACGGCGAGAACTGCGCGCTCAGCCGAGCTTGATGATCCTCGCAAGCATGCCGAGCAAAACTTGTCGGGAGCGCTCGCTTCAACGAAACAAACCTCGTGCTTGTCGGAGCAGATCGCCTCCTCAAAAGATCGGTGTTGATCTTGGGGACCTTTTGGCGGCGGCTTCAGGAGCTCACGGAAAGTAGTCACCGAAACCAACTTCCTCTTCTTGCTCTGTCCAGCTTGATGGTGCTACAGTTGGTTGAGTCAGCTTGAGCACGAAGATCCCTGGTTCCACAGTGACTTAAGTGCGGCGACTTCGACAAAGCCATCGCAATGTCGTTCGAGCTCTTGGAACATATTCCATCCGTAGGCCGTCAAAGTGCTCTTCTAACTTTCTCACTTCATTAACATAAGCTTCCATCAACGGACTCGATAATCTTTGTTCACTTGGCGGACGACAAGCCGCGAGTCACCCCGATAATGAGCTTCTTGATCCCAAGGTCTATCATGATTCGAGACCGCAAGCAAACCTTCATACTCTGCAGGTGTTGTTTGTTGCTTGCTCCTTGGGAAAGTGCATTTGGACTATGTACTTGAGGTGTTCTCCGTGGTGCGATAAGCAGCACGCCGCACCGGGCGCTTTGCAGCGAGAAGGCACCATCAAAGTACATTAGCCATTCTTTGCTTGCTTCCTTGACGGGATGCTCGTCTCGAATTTCTTCATCCCGCTACGCCCATTCTACTATAAACTCGCCAATGCTCGCTTTGTATAGTTGAAGTGCTTTCAAACTTGAGGCCAAAGCTTGACAGCCCAAGGCCCACCGACAATCCCGCCTGTTGCTTCCGGATTTTGCAAGATCCTCTTCAACGGAAAGCGAGTGACAATCGTGATCTCATGTGCTTGAAGTAATGGCGAGCTTTTCGAGGCCATGAGAAGGCCGAAGCAACTTCGCACACCGTAGTACCTTGACCTAGCCCCGCAAAAGGGAACCGACAAAGTAAACCGGGCGCTGCACCATCCTTTTTGCATCTTCGCACGCTCAAGCAGATCCATCGTTGTCGGGACCAGAGCTCGCCGGTGAAGCCCCCGCTTGTCGCTGGATGCATCCGCCTTGGTTGCCGCTCATCATCTCGACTCCCTTTCCGCTATTAACGCAGCACTAACCACTTGATTGGTTGCCGCTATATATAGCAGCAACTTCTCTTGTGGCCTAGGTGCGATAAGTATTGGAGTGGAGGACAGTACCTCTTTAAGTCTCGCAGCAGCAGCCTCCGCTTTGGGAGTCCATTTCATTGACCTGCCTTTTCAAAATCTTGAAAATGGCAGGGCGCTCAGCAGATCTAGAGATAAACCTGCCGAGAGCAGCCATGCAACCGCAAGTCTTCGTACATCCTTGACGCGCTTTGGTGTTCCAATCTGCTCAATGGCCTTGATCTTGTCGGGATTGGCTTCAATTCCTCACGAGAGACGAAGAAGCCGAGAAGCTTGCCGAAGGGACTCCAAACACACACTTCTCGGGATTGAGCTTAAGGTTGATCTTGCGCAGATTTGCAAAGGTCTCATCTAAATCTTGAACCAGAGTTGCCTCTCTTTTCTTTTGACCACTATGTCATCCATGTAGGCTTCTACATTTACGTGCATTTGCGGCTCAAAAGCGCCATGGACTTCTCTTGCAAACGTTGAACCAGCATTCTTTAGCCCAAAAGGCATCCGTACAAAAAAAGTATGTGCCACCGGGTGATGAATGCGGTTTTCCTCATCTTCTTCGCCATGAAGATCTGATGATATCTGAGTATGCATCAAGAAATGAAAGCAAATCACATCCAGCCGTGGAGTCAACAATCTGGTCGATGCGCCGCAAGGGAAATGGGTCTTTGGACAAGCTTTATTAACATCCGTGAAGTCGATACAAAGTCTCCATTTCCCATTTGCCTTTGCGTGACAACTACAGGATTGGCCAACCACGAGGATGGAGCACTCCTCTAACAAGGTCTCGCTGCTTCCAATTTCTTGATCTCTTCGCAATGAATTCTTGGCGCCCACCGCCCGCTTCTTCGACTTTCGCTTGACGGTCGCGATGAGGACAGACAGCTAGGTGATGCTCAATTACTTTTTCAGGAACACCGGGGATGTCAGACGGTTGCCATGCAAACACGTCGACATTCGCCCGCAGGAAAGCAACGAGCGCACCTTCCTATTTAGGATCGAGAGTGGCACTGATGGTGAAGGTACCACCAGTGTCGTCCTCCTTGGCGGGCACCTTCTTGGTTTTTGGTGGAGCTGCCATCGTCTTCTTGCACTTGCCGGTGGAGCTCGATGGTGCTCCCTCGACGGTAACGCAGCACTCCGAAGAGGTGCGCTTGCCGGAGTGGGCATCAGAGCTCTTGCCAAACTTGGTCTTCTTCTTCCCCTCGGGAGCTTCAGCGGCAAGTGATTTGCTATCTGTTGCAGCTGCTGCCTCCCGGTAAATCTTGTCGGCGCAGATAAGAGCATCCTTCTTGTCGCCATGGACAGAAATGACACTTATCAGGCCTGGCATCTTGAATAAGTTGTATGCATAATGAGAGGCTGCCATGAACTTGGCGAGTGCTGGACGGCCAAGTATCCCATTGTAAGGTAATGGAAAATCAGCAACGTCGAACGTGACCCTCTCAGTCCTGAAGTTCAGCTCGCTGCCAAATGTCACCGGCAACGTGATCTTCCCCTTCGGCTTGCTCCTTCCTGGATTGATTCCTTGGAATGTGCCAGTCTCTTCGAGCTCGCTGTTAGGGATTTGGAGTTTCTTGAGCACCGCGGAGGAGATCAGGTTCAATCCGGCCCCGCCGTCAACTAGCATCTTAGTGACCTTGAGGTTGCGGATAGTTGGTGAAACCAACATCGGCAAGGACCCGACCGCAGTTATGCGATCAGGGTGATCCTCAATATCAAAGATGATAGGCGTGCTGGACCATTTCAGAGGCCTGCGTGACTCTACGGATGCTTCTGCTGTATTAACTTCCCGCATCCATTGCTTGAGTTGGCGGTGTGAAGTATGCGAGAAGCACCGCCACAACGAAGAACCTCTGTGGCTTTCGAACTCCTGCTCATCGGTCTCGTCGCCTTCCATATCTTCATCGTCGTCGTCGTCTTCATCCTTGTCGCGCCGCTGGGAGGTCTGTCTCCTTGCCATCGCTTGGCCTTGCCGCTGGCCCCTCCCCGCCAGTCGCTTGCCAACTCCCCAAAGACCTTCCTGGCTTTCTCCTTGTCGCGCCGCTTTCGTACTCAGCCTTCGCTGTTCAACAAGCTGCTCGACCTTCTTGCAGCTCTGGAGGTCATGGCCCTTGGTACGATGGATCTTGCAAGATCGCTTGTTGGAGCTGTCACGCTTGTCGGCGGCCGCCACAGTCGGCGATCGGTGCAGTGCCGCAACCTCCTTGCCGGATCCACCAACTTTGGCTTTCTTGGCGGCACCACCGCTGCGGACTGCTCGACAACCAGCACCTCTTTGCCCTTCTTCCTTCGTTGTTCCGTCGCTGGCTCTTCTTCGCCGGGCGTCTCTCACTAACAGATCCTCGCTTCAGATTCTCTCCCGAGTCTCCTCCTTCCTCAAGACGTGCACACTTGTCGGCGGGGCATACAGCTCACCGACGTCCTTGACTTTGCACATCGCCATCTCCTCCCTCATCCTGCGGTTACGCACGCTCGATGGAACGACCGATCACCGTGGCGGGGTGGACATTTGGGATGTTGTAATGCACACGGCTGAATCTCCGAATGAACTTGCGCAAAGACTCTCCTTCCTTCAGGCGGCGGTGAAGGTCGCTCTCTTGGCCATGAGGCTTGTGGCGCTGTGAAGGCGCCGACAAACCGATGGCATAGATCTGCCTAAGAGGATATGGAATTGTCCGCAAGTGCATGAGCCAAGATCTCGACATTAGGCTTGAGTACCGGTGGAAGTAGTTGGCGAGGATCTTGTCGTCTCGCCCCCGCAGCTTGCACCGCGATGGTGTAGATGCCGAGGAACTCCGACGGATGCGCCCCGCCATCGTACTTCTCCGCACGTCGGCTTGAATTTTTTTGCCGGCCACTTGACTTGCCGCAGCTCACGAGTGAACGCAGGGCAACCTATCGCGACGGCAAGTCGCTGGTTCCCTGGCGCATGCATATGGACGGAGGGCCAGCCGCGGCTGGTCGGATTGACGTCGCGCTTCTCTTGGCGCTCGGCGCGAGTTCGGCGTCTTCTTGTTGCCGTTCTGAAGTACTTGGCGCTGATCACGGCGAGCTCGTGGATCCGCGGCGGTGGAGTCATTGTCGAGGTGGATCCGACGAGTTGGTGATCTTGGCCTTCGGGTGGAGAGTGCATGGTGGTTGCACCCCACAAGTTTCGCCGCCACCGCTCGTGCCTTGTCGTCTTGCCGCGGCAATGATGTAGTTGGTTGCCGCAGAGTGTCGCCGTTGGCAAAGCCGACGAGACTCGATGGTGGCCCTCCATTCGCCGACTTTGTCGGCCGTTGGAGGGTAGTCTAGGAGCGATTGAGCTCGCCAAGGCTTCCGCTGGAGTGGCGGGCGGCGGTGGTGAACAGTGCGAGGAGCGGATATGCCCGGACTTCTAACTATGTTAGAAGGAGCAGCATCCCGCCCAGCGTACCCGCATTTCGTGCCGGCAAAGATGTTGGCGCACGCTGGTCTTGAGGGTCTCGCGATCCTCCGGCTCGGTCTTGATCCAACGAACGTATGGTATTGTGAATACCATGACTTTGTCGGTCCCGCTGGCTCTGAAAGCGGGCGCGGTG
Organism: Aegilops longissima; assembly: GCA_021605205.1. Taxonomy (NCBI): domain Eukaryota; kingdom Viridiplantae; phylum Streptophyta; class Magnoliopsida; order Poales; family Poaceae; genus Aegilops; species Aegilops longissima. Next base: position 654,365,469 of record CM038682.1, on the reverse strand, counting down.
CATGTACGTACGCTGAGGTCTGCGCGGCCTTGTCCTTGGACTTGGCAGCGTCATGAGCTTCCTCGTCGGCGCCCGTTCTTCCGCCGGTGTCTACCCCACCACCCATTTGCTCCGGTGGTGGCGGGATCGACGTGGACGGCTCCGCTGCCGCCGAAGCCTTCTTCTTCGGTGGCATGTTGATGTAGATGATGAAGATGTTACTCGTGTGAACGCCGGATCAGGTTCACACAGCCTCGACGCCCCCCTACCTGGCGCGTCAAAGATGTCGGGGAAGTGATCGGACCCACGAACAGCAGGCGACTCCCATCCGAATAGGGCTAGTACCTTGGTGATGTGGGCATCCGAAAGTGGGCGAGAAAACAAGTCCACATACATCGGTAGGGCTTCCTCCGAAATGACCTCCCCTTCATGCGCCAAACACAACTTCGTAATGAGCACTTGTTGTTGCTTTGATGCTCCATGATTAGCCAACCGCGCACTCCTCCTTGGTGTGACGTATACTCCCCTCTTCTTCCTAGGGTTGCGAGTTTGCACCGCCGACGCACGATTGGGCGGAATTGACAGGAGTGGAGAGAGAGACTTGCACATCTCTGCGCGCATCATTTCAACATTCTCATGCAAGGGAACATCCCCACCAGCCCGTTGTGGCGTATCTTGGACATGCACTGCATCCTGATCACCCAGAACAGTGCCCACATCCACAGAAACCACCGGCTCCACGTTACATAACGGCGTGCATGTTGCATGGGTGCAACCATCCTCTGATAGGCACACTTGGAAGGTTTCCCAGGCTTCCACCTGCCCAGTTTGTCCGCGCATGCACATGTCGCTCCCCTCCTTGTGAAGCAGTGGGTCCAAACTGGTCCATGAATCACCGGAAAGGCTGGCACCGTCCTCATCCGCCGGGCCTAGCAAGGAGATACGGGAGGATCCTATTTGGACGGATTCACATTGGTGTAGACCCCCAGCGGGCACCTGGTCCTCTGGCCTGACCTCCTCGGGCGCGCTGCCTATCCTGTCAGCCCTGGTCCATCTCGACAGCTGGACCGAGACTGGGGGGGGACACCGCACCGCTCCCATTTATGTTTTACTGTTTAGTTTTTTCTTCACCTTTTTATTTTCAGTTTTTGATGCTTAAGACATACTATTTCAGATGAAGTATTTGGGATCTGTTGGAGATGCTCCTATGTCCCATGTACGAGATAGAGCTCTTTTTGAGAGAAATATAAGAAAGAGCTGGAGCTGAATTTTGAGACACAAGCAACTTGCCAACTTGGAATAGAATTAGTAAAAGTGATCCAAAAATAACCACGAATACCTGTGAATATTGATTAAATACAAGATTACCTTTTTTTGTATGCACAATATTAAAATACGCGATGAACCTTTTTAAAAGCATAACAGCAAAAATATTGTCCTTTTTTTCTATTTGTTGTTTTGTATCCTTTTTATTATACTATGTTATTGTCCCATTTATGTTTTAGTTTAGTTTTTCTTCTCATTTTTATTTTCATTTCCCATGCCTACAACACCTTATTTGGGGTGAAATGTTGGGGAGGTGTTGTATCCCATGTATGAGATGGAGCTTTTTTTTGAGAGATAATACGAGAAAGCAACATGGAATCAAAGTAGCAAAGGTGATCCAAAAATAACCAGCGGACAGCAACCCGGTTTAGCCGGCAACCACAACCTGAAAATAGCAAATGAGCATGCATGCCATGAGCATCGCGAATAATTAAACCGAACACCTGTCCCCCCTGAACAGATGTGTATATAAGGTTGGGCTCTGAAGCTCCTGGCCTGAAAAGGATCAAGGATCGAGGAGGATTCCACAGCCAAAATGGCGTTCAGGAACGTTGCGATGAGAGTCTTGTTGCTCCTGGCGGTGGTGAGCGCGGCATATGCCGCCAAAGGTAAGGCGGAGAAGAAGGAGAGCGCAGATGGTCCGGCGGCGTCTGGTGACGGCGGGGAGTACGACATCACCAAGCTCGGCGCCAAGCCCGACGGCACAACGGACTGCACCGAGGTACGTACGTGCTGAAGGAGAGAGAATATAAGAATGATGATGGATCGATGGATCATGTGGTGGATTGCATTGCAATTGCATGCAGGCGTTGGAGGAGGCATGGGCTTCGGCATGCGGTAGCACCGGGAACCCAACCATCATCATCCCCGAGGGTGATTTCTGACCGAGCTCTGAATTTTACGGGCCGCAAGGCGACGGACTCACCATCAAGCTGGAAGGCAACCTGCTAGCTTCCAACGACCTGGCCAAGTTCAAGTCTAACTGGATCGAGATCATGCGCGTGAAGAAGCTCTCCATCACCGGCAAAGGCAACATCGACGGTCAGGGCAAGGCCGTCTGGACCAAAAACAGCTGCCAAAAGAACTACAACTGCAAGATATTGCCAAACGTACGCACGCGTGCATAACATTATATAGTAATAAATTATATATCCGTGCGTATATTTCTTTTACTATTATTGAAGAAATGCTGTTATATTCTTACGTACATAAATGTGCATGCATGCATGCAGTCGCTGGTGCTGGACTTCTGCGACGACGCGCTCATCGAAGGCATCTCTATCATCAATTCCAAGTTCTTCCACATGAACATCTTCCAGTGCAAGGGCGTGACCGTCAAGGACGTGAAGGTGACCGCGCCCGGGGACAGCCCCAACACCGACGGCATCCACATGGGCGACTCGTCCAATGTCAGCATCATCGACACCACCATCGGCGTTGGCGACGACTGCATCTCCATGGGCCCCGCACCACAAAAGTCAACATCAGCGGCGTGACCTGCGGCCCGTGCCATGGCATCAGCATTGGCAGCCTTGGGAGGTACAAGGACGAGAAGGACGTGACCGACATCACCGTCAAGAACTGCGTGCTCAAGGGCTCCAGCAACGGCCTCCGCATCAAGTCGTACGAGGACGCCAAGTCGCCCCTCGTAGCATCCAAGATCACCTACGAGAACATCAAGATGGAGGACTCGGGCAACCCCATCATCATCGACCGAAGTACTGCCCCAACAAACTTTGCACCTCCAAGGGCGACGCCGACAGGTCACCGTCAAGGACGCTTCGTTCAAAAACATCACCGCACCTCCTCCACCCCGAGGCCGTCAGCCTGCTCTGCCCGAGAAGAAGCCTGCGAAGGCATCACAATGTCCGACGTCAAGATCGAGTACTCAAGCACGAACAACAAGACCATGACCGTCTGCACCACGTCAAGGTCACCGCCACGGAGTCGACAAAGGCCAACACATGCGAGGCATGATTTCTTTTCTCCGTATTTGGATGTACCAAGTGTTCTAATTTCTCTCTCTTTTTCATTTCTTTTTTCGCGATCCCGGCCGCTCGAAGAGATCATCTTTTTAGTTTCTGTTTTGTTAATCCTCATATTGATGAGAATTAGTCATCTCACATCTAACTGCTAATCCTTTTGATACAAATTCTAAGCTTTGTGAGTTTTCTTTACCGCGTGCCCAAACGATGCGTTCGTTTAGCATGAGCAATTTCTGTGTGTTGTCCCGTTTCCATTGATAAAGTGGGACTGTCTGTTTAACATTTGACTGAAATTTAATTGGCTTTCAGTCAATTTTTTCATCCAATAGAACTATGACACCTATATGTCTCTTTGTTCTCTTGTATATATGTATGTTTCAACGAGGCCGTGCTTAAAACTGCCCCGTCAGAAAAAGCTTATCGGGTTGGACTGGACCGGCTTGGAGTCATGACAAGTACATAGCATTCATGACAAGCGCATAGCATTCATGGTGATGGAGCAAGTTACAAGGCCTGAAAACTCACTGAAACAGAGTAAAATAAACAGTAATCCATGTACAGCATGTGAAATTCGACCAAAATTAACAAATACTTTGACACTGTAATTCATGTATTTCAACACTGTAAAAAAAGTACAGTGCAGTTAAAACAAACATGCATTGCCGATGCTACAAAAACAAGATCTTGAACTGACTGAAAGTTCAGCCATAGCAAGTTATATGATCTGAAAACTGAAACATAGGAACAGTTGCACAACAAAAAAAAATTGTGGCAAGGATTGGTGATATCTTAAGACAAATCTAAACCAGTAGGTCGTGTAAGATTCACATGGCAGACTCACCATAGCTTGAACCCAAGAGCAGTGAACTGAACTTAAGATTATATAGTAAACTATACGGTAATCCAAGCACAATCAAGCTGTAAAAGCAATTTTACAAGACTGTAAGCACGAGTACAAGATTGTTTACCACAGCTGATTGCACACTGTAATTTGTGCATTTTGATACTGTAAATAAGAGCCGACAATCAAGCAAAAGCCATGCATCATCCATGACCGAAAAGTTCAGACTGGAAATGAAACTGACAATAGATTAATTGAAACTTGCACCAAAAAGCACTAACTAAAGCTTCAACCCCAATAGTCACAAAGTAAACCATGGACCGATGGACCGATGCATCCCTATATGGAATGCAGTTTTTCGTATGTCATATGGGCCGCGGTGTTCAACTATTGGAGAAAAGGATTATAGGGTGGGAGGAGGGGGGAGGGGGGAGGGGGCGTCGGGCGAGGTCTAGTACCCGCCACAACTATTTTGGGAAAGTTTTAGTCGCGGGTGAAAAAAAACGTCTATCACTACTAAATGCACAGTAGTGAAACACCGCGGCCCATATATATGGGCAGATACAAAATCAGCAGTGGAGAGCACCTAACTCTGTCTACCACTCGATTGTAACATACTAGTGGTGGGCACAAAGTTTGCCCGCCACAACAATATTTCCTTGAGGCATGCCCAAAAATTTCAAAAATTAGCAGGGCATCTAGCGGCGCCCGCCACATTAGTAGTAAATAAGCAAATAATTAGGAAAAAATCATTTTTATAAAATTCAGAATAGGGCAAAGTTTGAGCAAGACACTTTGAATGGTGTATATTAAAAAATAAAAAAGGTTTTAAGGAGAAATGTTGTTGGTAATATGCCCTAGAGGCAATAATAAAATGGTTATTATCATATTTCCCGTTCATGATAAATGTATATTGTTCATGCTAGAATTGTATTGACCAAAAATTTAAATACATGTGTGAATACATAAACTACATCGTGTCCCTAATATGCCTCTACTAGACTAGCTCGTTGATTAAAGATGGCTAATGTTTCCTAACCATAGACATGAGTTGTCATTTGATAACGGGATCACATCATTGGGAGAATGATGTGATGGACAAGACCTAACCATAAGCTTAGCATCATATCGTTTATTTTATTTGCTATAACTTTCTTCATGTCCTGTTTCTTAAACCATGAGATCGTGTAACTCACACCGGCGGAATACTTAGTATGTATTCAAACGTCACTTCGTAACAGAGTGATCATAAATGTGCTCTACAGGTATCTCGGAAGGTGTCTGTTGGGTTTGAATGGATCAAGACTAGGATTTGTCACTCCGTATGACGAAGATATATCTCTAGTGTCGGGGATATACCCCGCGGTATGACCCGGCCGGAGATATGACCCAGCTAGGACTTGGTGTTTCATTGGTAAACCGCCCGAAGAGTGGCGACTCACTGATGACCCGGCAGGGCCTGGTGACTCATTGGTGACCCGGCAGGTGTTTCAGATGGATGATAAGGCCCAAGGCCCAGAAGGCCGGCTATTACATGGAGGGCCGGTTAAGAGGAAAGGCACGAGGAATATTTCCCTTACAAGGAATCAAGACTCAGACTTGTATCGACTTGTATTAGAAGATAGACTAGTCATAATCCTATTTGGACTCCACATGTAACCCGCCCCTCCAATTTATATAAGGAGGGGCAGGGCACCCCAAGAAGGGGGGAGAAATAATCTGAAGGGCTAGATACAACTAGAGCAGACCCGGCTTATACAGAAACTCCCTCATAAGCATATTGAATAAGACCTAGCCACAAACAGCATGTAGGGTTATTATCGGATGATGTTTCCCGGGGCACGAAGTTGTCTAAATCTTATCTCTTGTGCTAATCCGCTTCGACGATCTACACACACATCTCTCGTCCCGATCAACCCCTCTCAAGCTACTACCTAGTTGCGTTGGCCTCACGACAATCAAGTTGTAAAAGCAATTCTACAAGACTGTAAGCACAAGTACAAGATTGTTTACCACAGCTGATTGCACACTGTAATTCATGCATTTTGATATGTAAATAAGAGCTGACAACCAAGCAAAAGCCATGCATCATCCATGACCGAAAAGTTCAGACTGGAAATGAAACTGACAATAGATTAACTGAAACTTGAACCAAAAAGCACTAACTAAAGCTTCAACCCCAAAAGTCACAAAGTAAACCATATAGGAATAGAGATGGCCAAAAGCCAAGAGGGACAAAAAGAAGAAATCAAAGTTGATAGCAAGGCCAGAAGATTTGAGAAGGAGTGGTGCGCAATGAAGAAACAAGAATAGAAACAACAGAGAAGCAAAAACAAGGCCAAGAAAGATCAAGCAAGAGAAAGACAATATAATCATGAAGCCACAATTACTAGCTCAAATACTTATCTGTGGAATTTAGACAACTTGGTAATTTTAAATACTATAAGCAAAAGTTCAGAATATATTGGTCTGTGTTGCAACTCATCTTTTAAACATTCATTCAATGTGTTGCAGAATTTGAAAATGCTAACTGGGCTAAAGTTACGAGAAGCCTAAACAAGAATTACAAAATGAAAATTAGTAAAGTACATTAAGAAGATTAGTAAATTGAGGCCAAGGGGAATGTAGACCGAGCACATTGAAAACGAGCGTCTCTGACCACTCTTCAGAAATCTTGGGTTATCCGAGTTAGATGAGTGAAGAATTTCAGCAAGATCCAGCACAACCTGAAAGGCAGAACAAGAACAGAAGAAGAAAATCTACACTGTCATTGGAAGAAATATCATGGGGTTCCTGCCCACAAGCCTTCCGCAATCTGCACATCTGTATCACTAATCATAGTCAAAAATTGATTATTATAAAGCAAGGATCGAAGTTGAATGAACACCCTAAAAGACTAAACATGACAACAAGACCAACAAAAGGATTATGGTGGTAAACTAAAAGACAACATATCTCACACAATCCTTCATCAATCTACCCATCTGTTTCCAAATGATTTACATCACTCACAACGAACCAATACTGCAACTAACCATGGTCAAAATTATTTATATCACTCTGATTACAAAATTAATCCACTAAAACTACACAAGGATTTACAGTGCAAGTACATTGACAATCCAGTTTAAATACATAGTAAAAAATACAAAAATAAAGTAATAAACCCTATAATTACAAATGTAATTCACTGAAATTACAAAGGGATATACAGTGTAAGTGCACTAACATTGCAGTGTAATTACATATAATATATTCCAAATGAAAATTGGACTGCAAATTACAGGGATATCAGTGCAATTACTGAAGTTACAGTGACATACAATGTAATCAGTGTAAAAGAGCAGTGTAATTACACTGTAATGTTAGTGCACAGACACTGGAAGTCACTGTGACATTACAGTGTGAATTATAGTGACATATAGTGTAATTAAATAGAATAAAATCCAAATGAATTACAATGTAATTACATTGCATTTTAGACTGGAACTTTCATACTAGTAGAAAAAGGGTCAAACGTGAAGCACATTAGTGCCGGTTTGAATTTGAGCCGGCACTAATGTATACATTAGTGCCGGTTCCAACGGCTAGCCGGGCCGCTTTCATTAGTACCGGTTCGTGGCGAACCTTTAGCACCGGTTCGTGCCACCAACCGGTACTAATGAGAGTGGTGGCAGGATGTTGTCAGACTGGGGCCCCTCCAGGCCCTTTAGTACCGGTTCTTGGCACGAACCGGTACTAAAGGTCGTTCTACATAAACCCTTCATCCACCCGAGCTCGCTCTGTTCTTCCCCTTTCCCCTCTCCTCTCTGTTCTTCCCCTCTTCCTCTCGAGCTCATCACGATTTTGCCCAAAATTTGTCAAGATTTGAAGGCCCCATTCATTCAAATGATCACAAAGGTTAGCAGCTTTGTCCTTTCATCTCTCATTGCTAGATTAGCTCTTGCGATGCTTTATATAGTGATTAATTTGTGAGTTTAGTAATTTGGGAGGAAACATATATATATGTGCTAGTATTTGATTTATATGCAATTTGAGGTCAAAAATAACACTTAGTTTGCATATGTAGGTGTGGTTTACTTAGTGCCTTCTAAATCTCACAGCGTCACTGCCGATCGCCTGCACCGTCCAAGACTGGCACCACCTTGTGGTGAGCCTCTTGTTCATGAAATTTTATATAAAAATTGATGTTTGTGTGATTTGGATATATAGTTACTCGTATAATTATCTTACCCGACGTTGTTTGTTATACATATAGTGCCATGGTTTTGATATCCGTCCCGTCGGCTCTCGCCCTTGTTATGATTCGGATGTGGTATATATATTCTCTTTTAAAACTAGTTGCATTTCGTGTTTATGAAAAATTATGCCCATAAAGTTGACATAGAAATTTTTTCTAGGAGGTATGTGAACGGAAATTCCAACCGACCCTATTGTCGAGAGGTTAAATTTAGTTGAAAGAGAAAACGAGTACTTGAAAGAAAAATTGAAAAGAATTGAGGGGAGAAGATGGAATTGAGTTGCATGTTGCCGATGTCGCCGATGATCACAAGATCAAGATGGAGAAAATGCGCTTGAAGATTAGAAAGATTAGAAAATATGCCATCGATAGTGAGGCTTGGTATCATTATGCTGTTGGATCAATTGTTACCTTAGTTGCGATCTTGATCGCATTTGTTGTCGCATTTAAATGATTTAGCTAGAGAGTTATTTGTTTGTTGCATTTAAGTGTTGTATGAAATTTATGTATGAACTTGTATTAATTTGGTCTATTCGGTGTTGTGTAATGAAGATGAGCCGGCAATGGATGTATCGATGACCGATGCTCTCCCAGTTCGTTGAGGCGTGCATACTTTTCTCGCTTGGCTGAGGCAAACAAGCGGGCGGATGGTTTTATGCCTTGTCCATGTGTTGGCTGTAAGAATGGTCACAATTACTCTCGCCAAGAACCATTCACGCCCACTGTTTGAGTCCGGTTTCATGCCCTACTATAATGTTTGGACCAAGCACGGAGAAAGAGGGTTATGATGGAAGACAATGAAGAAGAAGAGGACGGCGACATCTATCCCGCCATGGGTTCCCTGAATACGATGATACAACAATGGGGAAGAAGCTGAGCCGGTAATGCGGGAAGAAGCTGAGCGGCAATGCAGGAAGAAGTCTGAAGAAGAGGCATCGATGAGCCCATTGATGATCTAGGCTGGGCCATTGCCGATGCAAAGAGAAAGCTGCGCAAGTGATTTGGAGAAGAGGAAGTTGCAGCGCATGTTAGAGGATCACAAAAATTGTTGTACCGAATGCGTGAGGTGACAAGAAAAGCTGGGCACCACACTGGAATTGCTGCAATGGAAGGCAGAGAATGGTGTATCGACAAGGGATTTGGAAAGTTCTTGGTAATGATAAAGGATATGCTTCCAAAGGACAACGAATTGCCCGAGAGTACGTCTGAAGCAAAGAAGGCCGTCGCCCTCTAGGGTTAGAGGTGCGTAAGATACATGCATGCCCTAATGATTGCATCCTCTACCGCGGTGGGTACGAGGATTTGAACGCTTGCCCGATATGTGGTGCATTGCGCTATAAGATCAGCTGCTGCAAAGGGGGTCTCAGCAGCTGCAGCAGCTAGCGGATGATCCAGCATTGGATAGCACCTCCCCATCCATGCCGAGAAGCAGCGTGGGTTCCGCCCCGGACGACGCAATGCTGGATAGATACCCCGTGGATGACATCACGGAGAACACTAACTGCGAGCTACACTTCAAAATGAAGAACATATCCATGAAGGTGGCGGACGCCATTGCTTTTACAAATCCCCCCGAGGCAACCTTCCATTGCAACCCGATTCCAGCGGGCTATGCTCGTGTCTTGGTTGATGAGGTGGTGGACCCATATTCGGAGCTACAACTTGACATTCCTGGAGGTGACGACAAGCACTTTCTCGGAGAGGCCAAACATCGATCATCCTATGGAGAAAGGATTGCATCATCTTTCAAGGCCACCGACACGCGTCCACCGACTCCTCGTCAAGTCCGCCACCGAGTCAGCAGACTCCCGCTCCAAGTCCGACAAAGTGTCAGGCCACTCCTCCTCCTCCAAGTCCGCCACAGCGTCGGACGTCCACTCCTCCTCCAAGTCCGGCACAACCTCAGGCCTCCTCCTCCAAGTCCTGCACAGCCAGCCCCTCCTCCTCGCCCAACTCAGCCCCATCAGCCGCCTCCGCCGCCAAAGAATCGCAGAAGAGACACCCGCAGCTATGGTGCGTGGCACGAGTCGAGGTAGTACAGAAGTAATCTGCGGAGGCAAGCGATATAAATATGGTCCAAGCCTCACGCCTCTTCCGCAGAGGCCTTATGACAAGTCCGAGGAGGAAAACGCAGTCATATCGAAGGCCGAGGTGGAAGCCCATTTTGCACCGAAACCGCCACCGCCGCCAAGGGAGAAAGTGCTCGAGGAAACGATTGACCACTTCATTCGTATGGCTCAACCACCAGCTCCCAAGCCTGTTGACACAGACTATGAGCGCCACATCAGGAAGTTAAATCGAGCACGTCTACGTAAGGAGGCGAGCTCGGGATCGAGCAAACAACAAGCAGCTGTCAAAAAATGCGGGAAAACCATTCCCTAGCTGGGAGAATAGGCGGCGCAATCGATCCCCTCGCTTGTTGTGCCAACAACACGTGACAGTACGCGCGCCCAATATTATTGTGGGCAAACAGTTTACGTTCCCGAGGTGGGCAATGTGGTAATAACCAAGGACCATATAATGCAGGCTGAAGTTCTCAACATCACTGTTGGACAACTCCTCGAGATCGAGCCCATGCCTGTGCTTACAGAGGATGAAATAAAACGGAAATATGTCCGGGGCAAACCTTTGGTCAAGCCAGACGAGGTCAAGAAGCTCCCAACGAGAATGTATGAATTGCATCAATGGTACATGGACATTACCAAGAGATCCAATCGAGAGTCCCTCATGGTGCAAGTCAAGAAGGATCATTACTACCATCAGAAAGCTGTGACTGTTGAGTATTCTCGAACTGTTTCAGTTATACAATCAAGACGCACTCGACAAATCTATCGCCATTGCTATTGTCCGTAAGTGATTTCTTTCTGTAATTTAAGTCTCAAGCTAGTTGTAGTGATCCTTTTGATCAATCATTACCTGTAATTATCCTCACTATATTCTTTTCTGTGGTATTATGCAGGATGAAGATGTATGAAATGAGAAAAGGTGGACGCTATGGCATTGGGTTCATTGACCCAAACACCGTTAATGAATACACATGGCAAATAAATCCACATCATGAAAAGCAGGTAGAGGACAACATGCTAGAGTTCTTGAAGCGCCTCAAATACAATGAAGATATACTACTTCCTTACAACTTCCAAAGGAGTCACATTGTCTTGTACTACAAATTCTCTGTTTTTGCCTACTAGCTAGCTACATGTTTTTGCTTACATATGCCCGCTTAATTAAGACATGCAAACGTGTGTGCATGCAGATTTCAATGGATCTTGTGTATCATTAAAGTTGACTTGAACAGTTGAAATATGGACTCACTACTCAAAGCAAATACTGACTATAACATCTTGTTTGGGATAGTCAACAGGTAATTTCAATCATTATTAACTATATATCTCGGCCTATTTAGTTCGTCATTTCATGATATGAACTATTTAATAACCCCTTTATTCATTTTCTTTATCGGGGGCAGGGCTTGGGCAAGGTTCATCAGCGTCAAGGCGTAATGGAAAAAAGCTTAAATGGTTTCACCCAAGGTAAGTAATTAATAGTACTAGCTAGCTAGCTAGCTGCCATCTCTTTAATTATCATGCTTGATTAATTATTATCTGATCAAATTCCATTCTCGTAAAGGCCACAAGCGGCGCAGAGACTGATCTGTGTGCATTTTTGCTTGCGAGAACATTCGCATGATGGCGTCCAAAGGAGCAGATCTCAAAGACAGGAATGGGTACGCTCGTCGTAACACTATTCACAATTTTACACCATTATCGATATCTAGTCACACAACTAATACACATGCATATTGATCTCCTTCTTAACAGTTCACGGAGGTGCAGGACAAGCTCCTAGAAACGGAGCGCGTAGAAGCACTTCAAGAGCAAATAGCGGGATTTTTGCTCGACCAGGTCATAAACCAAGGAGAATACTATTACCGCTACCGCCCCATGAACCACTTCCAATTGTCATCGTGCTCCGAAGGCACCAATTAGGCTAATGCCACTGGCTCCAAAGGCAACATGCATATGTAGGAGAAATTGTATATAGCTATACATGTGTGTATGTGTGAATTAATTAATATGGTGGTTTGTGAGACATTGATGATCACTAGTAGAAAAAGGGTCAAATGTGAGACACATTAGTCCCGGTTTGTAACAGAACCGGCACTAATGTGGCCATTAGTGCCGGTTCCAACGGCTAGCCGGGAGGAGCTCTTTAGTACCGGTTCGTGGCAAACCTTTAGCACCGGTTCGTGCCACGAACCGGTACTAATGAGAGTGGTGGCAGGATGTTGTCAGAATGGGGCCCTTCCAGCACCTTTAGTACCGGTTCGTGGCACGAACCGGTACTAAATGTCGTCCTATATAAATCCTTCGTCCACCCGCACTGTTCTTCCCCTTTCCCTCTCCTCTCCTCTGTTCTTCCCTTCTTCCTCTCGAGTTCATCACAAAATTTGCCCCAAATTTGTCAAGATTTGCAGGCCCTCACCCATTCAAATGATCACCAAGGTTAGCAACTTTGTCCTTTCATCTCTCATTGCTAGATTAGCTCTTGCATTGGTTTATATAGTGATTAATTGTGGGTTTTAGTAATTTGGGAGGAATTATATGTGGTAGTATTTGATTTATATGCAATTTGAGGTCAAAATAACACTTAGTTTGCATATGTAGGTGTGGTTTACTTAGTGCCTTCTAAATCTCTGTCAGAACCACCGCCGATCGCCCACACCGTCTCTGTCGCGGCACCACCTTGTGGTGAGCCTCTTGTTCATGAAATTTTATATAAAAATTGATGTTTGTGTGATTTGGATATATAGTTACTCGTATAATAATTATCTTACCCGACGTTGTTTGTTATACATAGTGCCATGGTTTTGATATCCGTCCCGTCGGTCCTCGCCCTTGTTATGATTCGGATGTGGTATATTCTCTTTTAAAACTATCTATTGCATTTCGTGTTTATGACAAATTATGCCCATCAAGTTGACATAGATATTTTTATCTAGGAGGTATGTGAACGGAAATTCCAACCGACCCTATTGTCGATAGGTTAAATTTAGTTGAAAGAGAAAACGAGTACTTGAAAGAAAAATTGAAAAGAATTGAGGGGAGAAGATGGAATTGGAGTTGCATGTTGCGATGTAAATCGATGATCAGAAGATCAAGATGGAGAAAATGCGCTTGAAAATTAGAAAGATTAGAAAATATGCCATTGATAGTGAGGCTTGGTATCATTATGTTTGTTGGATCAATTGTTACCTTAGTTGCGATCTTGATCGCATTTGTTGTTGCATTTAAATGCTTTAGCTAGAGAGTTATTTGTTTGTTGCATTTAAGTGTTGTATGAACTTTATGTATGAACTTGTATTAATTTGGTCTATTCGTGTTGTGTAATGAAGATGAGCCGGCAATGGATGTACGATGACCGATGCTCTCCCAGTTCGTTGAGGGCGTGCATACTTTTACGCTTATGGTGAGGCAAACAAGCGGCGGATGGTTTTATGCCTTGTCCATGTGTTGGCTGTAAGAATGGTCGCAATTACTCTCACGCCAAGAACCATTCACGCCCACTGTTTGAGTCCGGTTTCATGCCCCACTATAATGTTTGGACCAAGCACGGAGAAAGAGGGGTTATGATGGAAGACAATGAAGAAGAAGAGGACGACGACAGCTATCCCGCCATGGGTTCCCTGAATACGATGATACAACAATGGGGAAGAAGCTGAGCGGTAATGCGGGAAGAAGCTGGGCGGCAATGCAGGAAGAAGCTGAAGAAGAGGCATCGATGAGCCCGTTGATGATCTAGGTCGGCCATTGCCGATGCAAAGAGAAAGCTGCGCAAGTGATTTGGAGAAGAAGAAGTTGCAGCGCATGTTAGAGGATCACAAAAAATTTTGTACACGAATTGCGAGGTGACAAGAAAAGCTGGGCACCACTGGAATTGCTGCAATGGAAGGCAGAGAATGGTGTATCCGACAAGGGATTTGGAAAGTTCTGGTAATGATAAAGGATATGCTTCCAAAGGACAACGAATTGCCCGAGAGTACGTCTGAAGCAAAGAAGGATGTCTGCCCTCTAGGGTTAGAGGTGCAGAAGATACATGCATGCCCTAATGATTGCATCCTCTACCGCGGTGAGTACGAGGATTTGAACGCTTGCCCGATATGTGGTGCATTGCGCTATAAGATCAGCCGCTGCAAAGGGGGTCTCAGCAGCTGCAGCAGCTAGCGGATGATCCAGCATTGGATAGCACCACCCCATCCATGCCGAGAAGCAGCGTGGGTTCCGCCCCGGACGACGCAATGCTGGATAGATACCCCGTGGATGACATCACGGAGAACACTAACTGCGAGCTACACTTCAAAATGAAGAACATATCCATGAAGGTGGCGGACGCCGTTGCTTTTACAAATCCCTCCGAGGCAACCTTCCATTGCAACCCGATTCCAGCGGGCTATGCTCGTGTCTTGGTTGATGAGGTGGTGCACCCATATTCGGAGCTACAACTTGACATTCCTGGAGGTGACGACAAGCACTTTCTTGGAGAGGCCAAACATCGTATCATCATATGGAGAAAGGATTGCATCATCTTTCGAAGGCCACCGACACCGCGTCAGCCGACTCCTCGTCGAAGTCCGCCACCGAGTCAGCAGACTCCCGCTCCAAGTCCGACAAAGTGTCAGGCCACTCCTCCTCCTCCAAGTCCGCCACAGCGTCAGACGTCCACTCCTCCTCCAAGTCCGGCACAACCTCAGGCCACTCCTCCTCCAAGTCCTGCACAGCTTCAGGCCACTCCTCCTCGTCCAACTCAGCCCCATCAGCCGTCTCCGCCGCCTCAGCAATCGCAGAAGAGACACCCCGCAGCTATGGTGCGTAGCGGTACGAGTCGAGGTAGTACAGGAAGTACAGGCGGAGGCAAGCGATATAAATATGGTCCAAGCCTCACGCCTCTTCCGCAGAGGCCTTATGACAAGTCCGAGGAGGAAACGCAGTCATATCGAAGGCCGAGGTGGAAGCCCATTTTGCACCGAAACCGCCACCACCGCCAAGGGAGGAAGTGCCTGAGGAAACGATTGACCACTTCATTCATATGGCTCAACCACCAGCTCCCAAGCCTGTTGACACAGACTATGAGCGCCACATCAGGAAGTTAAATCGAGCACGTCTACGTAAGGAGGCGAGCTCGGGATCGAGCAAACAACAAGCAGCTGTCAAAAAATGCGGGAAAACCATTCCCTAGCTGGGAGAATAGGCGGCGCAATCGATCCCCTCGCTTGTTGTGCCAACAACACGTGACAGTACGCGCGCCCAATATTATTGTGGGCAAACAGTTTACGTTCCCGAGGTGGGCAATGTGGTAATAACCAAGGACCATATAATGCAGGCTGAAGTTCTCAACATCGCTGTTGGACAACTCCTCGAGATCGAGCCCATGCCTGTGCTTACAGAGGATGAAATAAAACGGAAATATGTCGGGGCAAACCTTTGGTCAAGCAGACGAGGTCAAGAAGCTCCCAACGAGAATGTATGAATTGCATCAATGGTACATGGACATTACCAAGAGATCCAATCGAGAGTCCCTCATGGTGCAAGTCAAGAAGGATCATTACTACCATCGTAAAGCTGTGACCGTTGAGTATTCGAACTGTTTCAGTTATACAATCAAGACGCACTCGACAAATCTATAAATCGGTTGCTATTGTGCGTAAGTGATTTCTTTCTCGTAATTTAAGTCTCAAGCTAGTTGTAGTGATCCTTTGATCAATCATTACCTGTAATTATCCTCACTATATTCTTTTCTCGTGATATTATGCAGGATGAAGATGTATGAAATGAGAAAAGGTGGACGCTATGGCATTGGGTTCATTGACCCAAACACCGTTAATGAATACACATGGCAAATAAATCCACATCATGAAAAGCAGGTAGAGGACAACATGCTAGAGTTCTTGAAGCGCCTCAAATACAATGAAGATATACTACTTCCTTACAACTTCCAGTGAGTCACATTGTCTTGTACTACAAATTCTCTGTTTTTGCCTACTAGCTAGCTACATGTTTTTGCTTACATATGCCCGCTTAATTAAGACATGCAAACGTGTGTGCATGCAGATTTCACTGGATCTTGTGTATCATTAAAGTTGACGCCGGAACAGTTGAAATACTGGACTCACTACTCAAAGCAAATACTGACTATAACATCTTGTTTGGGATAGTCAACAGGTAATTTCAATCATTATTAACTATATATCTCGGCCTATTTAGTTCGTCATTTCATGATATGAACTATTTAATAACCCTTTATTCATTTTCTTTATCGGCGGGCAGGGCTTGGGCAAGGTTCATCGGCGTCACGAAGGCTAATGGAAAAAAAGCTTAAATGGTTTCACCCAAGGTAAGTAATTATAGTACTAGCTAGCTAGCTAGCTGCCATCTCTTTAATTATCATGCTTGATTAATTATTATCTGATCAAATTCCATTCTCGTAAAGGCCTCAAGCAGCGCAGGAGACTGATCTGTGTGCATTTTGCGTTTGCGAGAACATTCGCATGATGGCGTCCGAAAGGAGCAGATCTCAAAGACAGGAATGGATACGCTCGTCAGAACACTATTCACAATTTTTACACCATTATCGATATCTAGTCACACAACTAATACACATGCATATTGATCTCCTTCTTAACAGTTCACGGAGGTGCAGGACAAGCTCCTAGAAACGGAGCGCGTAGAAGCACTTCAAGAGCAAATAGCGGGATTTTTGCTCGACCAGGTCATAAACCAAGGAGAATACTATTACCGCTACCGCCCCCATGAACCACTTCCAATTGTCATCGTGTTCAAGGCACCAATTAGGCTAATGCCACTGGCTCCAAAGGCAACATGCATATGTAGGAGAAATTGTATATAGCTATACATGTGTATGTGTGAATTAATTAATATGGTGGTTTGAGAGACATTGATGATCACTAGTAGAAAAAGGGTCAAATGTGAGACACATTAGTCCCGGTTTGTAACAGAACCGGCACTAATGTGGCCATTAGTGCCGGTTCCAACGGCTAGCCGGGAGGAGCTCTTTAGTACCGGTTCGTGGCAAACCTTTAGCACCGGTTCGTGCCACGAACCGGTACTAATGAGAGTGGTGGCAGGATGTTGTCGAATGGGGCCCTTCAGCACCTTTAGTACGGTTCGTGGCACGAACCGGTACTAAATGTCGCCCTATATAAATCCTTCGTCCACCCGCACTCTGTTCTTCCCCTTTCCCTCTCCTCTCCTCTGTTCTTCCCTTCTTCCTCTCGAGTTCATCACAAAATTTGCCCCAAATTTGTCAAGATTTGAGCCCTCATCCATTCAAATGATCACCAAGGTTAGCAACTTTGTCCTTTCATCTCTCATTGCTAGATTAGCTCTTGCATTGGTTTATATAGTGATTAATTGTGGGTTTTAGTAATTTGGGAGGAATTATATGTGGTAGTATTTGATTTATATGCAATTTGAGGTCAAAATAACACTTAGTTTGCATATGTAGGTGTGGTTTACTTAGTGCCTTCTAAATCTCTGTCGTAACCACCGTCGATCGCCCACACCGTCCTGTCGCCGGCACCACCTTGTGGTGAGCCTCTTGTTCATGAAATTTTATATAAAAAATTGATGTTTGTGTGATTTGGATATATAGTTACTCGTATAATAATTATCTTACCCGTACGTTGTTTGTTATACATAGTGCCATGGTTTTGATATCCGTCCCCGTCGGTCCTCGTCCTTGTTATGATTCGGATGTGGTATATTCTCTTTTAAAACTATCTGTTGCATTTCGTGTTTATGACAAATTATGCCCATCAAGTTGACATAGATATTTTTATCTAGGAGGTATGTGAACCGGAAATTCCAACCGACCCTATTGTCGATAGGTTAAATTTAGTTGAAAGAGAAAACGAGTACTTGAAAGAAAAATTGAAAAGAATTGAGGGGGAGAAGATGGAATTGGAGTTTCATGTTGCCGATGTCGTCGATGATCAGAAGATCAAGATGGAGAAAATGCGCTTGAAAATTAGAAAGATTTGAAAATATGCCATTGATAGTGAGGCTTGGTATCATTATGCTGTTGGATCAATTGTTACCTTAGTTGCGATCTTGATCGCATTTGTTGTTGCATTTAAATGCTTTAGCTAGAGAGTTATTTG
The DNA here is from genome assembly GCA_021605205.1 of Aegilops longissima. Lineage (NCBI taxonomy): Eukaryota > Viridiplantae > Streptophyta > Magnoliopsida > Poales > Poaceae > Aegilops > Aegilops longissima. The sequence continues at coordinate 654,346,921 of CM038682.1, read as the reverse complement.
TTTGTTGCATTTAAGTGTTGTATGAACTTTATGTATGAACTTGTATTAATTTGGTCTATTCGGTGTTGTGTAATGAAGATGAGCCGGCAATGGATGTACGATGACCGATGCTCTCCCAGTTCGTTGAGGCGTGCATACTTTTCTCGCTTGCGGCTGAGGCAAACAAGCGGGCGGATGGTTTTATGCCTTGTCCATGTGTTGGCTGTAAGAATGGTCGCAATTACTCTACGCCAAGAACCATTCACGCCCACTGTTTGAGTCCGGTTTCATGCCCCACTATAATGTTTGGACCAAGCACGGAGAAAGAGGGTTATGATGGAAGACAATGAAGAAGAAGAGGACGACGACAGCTATCCTGGCCATGGGTTCCCTGAATACGATGATACAACAATGGGGAAGAAGCTGAGCCGGTAATGCGGGAAGAAGCTGGGCGGCAATGCAGGAAGAAGCTGAAGAAGAGGCATCGATGAGCACGTTGATGATCTAGGTCGGGCCATTGCCGATGCAAAGAGAAACCGCGCAAGTGATTTGGAGAAGAAGAAGTTGCAGCGCATGTTAGAGGATCACAAAAATTGTTGTACCAATTGCGTGGGTGACAAGAAAAAGCTGGGCACCACACTGGAATTGCTGCAATGGAAGGCAGAGAATGGTGTATCGACAAGGATTTGGAAAGTTCTGGTAATGATAAAGGATATGCTTCCAAAGGACAACGAATTGCCCGAGAGTACGAAGCAAAGAAGGCTGTCTGCCTCTAGGGTTAGAGGTGCAGAAGATACATGCATGCCCTAATGATTGCATCCTCTACGCGGTGAGTACGAGGATTTGAACGCTGCCCAAGATGTGGTGCATTGCGCTATAAGATCAGCCGCGATGAGCATGGTGATGTCGGCGAGCGCCCGGAAGAAGATTCTGCCAAGGTGATGTGGTATTCTCCTATAATACCACGGTTGAAACGTTGTTCCAAAACAAAGAGCATGCCAAGGCGATGCGATGGCACGAGAAGACCGTAAGAAAGACGGAAAGTTGAGAGTACCGGTGACGGGTCGCATGGAGAAAAATCGAAAGAAAGTACGGGAAGGAGTTTGCAGATGACGCAAGGAGCGTATGGTTTGGTCTAAGCGCAGATGGCATTAATCCTTTTGGGGAGCGAGCAGCAACCATAGCACCTGGCCGTGACTCTATGTTTGTATAACCTTCCTCCTTGGTTGTGCATGAAGCGGAAGTTCATTATGATGCCGTGCTCACCCAAGGCCCTAAGAAACCCGACAACGACATTGATGTGTACCTAAGGCCATTAGTTGAAGAACTCTTACAACTGTGGAATGGAACAGGTGTACGTGCGTGGGATGAGCACATGGGGGAAGAATTTGACCTAAAGGCGTTGCTGTTCGTGACCATCAATGATTGGCCTGCTCTCAAGAACCTTCGTGACAGACAAACAAGGGATACCGCGGATGCATGCACTGTTTGGATGATACCGACAATATATATTTGAATAGTTGTAAGAAGAATGTGTACAGGACATCGTCGATTTCTTCCGAGCAGGCATCCCGAAGAAAGAAAGGCAAGCATTTCAAAGGTGAGGCGGATCACCGGACGAAGCCTCGCCACCGTACTGGTGCTGATGTACATGATATGGTCAAGGATTTGAAGGTGATATTTGGAAAGGGTCTTGGCGGACAACCTGTTCCAAAGGACGCTGACGGACGCGCACCCATGTGGAAGAAGAAATCTATATTTTGGGACCTGCCATATTGGAAAGACCTAGAGGTCCGCTCCATAATCGACGTGATGCACGTGACGAAGAATCTTTGCGTGACCCTGCTTGGCTTCTTGGGCGTGTATGGGAAGACAAAAGATACACCGAGGCACGGAGGACCAGCAACGTATGCACGGAGAAGACGGCATACATCGTGGTCATGCAAGCTACGCTCTTACCAAAGAAGAGAAGGAAATCTTCTTTGAATGCCTGCTCGAAGATTAAGGTACCGTGTGGCTTCTAAATCGAATATAAAGGGAATAATAAACATGGCAGAGAAAAGTTCCGAACCTAAAGTCTCATGACTGCCACGTGATTATGACGCAATCGCTTCCGGTTGCATTGAGGGGCTTCTACCGAAAACGTTCGATTAGCCATTGTGAAGCTATGTGCATTTCTCAATGCAATCTCTCGAAGGTAATCGATCCAGAAATCATACCAAGGTTACTGAGAATGATTTGGTGCAATGTCTTATCATTTCGAGTTGGTGTTCCCACCATCCTTCTTCAACATCATGACGCACGCCCTAGTTCACCTATCTTGAAGAGATTAACGTTTTGGGTCCTGTATTTCTACACATATATGTTCCCTTTGAGAGGTTCATGGAGTCTTAAAGAAATATGTTCATAAGCGTGCTAGCCGTAAGGAAGCATCTCCAAGGGCCATCAAAATGAGGAGGTCATTGAGTTTTGTATTGACTTTATTCCTGACCTTAAGCCGATTGGTGTTCTGAATCGCGGCATAAGGGCAGACTAGATGGAAAAGGCACGCTAGGAGGAACAAATAATATGTATGGACGGCCATTCTCTCACCAAGCACACTACAGTTCTACAGAATTCCGCCTTGGTGGCTCAGATATGGATGAACACAAGAATTTGCTACGCCCAAACACCAAGCGGTCGATGACTGGATTACACGTGAACAAACCAGAGTTTCGCCACTGGTTGCGCATACACGCACCATGCATGACACCTCTATTGAAGATGACCTGTACTTGCTGTCCCAGTTACCATCTTGAATATAATGACTTTCAAAGGGTACGAGATAAATGGTAATACATTTTACACGATCGCCCAAGATAAGAAGAGCACCAACCAAAACAGTGGTGTCCGCTTTGATGCGAGAAACCAAGAAGGAAAGGAAACATATTATGGTTATATACAGGACATATGGGAACTTGACTATCGGCGTGGTTTAAAGGTCCTTTTGTTTCGTGCAAATGGGTCAATATGACACGAGGCGGGTAACGGAAGACCCGAAGACGGAATCTTGCGTGCAGACGAACCATTCGCCCTAGCCAATGATGTGGCACAGGTTTTCTATGTGAAGGACATGTCTACCAAGCCAAGAAAAAGAAAAGAAGGAAGCGAATGCATCGTCACGATGAGCCAAAGCGGCACATAGTTCTTTACGGGAAGAGAAACATCATGGGAGTGGATGACAAGCAGACAAGTTAGAAGATTATGAAAAGTTTGATGAAATTGCTCCATTCACGGTGAATATTGACCCGAGCATCCCGTTAAATGATCAAGATTTTCCATGGTTACG